>CM029662.1:18604666-19804666 GCA_017311315.1 Dendrocalamus latiflorus
TCATGCCAGAGATAGTGTCATGACCAAAATAGTCATTTTTTTGGCTCAGAGCTAGATTTATCCCGCCACAGATGGTGGCATGGCTAAAAAGAGTCAAATTTAAAAATAAGTTAAACGAGAAGTTATTAATAAAAAAATTTAATGGGTTAAATAATAACATTTCTGCTGAAACTAAGTGCTCCTATTCCCTTCCAAATTAAGAAAAGAGTTGTGGGCTTGTGTGGTGCAACAACGAAAGTATGAAACTAGCCCGAGTCTACGAACCAGGAGGAGCACATGGAAAACCATGCAAATTAATCTTAGATCATGGAAAGCCCGTATAGACTGGGGTGTAACAAGTATGACCTTTTGCAATCGTCCGCACGCACGCACCGCTGCATCCACCTGATGGACTTGATGATAGTCATAGTGCATCCATCTAATTCAGTATGTATGTCAAATATTAAATAGGGTTAATTTGCGCCGTTCACCATACATGTGATGTTTCAGTTTTATCTGCCACACATAATAATGCTATGCAAATTAAAAGCTGTCCTGTCGTAGTTTTAGCTAGAACAAAAAAAAGGGGCATTTTCTTGCCGCGACTTTATTTATTTTGTTTTACTAAATGAGACAACCTTCCTATTGGAAAGGCCTTCTTTCTTAGTCCTTTTGAAGCGATTTCGACATAAAAATGCTCTTTTTTTTTCTTTCCCATAATTAGCTTTTTGATATTCTTGTAGATTTGCCGTGCATTCAGGAATGATGTGCGTAGGGATGCAAACGGATTGAATACAGACGGATAATGTCTTTACCATATTGTTTTCATTTTTTTTTCTTGGATGCGGATACGAATACGGATACCTCGGATAATGTCTTTACCATAGTTGGTTTTAATTGATAATTTGCCCCATCTTTCACTGAACCATTGATCATTTGCCCTTTTGATAATTTTGCCCTTATCTTCCTTGTCTCTCCTTTCTTTCCTTCTTTCTTCTTGCCCCGGCCATGGCTGACCCAGTCTGCCTTCGCCGCCGCCGCCACCGATGCCGAGCAGTTTGCTGAAGAAGTCGATGAAAACACATGTGTCCACCTCGCTCATGTAGAGGTACCCAGAGAGGCCTGCATGAGGATGGTGTCATGTGCGAGGCAGCAGCCATCGCCAGCAACGATGGGCATGCGGATCGTGAGGTTCAGCGGCTAGGCCGCGAAAGTGTTAGGAACTTCGACCATGGCCGCTATGACTTTGACCACGGCTGTTACGACCACAAATGCTATGACCATGTTCACTTCGACCATGGCCGTTATGAACACAGCTACTATGACCACTGCGACTCGTAACGGCAAAAGTCGAAGCGGCCATGGTCGTAGTGAATATGGTCGAAGTGAATGTGATTGTAGCGTTCGTGGTCGTAGCGGTCATGGGCATAACAACGTGGTCGAAGTTATAGTGACCGTGGTTGAAGTTCCTAACACTTCTGTGGCCTTTCGCTGACCTCACGCGTCACATACCCACGGTCGCCGGCGATGGCTACAGCCTCACGCACGACACCATCCTCATGCAGGCCTCTCTGGGTACCTCTACATGAGCGAGGTGGATGCAAGCATTTCATCGACTTCTTCGGCGAGCTACTCCGCATCAGTGCGGCAGCAGTGGAGGCAGACTGGGTCATCCATGGCCGAAGCAAGAAGAAGAAGGAAAGAGGAGGAGGGAGGAGGAAGATAAGGGAAAATTGTCAAAAAAGGGCAAATGATCAATGGTTCAACGAAAGATAAGGCAAATCATTAATTAAAACCAACTATAGGGTAAATGAGTGTTGGCAAACAAAGAATGGGCAAATCATCAAATCTCTCAAACAATTGGAATCTAAGAACATAACACAAAGAGTGCCAACCTTTACAGGATCTAATACTTGCACCAAAATCCCAAGCTTTCCAAGATCCCATCTTTACACCTAAGATCCCAATTTTCTGGTAAGACTATCGTTCTACGCCAGAATTTTCAATCTTAATCCGAAACTCCTAAGAACCCAACATTCCATCACAATTTCTATGAGGCCCACAAGATCCAACACTAAACCCTTATCAGATACTATCCTTAACAAACAAACAAATTCTTGATCCAGACCAGCCTCTCAAGATCTGATTTTAAACGGAAATTTTGCAAAGCGAGATGGCTCTTACCGAGATCTCAACGAGATAGCGCCTCGAGGTTCTCAGCGTCGATAAGGGTGGCCGCCTTGGCCACAGCCACCTTGGGCTTCTTGGACCTCTTCACCTTTGGCTTCTTCATCTCCCCCTCTGAGCACGGCACCACAGCCTTGTCCGAGTCCATGTCCGTCGGAGTACACCATCGTCGCCATGGTGAATCCGCACGTCGGGGTTGGTAAGAGGAAGTGGGTGAGAGGGTGGGAGAGGGTTGGGGGAGCGGGAGCAGGAGGCATCTGTGGATGGTGAGAGTAGGTCACGTCTGAGAGAGGGTAGTTGAGACAGAGAGAAGCAATCTTTTGGTCATGGGGCGGATTGGGTATGTGGGAGGAGAGATCGTGAGATCGGACGGTTTACGGAGAGTCGAGTGAGAATGGACGACTGCGGAGAATCGAAGGAGAATACACCGATGAGTACCAACTCGTGCTTTTAAGGAGTGTGGTGTGTGTATCTCCCAGCTGTTTGCTTAATAAGCCTTGCCATCTAATTAATATGGAGGTTCTTGCATGGTTAACTGTCTACACGAAGAACACAGCGACGCCGGCGACCGTAAGTGTAATTGTAATTGGTATGGCATTGTCTATTCATAAGTGATTGGAATTTTGCTAAATTTTTAATTACTTTTCTCAACATTTCGATGAAGAGATAGCCATTCTGTCCATTCCTATCTCACCTTAGGATAAGGAATTGTTCTAACCTAGAAAAAAAATAAATTTAAGTGGTGAAACCTGTACAAAATGCGAAGTCAAAAGTTTTATAACCTATATAAAACAAAGTAAACTTAGGTGAACCCTACCAATACAAAAAAAACAAGTAGAACTAAAAATTACAGTAAAACTATGATAAATTTGCATATTACTTGATACTGCAATTATAGGCTTAGTAATTAACCAATTTTAGGTGACGGAGAGATCCATAAGAAAATGCGATACAACTGAGAATTAGCAAAACTAACTGTGTATATGTATGTAGCGGGCGAGCGATCTCCATCTATCCATGGATGAGACAGCAGAATTTAGAAACGCGCCACCCTCACCTCCCCCACGGTCGAGAGAGATCAACCACCCGATCGGCTAGGCCCCTCTAGAGTTGTGACTACCGATCCAACGATGAGACAGGCATACACTAGAAACGAGAGAGAGAGACAGAGGCCATTAATTAGTAATAGTAGTACGGATAGCTGCATGGATTGAGCCGTTTTCGATAAGTAATTAATTAATTGCGGTCGCACAATTATATGCATGGTTTTAATTTGGGTAGGATGATTGTGTGAAAGTTTATAGGTAGCCCAAAAATAGGGAATGGTTTAGAAATCATACATGCGCCTAGGTCAAATCTAGCTTATCGTTGGATCATTCAGATGGCGCAGATACGAGCAAATTAACTGTACGTCCATGACACAAAAAGATATCTAGAAGTGTTGGGAGAAAGTATAGATTAGAATGCCTTGTTGAAAAATTTGTGTAGAGTCAAGATTACTAGTTCTCATTATTCTCTTACGTTAAGATTTGATATATCTCCCTGGACAATAATTAATTTGATTGTGTGTATATATATCTCACCAACGGAATGAATCAGTGAAAATCGACATGCTATCTAGCTCTTCTTGTTTTGTAGATTATTCTTTTAGAAAGCACTCTCAGCGTCCAAATGTATATTTAGTCCATCTGCTATCTTTGTGAGATATACATTTTAATCACTTGGATTTACATTATTTAAATAGCATAAAGAAGCCATCACAGTGTGCGTTAAGCAAACCTCTTGCAGTGCTCTACTTAGTTGTCAAATCTGCGTGAGACCCACACTTTTCCCTATTGCAACCATGCATCTCCTCCTGCTGTTTATTATATGCCTGACCCACGTTGACGCTAGCATTTCTCTCGTCTTTGGCAGCTCATCCCCTTCAACTCCCAGACCACATTCGCCGCTGGATCAAGATGATTAACCTTGATCTAACAGCTGATGGAAAGGGTCTCACACGAGGCCCTTCCCGTATAATTCCTTTCCTCAACTCCCCATGCGCAGCAGCAGATTCACAACCTACGGCGTTTAATATATTTATAAACATCTATCTATTATTTTTAAATGTCATGTCTCTAAAAAAATTGTAATGCAAATTCTACTGCTTCTGGATTTTCTGCCCATGCCCCTGTCCACTTCCTCTGCCTATTGCCACAAGTGATAGTGGACAGTGGTAAAGAACAACATTTCAGAGATGGTCAAATGGGCATGCCAAACAGGCTGGCCCAAGGCACGGTACTGTTGGCATAGGTTTGGCATGGCCCAAGGCACGGTACTGTTGGCATAGCCCGACACAAACGTCAGTGGGCCAGACCGACACGGCACAAAGCCACGGGCTATACTTGGGCTGGAGCCTCGGCCCATCGTATCGGCACAAGCAATGTTAGGGCCAGCCCGGCATGACACGACACGACACGAGTAATGTTGGGCCCAGCCCAGCACGGCATGATATCGGTATGGCACGGCCCATTAGGCTCATTGGCACGGAAGGCACGTGAAGCCTGTTAGGCACGCAAAGCCCACAGGGGCACGGCCCATCTGACATGATAGCCGACCGTTAGGCACGATGGAAATGGGCACAACCCGAAGAGCACAGCCCATCCAGGCTAGTTAGTACGGCCAACGATCGTTTTTTTAAAAAAAAAAGTAGCCTTTTTGCCAATTTGAGCCTTAAAAATACGAACAAATTTGAAAAATCCTGAAATTTTTCCTATAAATAGGCACCATACCCTCCCTCATCAACCCACACTCAAATCAACATTCTCCTGTAGTACCCAGATTTTACAATCTGGATTCCTCTGTGATTCCACCGCACTATTCCCTGGATTAGTAGATAGTGCTCACAGATTACAGTTCTGATTATCAAAGTACATATCATGTGGAAGCATAAATATATAATAGTAAACTTACTCATGGGCCGATTAGGCCGAAATCAATAAATTGCAGCACCAGAAGAACGAAGCACACAGGTGAGACCTTCAAGACATGCCACAGGAAGCCAACTGGAGGTTCGTTTCCTAGCCCTTGACATCTTCATCTTCTTTGCCATCATGTCCAATAGTGTTACCGATTTGTAGTGGTCTGATTCCTGATTTCTGGATTTGTTGTGAAAACGAGTATGAGCACAAACCACCGTGCTCCGCAAGCCAATACACAGAATGTAAATAAATAGTATGCATGGCTTATCAAAGGAGAGGCTCGGGTTATTTTATTTGCAAAAATCACTTTTGGTAGTATTATTATTTAATCATAGAGTTATGGTTGCTACCTAGACTCCACACAACGATTGCCATAATTGACTTAATCCACCGAAAATACACTTTCTTTATTTGGTTGCTGTCTAAGACTCCAAACCGCAAGTGACATCATTTATCTAGTCCACCGATCTTACTCTTTCTATATCAATCGCTATCTAAGACTCCAAACAGTTAGCGACATCATTTAATTAATCCACCGATCATATACTTTCTATATTGTTTGATGTCTAAAACTCCAAACAGCGAATATCATCAATTATACAATCCACCAATCAATTGCTGCCTAATTTTCCCAAACAGTGAGTATCATAATATATATAATCCACCGATCAATTGCTGCCTAAATCTCCAATCAGCTAGTGACATCATTTATCTAGTTAATCCACCAATATCTTTTGTAATCTAATTCCTAACAATCCAATCCTTTTTGTTATTGATCCTCAACCATAATTTGCTCTTTCAATAATCGACCTTATTTTCCATTATCTATCTCTAACTAATTCACTAGTATACCTCCACCAAGAATATCTTTGATCAAGTCTATACTCCAAGAATTGTTATCATACCTCCAAATTCCCAAAAATCCAATTGACTCATCTAGTAATCGGTTCTATTAATCCCAATATTGTCAACAACTTCCAAGAATTAATCCAGCAATTACCTTTGTACTCCCTAATTCTCCAAAAATCATTTAAATCATCTAACTGGTCTATATATTCATTTAGGCTCCACCAATTTATTTCTCCCAGAATCCACCAATACCTTTATGTGTATACTAAAAACATCCATCTTCTTTAGTCACGGCTCTTATTTATTTCTCCCTATGTTTTTATTTTGTAAGAACAGAAGTGTCACTATTTGAAATATAATACATAAAAATTTCCTGAGACCTAGCAGTTTTGAACAAAAACATAATATGTGTAAAGAATGCAATAACAGTAATAGTGATCCAGATTTCCATCCACCGTTACATGGCATCTGCACCATATGCTAACATTTCAGCATTATTACCGCTTACATTACCACTGGGATGACACCCAGGACAACTCAAATCAGGGCTTTCCGCTACCCTCCACTTTTCCAATCCCATCCATAAAGCATTTTGAAATAGAACTATATCTGGTTAAGTTCCCATGTCTGCCTTTGACCGTGGGTACAACTATTCGAATAGTTTTTGACTCTGCAGAGTTTGCACACTTTACCCACAAGAGATAAATCCACTCGTTGCCCCCACATGATTCCTTAGCCATGCGGTTGAGTAGACTATCACAGGACCTTTACAATGCATTTTTCCTAGCAGAGTTACATCCGCTAAGGTTTTCACTTCCTTCGGGGTACGACCACCCTTCCAGAAGCCCCCTCTTGCACCGTCACATCGGAGGATGTGGCCACCCTCTACCCGCCCGTGGTAACACCGGCGCAACCCTTACTAAGTCAATGCAAATTAGTTAGCCCTGCCTACATTTTGCCAGCTTGTGGTTGTACTGTTTTCCACGGGGGGTCATGACAAGATTCAGTCCTTAGTGGTATCTGGGCGGTCTACCACTACCCATTTTGTGCTTCCACTGCACCACACTCACACCCTCGAACCAATCCACCCAGATAATTAAGCAAGTTGGAGATTTTGGGAGTATGAAATAATCATATCAAATGTACCAGTCATTATCACCATGACTTCCCAAACCAGTTTCTCATGATTAAAAACGATAATGATGCTTGGGGCATTTCAGCGCCCCCGAGTGTCTATACAGTACTAAGCATGGCGTATAATTAGGGACTTATTTTCGAAATGTTACAATTATAATTTTGCTAGGGTGACAAGGTTCACACATTCAAATATTCCAAGGAAGGTGTAATATTATTCAAGGTAAACAATGGGCATATAACTAGATTCTTAAATTAAACATGTATTTGCATATAAAATAGCAGTATGCAATTTGATAATTTAAACAAAAATAATTTGCAGAAAATGTAGGATCAACATGATCAAAGTATTGACTCACCTGGCGCGGTTTACCGCGGTCTTGAGCTCACACAATGCTTTCTCTTGAGCTTTTGGTCTTTACCTTCGCTTCAAGCTTGATCTCGCTTGATCCATTGAATCTTCATGACTTCCAATTTCTAATTACGCTACGAACAACTGAATCCAAATAAAAGCAAATAACTCAAAAGATCCAAATAAATCTGACTAAACTCAATTTAGTTTTATTATGAGTTAATGGGTGTTTCGAGTGATGTGAGGCATGGCCGGTGGTAGAATATGGTGACTTGACATTTTATTAATAATTTTTTTGCATTTATCGAGCAAGTTCCATGATTTAAATTAGACGTGGAGCATTATTTCGTTGAGTGCTATGGTTCAGGGCATATATCATATGAGGGGTATACAAATTTTAGCTTACCAATTTAACACTAGAGTCCGGGTTCTTAGCGTTTTATGGTGTGATATTTTATGTGCACTTAATTGTCACTAAACATAACTTATTTCGAATTAGGATCCGTTTATACGGGTACCAACTTTGGCAACATATTGTTAGTTTACATTTCTACTTGCATTTTAGTTCCATAACTAATTTTGGAAAATTCGGACCTTTAGGAAATATGCCATTTATCTATTTCGGGTGAGATGTTAGTCGAAGCCTAAATTCCTATTTCACCCTCCTACTTATGTTGTCAACTAGCCAACTTAATCACCTATATGCAAATATTCCTATGTTCTGATGGCGGCATTTTAATGTTAGGTCATAAATTATAATTAGGGGAGATCTCTAGTTTAAAACTCTGCTTTTAATAGGTAAACGTATTATTCATTTTTCCTAATCTTAATCTTGAATGCATTTCTAATTAGGATTTGCATTTCTAATTAGGATTTTTGATTAACTTGGATTATACACTAAACCACATTTTATTAATGCCTTTAATTGATAAGTATATCCCAATTAAATATTTAAACCACATTAGTTGCTCATGCTGTAAATAATCAGATATAAAATGTTGAGTAACCTTATTTTACATACTAACTAAATTTATTATATTCCCTAGATTATTCCCCTATTTTTCATAATCTTTACAAACTAGAATGAGGTTCAAAACTGGAAATAAAACAAAATGGAGAATGGGGTGATCGGTGGGATCGAACCCTGGACCTAAGAGCCAAGGCTTAAGGCGTGCGCTCGGCTACCAAGTGGGCGGGCGTGGAAGACTAATGGAAGAGGGGTAATATTCCTCAAGAGGGGCTCAAAACACAGCAAAATGGCGTCAACAGGGAGGAGCCTTGCCGTCGGCGAGCGGCGGCCGAAGGGGGTTGGGGGATGTGAAACACGGGTTGCTCGGTACCGGAGGATGCTAGGGGTGGTGGCGCGGCGACTGGAGCGGCGGTGAGGCGGACGGGCTATGGTGCGGGGCGGCCGGCGGTGGAGGTGGAACGGGGCGCCGGCGTTGGAGAGGACGGGGGTTCAATTAAGGTGAGAACGAGCTGGAGAGGGGCACGAGGATCTCACCGGAAGCGATGGCGGGGCCGGAGAGGGGTCGTAGTGGGCCGGCGGTGTGAGACAGGGTCAGACGGCGGGGGCGCACGGTGCCAGCGAGGTGGGGTGGCAGGGAGGTTTGGCCGGCGGTCGTGGGGGCTTCGGGACCTCGAGGTGTCTCTCCCACCGCGAGGAATTGAGACGAAATCGACCGAGGGTGCGGTAGCGGTGTGGATGGCGGTGGCGGCCGGAGTTTGGGGAGAAAGGTCGTTCCGGCGAGCTCGAGCTTTTGGGGGCGATTCACTGTAGTGGAGGAACGAGGGGGATGGGGTGAAGCGATTGGGGCATGCCCTCCCTCTTATGGAGGCGGGGCCGACCGGGCGGCGGGGAAGGAACCGCAGGGCAATGCCCAGCGCGGGGCTCGAGGGCAACGTGATCGAGCGAGCGGCGCGTGGCAGGGAGGGTGGCGACGGGACTAGGCACCGCGCAGAGGAGACGTGACAGGCGGCGGGATTCGGGGGATTCGGCACAGAGCTGAGAGAAGGAGGGGCGACGCGGAAGCAGCTCGGCCACAGAAGGGGAAGAAGGAGGCGCGGGCATTCGGGGTGGAGAGAGAAGAAGGAGGAGCGAGGCGGGGCCGGCTGGTCAGCGACGGCAGAGAGGGGGAGGCACGGGTGGAGGCTAGTTGGGCCGCGCGGGGGAAGGAGGTGGGGAGAGGGGTTGGGCCAGGCCTTCGGCTGGCCTGACCTCTCCCTTCTCTTTTTTTGTTTTGTTTATTTATTGTATATATGTGTATTTATATATGTAATTTTCTACATTGTTATTTTGCTGGCTTATTTCATTTTGCATATTTTATTTCCTATATTGCTAAACTCTTACTTGCACCATTTGTATATACATATATATGTATGTATTGTGTTTGTATGTTTATTCATTCACTTTTCTTGCTATTTATGTCACTATTTCCAAAATAAGATTTCATATTTTAACTCAAGTTTCTCCCTCCTCTTTAGATTTGAATTTAGAATTTTTGGGTTTCCATTATTTGCATATTTCCTTTTATGGCATTATTAATATTAGTTTTATTTTTCGAAGCTTTCTTAAATTTTTGGATCCTCCGCCAAAATTTAGAAAATGACCATAAAATCCAAATTTCAACAGAACATATTGTAAAATAATTTAAAAACTTTATATTTTCAAATTCGAATTTTTCAGGATGTTACAAACTGATCTCCTCACTCTCTGGTGAAATTTCCGAAGCTCTCGGGTGGCGGTCAAGTAAAGAGGTGAGAATACTAATTTGCATGTTATTATATTATTTTTATTTCTCTTTTATAATTTATTGTAACACAAACTAGGTACTAGTGTAAGTTTGTATTTGTATTCTGCAATTTTGTGCATTTTGAAGTTTCATCATGGAACATTTTGACTAATTTTCTGTGAGTGTGGAATTGATTCGGAAGATCTTGCATCGTTCAGAATGAGTCCGCCTCCACCTCAAACGGCCATGGTCGCCACCGAGTAGACTACGGCTGTACCATCATCAAGCTCTACCAATGCCTCTGCATCAGCAAGCACTGGAACTAAGAGGTCCAGGCCGAGCACGTCTGACGTGTGGGAAGATTTTGACAAGGTCATGAAGTAATCGCCATCCGGAGATCAAGCAAGAGTTGCTATTTGTAAAATATGTCACCATGAGTTATTTGCAAAGTCTACAGGTAGAACTAGGCACTTGCATAGACATGCCCAGAGATGTAAAGAAAAACAAGGTATCGCCATGAGGCAAACGCAGCTAATGTACAACCCCGACAGTTCGGTACCTAACTGAGATTATAATTTCGAGGTAGCTCATGAATCTTTAGCACATTTAATTGCTTCGCAAAATCTTGCTTTAAACTTTGGTGCGTCAGATGCATTCGAAAAGTATATTATAACTGCTCATAAACCTAAATTTACTCATGTTTCTAGACAGACAACCACTAGAGATTTAGTTAAATACTACAATAATGGTCATGAGAAAATTAAAGAATTGTTTGGAACATGTACATTTTCGGTGGTTTTAACCTCAGACATATGGAGTGGTCGTACTATGAAGGATTATCTTAGTGTAGTTGTTCATTACATAAATGATGACTGTGTATTGGAAAAGAGAATAATAGGCTTTAAATTGATAGACGTAGCACATACGAGTCAGAATATAGCAGAATGTATTATCAATGTCGTAGAAGATTTTGGTCTTACAAACAATATTTTTGCAATTACCCTGGACAATACTGCAGCAAACTCCAGGACAATGGATATTCTCACTTCCTTATTTGGAGGAGAGAAGAACAAGACTCACGAGTGAAATGGTGAAAGTACTTCTCACAATGAAAGACTGGGAGCAAGTTAATGCACGTGCCCAACACTGTGTGGTGGATACGACATTGGAACACGCGTTCAACAATCTATATCTATATGGTGGTCAAGGTAGTCAGGACGCCGACGACAATTCTTAGAGTATCCATGTATATATTGTATTTTTATGCTTTTTCACCTGTAATGTTGAGTTACAGGTTGTACTCTTTTTTCTTTGCCAAGGTTTTCTCGAGTTGAGTTTTTACTTGCAAAGTTTTTAATGAGGCAGCCATTTTAATATAAACAAAATCTTATTATTATATTTCTATAATTTATTGTGTTTTTCTACTATTTATATAATTTAATGTGTATTTTCTATATTTTCTACAATTTATTATGTGTATTCTATAATTTAATGTGCATTTTTATACTTTCTTCAATGTATTGTGCCTTTTTAAATTCTATATATTCTTCTTAACAAATTAGTTTTTTTATTTTTTGGGCCAAACGGGCCACACGGGTGTGCCGTGTCGGCCTGACCCGACAGGCTAATCGTGCCTCGGGTCGGACCGGCATGGCATGACGCCCTTCTGGACCATGCCTTGACCAGTATGGCATGACCCGTTCTAGCTAAGGGCCTAATGGGCCTGGTCGTATCATGCCAGGTCGCTCATTTGACCACCACTGGACATTTTTACCAAAAATAAAAGCAACATAGATGCTGCTTTCTCCATCGGATCCTAGGGAGCTGAAACACCATTTATTAAAGTACAGATAGAGTACTAACAGATCTCGAATTGGAACACAAACCACTCATGACTCATCAAAGGGCGGCCGGTAGAGTACAAACAAATAACAATTCACCAGGAAACACCTGTGACCTCTCTACAACAAAATTTTGATCAGCTGACCGTCTCATCCTGCAAATTTAATTAAGCCTCTATATATCAAAACAAGGATATTAATTTGCTCGAATACAACACTCAACCAAAATTTTATGTGGAATCAAACGAATTTGTAACATTCAGACCTGCTTGAGGTGATTTGTGCTCTAGCGACTACAGCGTTTCACAAGGTTAGAGTTTGGGTTCACCTGGACCCAACCTCAGAGTTAGCTTGGGCAGCGATGGTACATTCGGTTGTGGAATGAAGGAAGGCGGTGGATGGCAACGGCGGAAGGAACAAAAAGATCCTATGTGGCGAGTTAGGTGGGACGACGGGAGACGATGAGCGACGATGAGCTGCTAGAGATGGAGAAGAGGTAGGATGGCAATAGCATATAGTGCTACGATGGCCGACGAAGAAGTGAGTGGTTTTGACACCACCCTCGACACTGACAACCATGTCGGGAGGCAACAGTGACAGGTGGGCAGGCCTCACCTGCACTGACAAGGTAAGGGGGTGATGCACACCAATAAGGGTGGGGTGGGTGTAGGTATGGGTGAGGTAGGTTTGGGGAAGATGGCATTTGTATAGGAGATCAAGGGAGAAATCTGGTGTGTTGGATCTCCGTCCGACGTACCAAAAAATTAACTAATTTCTAAAAAAAATTAATTGACCAATACATGACCATTCCCTAATTTGTTTGCATATATTCCATAAATTGTGTGCTCCCCTCACCGTCGTGTGCTCGCCCCTCCCACCGTGTGCTCACCCCACCCACCACGTCGCTCGCCCCTCCCACCGCATTGCTCACCCCACCCACCGTGCTGCCCGCCCCTCCCACCGCGCCGCCCACCACATTGCTGGGCTTTGGCCCCATCCCTGTGCTCTCGCCCCTCACTGTTCTCCCCTCCTCATCATCATCGGCTACGGCACAGGAGCGCGGTAGCAACCCCTGGAGGAGTAGAGCGGGCACGTGAAGGCGCTGGAGGCGGGGTTCAGCGTGTGGATGGCGAATCAGCCCACCCACATCGAGACATCGGTGACCACAGTCATGGGGCAGTGCAGGGCGCAGCGCTCGGGGGGCTCATGGGCACGCTCACCGCCGACAGCGGGTCACCGTTCCCTGTGCTGCAGCCGCCTCCCAACACCAACTCGCAGGCCATGGCATCCTTCAAGGAGGCTCAGGTTGCCAACCCTATCGCATCTTCTGCTTGAGTTTTTTGTTGCACTTAGTGAATTATTCATGTTAACTTATGTATATGACTTGCTGCAGCCACTGCTACTAGAAGAAGACTATTAGCACTTGGTGAAATCTTAATGTTAGTTTCCAACTTCACATAGGCATGCATAAAATGCTAAATACTTGGCTAGCACCTCTCAATAAACTACAAAGCTTATTCGCAGTTTATTCCTTTTCTCATTGGGGTTTACTTGTTTGCCAATAGTTTTGAGCTAGTAGATCAAATGGATAGGTTTTGAGCTAGTAGATCAAATGGATAGCTGGATGTGATTAATCGATTACATTATTATTTGTTTTAAATCATGTCCTATTTTGGCAGGTCCCAAAGCCAACACATTTCTTCTTTAGCCCTCACTTAGATGAGAAGAATGTAAAGCAACTTATACGGTTGCTCCTATCAAAATTTGGCAGATGTCAACCTGTTCAATCAGACAATGAGTGGGCTAACATGTGGTGATTTAAAACTCTTCCAAGGAAAGGCATTTCCTTTTTTTATTCAGAATATATGCTGGAGGAATTTATTAGAGGGCTTCTAAAAGGTGGTAAATTTTCACTAGCTAGGAACTATCATGGAGGAACAAGTGCAGTTTCTTTGTCCACATAAAAGGCTGAAAATCTTGTGATCCAAGCTGCAAGGGAATATTTCTTCTCGGCTTCAACTTTGCCCTGCAATGAAGTGAGTTAATGTCACTGAGAGACCATGTGGTCGTGTTCCATGAGAGTGATGAGTAATTGACAAAGGTTTAGGTCAGTCGAGTTTGGTTTGAGTGGTTCGGAGTCGAGTCGTTGTGTGGCGCAATCGGGCTCGGTCGGACTTTGGTCAAATCTGGTCATTTGGGTTGAGGATGCATATTCTAAGGTTTTGACAGGTTTTGACTTCATCTGTGGTAAGTGTAATGGTATTTTACGCTTTCATGTGTCGAGCGGTGCTATTTGACGTGTTTCTTGTCTGTGTGACTGCAGGACGTCGAGTTGGAGTCGTGGCGAGACACGGTGGACCGGACTAGGCGTAGGTGGCGCTGAGGTCAGAACGGTCGGGATGTGTCGAAGACGACGTGGACTCGAGGTGGTTGCGAGGCGTGCGAGGCAAGGAGCGCGGAAGCTTCCCGGAAGGTGCAGAAGGGGCGAATCGGGAAATTCGCAAGGCTGCACAAGCGGGAGCGGGCTCCGTTGGACGTAGCGGGCGTAACGGGGTGGAGACCCGTTAGCCAAGCGCTATAAAAGGAGAGGAGGGGCTGCATGCCCTCCTTGAGCATTTGTGTGAGGATTAGGGTTTTAGAGTCAAAAAAGGCTTTAGGAAGGTTGTTTCCTTTAGCTCTTTAGTTGGTGTGAGTTGGTGTGAGTTGGTGGAGGCAGAGTAGTGCTCCCTCTGTAGCTTCATCGATGCTTTCTATGTGAGACTCCTCTCTTGTGTGTTCTTCCTCCCAAGATGTGTGATTCTTGGTGTTCTTAAGGATTGAGAGGAGAGGGATTGAGTTGAGAGCTTGTAATCTTTCCTTTTGTATCAAGTCAGGGTATCGGGACTCCTCTGTATTCCCTGTGATTCAAGAAATGAAAAATTGAAGTTTGCCTTCTCTGTTCGTAGCCTTTGTTCATCGTTTTTCATTTTTGCAAGAATTCTTGATTTTCGTTGTCTCGAGTTCTTGCTTGCTGGAGAGTGCCAAAATGGGTTGCTATGACATGGGTGTTGCTCAAAAGCCATTTGGCTATTTAATCCCAAGAGCAAACCGAGTTTGATTCTCAGATTTCTTTTTTGGCTTGCTCTGTTCTTGTTCTTCGTTTCTTGGTTTTGGTCCAGATTTTGATTCCCTTGTTAAGATGGCTTGAAATTTGGTATGAAGAGTCCAGAGGCTATTAATTAGCTTCCCTCAAAATTTCATAGCCAAAGGATCAACGGTTGGGGAGTTATTTGGTTTTTGGCTCGGTTCTTGCAAGATTTCAGATTTTTACCCAAATCTGAAATTCTTGATTCTTGGAGTGGATTTCTTGTTATTGACTTTTGGCTTAGTCTTCTGGGAGTGTTCCCTAGCGCTCCTCAAAGTTTCCCAAGCCAAGAATCCAAGAATCGTTGCGAATCTCTCAATTTTCTGAAATTTCTGTTTGCTGTTTTTCTCGAGAGGTACTACCGCTCGGGGAGCGGTACTACCGCTCAAAGGTACTACCGCTCTGACCAGCGGTCCTACCGCTCTGACCAGCGGTCCTAACGCTCTGACCAGCGGTACTACCGCTCGACCAAGCGGTACTACCGCTTGAGGTCATTTTTGCGCTGAATTTGTTTTTCTTGATTGCTTCCTTCTGGGTCTAGCTTTTCAGTGTCTCTGTGATTTCCAGTGAGGGCTTATTTTCTCCTTCATAGCTCCCATAGCTACTGGAGAAGAAGATATTTGTTGGGGGCGTTTTTTAAAGATCGACATTCACCCCCCCCCCTTGTCGCCATTTCGGTCCAACAATTGGTATCAGAGCCGGTTAGCTCTTTTCAATAGATCTTAACCGGTCTCAAGAGCCATGGCGACGGACAAGTACTCGACCAAGCCTCCCGTCTTTGATGGCCTGGATTACCCCTTCTGGAAGAGCCGAATGGAAACATACATACAGGCTCAGGGGTATGCCATTTGGCGGAAGGTGAAGGTCAGATTTGTTGTTCCTGCCGATGAGAACAGTAATGCTGGAAATATGCATGATGTTGAGGCAAACGCTAAGGCAAGGAACATCATAACCCAGGGCTTGAGTCGTAGCGAGTTTGACCGCATATCTCATCTTTCGTCCGCCTTCGATATTTGGGAGACCCTCGATGCTTACCATGAGGGCACCAACCAGATAAAGACGGTGAGACAGGACCAGTTCAAGCGAGATTACAACAAGTTTGAAATGCTCGCTGGCGAGTCCCTTGATGAGTGTTTTGCGCGCTTTCACAAGATTCTGAGCAACCTCCGAGCGGTCGGACTCACATACCCCGACTCGGATAACGCTCGACAAATGCTCGCTGCACTCGACCTTCGTGTTTGGGAGATGAAGGTGACTACCATCAAGGACACTACGGACCTCTCGACTTTGACTCTTTATGTGCTGTACTCGCGTCTCAAGACTCACGAGATTGACATTGTCTCTCGCAAGTCGAAGTCACAGTCGATGGCTCTAGTCACAGATCCCAGCTCGGCTTCTGGTCCCTCTTCTGATTCTTCTTGCGGTTTCTCCCTTGCTGCTCTCTGTGACATAACTGATGATCAGTTAGAGCATCTTGCGGATGATCAGCTGGCCCTCCTTGCTCGATGATTCTCCCATGCTTACAAGGGGAGGAGGGACAGAAAGAGAGGAGGACCCGTGATTTGCTTCGAGTGTGGTGGCCCCAACCACATTCGGGCAAACTGCCCCAAGCTGGAGAAAGGCAAGAACGACTACGGCGGTTCAGGCAAGATCGACTACACCGACAAGAACCGCAATAAGAAGCCTCCAGCTCAGACGCCGGGAAAGAAGAAGTTCCGCGACTTCGGGAAGGCCAAGAAGCTGTTTCACCGCGTCCTCACCGCCTTCGACGACCTCGACCTCAGCGAGGTGGAGGGATGGAGCGACGACGACGGGACGGGTGACCAAGATCCCAAGAGCGGCGACGACTTCTCCGGCATGTGCTTCATGGCCCTCGAGGGCGAACTCAGCGACAGCGAGCTGTACTCCGACTCGGACGAGGTATGCCCCACTTACGACCAGCTTAATCATGCTTTCCTTAAGCTAGGTGGCTTTCATGCTAGAGCTAGGGCTAAGTGTAGCGAGTTGGAGAAGGAAGTAGATAGACTGTCACGGGAGCTTACTTCTCTTATATCTGCTCCCTCCCGTGACGACTGTGATACATGCTCTGCTTTGCTGGCTGATATGGAGAAATTAAGGACCTCGCATGATAGTGTGTCCTCCGAGCTTGATATTGTTAAGGTGGAGAATGTTAGTCTGCTTGCTGATTTCGAGTTGAGTAGGATGGCTGTTACCCTACTTACTACTGATGAGACTACTTCTCCCACCTCATGTGAGGATAAGGATATTGCTGCTAGAGGACCTTATGCCATGCTCCTTGATCTGCCCGAGTCTTGTGAAACTTGCTATAACTTGAAGATGAATTTAAAACGGGCAGATCATAAAATTGCTGAACTACAAGCTTCTTTACTTGAGCCGATTGATTCATGCTTAAACTGTCCTAAATTAACTGCTGAACTTGAAGCTGTCTCCAAACAGTTTCAAGATATGATTGATCATAATAGGAAGTTGGCTCAGTATGCTTCTAAGGATCCTGTTAGCTCACCATGCAAAAATTGTGATAAACTAAAAATTGACTTAATTGCATTGGATGAGAAATGTGTGAAGCTGACTAAGGACCTACTAGAGAAGCAACCTTCTACTTGTATTGTCTGTGCTGAGAAGGGGGAGAAGCCCCAGGGTAAGGTGGAGACGCCTAGAAACGTGAACCAACTGACTAGCAGTAGGACTGTCCATTCAAAGTCGGCTGTGCGTGCACAAGCCATTCTTTCCTCTACTGTTGGTTCTTCATCTGCTCCCTTACCTCCTGCTGTTCCCTCTTCCCCCTGCTCTTCTTGCACCTCTCTCTTTCGGGAGTGTCAGTACCTTATGAACACTCTCGAGAGATTTGTAGGTGGCAAGAAGAAGCTTAATCTTATTCTAGACCAGTCCAAGATTTGCAGATTTAATCAGGGTCTAGGATATGACTATTATGAGGATATGAGAAAGCATCCACCTGCTGTGCTCAGACCCATAGCACCAGGTGTGATCGAGACCGAGCCCAGGACCGAGAAAGTCCAATTTAAGTCAGCGGGCTATGTCCAGGGGATTTCTGACAGCAAGGTGATTGCACCTGCTGCTTCGGCCTCTCAGAAGGCGAAGCCTGACCGTGCTACTTCTACCTCTCAGAGGATGAAGTATCACTGCACCTTCTGTCAGAAGGATGGACACACGGTTGATCGATGCTTCAGGCGCGCTAAGATCGCGCGTAGAGACCGTGTTAAGTCTCTTAGGCGTATTCAGGGTCAGCCCCAGATCCTGAGTGCACCTAGGACCAGCACGAGGTCTAGGTTTACTGCTGTTGATGGGTTTGGGCAGCATCGAGGACTTGGTTTTTCTGAGTCTTCTGTTTTTCGTCCTCATGCTGCTCCTGTTCGTGACTTCCGCCGTCCTGAGGGTAGATCTCGTTTTCTCCATCGAGATAGCTACCCGCGGCGTGATCAGCATGTTGCCGGTGTTCTGACTCGCTCTCCCGTAGCAGTCGGACCCCGCAACAGCTTCAGGTCTGCTCACAGACCTTCTGCTTTGAGTGACAGAGAGCGTAGGGTAGATAGAGGTCAGTCGTGCTTGACTACTTCATCTGCTCGACGTGTTGTTCAGTATTGGGTGCCAAAATCTCTCTTGATTTACCCCAGTACTGAGACTTTACTCTCTGTTTGACTCAGGTTCGCCGGGCAGGGAAGGGAAAGGTTTGGCTCGTAGACTCCGGGTGTTCACGACACATGACCGGAGATTCCCGTTGGTTTTCTTCCCTTGCCCGTGCTCCAGGTGATGAGACGATCACCTTCGGAGATGCTTCATCTGGGCGCGTCATCGCCAAAGGTACTGTGCGCATTAATGATTCTTTCATTCTGAAAGATGTAGCCTTGGTTAGTAAGCTGCAATACAATTTACTTTCAGTCTCTCAGCTTACCGATGACGGTTTCGAGGTAAGCTTTAAGAAAAATGCTTGTAAAATTCTTGATTCTTCGGGTAATCTGGTTTGTGGGATTTCTCGTTATGGGAGGATCTTTCGTGCTGATTTTTCTGAGTCTTCTGGCGATCCTCTCAGGTGTTTAGTTGCTTCTGAGTCCCGCGACCTTTCTTTCTGGCATAGGAGACTTGGTCATATCGGATTTGATCATTTGACCCGAGTTAGCGGCCACGATCTCATTCGTGGTCTGCCGAAACTCAAGATGGTCAAAGACCTTGTTTGCTCTCCATGCCGGCACGGCAAGATGGTTGCCGCTTCTCACCCTCCGGTCACAGTTACTATGACCGATGCACCGGGACAGCTGCTCCACATGGACACAGTTGGACCAGCTCGAGTGCAGTCAGCAGGAGGGAAGTGGTATGTTCTTGTTGTGGTCGATGACTTCTCGAGGTATTCTTGGGTGTTTTTCTTAGCCTCGAAGGATGAGACGTTTTCGCATTTCCGAGGTCTTTTCAGTAGGCTTTCTGTAGAGCTCCCAGGTGCCTTACGAGCGATCCGCAGTGACAATGGCACGGAGTTCAAGAATTCCTACTTTGAGAGTTTCTGTGGTGAGACAGGTGTAGAGCACCAGTTCTCTTCTCCATACGTCCCTCAGCAGAATGGCGTTGTGGAGAGGAAGAACCATACCTTGGTCGAGATGGCCAGGACGATGCTTGATGAGTACTCTACACCGCGGAAGTTTTGGGCTGAGGCTATAGCCACCGCGTGCCATGTCTCAAATCGAGTTTTTCTTCGGGCACACTTGCATCGCACTTCTTATGAGCTGAGATATGGGCGAAAGCCCAGCGTCTCTCATTTTCGTGTGTTTGGTTGCAAGTGCTTTGTTTTGAAGTCCGGGAACCTAGACAAGTTCGAGTCACGTTCTTGTGATGGAATCTTTCTAGGTTACTCGCCTTCTTCGCGGGCTTATAGGGTCTGGAACTGCGAGTCTAGTAAAATGGTAGAGACCTGTGAGGTGACCTTTGACGAGGCCAGTCCGGGGACTAGGCCCGATATCTCAGGTTCTTTAAAGCAGTCCGAGACCATCTTTGTGGATGATGAGGATGATGGAGACGACGGTTGTCTACCTGATCCTGTCCCTCATCCACCCCTTGAGGTGCCGTCTTCCACCGCACCTCGAGGTGATCAGCCCATGCCTTCTGCTTCTTCTGGAGCTGGTGGCTCTGTTCCTACCTCGTCAGCTCACGAGGTAGAGGCCACTTCTTCATCTCATCCTGGACCTCCTAGACATATCCAGAAAGCTCATCCTTCAGAGCAGATCATTGGAGACCTTTTCGAGCGTGTTACCCGCTCAAAATCTGGCTTATCTCAATTCTGTCTCCATTCTGCTTTCATTGCCTCCTTTGAGCCCAAAGATGTCTCTCATGCTTTATCTGATGAGTCTTGGGTCAATGCCATGCATGAGGAGCTAGAAAATTTCGAGAGGAACAAGGTCTGGTCGCTTGTCGAGCCCCCGCGAGGTCACAATATTATTGGGACTAAGTGGGTGTTCAAGAACAAACAGAGCGAGGATGGAGTGGTTATTCGAAACAAGGCTAGACTGGTTGCTCAGGGGTTCTCCCAGGTTGAAGGTCTAGATTTCGAGGAGACCTTTGCCCCTGTAGCTAGACTTGAAGCCATTAGAATCCTGCTTGCCTTTGCAGCTTCTAAGGGTTTCAAGCTTTACCAGATGGACGTCAAGAGTGCCTTTCTCAATGGCCTTATTGAGGAAGAGGTCTACGTCCGACAGCCTCCTGGTTTCGAAAACCCCAAATACCCAAACCATGTCTTCAAGCTTTCCAAAGCGTTGTATGGACTTAAGCAGGCCCCCAGGGCTTGGTATGAGAGGCTTAAGTCCTACTTGTTGAGTCATGGGTTTGAAATGGGTAAAGTTGATAAGACCTTGTTCATCCGCCGGCTTGGCGCTGACCTTCTGCTCGTCCAGATCTATGTCGATGACATTATCTTTGGCGGCTCTTCCCATACTCTGGTTTCCCAGTTCTCGGATGTCATGAGCACCGAGTTTGAAATGAGTATGATGGGTGAGTTGACCTTCTTCCTTGGCTTCCAAATTAAGCAGACTCGGGAGGGTACATTTCTTCATCAAGGAAAGTACACTCGTGACCTCCTGAAGCGCTTCGATATGAGTGATGGTAAGCCGGTGTCAACTCCCGTGGCTTCGACAGGCTATCTTGACCCAGATGAGGATGGCGAGCCTGTTGATCAGAAAGAGTTCAGAAGTATGATCGGCTCCCTTCTTTACCTCACTGCCTCGAGACCAGACATACACTTCTCCGTGTGTCTGTGTTCTCATTATCAGGCTTCTCCTCGCGTATCTCACCGTCAGGCGGTGAAGCGCATCTTTCGGTACCTTCGAGCTACCATTGACTATGGTATCTGGTACTCTTCCTCATCCTGTCTTTCCCTGAGAGCCTTTTCGGATGAAGACTTCGCTGGCTGTAGGATAGATAGGAAGAGCACTTCCGGCACCTGCCAATTCATTGGCACTTCTCTCGTTTCCTGGTCTTCGAGGAAGCAGTCCGGTGTTGCACAGTCCACTGCAGAGGCCGAGTACGTTGCTGCAGCCAGTTGCTGTAGCTAGGTACTTTGGATGGTTTCGACCCTGCGGGACTTTGGGTTAGCTTTAGACAGTGTTCCACTCTTTTGTGATAACACGTCTGCTATCAACATTGCTAAGAACCCAGTGCAGCAGTCTCGGACCAAGCATATTGATATTCGTTTCCACTTCCTTAGAGACCATGTAGAGAAGGGTGACATAGTGCTCCATTTTGTGGAGAGTGACCACCAGTTGGCAGATATCTTCACCAAGCCTTTGGACAGCTCGAGGTTTTCAGCTCTACGAGGAGAGCTTGGGGTGGTTTGTCCTTATGGACTGATGTGAGGGGGAGCTTTGGGCTTTACTGCTTTACTATTTTAATTATGCTTCTGTCGCATTTCTGTTGCATTGCATTTGCGGGTGCATTGGGTTTTAGTTCTTCTAGCATAGGTTAGAGTGATCTTCTCGTCTAGCTGTTTAGACTCCTTGCTCTTATCTTGTGACCTAGGGTCTTGCTCTGTTAGCCGCTTCTCTTCTCTCACTAGGTTGAGCCCACTCACTGCTTTCAGGTTCTAGCAAGGGCCGGGCCGCCCTTGGGTAGACAGGGTACGTGTTTGCTCCCTAGTGAGGTAGATTACCGGTCTAATAGTCCTAGTGTCATATGGGGTAGATGAGAGTCAGTCTGAGCCATAGTTGCCTCTATATCTTTTCTATGCTTTAAGGACTGCCTGTTTGCTGTTTTCTTTCCCAGCTTCTCGATTCTATTGCTTTGGTTCAGGGGTAGTTCAATTGGGAGCTTCTGGAGCTTAATTCTGACATAACTCAACTTGAACTAAAAGTTGCATCTAATGTTGAGGGGGAACTGGTCTTTCGTGCATTTTCAGCATTCTAGTATTATAATCAATCTGCATTAAGCCTTGATTATTATCCTGTTATGACATGCTTCAGTGCTTTACACCTTGCCATGACTTGTGCTTAGCTTGCTAAATTTATCATGACTTCATATGTGTAGACTAGCGTTTGCCATGATAAGTTAAGTAAAATTGATCAACTTAAATTAAACTTGTCATGCTAGCATTTGAGTTTAGTCTTTCTTGAGCTATCCTTTTATGATTCATGCCATGTCAAATAGGCTGAGTTGAGCGTTGAATCTATATTGAGCCTTAGTTTGAGCTGTTTTAGTCTCCTGATGATACATGAGTTAGTACAATGTGTTTAAAAAGCAAAAAGATCTCTTTTGTGCGAAAAAAACTGATCTCACCAATTCTTTCCTATAAGACGGCTTGCCATTGCACTTGGCATGAACTTAGGGGGAGTTTTGGATGACCTAGACTATCTTCTTAAGCTTCTTGCTTGGAGTAGTCGCATAAGGCTTGAGATCTAGCACATGATAAAATAAAATGTTGGTTGACAACCACCATATTTGTACGAAAAAACTGATTTCACCAATTCTTTCTCATGAAACAGCTTGCCATTGCACTAGGCATGAACTCAGGGGGAGTTTTGGATGACCTAGACTATCTTCTTAAGCTTATTGCTTGGAGTAGTCGCATAAGGCTTGAGATCTAGCACATAAACAAAAATTGGGTTGAAAACAACCATATGCTTTCAAAAGACAATGTTTAATGTGCTCAATTTGCTTAATCTACAATCAGAACCAAGTACCTTAACCAATGTTTCAATCTTGAGCTTATAGCACTCTATTTGGACTCAATGTTAGCTTCTTTGTTCCGCTTAGCTTATTGACATGGCCTGCATCATCCTTGGATGTCTCTAGCTAGACTTTACTCATTGATGACTTGACTTGCTCACAAAATGCATTACATTTCAGATTGTCATCTTTGTGCTCTAGCTGGTTTATATATATGTTGTCATGATCTAGATAGCCTTTTTTTTTAGTTATGGCTTGGTGTATTACATTATGGTTAATATGGATAATTCTCATGGCTCTAAATGCTTAAATAAACAAACTTCAGTCATATTCATCCATTGACATGTCTTATTCTCTCTATTGTATCCTGATGCGTTTATTGCCAAAAGGGGGAGAATAGAGAAGAAAAAGTCTGTTGGGAACAGTTTAGAGCTTTGGAGATCAATTTGCTCTTTCAGTTGTTGCTCTAGTGTTCCTTCTGTCGACATGGTCATTAGCTTCATTTCATTCTTTGGACCATGTTGGATTCTTCAAAATCAAACTCTTCTTAATGCTTTTTCTTCGTTTGTCAATAGACTCATCAAGGGGGAGATTGAGAGACCATGTGGTCGTGCTCCATGAGAGTGATGAGTAATTGACAAAGGTTTAGGTCAGTCGAGTTTGGTTTGAGTGGTTCGGAGTCGAGTCGTTGCGTGGCGCAATCGGGCTCGGTCGGACTTTGGTCAAATCTGGTCATTTGGGTTGAGGATGCATATTCTAAGGTTTTGACAGGTTTTGACTTCATCTGTGGTAAGTGTAATGGTATTTTACGCTTTCATGTGTCGAGCGGTGCTATTTGACGTGTTTCTTGTCTGTGTGACTGCAGGACGTCGAGTTGGAGTCGTGGCGAGACACGGTGGACCGGACTAGGCGCAGGTGGCGCTGAGGTCAGAACGGTCGGGATGTGTCGAAGACGACGTGGACTCGAGGTGGTTGCGAGGCGTGCGAGGCAAGGAGGGCGGAAGCTTCCCGGAAGGTGCAAAAGGGGCGAATCGGGAAATTCGCAAGGCTGCACAAGCGGGAGCGGGCTCCGTTGGACGTAGCGGGCGTAACGGGGCGGAGACCCGTTAGCCAGGCGCTATAAAAGGAGAGGAGGGGCTGCATGCCCTCCTTGAGCATTTGTGTGAGGATTAGGGTTTTAGAGTCAAAAGAGGCTTTAGGAAGGTTGTTTCCTTTAGCTCTTTAGTTGGTGTGAGTTGGTGTGAGTTGGTGGAGGCAGAGTAGTGCTCCCTCTGTAGCTTCATCGATGCTTTCTATGTGAGACTCCTCTCTTGTGTGTTCTTCCTCCCAAGATGTGTGATTCTTGGTGTTCTTGAGGATTGAGAGGAGAGGGATTGAGTTGAGAGCTTGTAATCTTTCCTTTTGTATCAAGTCGGGGTATCGGGACTCCTCTGTATTCCCTGTGATTCAAGAAATGAAAAACTGAAGTTTGCCTTCTCTGTTCGTAGCCTTTGTTCATCGTTTTTCATTTTTGCAAGAATTCTTGATTTTCGTTGTCTCGAGTTCTTGCTTGCTGGAGAGTGCCAAAATGGGTTGCTATGACATGGGTGTTGCTCAAAAGCCATTTGGCTATTTAATCCCAAGAGCAAACCGAGTTTGATTCTCAGATTTCTTTTTTGGCTTGCTCTGTTCTTGTTCTTCGTTTCTTGGTTTTGGTCCAGATTTTGATTCCCTTGTTAAGATGGCTTGAAATTTGGTATGAAGAGTCCAGAGGCTATTAATTAGCTTCCCTCAAAATTTCATAGCCAAAGGATCAACGGTTGGGGAGTTATTTGGTTTTTGGCTCGGTTCTTGCAAGATTTCAGATTTTTACCCAAATCTGAAATTCTTGATTCTTGGAGTGGATTTCTTGTTATTGACTTTTGGCTTAGTCTTCTGGGAGTGTTCCCTAGCGCTCCTCAAAGTTTCCCAAGCCAAGAATCCAAGAATCGTTGCGAATCTCTCAATTTTCTGAAATTTCTGTTTGCTGTTTTTCTCGAGAGGTACTACCGCTCAAAGGTACTACCGCTCTGACCAGCGGTACTACCGCTCAGCGGTACTACCGCTCGACCAAGCGGTACTACCGCTTGAGGTCAGTTTTGCGCTGAATTTGTTTTTCTTGATTGCTTCCTTCTGGGTCTAGCTTTTCAGTGTCTCTGTGATTTCCAGTGAGGGCTTATTTTCTCCTTCATAGCTCCCATAGCTACTGGAGAAGAAGATATTTGTTGGGGGCATTTTTTAAAGATCGACATTCACCCCCCCCCCCCTGTCGCCATTTCGGTCCAACAGTCACAAAATCGTTTGTCATACAAATATTGATCTGTTATCTCGTTGCTGATTAATGCTAGTGTTGTGGCTACTTACCAAACAGTAAAATAGGAGAGTAATACAGTGGACATGATGGATGAACAATGCTTGCCCCTTCCCTATGTCCATGCTATATATATATACACACACAATTCTATCCTTACACTCATGTGCCCTCCATAGGCGTATCTATGTCATTACACATATCCCATTTCGGGCTTTACAACCCTTTAGCAGGTCAGATGGGCTTAGGTGGGGGCCACCTCTACAACAGGAGCCCCTTAATGTGACGATGGTCTGATCTTCCGAGAGGTACTGATAAGTCGATTGTGGAGAACTCGACGTTGATGATCCAAAGGCTCCGACCAAAACAGATCGAACCCCTCGCAGTCACTACACCACTGCTCCCTTGGTTATCAACCGTGCCGAACACGATTGACCTCGCCAAGAAGGCTATCTCCTGCAAGCGAATCGAGAACACAACCAAGAGAGTTTAAGATGCAATCTAAAATTGTATTGCGAATAAAGATTAAATTCACAAGTTGGGGTTCCTCAACCGAACATGCGGTGAAACTGCTAAGCAGAATAATCTCTAAAGAAAAACCCTAGGAAAACTAAAGGGGTGCGACCTCCTTAAATAGGGGAGGGGGAAGTCGCACTTATCTAATGACAAGGGATGTGGTACTATTTATGGTTACTGTTCATGTGAACAGTACGGCCACGGCACCGGACTCGATTACAAGGCCCAATGCCCGCTTTGACTCGGACTGGAAAAATGATATGACTTGTTTGGCAGTTTCTGATCAGCTCAGATGGAGTTTGGAGGTAAGACTAGATCCATCGGATAGTAGACTCCAAGAGATTTCCAACGAGTACTCACGGGCCTCGAGAAGCCTTCTGGATCAAAAGTTATGGCCATTTGAAGTAGATGCTATTAACGAGGCAGAATCTGATTCGAACTCGCGAACAGGACTTGGATTGCGCTTGACGGTTCCACTTCTACACTTGAGCTCGCGTGGTTCTTCCCCATGGTTCCTAAGGACAATCAAATCATCACAAGAATTAAGTAGTATGCCATTCTTTGAAATATTTGTATGCAAACTTAGGAACGCATTCACCTGATGGTTAAGTTGACGTGCTCGCGCTCGAGTCATTGGTTCTTTTATCATAGTTTCAGTTTGTTGAGTTTGTTGTGGAGTTGGCACAGTTGTATCTATGGAAAGGATGTCCTCATCATCCTCCCCTTCTTGAATTGGAGTCGTCCTCGACTCAAGCTCATCTTTCGCACCCAAACAAGGTCGCAAATCTGCAATGTTAAAGGTTGGGCTAACCCCAAAATCTGCAGGCAAGTATAACTTATGTGCATTATCATTAATATGTTCAAGCGCTCTAAAAGGACCATCTACATGAGGCATGAGTTTAGACTTTCTCAATTCAGGGAATAGTTCTTTACGCAAATGTAACCACACAAGATCACCAGGTTCAAAAGTAACATGCTTGCGTCCTTGACTACCAGCAACTTTATATTTAGCATTCATAATCTCAATGTTCGCTTTAGTTATCTCATGCATCTTACGTATCAAATCAGCACGTTGTTGCACATCAAAATTTACCTTCTCAGAAGCTGGAAGAGGCGACAAGTCGATAGGCACACGAGATATGAAACCATAAACAATCTTAAAAGGGCATTTCTTTGTGGTAGAATGCAACGAACGATTATAAGCAAATTCCACATGAGGCAAACATTCCTCTCACATTTTTAAGTTCTTTTTAAGCACAGCCCTAAGCATAGTAGACAATGTTCTATTGACTACCTCAGTTTGTCCATCGGTTTGGGGGTGACAAGTAGTGGGAAATAACAGCTTAGTTCCCAACTTACCCCCACAAAGATCTCCAAAAATGACTAAGAAATTTAGCATCACGATCTAAAATAATCGTATTCGAAATACCATGCAAGCGAACAATTTCCTTAAAGAACAAATCAGCAACATTTGTAGCATCATCACTTTTATGACATGGTATAAAATGAGCCATCTTAGAGAATATATCCACGACAACAAAAATAATATCCCTCCCCTTCTTTGTTCTAGGAAGCCCTAAAACAAAGTCCATAGAAATATCTTCCCAAGGTATGCTGGGAACAGGAAGAGGCATGTATAAACCATGAGGGTTAAGTCGTGACTTAGCTTTTTGGCACGTGGTGCAACGGGCAATGTAGCGTTCAACGTCACGCCTCATCCATGGCCAATAAAAGTGGTGGAACAGAATGTCCTCGGTCTTCTTCACGCCGAAGTGACCCATTAATTCTCCTCCATGCGCTTCCTGTAACAACAAAAGACGAACGGAGCCAGCAGGAATGCATAGCTTGCTAGCACAGTATACGAACCCATCATGCACAACAAATTTTTTCCAACCCTTTCCCTCTTGACAATTTAGCAACGCATCTTTAAAATCAGCATCATGCACATATTGCTCCTTTATTGTCTCTAACCCAAAGATTTTGAAGTCAAGTTGCGAAAGCATGGTATATCTCCTAGACAATGCATCAGCTATCACATTTTCTTTGCCCTTTTTATATTTAATGACATAGGGAAAAGATTCAATAAACTCAATCCACTTAGCATGTCTACGGTTCAGGTTGTTTTGACTTCGAATATGTTTCATGGATTCATGATCAGAATGTATTACAAACTCTTCGGGCCATAAATAATATTGCCATGTTTCCAAAGTTCGAACTACAGCATGTAATTCTTTATCAGAGGTAGAATAGTTCAAACTAGGACCACTTAATTTTTCACTAAAGTAAGCAACAGGTTTTCCTTCTTGAATTAACACACCCCCAAGACCTATGCCACTAGCATCAAATTCTAATTCAAAAGTCTTGCTGAAATCAGGAAGTTGAAGCAAAGGGGCATGTGTTAACTTATCTTTGAGAGCGTCGAAAGCTTGTTGGTGTTTGGTGGCCCAAGTAAAAGGAACACCCTTCTTTGTAAGCTCATTCAGTGGTGCAGCGAGGGTGCTGAAATTCCGAACAAAACGCCGATAGAAACCAACGAGCCCGAGAAAACTCCGGACTTGTGTGACCGTTATAGGAGGCGGCCAACTCTGGATAGCGATGATCTTGGCTTGATCAACTTCAATGCCCTGTGGAGTAACAACATAGCCAGAAAAGAGACTCGATCCGTGCAAAAGGTGCACTTCTCAAGGTTACTAAACAAACGTGCATCTTTCAAAGCATTAAAAACAGCACATAAATGTTCCAAATGTTCTTCATATGACTTGCTATAGATTAGAATATCATCAAAATAAACCACCACAAATTTTCCAATGAAAGCATGCAAAACTTCGTTCATCAAACGCATGAAAGTGCTAGGTGCATTAGTTAAACCAAATGGCATCACTAACCACTCATATAGCCCGAACTTAGTTTTAAATGCCGTTTTCCATTTATCTCCCAATTTCATTCTAATCTGGTGGTACCCACTACGCAAGTCTATCTTTATGAAAAGAATAGAACCACTCAACTCATCTAGCATGTCGTCTAACATAGGAATAGGATGATGATACCGTATTGTGGTATTATTAATGGCTCTACAATCAACACACATACGCCAACTACCATCTTTCTTAGGAACCAAAAGAACAGGCACAGCACAAGGACTAAGGCTTTTCCGTACGTACCCTCGGTCCAAAAGATCTTGGACTTGTCGCTGAATTTCCTTAGTCTCCTCCGGATTGGTCCTACACGCCGCACGGTTTGGCAAAGTCGCTCCTGGAATTAGTCAATTTGGTGTTCAATCCCTCTAATAGGCGGCAATCCCGGGGGTATCTCAGCTGGAAACACATCCTTATATTCCTGCAAAAGGTTAGTGACATCAGACAGCAAAGAGCTAGATACATCATCAAGTGAAAATAAAGCATCTTTGCATATTAAAGCATAGCATGGCATATCATCATGACAAATTTCAGCAAGATCATATTTGGTTGCAAGCATGACACAACCCTTTAATTTAATTCCCTCGGTACTAGAACTAGGTGCCAACCTCTCTTTCTTAGGTGGGAAAATATTATTCACTACTGCTGATTTTCAGATTCATGTTCAAGTTATTTCTTCTTATTTTCAACTAGCTCTTTATCACAATTAGCAATTTCAGTAGGTGTCAAAGGTAGCAAAGTTATTTTCTTTCCTTTGTGCACAAGAGAGTACTTATTACTTCTACCATGATGGGTTGTATCAGTATCAAATTCCCATGGACGACCTAATAAAAGTGAGCAGGCTTGCATAGGTACTACGTCGAAATCAGCAACATCATGATAGGAACCAATAAAAAAATGCACTCTCGCAGATTGTGTTACCTTCACCTTACCACTGTTGTTGAACCATTGAATGTGGTATGGGTGAGGATGCGCATGTGTGGTCAAGCCAAGCTTCTTGACTAATCCTGAATCCACCAAGTTATTGTAGCTCCCGCCATCAATTATAACACGAACACAGCAATTCGTGACGATGAGGAACATCTGAAACAAATTATGACGTTGTAGCTTCTCCTCTTGCTCTCTTTGAGTGCTCAGTACTCGCTGCACAATTATGGTTCTATAATTTGCCGTAGCAGCGGCACCTAAAATTTCCTCACCATCGCTATCTGTCTCATGATCATCACCATTGCCTGCAAGGTTAGCTGCAAGAGCATATTCATCCTCAACATCACTAGCACTTACATAACCACCATCTTATGTCGCAATGTACGCCCACTGACTTGGGCAATCTCTCATGACGTGGCCCATCCATTTACAACGGTGGCACACAATGCCCGTCGTATGGCCCGTGGAAGCAACTGATGAAGAGCTCTCTGCTGGTACTTGCACGCTAGTAGATTTGCTCGTCTCGGGTGCGCGCGATGGTGGCGACGGTGCTGCTGAACGCGCCCTACTCACAGAGGGGGCAGCAGCTCGAAAAACAGGTGGTGGGGCTGTCTTGGCTTGCCCAGGCGTCGATCTCGATGTAGACGTACTTCCAAAGTTACTCCTTGTCCTTTGTTGCCTACCATGCAATTCTTTTTCTGCCAAACAAGCAAGCTGGAACAATCTATTGATATCGTTATACTCTTTACAATCAATTATGTCCTGAATTTCACGCCTTATGCCCCCATAAAAACGAGCCATCTTATCCTCCTCATCCTCTACAACATTACAACGCAGCATGCCTATTTGTAGCTCTTGATAATATTCCTCGACAGATTTATTACCTTGGTCTAAGCGCTGCAATTTCTTACGCATATCACGTTTAAAAACAGGAGGAACAAATCTAGCACGCATAGCTACCTTCAATTTATTCCATGTATCAGGTGCTAAACCAGAATTAACTACTTGAGTCCACTAAATGATAGCAAAATCTTTAAATTCGCTAGTAGCTTGTCTGACTCTATGCACTTCAGGAACTAGATGGGCATTAAATTTTTGTTCAACTGTCATCTCCCAATCTAGATAGGTTTCAGCATCATAAACACCCACAAAAGATGGTATGGTAAATTTGACTTTAGCAAATGGGTCATCATTAGCACGAGCATTGTGGTGCTGAAAATTATTACCTCCCATACCGTGACGGTTTTGATGTGGTCGATGTCATGGGCGTGCATCTTGGGCAGCAAAAGCAGCGCCGGCGTTGCGGTTTTGTCTCTCATTATCATCTCCCTCCTCAAAATCTGGGCCTGCATTGTGATCATACTCACGTCCATTGTTTGGCGGTCGATTCACCATTCTTTCAAGGCGTGCAATACTCTCATTGATGGAACGCTGCAATGTGTCTGTCGTAACTTGAAGCTTCCTATCGATGTCCTCAGTAATGGTAGCGCGTTGTTCATCCAAGAGCGTCATGAGCTCTCCTTTAAAACATACTCTTGTGCATCAGATAGCTCACCTGCCATGGTTAGTAGAAAGTAAAAGACAACACAAATATATTATCCCTATCAACTACTAAGGTGATGGAAAGTGGAATCACACACTCAAACGTCATACCACACTCTTACAAGTGTTCTTACCAATGCAGCAAGTGATACAACCGGTGGCTGGTTCGTGACACCGTGTCGAGCGTGGGTACGATTGCAAGAGGAGACCTGTTCTGATTAAGAGTAGGTGGAGCTTGGAAGGCACAATATGGTAGCAAAAAGATCAGCAATAATCAGTTCAGTAAATGCAAATTGAAAGTTTTTTCAAAATACTCGTGAAAGGTTGCTGATCCTAGCCTAATCACAGATAGCCAATCAAGCCCTATGCAAGGAAGTGTATGGACGCACACGTAACGATCAATGTGACTTGATGTAAGCAAAGGAGAACCTCACGACAAGTACTAGGAGAGACGCAAACCCACTACTCAAACTTCTTTTTAAGGACACAAGATTATTCGTGCAATGTAGAGTACAAAACAGCGATATCGGTAAAACGCGAACAGCCCTCTAGATTAAGCAGATACAACAGCTGGTCTCAAACGATGAAAAGACAAAGTTTTATATGGCTTATATATACTCGTTTGAAAGGTTTTGATGAGATCTACAACTTTCTCAACTGGATGAAACCCAAATTCCAAAGGGAAGACCGAATAAATCACCAAAGACAAAAAACCAAAATCTTGCAACGCAATTTCAGAGCTAAAGATGGCCGATTTTAGGGGTCTTGGAGGGTGACTGGTGCAAGCGGTCATTTATTTTTGAATCGGGCTCATTGTTAGCTTTCCAACGAGTACAAGAACTTCAAAAACAGACACCGTATGCAAAAGTTATGCCCGTTTTACTGAAGGTGTGTCGGAAACGGACTCGAATTCGTTTCGGCCTCAATTGAAACTACTATAACTTTTCATTCCTTGGCCTAAATTGCTCAAAAAAAATTTCTGGAGGCTTTTGGATGTCGGAAACAGACACCAATTTTCACTATTTTTGGCGAAGGTTTGATGGACTTTCCAAATTTCGGCAAAGATGGACTCTTTCCTCTTTTTTCTCTTTTTTTGGTTTTTTTTTAATCAACCGAAATCAACTCTCTCTCTCTCTTTTACTGAATCCGAAACCCTAATTTTTCTGAGTCCTAAATACTATTTTTTTTTTGCTTGCACAAGGACGAGACAAGCGAGATGCGCGGCGGGGCATGGAAGGGTTGCGGAGGATGGCAACGCCTGGGGGGTCGCGGCAAGGGGTGGCAGCGGATGGGGTGACAGCGGATGGGATGGCAATGGATGGGAGGCCGCGGCAAGGATGGCGGCGCGGCAAGGAACAAGAACACACAACGACGAAGCTACGCAAAGGAACACGAGATGCAGCTAGGCAATGACGAACTGGACTCTGACTAAACTAGTAATCAGCAACTTGAACACGACAATGTAACCAAAAATTCAATGAGCAATACTGAAAAGAAAAATTGCAATGGCACAAGGGGTGTTGGGACAGCGGAAGAACACTACGAATTTTTTTTTGTGGCTAATTTTCTGGAGTTTTGGGACGATATGATAAACATAAACTAATCTAAAAGGGACGAATTACCTCACAGGCAACCGTTGCTCTGATACCAACTAATGTGACGATGGTCCGATCTTCCGAGAGTTACTGATAAGTCAATTATGGAGAACTCGACGTTGATGATCCAAAGGTTCCGACCAAAACAGATCGAACCCCTCGCAATCACTCACCACTGCTCCATTGATTATCAACCGTGCCGAACACGGTTGACCTCGCCAAGAAGGCTATCTCCTGCAAGCGAATCGAGAACACAAGCAAGAGAGTTCAAGATGCAATCTAAAATTGTATTGCAAATAAAGATTAAGTTCACAAGTTGGGGTTCCTCAACCGAACATGCGGTGAAACTGCTAAGCAGAATAATCTCTTAAGAAAAACCCAAGGAAAACTAAAGGGGTGCGACCTCTTTAAATAGGGGAGGGGGAAGCTGCACTTATCTAATGACAAGGGATATGGTACTATTCATGGTTATTGTTCATGTGAACAGTACGGCCGTGGCATCGGACTCGATTACACGGCCCAAGGCCCATTTTGACTCGGACTGGAAAAATGATATGACTTGTTTGGCAGTTTCTGATCGGCTCAGATGGAGTTTGGAGGTGAGACCAGATCCATCTGATAGTAGACTCCAAAATCTTTCTAACGAGTACTCACGGCCCCAAGAAGCCTTCTGAATCAAAAGTTATGGCCATTTGAAGTAGACGCTGTTAACGAGGCAGAATCTGATTCGAACTCGTGAACAAGACTTGGATTGCGCTTGGCGGTTCCACTTCTACACATGAGCTCACGTGGTTCTTCCCCATGGTTCCTAAGGACAATCAAATCATCACAAGAATTAAGTAGTATGCCATTCTTTGAAATATTTGTATGCGAACTTAGGAACGCATTCACCTGATGGTTAAGTTGACGTGCTCGCGCTCGAGTCATTGGTCCTTGTATCATAGTTTCAGTTTGTTGAGTTTGTTGTGAAGTTGGCACAGTTGTATCTATGGAAAGGATGTCCTCATCATCCTCCCTTTCTTGAATTGGAGTCGTTCTCGACTCAAGCTCATCTTCCGCACCCAAGTAAGGTCGCAAAGCTACAATGTTAAAGGTTGGGCTAACCCCAAAATCTACAGGCAAGTCTAACTTATATGCATTATCATTAATACGTTCAACACTCTAAAAGGACCATCTGCACGAGGCATGAGTTTAGACTTTCTCAATTCAGGGAATCGTTCTTTACGCAAATGTAGCCACACAAGATCACCAGGTTCAAAAGTAACATGCTTGCGTCCTTGACTACCAGCAACTTTATATTTAGCATTCATAATCTCAATGTTCGCTTTAGTTGTCTCATGCATCTTACGTATCAAATCAGCACGTTGTTGCACATCAAAATTTACCTTCTCAGAAGCTGAAAGAGGTAACAAGTCGATAGGTGCACGAGGTATGAAACCATAAACAATCTCAAAAGGGCATTTCTTTGTGGTAGAATGCAACAAACGATTATAAGAAAATTCCATATGAGGCAAACATTTCTCCCACATTTGTAAGTTCTTTTTACGCACAGCTCTAAGCATAGTAGACAATGTTCTATTGACTACCTCAGTTTGTCCATCGGTTTAGGGATGACAAGTAGTGGAAAATAACAGCTTAGTTCCCAACTTACCCCACAAAGATCTCCAAAATTGACTAAGAAATTTAGCATCACGATCTGAAACTATCATATTCGGAATACCATGCAAGCGAACAATTTCCTTAAAGAACAAATCTGCAGCATTTGTAGCATCATCACTTTTATGACCTGGTATAAAATGAGCCATCTTAGAGAATCTATCCACGACAACAAAAATACTATCCCTCCCCTTCTTTGTTCTAGGAAGCCCTAAAACAAAGTCCATAGAAATATCTTCCCAAGGTATGCTGGGAACAGGAAGAGGCATGTATAAACCATGAGGGTTAAGTCGTGACTTAGCTTTTTGGCACGTGGTGCAGCGGGGCAATGTAGCGTTCGACGTCACGCCTCATCTTTGGCAATGTAGGTTGCGGGACGCGTGTGCACGCTCAACCGTGCGGCTTCGGCTTCTGCCGGTTGTGCTTCCCGATCGTGGAGGCGAGGAGGCTTTATAAGCCCTACGGTCGCCGTGCCATTGCCCCCCATGCTCATTGACTACCACCAATCTGCTCTTTCCTTATGCCCTGCTGCTGCATCGCCGCTATTGCCACCGTTCGCCACCGCAACCGTACGCGTCACCACGCCCTTTGAGACGATGGCCCACTACGAAGAGCACTCTCGCTGGCCCAGCGGTGGTGCTTCCTCCAGCCACGGCGCAGCTCGTCGATGACGGAGGTGGAGTATGCCCTGGTGGGGCACGACCCGTCGCTGGCCAACAAGCGGTAGATTGCCGAGAAGAAGCTCGAGGGCCCTTGCTCAAACGTGTTGGGGCAGAGCCTCATGACAGAGGAGACGATCCGATCCCTTGTGTGTCAGGGGAAACTGGCAGAGTGCAACGCGGTTCATCTGCCCGCCAGCGATGACACGGAGCTGCACCCGGAGGAGTCAGACTTCATGTGGGTGAACTGGCCAACCCCCGGCTAGAGATGCCAGCCGGAGCCGGGGTTATATCAGGCGCCATGCACGCCATCCACCGATCCGTCCGGGCCTTCCACCAAAGGATCTGGGACTACATCGGCGAAGCTGGGGTGAAGGTGGCGATGCGAAGAACTCTGCAGGGCGACGTGGACTTCGGGGTGTGGCTCAACGAAGTCCCACGGCGCGACGAAGATGGCACCGCCGGATCGAAGCGTGGCGTCGACCCACAGGTGTGACGCCGAAGTCTTAGGGGTGCAGGTGTGCGTTGCCATATACTTGCTAACTATGTAAAACGGCGCAACATGCCCCCCTTTTATGAATGAAATAAAAAAATTTATCAAGTGTTTTGATCATGTGTGTTTTTTCACTGCAGGCAGGTGCTTGATAGGGGCCGCTTGCTAGTTTCAGACCTCATGGTCCGGCGGCACCTTCGGCATTGGGGGTGGGCGGAGGACTCGTTGTGCTTCTGGGGAACCCGGAGTTCGACGGGAGAGACTACGGCGCGAGAGTATGTTAAGATAGAAGAGTCGGACGAGTAGTAATCTTGACTACCCGAACGCATTTGTAATCCTTACTCCTCGCGAATGTAATAACTGAATGTCTCCATAAACACTACTTCGCAAATGCAATAAAAGACATGGTCGGAGCAAACATGTACCCTTGCCATTCTTGTGTGATTGCACTTGTGTTCGCCCGGTACATAGGATTTCAGACGCGAAGTGGTCCTCGCTGGCCTTGCCCTCAGCGCACAGTACGCGATACACACGAGGTAGGATAGGAACGAGGGGTCGACACGACCCTCCCCGACAAGGCATAAACTTCACGAGCGTTCCGTCGAAGTGGCGGTAGCGGGGCTGGTGACTAGCCGAAGCAGACGCTCGAGCGCTCCGTCCCCTACCTTTCGTAGTGGCGGCAACGGAGCTGGCGACTAGCTGAAGTGGACGCTCGAGCGCTCCGTCCCCTACCCTTCGAAGTGGCGGCAGCAGAGCTGGCGACTAGCTGAAGTAGATACTCGAGTGCTCCGTCTCCTACCCTTCGAAGTGGCGGTGACTAGCCGAAATAGACACTCAAGCACTCTGTCCCCTACCCTTCGAAGTGGCGGCAGTAGGGCTGGCGACTGGCCAAAGTAGACACTCGAGCGCTCCGTCCCCTACCCTTCAAAGTGGCGGCAGCGGAGCTAGCAACTAGCCGAAGTAGACACTCTAGCGCTCCGTTGAAAGATAACGTGCGAGGGTTGCTATGCGCTTTTATTTTTTTTATGCCCGAAGAGTAGTTTGAGACGACCAAGTTTAAGACGCTTTATGCTCCACACAATGCGTGGAGGCTCGAACGCACGATGTTTTTATACTCCGTAGAGTCGCTCGGGATGACAAGTTCTCGATGCTTTATACACCGCAGAGTACGTGGAGGCTTGGAGCCATCGCGTGATTTTTTATACTCCGTAGAGTGTACGTGGAGGCTTGCCTCTGCGTGTCTTATTTATACTCCAAAGAGTGCACGCGGAGGCTTGCCTCCTCGTGTCTTATTTATACTCCGAAGAGTGCGCGCGGAGGCTTGGAGCCTCCGCGTGATTTTTTATACTCTGAAGAGTGCGCGCGAAGGCTTGCCTCCGTGTGTTTTATTTATACTTCGAAGAGTGCGCGCGAAGGCTTGCCTCTGCGTCTTATTTATACTCCAAAGAGTGCGCGCGGAGGCTTGCCTCCTCGTGTCTAATTTATACTTCGAAGAGTGCGCGCGGAGGCTTGCCTCCGCAAGTCTTTGCACGAGAGGAGACCAGTTTTGCAAACGGTGCCCTTTATTGATTTCCTGTTTGTGCGGGTGAGCTTTTACAAAGTGCAGAGCGCTAGCTGTGCTGCGAGCACCGCTTTGGCTTCATGCATAGTATCACCGTAGCCGGTCTGCATTCCATGTGTGGCGGAGAGTTTGTCCCTCTAGCGTCGCGAGGTGATATGCTCTATGCTGCAAAGCTGTAATGACGATGTAAGGGCCCTCCCATTTGGATTCCAGCTTTCCTATCGTCGCTGCGTGGAGCGCTATCTTGAGGACAAGGTCTCCTGGCTGGAATTCGCGTGAGTAGACGGTGCAGTCATGCACATGCGCTACTTGGTGCGCATACTTGGCGATATGTTGGGTGGCACTTACCCGATCACCATCGAGGAGATCAAGGGACAACTCACGCTATTCCACTGGGGCTTGGGCGAGGACCCTCCTCGACTCGACCTTGATTTCTCCAAGCGTGACTGCCTCGTCACCGAAGAGGAGCTTGAATGGCGTGAACCCCGTCGGACATGTTACCGTCGTACGGAGGGACCAGAGCACACTTGGAAGCTCATCCGGCCACTTGCCCTTCGGTAGGCCAACGAGACACTTTTTGACTCCGACGGAAATAGCGTTGTTCGCTTGCTCAACTGCTCCATTCGACTGCGGGTGCCCAACCGAAGCGTATCAAAGCATGATGCCCATGCGATCGCAAAATGCCTTAAATGGCGCGGAGTCAAACTGCAAACCATTGTTGACGGTGACCTCCCTGGGAACCCCAAAGCAGCATATGATGTTTTGCCAGAGGAGCCGTTGCATGGCTGCAGAGGTTACCCTAGCCAATGCGACAGCTTCGGACCACCTAGAGAAATACTCCAAGGCAACCACGATGAATCGAAGATCTCTTGGGGCGCGCAGAAGTGGCCCAACGATGTCAATGCCCCAACGTGCCAATGACCACACTGGTGGGATGGGCTACAAGTTTGTCGGAGGTCTGCAGATGGCTCGTCCCATCCACTGGCAGCCCTGACACCAATGCACTAGGTCCTGCATGTCTGTGATGGCTGTTGGCCAGTAGAATCTCGGCGCGATGTGCGAGTCGCAGAGGCCTGCGTGAATCTCGACGAGGAGGCGCTTTTCCTCGTTGCACGAGAGGCATCGCAGGAGCGGGGCACAGACTCCCTACTTGTAGAGGACACCGTCCAGCACCTGGAAGGATCTGGCACGGTGCTATAAATGTCGCAGCTCGAGGGGGTCGTCCAGCTCAGCTATGCCTTACAAAAAGTCGTAGATGGGCTCTCGCCAGCCACCCTACTGGGTGATTTGATGAATGAGGGCGGCATCTTGGTTGTCTTGCTCAATGGCTGCTATGGTTAGGACCTCATAGAATGCCCCCTCGGGGAGAGGAGTCTGCTGGCTGGCGGCCTTGGCGAGGGCGTCGGCCTGCTCGTTGTCCGCCCGCGGGATGGCCTTTACTGTGACGCCCAAGAAATGATTCTCCCTCACCCTCACCACCGCTAGATACTTGGCCAAGTCGGGGTCCTTGGCCTGATAGGATTTGTTGACATGGCCTGCGATCAATCTCGAGTCGGTGCGGATAAGGACCCTTCAGGCACCTAAGGCTTTAAGCTTCGCGAGGTCAAAGACCAGCGCTTCGTACTCGGCTGTGTTGTTCATCGCCGGGAACCCAAGACGTGTCGAATACATCAGGCAATGTCCTCCCGGCGTGGTGACTATGGCACCCACCCCAACGCTCGGAGCGCCATATGCCCCGTCGGTGTTGAGGGTCCACACCGGATCTTCTGGCTGCTGTGTGTGGGGTTGCACTGACGGAGTCCACTCGGTGAGGAAGTCCGCGAGGACTTGGGATTTTATTGTCGTGCGTGAAGCGTACGTCAGGGAGAATGGCGTGAGCTCGGTCGCCCACTTGATGTGCCCCATGGACTCCTTGTTGTGCAACATCTCCGCCAATGGGAACGAGGACGGTACGGTGATAGGATGAGCGAGGAAGTAGTGCCGAAGCTTCCTCGAGGCCATGAACAGAGTGTAGGCCAGCTTCTCGAGTTCGGTGTACCGTGTCTTGGCGCCCTGGAGGACTTCGGAGATGAAGTACACAGGCCGCTGAAGAGCGCCTTCCTCGAGGACGAGAACTGCGCTGACTGCTGTTGCTGTGGCGGCGAGGTAAAGCAGGAGGGGAGCCTCTGGTGCTGGGGCGACTAAAGTGAGAGGGCTTGCAACATGCTTTTTGAGGTCGTCGAAAGCCTTCACACAGTCGTCGTCCTAATGGAACCCGTCGCAGCCGGCCTCTGCGACCTTGCCCTCGGCCGGCGGGGGCGCTGTCCTCGGAGCTGCCCTCGATGTCGAAGACGTAGCGGGCCTTCTGGGATCTACGCTGGTTGTGCTTAGGCTTGTCATTCGATGGGTCCTGCTTACGTTTGGAAGTGTCCTTGGAGGAGTCCTGCTTGTGCTCGGAGGCGTCCTTCGCAGATTCTTGCTTGCACTTGGGGTGTCCTTTGGCGACTCCTCCGCCAGGTTGGCGTCGGAGCTGTCACCCCAGCGGTGCTGTGCATCCTCTTCTGCCCTCGCGTACTCCTCCATCTTGTTGAAGAGCTTGGCCACTGTCTTTATCGGCTTGCGCGCATTGTACTCGGCCAGCGGTCCCGGGCGGAGACCTTGGATTGCTACGTTGATGATGGTGGTCTCATTGACATCTTTGACCTAGTAGCGAACCTTGGCGAAACACTTGAAGTATTCTCGGAGCTTTTTCGAGGGTTTCTGTTTGATGGTGAAGAGCTGATCCGCGTCGACACGCTCGACGTAGTTTCCTTGGAAGTTATTGTAGAGGCGATCGCGGATCTATTCCCACGCATAGATGGAGTTCGGCTCTATGGTAAAAAATCATGAGAGCGCCACTCCTTGTAACGCCAGGGGCAGCCCCTTCACCTTGGTGGAGTCATCCCCGCCGGCAGCTTCGACGGCGGTCTCGTACACATGCACGAACTCCCTAGGGTCCGTGTCACCCTTGTACTGTTCGATGGTGGGGAACTTGAAGTCCTCTGGCCACGCTGATTACTGCAGGCCAGCGGAGAGGGGGCTTCGGATCGACACGTCAAAGCGGGACACGACTGGATGTAGGGGCGTCGTGGCTATCCGCCTGATCTGGCGTAGGCTCCGCCGCCACCAGCGGCGGGATTTGTTGTCTCCGAGCCTTCTGCTGGCTCCGAGCCTCTTGCATCTCTCGCACAGCTCCGCGGAGGTCCGCCAGCTCACGCTGCAACATGCCAAGGGCCGTCAGCAAGGCATTCTCCACCGTCGAGGTGGTTGCACCAACTTGAGCACCGGCGCGAACCGCCAGGTTGGCGGAGACTACAGCTTGTGCTCCAGAACTGCTCGGTGCGCCGGTGCGGTGGGCTCTGGGGTCAGTGACGAGGCTAATGCTGCCGCAACCGCCGGGGTCAGTGACAGGTGCGGGGTCGATGGCCATGCCAGCATGGGCATCGACATCACCGCTCCCGCCGGCCCAACCAGTACTACCAGTGCCGACCGCCGCGCCAGCGGTGGGGTCAGTCGACATCGGCGGTCGCAACACCAGCATTGCCATCCGCACCCGTTGCTGATGCAGAGGCCTTGGCGTTGACGAGCGCCACCGTTGTGCTCTTCTTCCTCCTTGCTATCGATGAAGCTTTCTTGAGTGCCATCACTTCTCAAGTCTCAAGGCTTGCTCTCCGTCATCCCCACGGACAGTGCCAACTGTTATGGCTACTGACCAAACAGTAAAGTAGGAGAGTAGTGCAGTGGAGATGATGGGTGAACAATGCTTGCCCCTTCCCTATGTCCAAGGCATGTATATATATTTCCATGAAGTGTATTTTACAATTCTATCCTTACACTCATATGCCCTCCATAAGGGTATCTATGTCATTATACGCACCCCATTTCGGGATTTACAACCTTTTAGCAGGCCGAATGGGCTTAGGTGGGGGGGCACCCCTACAACAGCTAGCATGGATTGTACATTCATTTGCGGATTTGGAAGACCAGGGAGTGTCTAAATCTATTACCTAATAACAAAAATGTTCAAGCAAAAACTGGTATTATTGATGCTCCAACTGTAAGACTTTCGTATCTAGGGGTCACAACTTATGCGGCTCGCGAGCCAACTTGAGCTAGGAAACGAGCCAAGTCAAACTGGATTTTTAGCTCGTTTCCTGAACAAGCCGAGCCATAGCTCCGGACGAGGTTGTTGGTTGGAACTCGAGCAATCAAACGCACGAACACAAGATTTTGGCGCTGCCCAGAACCAGCAGCTTTTCAGATTTTTACTTTCTCCCTTTATAGCAATTAAACAAGAGAAACTGACCCACTAATTACCTTGAAACTGAACTACTAATTTCCAAGAAAACTGACCTACTAATTAACAAGAAAACTGACTTGCACTATGTGCATGCACTGCATTATTGACGGCAGAATAGTAACTGACATGCAGAATAACTAGATTAGCTAACATTACTCCCCCTAATCTAGTTTTGGTTGATGTCGACGACGCCGAGCTTCGAGCGCAGGTGTAGAAAATGCACCTGGCCAAGTGATTTGGTCAGTATGTCCGCCAGCTAATCATCGGTGTGGATCTTGCGGATGGCAACTTGGCCACCCTCGACGCACTCCCGGATGTAGTGGAAGCGTGTCTCGATATGTTTGCTCCGGCCATGGAAGACTGGATTTTTGCACAGTTGAATCGCCGACTGATTGTCGACGTAGATTGTCGCGGCGCCGATGTCTCGCCCGTAGAAGTTGCCGATCAACCGCCTGAGCCAGATTCCCTGGCATGCCGCCACTGAGGCTGCGATGTACTCGGCCTTGCACGATGATAGCACCACCATCGGCTGCTTTTGCGACTACCACGACACAGGCGCGTTGTTGAGGCAGAACAAAATGCCAGAGGTGCTCTTGCGATCATCCACGTTGCTGGCCATGTCCGCATCGCTGTACCCCTTGAGCTCGGTGTCGTTGTCCCCCTTGGTGTAGCTAAGGCCAAAGTGGAGCATACCAGCGACGTAACGAAGTAGATGCTTGATGGCGCTCAGGTGTTCCGTCGTCGGGTTCACCGTGAACCTGCTCACGTACCCAACCGTGAAACTGATATCCGGTCGGGTGTGGACCAAGTACCGGAGGCTGCCAACCACACTACAGTAGAAAGTGGGATCAATAGGTGGATTGGAGCTCTCCTTACTCAGTTTAAGACGTGCCTCCATGGGCACTTGCACCCGGCCATGCTGGCCTTGTCCAGGAGCTTTGCCGCATACGCAGCTTGGCTCATGGTGATCTTCCCGGGCAGCTGCTTAACATCAATGCCGAGATAGTAGCTCAACTACCCGAGGTCGCTCATCTTGAACGAGCGCTTCATTTCCTCCTTGAATGACCTGATCTCAGTTTGGTCCGCACCGGTGAGGATCAAATCGTCAACATACATGCCCAGGAGCACACGTCCTCGCCCCTCGCTGCGTGTGTACACCCCGTGCTCTTCCTCACAGCGCGTGAACCTGAGCACCACAAGCGTGCGGTCGAGCTTGGCGTTCCACGTCCGAGGAGCTTGTCGTAGGCCGCAGAGTGCTTGCGCAGCCGCAGTACTTCCTGGCGGTTGAGCAACGTAAACCTCCTCCGTGAGGTCGCTGTTCAGAAACACAGACTTGACATCGAGATGGTGGAGCGCCCAGCCCTCGTGCGCTGCCACCGCTACCAGTGCGCACACGGAATCAAGCCGCGCCACTGGTGCAAACACCTCATCGAAGTCCACGCCAGCGCGTTGTACATACCCCTTAGCCACCAGCCACGCCTTGTGTCGAACCAGCGCCCCCTGCGCATCCTTCTTGAGCTTGAACGCCCATTTGAGGCCAATCGGGTAGTGTCCGGCCGGGAGGTCCACCGCCTCCCACGTGCCATTGTCCTCAATGGCTGCCATCTCCTCTTCCATCACGGCACGCCACGTCGGATCAGTGGCTACCTCGTCAAAGGAGGTGGGCTCCTCGGTCGCAACGAGGAGCCACTCGTCGGGGTCCAGTACGCGTGACTCGGCAGTATTGATGCAATTGTCCACCGTGCGGAAACGTCGCGGCGCACCGTTATCACTATGGTCGAGCCCTGATAGGATGTGCGACGGTGGAGTGCGTGCTCGACTTGAGCACCACCGGTGTTGTGGGTGGCGTTCATGGGCGTTCGGGGTGACGCCACAGCTTCCTCTTCTTCCTCCAGGAACAGGACCGCAGGGGATACAGGAGCGTTCGGCTCGCCACTGCCCAAGATGCCGCTGACCGTGTACTCCGCGGTGAACATCTCAGGGCTGGCATCGCCATTCGCCTCCCAATTCCACCCTTTGGTCTCGTCGAACACCACGTCGCGGGTCACATGGAGCCGGCCGCCCACCGGATCGTACACCCGGTAGCCTTGGAGCCTGGCTCGTACCCGACAAAAACCATCTTCACACTCCGGTCGTCAAGCTTCGCAGCGTGCGGGCGTGTAACCTTGACGTGAGCGAGGCAACCAAACGTGCGCATGAAATGCATAGCCGGTGTCTTGCCATGCCAAGCTTCATAAGGTGTCATCCCAATGATGCTCTTCATCGGTGAACAGTTCAAGATGAACACTGCAGTGCTCACCGCCTCCCCCCAGAAGGTGCTCAGCATCTGCTTCGCCTTGAGGAGACAGCGCGCTATGGCCATCACTGTTTGATTCCGGCGCTCCACGACCCCGTTTTGTTGCGACGAGTACAGCACCGTGATCTGCTGGTGAACGCCCTTCTCCACGTAATACTCGCCGAAGGTCACCGCCGTGAACTCGCCTCCTCGGTCTGTGCGTAGCGCACGAAGTTTCCTACCGGTCTCCACCTCGACGCTGGCTTGGAACTTCTTGATTGCACCTGCCGCCTCGTCCTTCCCCGACAGCAACACCAGCCACATATTGTGGCTAGCGTCGTCGACGAGTAGGAGAAAGTACCGCTTGCCACCGTGGGTCGCCAGAGTGACTGGCCCGCAAAGATCGCCGTGGACGAGATCAAGCCGGCCCTTCGCGCGGTACTTGGTCTCCAGAGGGAACGGCGAGCGCCGTTGCTGCCGACAAGGCACGCGTCACACAACTGGTCAACATGATCTAGCAGCGGAAGCCCACGCACCATGCCGCCACGCCCAAGTTTCTTCAACCCCTCAAAGCTCAGGTGGCCAAACCGCTCATGCCAGCACCACGCATCGTCGTTCGCGTGCGCTAGGAGCAAAATCGATCGAGCAAGCGTGAGGGTGATCTTGTACAGTCGATTAACCGATCGTCGTACCTTGGCGAGAAGCTCCCTCCTTGGATTGCGCAACCGCAGTACGCCATCCTCAATCAACACTTGGCACCCGACCTCGTCGAGTTGTCCCAAGCTGATGATGTTGCTACGCAAATGTGGGATGAAGTACACGTCTGACAGCACACGATGGCGTCCACCCCGTGCCGCGAACATGATCGGCATCCCGAGGATGTCCACCATTGATCCATTGCCGAACTTTACCGTGCCTGTGATGTCGCGGTTCAGCTCAGAGAAGGCCGCGCTGTTTCCCGTCATATGGTTCGGCGTGCCCGTGTCGAGGTACCACACGTCATCGTCCTGGCTGCCGGTGTGGTTATCGGTGTCTCCCAACTGCACCGTCATGCGTTCTTCATTGAGGAAGACCCGTCCGCCGACGTGCACGGGTGCGACACGCTCTGGGAGGCGCACGGGCACCGGTGAAAGAGAGGCCATTGTCCATCAACAGGGACGGCTCGTCGTCGCCGCCCTCCTCCGCCAGCAGCGCTGCGGCCACCGCCTCGTCTCTCTTCTTCTTCCGGCACTCCCGGGCCCAATGCCTAGTTTTCCCGTAGTACTTGCACGTATCCTTGTCGATAACCTTGCCGCCACCGCCCTTGCGTGCATCATCAGTACCGCGCTTGGGTGGCTGCGCGCCATGCCGTGGCAGGACTGAGCCGTCGCTCGTACCACTTCCACTGGCGCCAGCGCTGCCGACGCGCGCACCCTCCTTGTCGCGCTTGTGTAGGCAACGGATGAGATCCTCCTCCTTCAACGAGAGAAGCAGCCGGGAAACCAGCTCTGCGGCCGCTGCTCGCGCGTTGAGCCACTGCTCCACGAATCGGAGACGGCCCGTGACCTCCTCGATGAACAACTCCTCAACGTCTAGCAGCGTCTCGATTGAGATCACAACCTACATGAACCGATCAGGGACCACCTAGAGCAACTTGCGAACGACCTCGGTTTCGTCGATCTCGTCGTCGAGGAGATGTAGGTTGTTGGCAAGTAATGTGATTCGCATCGAGAAGTCATCCACGTTCTCGCCTTCCTTGAAGGCGATGTTGTTGAAGTCGCGTTGGAGCTTCTGCGCGTTTGCCACGCGCACCCGCTCGACGCCCATCCGCATGACCTTGACCGCCTCCCACCCCTCCTGCGCGGTCTCCTTGCTGTCGATCAAACTCAGCATCACCGTCGGGACCGAGCGAGTGATCGCTACTAGTGCCAGCCGATCCTCGCCGTACTCAACGCCGTCGTATTCAATTGCGCCCCCATAGGCCTTGTGCCTGCAAGTTGATGCGCATCATCACCACCCACACTGGGTAGTTGGTCTTCGTCAGCATCGGGTACTGGACGGACGCCGATGACTCCTTAACGGTGCGGTGGACGACGATCGGCCGCTCATATTGCGCCCGCCCATGGCCACCGCCACGCCCGTGACCATGCCGCGACGGTGGCGACTGCGAATGGCGCCGGTGGCTGGGCGGCGCACTCCTGCGGCGCTGAGGGGAGTCCGACATCGCCGCTCCCTAGAACGAAACGGAGCTCTGATACCAATTGTTGGCTGGAACTCAAGCAATCAAACGCACGAATACAAGAAGATTTTGGCGCTGCCTAGAACCAGCAGCTTTTCAGATTTTTACTTCCTCCCTTTATAGCAATTAAACAAGAGAAACTGACCCACTAATTACCTTGAAACTGAACTACTAATAACCAAGAAAACTGACCTACTAATTAACAAGAAAACTGACTTGCACTATGTGCATGCACTGCATTATTGACGGCAGAATAGTAACTGACATACAGAATAACTAGATTAGCTAACAGAGGTCGGGCGAGCCTGGCTCGAGCCGACTTGGCTTGATTCTAACCCTACCTATGGCCCGCCACCTATCAAGAACCAACCAGACTTTGACATTGGGCATGCATGTAGTACTAAACAACTGAACCCAAATTGAGCCAAACAGAATTTATTGCTGTGCCGTGGGCTGTGTGGTGCGGTGTGGTGGTCATCACTCATTAGTGGTCACACCGAAATCATCATCGCTATTCCGTATTTCCCTTCCTACGCGTGGCCATCTCATCTCTCCTCTTGCTTCTCCTTTTTGCGGTCTCCGCTGCAAAGATGAGACCCAAGTCTTCTCTCCTCCCTCGCCCTTGCTGATTCTACTGTCACGCGCATGCTTAACGTGGCCTCTCTCCATTTCTTTCAAGCATAAGCTAAAGCATGTGAGATTTCTTGATTGATTTGTCACTTACTGGTCTGCGTAGTTGCATTCTGTATCGGCCCACGGAGATGAGGCTGTCCAGGGTGGTGGTTGCGTTTCTGCTCCTCTCCTTCAATTTCCATCTTGGCATCTGCAGCTACGATGCTCAGCAAGGTATGTTGTGTGTGTGTGTGTGTGTGTGTGTGTGTGTGTGTGTGTGTGTGTGTGTGTGTGCGCGCGCGCGCGCGTCTGTTCTTCTGAACATACCAACTGCTGAAAGAATCTTTGGTGCAATTAATCCTTTTGTGTTTTTGTTGTAAGAGAAAGTTTTGCTACTTCCTTCTTGTCCCTTGAGATATTGATACTAGTATGAACTGACTATAGGAACGTCGAACCGGGAGGAAGACGTGCACTCCGCAGCTCGGTGAGATCTCTGACGACATCTTTCATGTTCAGGAATGCTCTGAATTTCAGTGTCACTGTGGCAGCTTCCAGTTGGCAGTGGTGGTTCTGTCAGTGTGGTCTTGTAGAAGGCATTACAGTAGCTTGATGATTTCTTCATGTAGATATCCATATCTTTCGTCACAAGTTTCTTCTCACTTGACATTTAGTAAACAAACCATGCAAATCACTTCAAAAGTATTCCAAAAGTATTCAGCGCAACGATTTTCTTAGATTGCGTTGCATGGATATTAGATAGAACAATTTGAGCTGGGAATAATTGTCTCTGCTGTCAGAGATGGACAGCTGAACCTCCAAACAACCCCAGCTGCTGGTGCATCTCTTGTCCAATTGTTCTTCCCTTCTTCTGCTTACACTTTTATCTTTTTTCAATCATTGATAGGGTAATCCAAGCGAAACATATCCGAAAAGCTCTGCAACAACCAAATAGATACAGATCCAAGCAGCATTTCGGCAGCAAGGCAGGATGGCCAAATCTTGGCGCCTACCGCCCACCAGCGTACAGAAGCTGGTACACCGGAGGCAACTTTCAAGAAAGCTCCTTTCCCCCGCCGTCATCGTCGTCGTTCTCGCCGAACCCGTTTGAAATGCCGAACCATCAGCGGCCGTTTCCACAGTGGCGGCCATGGGCACCGAATCTGCCGCCGACAACGAACTTTCCACCATTGCAGGGTAGTGGCTTCCCACCAACTGCTCCTGCATTTTCACCGGTGGTCCCTAAGCCTTTGCCGTTGCCTCGGCAGGCTGAGAAGCCTGCACACAGCATTGCACTGCCCCCGCAGCATGCTCCAGTGGTGACCGACGGCACTGCTAGTCCGTCGGTGGCCGGAGCTACGCCTGAGGCGAAGCATGCTGGTGCTACTAGGCCTATCTATGTCATTGCTGCAGCGGGAGCTTCCTTCCTTGTGGGCATGTCCATGGCGCTGTTCGTCCTGTGTTACCAGTCGAGCAAGATGGTCACCGTCAGGCCGTGGGCGTCCGGTTTGAGTGGACAACTGCAAAAAGCATTTGTGACAGGTTCAGTTCATCTCTGACACTGTGTTAGTACCATATTTCCATTTGTAGCACATACCTTCTTAGAAATGCTTGAGAGATGGATGCTTTTGCAGGTGTGCCAGCGCTGAAGAGATCAGAGCTTGAGGTTGCCTGCGAAGATTTCAGCAACGTCATCGGTTCCTTGTCGGATTACATAATTTACAAGGGCACACTATCCAGCGGCGTTGAGATTGCAGTCATATCGACGACGAAAAAGTCCGCAAAGGAGTGGTCCAAGAACTGCGAAACACTGTTCAGGAAAAAGGTCACTGCAAACCAATGTACTCTGAAAAATGCATGAAATTGACCAGTTTACTCTCAAAGACACTAGTAATCTCATCTTTTCCTATTAATGTTCTATGCGTTCTTTCAGATAACAAGTTTGGCCAGAGTAAACCACAAGAATTTTGTGAACCTGCTCGGCTACTGCGAGGAAGAGCGGCCATTTACAAGGATGATGGTGTTTGAGTATGCCCCCAATGGCACACTCTTTGAGCATCTCCACGGTAATGGATTTCCATCAACACAACAACACACATCCAGGATGAAATTATCCATGAGCTATGGCGCATATGAAACAGCAGTTTTCACTGTCAGATAACTGAACTTTGCTGCTGCAGAGAGGGAAGACGGTCACCTGGACTGGCCAACGCGCTTGCGAGTGGCGGTCGGGATCGCCTACTGCCTGGAGCACAGGCACCAGCTGAGCCCCCCGGAGATCCTGAGGACGCTGGACACGTCGACCATCTACCTGACCGACGACTTCGCGGCGAAAATCTCCGACGTCTTCTTATGCGAGGAGGAAGCCGGGGGGACGGCGACGGAGATAGCGAGCCTGTCCCCGGTCCTGTCCGACAGGGAGAGCATCGCGTACAGCTACGGCATGGTGCTGCTGGAGATCATGTCCGGCAGGTTCACGGCGTCGGAGGGCGGCCTGCTGGAGGGCTGGACGGCGAGCTTCCTCAGGGGGGAGAGGCGGCTCAGAGACGTGATGGACCCTGACCTGGGCAAGTCCTTCCACGCCGAGACCGTCGACCGGCTGGACAGCGTGGTACGGTCCTGCACCGACCGGGAGCCGAGGAGGCGGCCGACGATGCCGGAGGTCGCGAGGCGGCTGCGGGAGATCACCGCCATGCCGCCGGACGCAGCCACCCCCAAGGTGTCGCCGCTGTGGTGGGCTGAGCTTGAGATCATCTCCACGGAGGCCACTTGAAGACGGAAGTGGAATTCCGGAGGTGTTAACCTGGCCTTGCTTTGCTAGCGCATTACAAATTGTTTTGTTTTGGGATGCTTCTACATTGTCATGTGCCAATATGAACCAGTTTGTATTTGTATCCATCTGTATATATGAACAAGAGGAATTGCAGTGTGTGCATGAGATTAATGTAGCAGAGCTAGGATCAAGTCCAGTGCTGTTTGTGAGGTGGTTAAGATGGTGAAATAAAGACAATATATAGTTCTTCACATGGTTCTACTATATAGTTCTTCACAATGTAGAACCAGTCTACCTAAGTAGTAATATTTGCATGCAATACATGGGGCAAATTGTATTTTGAGCAGTGAAATTTCCCCAGTACATAGATTGTGTACCTGATATGCTCAGAAGAAATTTCATCATATAAAGTTCGAAAACGGCTTCCCTATTCCCTTCTTCATGTTTCCCTCATGTTCCCGTCGACGTGGCAAATATCCAGAGCACCCTTCCTATCCCCCTCATGTTCCCCTGGTACTCTCTGGATATTTGCCACGTCGACAGAAACACGAGGGGAACACGGAGAAGGGAACAGGGAAGCCGTGTTCATAAAGTTCTGGCATCATTTGCCGAGATATTACTCACCCCGACAACGCAACAATCTCGAAATAACTTTTCATACCAACAAGGATAAATAAGGTGGCATGAGAAGCAGATGACAAGAACACCGCACAGCAACGGATAATAACCTACAACCTTTTCATAAGTATAAACCTGCTGAGCATGAAAAATGACAAGCAGCAACATCAGCAGCACTGAATGGATAAACACCGACAAGTAGAATACATTAATAAGTTTAGCTGTTCAAGACGTTCATTGCCAGAATCCACCCCATCAAAGGTGACGCAAAACGACATGACAGACTGACGGCAAAGCACAGAAGAAGCCTACGATAGGGATCCTACGACTGACGCTACATATATATGTTGGTATCCTTTCATTCATCTGTGGCAAATGGACTTGGCACAGCCACAAAAAGAAAACTCCGCCATAACTGACAAACAAAAAAATGTCTCATATTAAGAAACCAGTGCTTGGTTTATCATTCCCTGGGTCCATGACGCAGTCTCCCTGACTTCATCGTCTAAGTCAAGGCACTCCCTCAAGAACTCAGTGTGGAAGAGGTGGCTCTTGAACATATCCTTCGAGCTTGGGCCAAGCGTGTCTGCAAGATCCCCCAGGACAGCAACCGCAGCCTTTGTCACACTGTCATCCCTGAAAGTGTAGACACGGACATGTAATGGTAAGAAACAGGTAACAATCATCCATACAACAAATATAGCAGATTAGCAATGTAAATGAAGTGCACCTGCTCCGGTCTTTGTAGACGGCTTCAGTGAACTGCAGCAGATGGTTTGCATAAGGTATCATCAACTGAGCTTTTGAGCCCTTTATACCCTGGAGTATGCCAGAGTAGGCCTCAAATATTCCCCGTCTGAGCTGGTTACCATAATCAACCATATCCTCATCGCTTTGATCCAAAACACCAAGAAGCTCTGCAGCCCCTTGAAGCATTGGCATGGCATATGGCAGGTATTTCTCAAAATTCTCACCAATAGCAAGAGCAATATCCCCAAAGCACGAGAAAATCGGAGGCTTGACAGACCGATTGAGCATTGAGTTTGACAGGTCCTTGAGAAGAACAGTCATAATTCCATCACAGAAGGGCAAAACTTTATCTTCCAAGGCACGGCAAATATCACCCACCACCCCTACAGAGATGGAGCATACTTGGTACTCTTCATAATTCTGCAAGCCTGCTTCCAGGTACTTGAAAAACTCAGGCATATATTTCACAAATTCTGGACCGGTGGCATAAGCAAGAGCACCAATGGCAAGCATTGCTTCTTCATGTACGGTAGAACTGTGGCAAGCAAAGACACGGAGAAACAGAAACATCAACTGATCAGCAGTCTGTGCAATTATGGACTTTGCATCTGAGCTGCTCAGTTTCTGGATGATGACCTGCAGTACACCACACAGCAAAGCCTGCAGATCACTTTGCTTCTCCTTGTCACCTAATGAAAGTATTTGGAGATCAAACGTCAAGTTCAATCTTCTCATGATCTCCTGCAATAACTGGCCTATAATGCCTGAAGTTTCAGGTATGTTGCTGACTCTGACAATCTCATTCAATGCTTCATAAGCAGATGCGCGAAGCCTGAAATGGGTGGTATCAGCACGATGCGCAGCAGAAAGGAGAGCAGCGATAACATTAGGAAGATAAGGTGTAAGCACAGATGAGATCGACTCTGCATCTTCAAAACCTTGGGCAAGAAAATATATGGCTCCACAGACTTTCTCGGCCACATTTGGAACATCTTTACTACTCTCCAGCAACACAGTCATGATACAAGGAAGGTTTGCATTTGTTATAATTGGATTTGCACTCGCTGGAGAATGCAAGAGCTCAAATACCCTCCCAAGAGTCCATGCAGTGGTGTCTTTTACCTGGCTGTTTGGATCATTCATTGTGTTGAGCAAGAAATCAAGTCCAGCCTGTACCAGGGGAGCAAGTTTCTCAACAGAGGGACCTTCAAGGATAGAACCAAATGCAAAAGTAGATGCCTCGCGACAATGCCAGTCCGGCTTTGTGATGTTAGCCTCAACAAATGGCATCACAAGAGGGACAATTGCATCACCAACAGTTCTAGCAATGAGTCCAAGGCATGTCCCACCACTCATGGAAATGTTCCATACATTATCATCTTGATCTTGATCTTCCTCTTGCTTCAACAGAGTTTCTAGCAGCATTGGAACAAGTGAAGGGAGGGCCTTCTCAATAAAGTGATAATGTACAGTAGAGTTAGCATCATCAGATCCCTCATATTCTTCTTGAAGTTCAATCTCTTCATCGCAAATAGTGCTCCAGAACTCAATAGCTTGAAGTGCAACCGGTTCCTCATCTCCTTTGACAGAGTTAGCTGTCAGGTTGAATATGGTTTGCATATAAGGATCTAAGTGCATATAATATGTGGATGCAATGGCAGCAAGGCATTCAAAGGCTGCCTGCCTGATCTCCACTTCCTTAGATACAGCAGTATCACAAATTACCTTCATTATATAATTTCTCTCCATATCATTTGCAAAGTTGCTCTCAGCAAAATCAAGAGCATTATATAGAGCTTTTACTGCTGCAAGACGGACTTCATGGCTTAGCTCTGTCTGGTTCATTCCCTGGACCACAGCAGTCAGAACAGCATTCACTTCATCCTGCTCCAAGTGCTGAGGAGGAATCTCCTCACAGACATACCCCAACGCCTCTAGAGTTGCTTGCTTTAGTGGAGCAGATGCACCCGGCTGCGTCATGTTGCCCAGTAATTTGGCAATGAGGTCTTGCCATTCCCGACGGGGTATCTCAATGGATGCAACCTTGGCAATGACTTGTGACGAGGCCTGCCTTGCAGCAAGCACCAAAGATCCTAGTGTTATCAGCAATGACTCCTTAATCTTCAATTTAATCGATGGATCCAGGCTGACCCATTGTTGAATCAGTAGCTCCTTCTTTGCAGAATCCTTTGCATCCAACGAATTCTTAAGGATAATACCAGCAAGTCTTCTAGAATCTGGTGGTCTTTCATCATCCGAGAGCTCTACTGATAAGGAGAGGAGGAAGTTGGGAAAATTCTGCTCCTGGAACTGCTTGAGGCTGGCTTCTGCTACTGTCCGAAGATTACCATCCGGAGATTGAGCAGCTAGCAGAATCTGAGCGATATCCATGGCCGTATCAACTGTCCTATTGACCATCAAAGAAACAGATTTCACCAGTTAGCAATGTTCAGCGAGAAGCAATTACATACAAATTAAAAAATGGCACACAAATTAAAAAAAATGGCATCTATCAACACTCATAACTCATAAGGGCCACTGGGCCAGTTTGACCAAGCTTAGTCTTCTGTATGTCAGCTTCGAAGGCTTTTGCATTAAGAACCACATCAGGGCACTTACAATATTAGTCAAAACCCAAAAGAGTTGTTTGGTAAATTATGGTTATAACATGTAAAACATTCACTACTTATGGAACCCACATTCATAACCTAGCTAATCGCTCTTTACATACAGATTATTTATCCCCATCAGCATGCCAGGTTTCTCAATTAAACAGTTGAATAACCTCCCCATTTGACCATGAGTTCAACTAAATTTGACTGAGGAGCTAAAGCTAAAGCACGCTAAACATGCTGTAAGCACACTACATCACCACAACACATTAAAAATAAAACAACATAAAAATGTTCTATAACCGAATAAAAAACTAAAAATTTTGAAACAACACTCTACCCATGCATGGACAATGAGAAAATTATACAATAGCAATACGGCAGGGCATATGCTGACAGTGTCAGGATCTTGAACAAGTAAAGTCAATTTATATCAATCAACAGCGAGCAAACACATATCTAGGCTACGTTCCACAAATAAAGTGGTCTGTCCAACAGCACAACATAATCATGGGATAAGCTACAGCAGTGCCATGTTAAGGAAGGAGACAACCGGAGCTAGGAGTCTAGGACTAACCTACACAGTTAAAATCCACAGAACATGTTAAGAATAAACACTCTCACTAGCACATACCAACACTCTCAGCCCCAATCAACAGAACAAATCAGGCTGACCTAACCTACGCAGTTAGTGGCAGGGGCGGATGCACATGAGGGTGTCACAGGATCTGATTGAGGTCATGCGCGCTCTAAAGAACTGAACCATATGGATGGATCGATTACATCAGTAACAGCTTAACAGAAAACAAAGCTACAATTGGAGCATTCCAATTGCTGGCGCATTTACACTTTTACACAAATTTGACGGAACATTGAAGAAAGATTTGTGTTCGCTTGCTCAGGACAAAGAAAAGAAAAGTTTAGGGCAAAGAAAATCTACACCTTTCGCAGCACCTATTGCGTTCTGGGAGTTCATATTTACTTTTAAAATCTCAAAAAGTACAACCTCACCATGGTAAAAAAAGCAATATCTAAAACTCAACATGACAAGAGACCTATACATTTTGCATTTTGTACTGCCTACCGAGCAATATCTATCTACACTCAACATGTTAGCAACCTACCACCACAAGTGCTTATTAGCATCAAAACTAGGCTGAAATCAGCACTAGAAAACCGCGCGCCTTCCCCTTCAACTCGCAGAGATAATCCGCACAAAAACAATAGCAAGAACCAGCGAGTTGAGTTCTTGCAAGGTGGTAACAAGACCACGCGCATGAAACTTCCAATCGCAAACTACAACAAGATGTGCAGGAAACTGCAGGCGAACAATCCAGTGCTTTCTCCACGAAATAACCTAGCGCTTTTGCCAACTGCCAGCAAGAGCAAAACTACTCTAGGGTGATAGATTTGGATTTGGTCGCTCACAGCAAAGAAAAGAACAGATTAGAGCAAAACATATTGTTCGAGGAAGAGATTTGGGCAAAACGAAATCGATCCAAGAAAGGCGCAGAGCTTACCAGCAAAACAAATCGGTCCCAGCAAATCTAGATCTCCGCTCCCCTCCGCTCGTAAGAAGAGGAGGAGATGGGGGCGCTCCGGTGGGAGGACGGCGGTGATGGAGGTGGCCGAGGGGTAGGGCTCGGCGGTGGGATGCCTCCGCGCTCGCCCAGCTCCCAACCGAATGGAACTCGACTCCGGCGGAGGGGAGGGAAATGGAAGAGGCGGCGGCGGCGGTTTCGAAGGCGGGATTCGGGGTTTTGAGGTTGGGATTTTCGGAGGAAGGTGCGGGAAACGCGTGGATTTTTAATCCCACTGGGAGCACGCAATCGGACGGCCCAGAAGAGCCCCACCCGGGTGGACAGGCCTTGCGTGGGTGATCGGACGGTCAACTTCAACTATACGTGCCTCTCTTTTTTGAAAAAAATAAAGCGTGCGTTTGGTTATACGGAGTAGTATGTATTATAACTGAAAAATGAAACCTGGGGTGGGTGGGTGGGCCAAAGAGAAACCCTACTTATTTCGGGCCCAAACGTGATACCCAGGCTAGGCCTGTTAAGACTATCGGGCTAGGATGGGTTTTCTTGGGCCATAGTTGTTTTTGGGTTAAATTGGGTTTTTTATTTCTGCCTCAAATCGCTGCCCAAGCCCTGCCCATTAAGGCTATCGGGCTGTGGACTGGCCAGGCTTTTTTTTCTTCAGGTACTAGTTATGTACTCGTGCGTTGCAACGGAACTCATTGAATGTATAAAGAATCGTGCTATAGAAGAGAATTGCTCTGATCGATTGAAAAGTGGAGAATACTGAGAAGTTAAGAGAATAAAGTGGTTGGAGGAGAATGGACGCATAACCGCCAACTCATTTTTTTATAATAGTAATGATGATAATGATGTCTACAAAAATTAGGAAATTTTTCCCAAAAAAAACCTAAAAGTTTCTTCCTTTAATCACATGCGTCTTATTACTATGTCAAACCGCCCCAAGTCTTGTTTAGATGATGACCAACCAGTGGTGGATCCAGGAATGGATCATGCCCCGGGCTAAATTTCAATCAACTAACAATCTAACATACTAGAAGTCTATAACTATATTATGATATAGCAAAAAATACGTCACAAATGCATCATTGATATGAAAATTTTGCTTAATGCTTAATACTTAAAGAGTTCAAGTCTTCAACACAAAATCACTATAAATAAAGCATATCAAACCATAAAGAATATAGCATAATAAAGATACATTAAGTGCCTAAAATCATAAATGATGGAGATTTGCTCACTATCCTATGTGACTAGTCCACCATTTCCTCATCAGTAGTAGGATAAGAACCAGAACCTACAAAAGCAGCATAAAAATAAAATAAAATATGCATATAGATAAATTCAAAGAGCATGAATATTACATTTGAAATAAACTAACTTACCACTTGCATGAGAAAGTTGTTTCTTGTGTGACCTCATCCCTTGAAAACGTTCTAAAATCTTCTCATCTTTAATACTTACAAATACATCTCGCTCAATATAACATACCATACTGTAATTCATCCACTCATCATTTGTCTTGTTCCGCAAATCAGTCTTAATGATGTTCATAGCCGAGAAGGCTCTTTCTACAGTTGCTATTGCCACTGGCAAAATCAACGCCAATTCAATGAGACGATATACTAATGGTACAATTTGCAAAAGATATATCACCTCTTGCATCAACAATAAATATGTGAAGTTGTTCCTTAAGGACTACACAATCATATTGAGAGAAGTCAGCAGCATACATTGTAACAAGTTCAATTAATTTGTCATCATCAAAGTTGCCAAAAGAATTTTTTGGATCAAGCCAAGCAATGTACCTTAATAACTTAGTGGATCTTTTAGCAAAGCAATTATTTAGCTCAACAATAATTTGGTCATGCACCACAATAAATGTTTCATCTTGGAAATGCTCATAGTAAGTTACCATTCGGTCACCACGACCCCTTGAACGACCTCTAACCGGTATTTTATCAGACATGTTTGGCATAGTGATATTATTATGATTTTTGAAAGCCTCGCAATGTTTTCTTGCTTTATTATGAGTACTATTGACTTTACCAACATGTTCATCGAAAGATTGAGTTCCATTCTTCCAATAACTAAATTCTATTTTTTTGTGAAAGCATCAACATCATAGTTTTCAGCTCTTTGTTGCTTAAATAGAAAATAATAAAAACAAAAAAGCGCATCTTTAGCAATGGTATATTCCAACCAATCATGCTTTTTGAACCATGATTCTTAAAATCTCCTCTTTTGACTTCCCTGTTCCCTCCTTGGAAATTTATGTCCAATTGGTTGGCATGATCTCAATTGCAAATATTTCCTTCTAGAAGCATCTCTAATATTCACATCCAACTCCTCTATCAAAAATTTTATTGAAGTAGCAAATGTGTACAAATTTAAACAGAGCAAGTACAACTCAATCATGTTCTTTCCCACAATCTGACAATAGCATTCATAACTAAATTAACAAATACATATATCAACATATCATGCAATATTTGTAGCATAAAACAATTCATGCGCTGGATCCAGATCCATCAATTGCACTTCTTAATCAACTCAAAAGTCAAAAGGGTTGTGCTAAAATGTGTTACCTGCTCTGCTCGGCTGCTTGTTGGTGCAGGAGTAGGCATTGAGCTGGACTGTTGGAGCGCGAGGGCGGCGGCATGCAGGTGTCGGTTGTGTGGCAGGCTCTACGCGATGCTGCAACATGGGCGGGGGCACCCAGAGGTGCAGGTCCACGAGGGCGGCGGCCGACGGACCGCGACGTCGCCACGTCGCGAGTGAGGGGCAAGGATGGCAACCGGTGGACCACGGCGCACACAAGCGAGGACAGTAGCTGGTGGCTGGGTCATGGTCGCGTCGCACGTAGGTAAGGACACCGGGCGGCGGTGGTGGTGTGATCGTGTCACGCAGATCGAGGGCTGGCTATGATGCCTGTGTCCTCTGATTGAGGATTTTACTAAGGTCTTAGCTAGGATTTCCTTTCACTTCCAATTGACTTAGTGGATGGGGCTGCCGTCACTTCTAGTGGGCTGAATGCTGAGTCATTGCTTGGCGGGTTGAGGCGGTAAGGCATGAGGGCGCGCACGCTTGGGCTGCTGTCTGCTCTCGCAGGGCTACTAGGCTAATAAATTTTTAGGCCTCGGGCTGGGACGGTATACCAGGTATATCATGAAGGCAGTACTAAAGGGGGTAGTACTAGTAGAATTGTTGGGTCTTGGGCTATAGCCTACCCAGCCCGAGGTCTAGTTCCACCCCTATGACCAAGTAAGGGGCATTAAATTTCAAGTATCGACAGTCATATTAGCATAACCACACTCGATGAGGACACATACATCAACATTTCTAGGTGTGTGCCATGGAGGTGTTCTTGTATGGTGATGGCCCTCTTCATATGGTTATGACTTCTTTCGAACAAATAAATGAAATGGTTTCTCCATCATTTTTTTCAAAACGGCTTATCAACATTCAGTTTGTTCATAAAAAGCGCTCACGCTAAAGCCAAAAGTTATCAGCCGTAACCATAAGTCATTAGCCACGGCCAAAAAAATCCAATGTGTGTACTTCTATATTGTATTCTCAAACACAAATCAATTATGTTGGTTTGAATATTGATATAGTTAACACATAATCTATATTTCTTGTATCTATACTACTCCCTCTGTTTGTGAATACTTGGCATTTTTTACTAGTGTACCATTAGGTAATCGTTTGCCCGAGTAGAATATGATACTCATAACTAACCAAAGGATCAATGGTTCCAAATTAAATACTTTTAGTTGTGTGAATGAAATTGACGAGGATATAACCAATCCTCAAATTGTTATTTATTTGTAAATAATATTCTTACGTCATTATACTCCATGAATATACCTCTTATCTATAAGGGAGAGATTTCACAAGTTAGTCGTGAGCTATTCTACGACTACCCCTTAGTCGTAAGTTATTCTATGACTACCTCTTAGTCATATACTCTTCTATGACAACACCTTAATTGTAAGCTCTTCTACGACAATACCTTAGTCATAAAGTTCTTCTACGACCACCTCATAATCGTAAGTTCTCCTACGACCACAGAATAGTCGTAAGTTATCCTGCGACCACCTTGTGGTCGTAGATCTTCCTACGACTAAAGCAAACTCTCACTGATCCATCTACGACAATGCATTGCATTGTGGGCCTACCTGACAGGGCAGTTAGCATAAGTATTTAGCAAGAATCTTCCCTAAGGAAGGTTTCTTCAACTTCTTCTCCACGACCATGTCTGGTCGTGGAATGGCGAGGTCACCTCTGACCACGTCTAGTCATAGACCCTGAGCAAGTGTTATTACTCCTTCTTCCTCTTGCCCTTCATGATGGTCAAGACTGGTTTCGACCACCTAAAGAGCAGTCTCCTTTTTTATCACAAGTTCTACTGTTACCAGCGTTCTAAAAGGCGGGTTGGGCGGCCGCCTAGGCCCCGTCTAGGCGCTGGGCGACCACCCAGCGCCTCGCCTAGGGGTGTTGGGCGGGGAGGAAGCGGCCAGGCGGCGAGGCGGCCGTCTAGGCGGTAAGGCGGCCGTCTAGGCGGCGAGGCGGCGTGAGGCGGCGAGGCGGCCGGAGACCACAAGAACAGCAAAATGGGAACGGGGACTGGGGAGAAGCACCGGCATTCGGGGAGCCGGGGAGTAGCGCCGCTGCGCCAGCCTGCCGGCTGCGGGGAGCTGCGCCGGCCTGCGGGAAGGAACGTCGGCCTGCGGGGGGAGGAGCGCGGGCGGCCGGCCTACGGGAAGCTGCGCGGCGTCGGCCTGTGGGGGGAGCCGCGGGGGGACGAGGGGAGGCGGGCGGCTAGGGCGGAGAGATGGGGGAGGCGGTGGCGATCTACAGGGGAGAGACAGGGGAGGCGGGCCGCGGGATCTGCGGAAGAGGCGGCGGCGATCTGCGGGGGAGGAAAGGCGGGCGGCGCGGGCGAAGGGATGTGTGGGGAGAGCTGGCGGCGCAGGCGAAGGGCTGTGCGGGGAGCCCGAAGGGTTAGGGTTAGATATATATAAGGATTGATGAGTTGATCTGAGACGTTGGATTTTCATCGGGCGGTTTAAAGTCTGACTAATTTTCTTAATATTGGTTATAGGATTTGATGACACGATCTGGGACGTTGGATCTCCATCGGACGGTCTAAAATATGACTAATTTTTATTTAAGCATCAAATATATACTTATCTTCTACATGTTGTCCTCATTTTTAATTCAGCCGCCTAGGCTCCCTAGGCGCTAGGCCCCACCTCGCCGCCCGCCTAGCGCCTAACGCCTTCTTGAACATTGACTGTTACAATAGTATCTTTCATAAAAGATACAAGCCTTGAGAAGCACCAACTGAGACAATTTTGTTATCATAGTAGAAGAGTACCTTGATCTTAGGAGCTGGTTGCTCTAGTACAGCTGCCCTAATGTCCTTTGCAGCAGTTATGTCAGCAAGGAACTGCTCGATGGGGGTAGATGGAGGAAGAAAGCAAGGAGCAAATTCAAACTTTCACTCTGCTTGTCAATAGTTTTTACCAGTCGATGTCTCTTGGCTGGAGGAGCTATAGCTATCTCTTTCGTTTCTTCGATTACCATCAATTCGATCTCTTGGTCGTTTTGATAGCTTTTCATGCCAATGTCCTACATTAAGAAACAATGTTGAATACTCGTAGTTTACGACTATGAAAGCCTAAAGAAGAAGTTGAATTTCGATTACCTTTAGACATTCATTTCTTTCCTCGATGGATACATCCACCAAAATGCGAGAGCCTCCACATCAGGTGATGGAGCCTTCTCACAAATAGCTTTGACCTGAGCATCAATCTCCCCTAGTGGAAGATCTGTATAGATAGATGAAAGTGGTTTGTAAAAAGGACTCAAAATTCAGGAAATGAGTCCAATTGTTACTTATCGTCCTCGTAGTCTCTGGTCATATCTTTGGCCCCCAAGTACATCCACATTGGGTGTGCTCATTTCTTCAGAGGGCCAACACGACGCGTGATGAAGTCCTTCACCATATGCCAACTGATGAGCCTCTTTTCTCTCAGTTCCTTGATGGCTTGAATGTAGGGGCAATCCGAGTAAGGTCTTTTGGGACCGAGTTCCAGGAAGAAATTTTTTTGGCATCCTTCCCTATAAAGGAAAGGATGTCTTCTCTGGTTGTCTCCCAATAGAACCAATTGTTCTTCTAGTTTGGCCATGATGACCGAGTAAACATTGGAATGTATTTCTCTGTCTTGCCATCATGAAGCTTCAGACTTCAGCTCCCAGCAATTCCAGCTTGCCTACTCATCTTGTAATAGTACCAAAAAAGCTCCAGATTTGGAGGAATTCCCAGATAGGCTTCACACAGGTACATGAATACACTCAACATGGTGATCGAATTGGGAACAAAGTTCACCAATTCCACCCCAAAGTATTCGAGTACGACTGTGAGAAAGGGTGATCAGGAAGTTGAAGTCTGCACCCACAATAAGCTTGAAAAACTAGGATTTGTCCAATCTCTCCCGATGGCTAGTTTTGTCCAACAGCTACAATCCACTTCACAAATTTCCTTCAGGGAATCTTCTCCACTTTGACCAAATCTTTCATCTTCGCCTTATCCATTTCCAACACCGGTCAATTCGAAGAAGACTTCGTCATTTTCTCTAAGCGATTGGTTTGGATTTGGGAGAAGAAGAAGATTGGGTCGGCAGTGGAAAACTTGAAGAAGATTGAAGTAGGAGGGGAAAGTAAGAAGCTCGAAAGATTATCCCGTGGTAAATTTTTATAACCATTTGAGTCGGTTACCAATCTCAGGAACCCAATGGTTGCTACCTCTTCGGGAATTGCGCAAAATGGACAGATCGACAATAGTTGATTGGAATTTTAAAATTCCTCTATTCAAAACCGGCATGTCTTTCACAATCAAGTGAAATTACCTTTTTTTACCAAGTTCACTTTTGGTCAAATTAGATCAAAAAGATTTTGCTTTCGATCTTCGTTTGTCTACGACCACTCTTTCTCAATTAAGTTATTTTCACTTTAAGTTGGGGGCTAGATGATGAGGATATAACCAATCCTTGAATTGTTATTTATTTGTAAATAATATTCTTACGTCATTATACTCCTTGAATATATCCCTTATCTATAAGAGAGAGATTTCACAAGTTAGTTGTAATCTCTTCTACAACTTCCCCTTAGTCATAAGCTATTCTATGACTATCCCTTAGTCGTAAGCTCTTCTACAACAATACCTTAGCCATAAGCTCTTCTATGACCACCTCACAGTTATAAGTTTTCCTACGACTATGACATAGTTGTAAGTTATCTTGCGACCACCTTGTGGTCGTAGATCTTCCTACGACTAAACCAAACTCCAACTGACCCGTCTATGACAACCCATTGCATTGTGGACCTGTCTAATAGGGCAGTTAGCATAAATATTTATTCTCTGGAATAAGTGCACATAACTTCACCCTAGCAAAAATTGCCACACAATGATTGAGTTATTACGCTCTAATAACTCCCGTCTGACGGTTATCACTCGAAATATTAAGATGTATCTTGCTGAGGAGGAACTGCCACCACCATGCAAGCTATATAAAGGTGGACGTCAGGGAGAAGGGAGATCCGGGACAAACCCAAGGGAGAGTAGTAGTAGAGCAGGATTTTCGCATTACTTTCTCCATTGTAATCAGTTCATTGAGCAATATCCATACATGAAGTAGGGTTGTTATTCTCGTAGTAGAAGGGCCAAACTTGTATAAAAATCTCTATTTCTCCTCTCTGCATGATCATAACCAGGTCTTCAAGAGATCCATAGAACCCATATAAATCATTACGTAAGATCGACTCTAAAATGTCGACAGAAATAGAGTTGTAAAAACTACGAGGACATGCATAGTAGGAGCAAAATAGGAAAACTTGCATTGGGAATAGTAAGTGCCAAATATTTGTGGAACAAATGTTCAATAAAAAATAGCAAGTATTTGCAAACAGAGACAGTAGCTGTAAGAAGAGGGGTTAATAATACATCTATGCTTTTCCTCTAACTTCAAGAAAGCATGCCTAAGGATTGTGGATGAGTTTCTTAAAAAAATTTGGCAGCCATGTGCTACCCACACAGATAGCTTGATGCTAAAGGACATTGCAGGATTCAAAGATGTGGCACATATTTTCTCAACTAGGCACGGGCGGGGATAGGGGAGGGGAGGGATTGGTGGGGGGAAGGCGGTGGCGTACGAGGAGAGGGCCATTGGTGGGGGTGTGGGGGTAGGGTTGGGGCTAGGAGGGCATGGGAGTTGGGATTTGGACGTTGGGTTTTGGGTGTTGGGGAGAGGCGAGGAGGAGAAGGGGTAGCATGGTCGAACCAAACGAGGCAGTGGTAATGGTGATGGCGATGGGTGGGAAGGAAGGACGGTGAATGTGTGTGGGGTGGGGGAGTGGATAGCTGCACTAGGTAGCAGATCGTCAGCCAGACAGTTGTCGCATGGTGGAGTAGCTAAAGGTGAAAACGGTTGCCGGAATGACCGCCACTATTGTTAGATGTTCTTTTCCCCTTCAAACATGCACCAACTTCGAAATTTTCTTATCGGTATAAGCAAGGGTGTTTGTCCTTAAGGGCACTCTCAATGCAGAAACTACATAACAACATCTATAGCTTGCCACCTCACATAGATATAAGACTAGAAATGATTTTCCCAATGCATGATATCCAACAACCACCCACTCAATTAATTTCTTCCCTCTTATCTCACCTCCTCCCTCCCTCTCCTTTTTACCAATCCTCATCCTCTAGCTTTCTTAGTCCTCTCAAATATATAATGTCTTGCAGGAGATACTACTACCATCTCTCTCTTCCTTAATTACTCTCCCACATTGTTCTTTTGCTTATTTGGCATGCTATAGACACTATCTACATCACTCCATTGGGAGTGTCCTAAAAGATCAAACCGTAGCGCTGAAGAATCTTTTAAGAAGCCATCCGGTGTAATAGTGGTGCTTGTGCACATAGAAAACATCGACACTAGGGCAATGCAAATGTATATCAATTGTATGTAAGTCAATGGTATATAGGATTTTGGGTGATGTAAAGAAGAAAAAAGATATTGTCTACTATCTAACAAACGGTCTTATAGACAGTTTTTTACTGCATATACTATTATATAGATAATTATATAGATAACTCATTAACTGTATGAGACTATTACAAATAACTATATATATACAACCCATTGTATGAGTTATTTTCATTCATAGATAATCACCATCTATACCATTATACATGTGGACATTTCTATATTCCTAGGTGTAGAGAGGTGGACGGTAGCAAGGAAATAGTGGTAGCTCTAGCTGCAAGAGTCGATAGATGTCTTGGGTGGATAAGTCACAAGGGAAGGAGGGAAAGAAGTGGTTAATAGTGCAAAGTTGGTCCGGGGGGGAACGAGAATTGAGAATGCTAGCTAAGATAAGAGAGTTCATGTTAAGATAACATCTGGTTAGTACGGTTTAATAAGAACGACAATAACCAACAATAGAGAGGTCACTCTAATGGCAAGAAACATGGATGGCCGATGTCTCGATCTCTAATATCCTTCGACTCGACTCAGATTGAACTCGATTTGGTCTTTCAAACGAGCGGAGCCATAAGCCTGGCCCTGTTTGCGGATGGGCCACTAAGCGAGTCCACGGGTGGTGGCACAGACAGAGGAATAGGCCTGGACTGTTAAGCCATGTTCGGCTTCAAGATGAGGCCGGAGATTCTTCAGCCCGGTCCAAGCCCAACCCGAGCCCGAGGATGCTCAAGCCCGACTCTGATCAAGAGGCCGCAACCACCTCTCGAGCGCTGCTGCTCCCGTCTCGTCTCGAGCTCGTCTTCCTCGATTACCCCTGCCTACTCTCCTCTGCCCTCCGTCCAGTCTTCTTCCTCCGGCCTCGCCGCCACGCCTTCCCCTGCCGGATTGGAGATCCGGATTCCCACCTGCTCTGCTCGGTAAGCCCTAATCCAGCCTTGTCCAATCCAATCCACCAAGCTATGGATTGCTCCGGTTCCGCTTGCTCGATCCCCGCCGACCGTGCAATCTTGGCGATGTTTTGGCTTCAGTTGTTAATATTGGATTTTTTCCCCATATGGTTGGAGAGATTGGTTAACGCTATTCATATGTATCTGTATCTGATCTGTTCCCTGCTTGTAGCAGAATAAGAAGATAGATAGAGAATGGCTGCTCGAAACGCTTCTGTGGCCTCTGAGGACGACTACGAGGTAAGGAAGGAAAGAGTCCTAGTTCGTTCCTCTCTTGTTTGTTGCTATACTTCCCCACTTTTCTATTGGAACCCACTCTGCACTGGTTTGGACTTTGGACACATGGTAGAGTTACGGCGTTGCTTGCTATTGCTAGATCTCACATACGATATCTTTAGCTACTGTAATCTTCAATTGGTTGATCACTTAGGCAGAATTGGAATATCTTCTATTTGTTGGATAGGTCCATCTAGAGTTCATGCTTATGCGTGGGGTCAGATTTGGATCCAGAATTCGTATTTTTAAATCACTTGTCCATAAAGATCTAATCTAGAAATTGTGCTTGATATTTGTTGTTGTGGTGACCTATGTGTTTCAGACTAAACAGAAGAAGCAGGCTGCTGCAGACGTTCTTTTCCACTATTCGCAGTTTGTTATGGTGTGCATTGGCGAAGGAGTTCGCCCAACTGATCTCAGGTTGCATCTTATGAAGGTATATTTATTATCCTTAGTTTAACTTTTGTGATTTCTCCATGTTGCTCATGTATCACCATGTTTTTTTTTAAATGTTGCCCCCCAAGCATATGAACATCTTGTTCTTGTCAGAATTTATTCTTTCTGTATCCATGACAGTTTATTTGGTATCAGTGTACTTCATTTTGTCTTGTGATTAATTTTGTTCAGGTACCAAGGTTTAGGACATTTTAACCCTCAGTATGAGAAATAGTAAATTTTATAACACCCCATTAGTCCAATCAAAGTGCCAAAGTGTTCCCAAAATTAATAGAGGTAAGGCCTTTATATACTCAACACCTTCTGTTTTATCTTGTAATCAAATTTGCCCCTCTACATAGTTTTAGAGTATTTTATTCCTTCTGCTTTGGCTAGAAAAGTGCTGTTAATCCTTTAAATGTTTTTTTAAGCAAAACTGAGCTAACAGTGCTTTATTCACTAAGATGAAGGGCTAGTACACCTTAAAATCTAGAAGCGATGTTTTCGTTTCTAACAAAAAAAATTGATTTATTAGAGCAACAAATTTGACCCTAAGCCAAATAAAAGAACCAGTTTGGTACCTTTCCCTGATTCCTTATTCCTGGAGGGCACTTTTATGCTTAGGAACTGTGGAGTTCCAAAAGACTTGAGACCAAAAATTTTTATGCATCATTAGCAATAGTGATTTGCTTGGGATAATAATGTTATCTTGTCACTCAGACAAGCATATTTGCTAGAGGGTTTTGTCATGCATGGCCACTGAACATGAAATTGTTTTCAATCATTTCAGAACTTTGTTTATTTCATCTTCCTGTGGGGTTGAATTGTCCTGTATTTTGCACCCTACAATGTAGGTTCTGTCCTTCTTTAAGCAGCAACAATTGGATATTTGTCTGGATGAATTGATCATGTTGTGGATCTTTTTCCCCTTTAGTGATGGTGGCTTTAGCGATGTCTCACTATGATGTAATCCAAATTGCATAATGATTACGTTTTGTCACTCTTGAACCTTTCAGCTGTCTGTTTAAAGTGTGTGCAATAGTTCTACCCATCTTGTGTCTGGTGCAAATTTGCTACGATATTAAGACTATTGGAATTGTTACTAATGATTTTCCTATTAAGATAGAGCTACATCAAGGGTCAGCGTTAATCCCATACATTTTTGCTTTAGTGATGGACGAGGTTACACAGGACATACAAGAAGATATCTCTTGGTGTATACTTTTCGCTGATGATGTAGTGTTGGTTGATGAGAGTAGGATAGGTGTTGATGAGAAGATCGAGTTGTGGAGAAAGATCTTAGAATTGAGAGTTTACTTAGTAGGACTAAAACTAAGTATATGATGTGTGATTTCAGTGGTACTAGGGCATATGATGAAGATTTTAGATTGGAAGAACAAGTAGTGCCTAAGAAGGACACGTTTCATTATTTGAGATTGATGTTACAGTGGGATAGTGAGATTGATGAAGACGTGAGCCACATGATAAGAGCGGGGTGGGTGAAATGACGCCAAGCATCTAGTGTCCTATGTGACAAAAAAGTCCCTAAAAAAGGTAAATTTTATAGGACGGCGATCAGACCCGAGATGCTATATGGAGCAGAATGTTGGACGACTAAAAGACAACATATACGTGATAGGGTGGATCTGTGGTCACACAAGGTGGTATCGCATCTGCAATGATGATATACGTGATAGAGTAGGGGTAGCATCAATTGAAGAGAAGTTTATCCAACATCGTTTGAGATGGTTTGGACATCTACAACGAAGGCCTCCTAAGCCACTGGTATGTAGTGGAATTTTAAGGCGTACTAAAAACGTAAGAAGAGATAGAAGTCAACCAAGACTGACGTTGGAGGAAACAGTTAAAAGAGACTTGAGGGATTGGAATGTATCTAAAGAATTAATTTTGGATAGGAGCGCATGAAAGTTAGCGATCCACATACCGGAACTATAAGAAAATTAGAGACAATGTTTTAGGCTCTCGACTCAAATAGCAAGATGTACGGTTTAGGGTTCTAGCATTGTAGGTTTTTATTTTAAGGCTCTTATCTCTTTGATCTTGAGAATATTTCTTTTATAGCCTACCCCATCTTGTTTAGGACAAAAGGCTTTGTTATTGTTGTTATATTAGGATTATTGGAATATTTATTGGAACTGAATAATATGTTTCTGGTGCAATTAGCAACCTATTTAGCTGCATTCTTGCATTTGGAGCTAAATTAGTAAGGGGGTGTGACTCAAATCCTACAGTTTGCTGGCTTTGGTGTGTGCACTTTTCAATCGTTTAGCTTATCGAACAAAACAAACAAGATACTCCTTTACCTTTGAAATTGTACGCCTCAAGCCCTTGAACTCCAAGCTGTTAAAATTAAGCCTCTCCACTCATTGGATCTGTTAACTGGGCCCTTCTAGTCAATTATCCAAGTTAAATGACATGGCTAGTCACCTCTTTGACCTCAGTTCTGATCTGATCTTCTATGTTTTATGTGATATGACAGGACGATGTAGTAACACACTTAGGGAGATAGCAAATTGCTGCCAAAATTTTTGTCAATAAATGTTGAGGAAATGCACAATGTGTGAGGTTAATTGGGCTTCTGTAATTGTCATATTTTCTCTGTAATCAAATCCTTTCCCAATTCAGTTTCCTCTGGTGCATGCAGGGAGCCTCTACTTGCTGAAAATTCTTGTACCATGCCATTAGCCTTATGTTGCTTCTTGCTTGTGGACCTGAGATGGAATTATCGATTTCAAAAATGATTTTGTCGTTGATTTAAGTTTTTTGAGCTTCAAGTTCAGATTTACTTTCTGGTCAAAATTGTTCGGCTCATAGGTCAAATAGACTAGATTGTGAAATTTATGTTTAGAGTGCCATTTGACTAGAAAAACAATCCCCATTTTTTGCAAGGTGATTCAAGCTAAAATGCTCAGAAATTGATGAGCATCTCGATTTAATTTTATAGGTTTTTTTTGTGGGAGCTTTTGCTATGACTCATAACATCATTCACATGATAGGAATTTGGCTACACATAATCTATGCAAGTTCTTATTTTCATGATTGAGGAATCATTCGCAGGACAGGAATTTACACACCCTCTAAATGGGGTTTTTATCTACTGCAAAGTATCATCACAAGAACATTTTGGGGGAAAAAAATGCTGGAGATAACACAGTATTTAATATTGCCCTATAACTTGACCATATTCCATCGTCAAGTTGCACAAATCACGGTGCATGTCATTACTAGTCATCTTTTCCTCAAGCTGCATAAGACGAGGCACATGCCATTATACTGGACACCACATCAGTGACCGCACCAGTCAGTTTGTAACTTGGGCAAATGCTTTGGGGCCTTTGGGCGATCCAAAGGGCACAGGTTTCAGTGAGTACAATGGCTGTGTAGGCACAATTGACACTTGAGAATTCATGCTATTAACTGCATTTTATTAAAAATTCTCAGCTATTATTTTTTTCTTTGATGCAATATGGTTCACGATACTTGCCATGACCCATCAGGCTTGTAGGATGCTAACTCAGTTCTTTTGTCTCCCTTCCCTTCAGGAAGTTTCAGGAATGCCCACTTCTTTAAAGAAAGAGCCACAGCAGGCAGCTGCCTCTCCCGATTCTAGCGGTGAACCTTCTTCCTCTGGAACAATGAAAGGAGACAAGAACGAAATCTCCTAAGCTTCATCTGCCTCTTGCGTGTTTCCTGAGCAGTGAGATGAAAGTAACACTCAAGATGACGAGCACTGAGTTGTAATCATAGCAATGCAAATAGGTTAGCATGCTTGCAACGAGCACTGATTTGGTTGCCAATGCAGAAGAACATGGTTTGTCGCAAAGGTTTTTCACTACCACATAAAAGTTCATCACAGACGATTCGAAATCGTCATCACAGACGGATCCTTAAACTGTTTGACTTTATAGGTCAGTGATAATAGGGGTGATTGTCCGTTAGTAACCATCTGTGATCGTTCGTAATCACAGACGGTTTGAAACTAGAACCGTTTGTAATAATTAGTTATCATAGATGATTCTCAGTAAAAATCATCTGTAATAGTTGTACTAGAGGTAAAAAAAGGTAATTTTACCATACCTTGGATGTCCAAATTTTTGAGCATCTAAGTCATGGTAAAAATCTAAACCTAGCCATATTTTGGTCATCCAAACCATGGTGAAAATCTAGAGTTAGCCAAATTTTGAGCATATAAACCATGGTAAAAATCCAGTACTAACCAAATTTTGGGGTATCCAAGTTATTGCAAAATTGGATGGATGGGATTGAATAAGAGGTGGGGAAAGAAGAGGAGGAGGAGAAGAGAGAAAAGGAGATGAGAAGAAGAAGAACCGACCGATCTTTCTATTTTTAAGGAAAAATTTGGTAAGGAGAAGTGGAGAAGAAGTGAGAAGAGGAGCTGAGGAGATACGGAGCAGAGAAGAGAAAAGAGAAGAATAACCGAGCCTTCCATTTTAAAGAGCAAATCTAGTGAGATGAGCGAGAAATTCAAATTCGGCGAGAACGGGTAAATTAAAATATTATCACAAACGATTCTAAATAAAGAACTATATGTGATAAGTAGGTAATTACGGATGGTTTTTGTTTCGAACAGTCTGTGATGTATCACAGACGGTTCGGAATAAAACTTATCTGTGATAAGTAAGTCATCACAGATAGTTCTTTCCATCGCGGTGAACTTAGACGGTCTATCTTATAAAATTACGGATGATTTGTATTAAATCATCTATGATGAGACGTTCAGAATGATCCTTTTATAGTAGTGTTTGTCAGTTATTTTTTTTACCGTTTTCCTTACAGTTGGTAGTGTTTCTGATAAATATTTGATCCACCTGCATGTAGTTGTTCGCGCTCATATTTTCGCTACATGCGAGGGATTAGAATTGAGCAGTACCGTGCAGAAAGTTTTTGGTCTCAACCTGGACTGCATAGAAAATGTAATGGAGTTTTTCTTTTGTTCAATTTTCTGCGGCTATTATCCCCACAGCCATTCTATTATCCTAGAACATGATGACGCAATGCACTCAGACGAGCGAGGCCGTGAGTTCAAAGCTTCGAATAATTTTTTTTTCTCAGTTTTCCTCTGAATGGCCAGAGCACGTGCCCACACTATGGAAGCTGGTACATTCGAAACCCATCCCCCTCAATTTTCGTGTGCGCAAACGGGGTTTTTGCGTTTGTGTGTGTTGCCAGTGGGGATTTTGCGTTGGTGTTTGCCAAGCGTGTATTGTGACGTGTTTTGCCAATAGAGCAGACATTTATTTTATTCTTTTTTACTGAACGATTTTGATTTTTTTACGGTCTCCGAGGTATGACCTTAACCGTTACTATTTATAATTTTACACTAAAACATATTACTAAATTATAATATTATAAAAAAATTTAATGATAAATCTAATGATATCATTTTCGTATAACCAATCTAGATAATTTTAAATATATTAATAATCAAAATTTAGAAAATTTAATAACATGAATTATAGGAAGCGCCCAAGGCCCCATGCTAGCCATGCTAGCAAAGAAACAGTAACGAGCGTGGAGCTAAGAACACATTACATATTACTACGAAAAAGTACACACTACATAGGACACAGTAACTAAACAATTCAAGCTGGACTAGCTTTTTGCTTACACAACGTTGCTCAAGTAACCTCATTAACAGAAAGACATGCAATTCAATTCATTTTTCTTTTCCTTCTCTTCAACTACATACTATTCCCTTGCCTTCAGAAAAAGAAAAAACTACATACTATTCCCTTTCCTTTTTTTGAAAGAGATACGCTTTGTTTTCATTTCCCTTTCAAAAAATGATGCAAAAAAAAAAGGTTCATAGTACCATGCGTCTGTGATGCATACATGATACTCGAGTCTTTGTTAATCCAACAGTACGATATACAAACAATTTTACTTCCAAACTGAACATTAACAGAGCAATAATACCATATAGTTCATTTACGCCAGCACATATTACAATTGAAAGAGTCTACATACCATTTACATGTTTCTGTCAGTTATCATTGAACCCAAGTATTTTCTAAAACCATTGCTCAATATGCCATGTAGCCTACAGTGGACAAACTTTTCGTGATCGAATAAACACCATAAGAGCTGCAGTAAACCTATATCCTTCATTTTTTGAGTTATGTTGCACAAAATTTCCCTTGGATTGAAGAATAACCAAGGACATCAAATGATTTGAAAGGTCAAGATCAGACCACTATACAGAAAACCTTTGGCAACTATCTCTATTCTCCAATGTAAAGATATGATTTGTTTTGTTTTAGGAGAGGAAGATGATAGCTCAATCTGCAAAGGAAAAAAATTGGAACTTTACTCAGAACATGAGATGAGGCAAGACATAAAGTAGGGAACACTACTTATGTAACTACATTGATACAAGGTACAAACAAAGAGCATGTTTCGGAACAAATATTTTGCTGGCAACAATGCTAATGTGCTATATTCCTAATTTACTTGCCTAAGTTTCGAAACAACCAGCTGACATAGTCGAAGGCCAAGGACATCAAATGATTTGAAAGGTCAAGATCAGACCACTATACAGAAAACCTTTGGCATCTATCTCTATTCTCCAATGCAAAGATGTGATTTGTTTTATTTTAGGAGAGGAAGATGATAGATCAATCTACAAAGGAAAAAATTGGAACTTTACTCAAATCATGAGATGAGGCAAGACATAAAGTAGGGAACACTACTTATGTAACTACATTGATACAAGGTACAAACAAAGAGCATGTTTCGGAACAAAAATTTTGCTGACAACAATGGTAATGTGCTATATTCCTAATTTACTTGCTTGAGTTTCGAAACAACTAGCTGACATAGTCGAAGGCCAAGGACATCAAATGATTTGAAAGGTCAAGACCAGACCACTATTCAGAAAACCTTTGGCATCTATCTCTATTCTCCAATGCAAAGATGTGATTTGTTTTGTTTTAGGAGAGGAAGATGATAGCTCAATCTGCAAAGGAAAAAATTGGAACTTTACTCAGATCATGAGAAGAGGCAAGACATAAAGTAGGGAACACTACTTATGTAACTACATTGATATAAGGTACAAACAAAGAGCATGTTTCGGAACAAATATTTTGCTAGCAACAATGCTAATGTGCTATATACCTAATTTACTTGCCTGAGTTTCGAAACAACTAGCTGACATAGTCGAAGGCTAATGACCTCTCTATTGTTGGTGCAGCCACCTCAAGATTCCAGCTCCTGGACCATGAGTTACTGCTGATGCGGCCACTTGAACCCAGGTTCAAGTGCCCTGTTGTACGCCATGAGTACACTGGCAACACCATTGCAGTGGAACGACTGTTGGCATGCCCACCTTAGCTGCTGGAGAGTGTAGCCAAAGAAGAGCACATCCAACAACGAGAGCCCCCAACAGCCTCTGCCATCTCCTTAGTAGGTGGGAATGGAAGTTGCATATGCGTTTGAATGTCATACGAGTCAATGCCAAGGTGGCCGCTTGAGTCCACACTCCAACTTTCGGTGGTGTGTCGTGATGACACTCGCACCACCACTGTAGTGGCACAATTGCTGGAGCACCCCCTCTAGCTGCTAGAAAGTCTGCCAAGGGAAGAGCGCATCCACCCAGGAGTGCTCCCCACAACCTCTGCCGCCTCCTCACCAGGCGGGGTTGGCACTAACAACTGATGAAATGTTATCATAGATAGGAAATATAAATGATAAATCTATACTATCCGACCAACAACATGAAGCAATCTAACAAAAATTTAAGCTAACTAGGGAACTGAACTACGTAACAACAGCAACATAGACTTACCGCTTCCCAGTGACAAGAAGCAGGGAGACTGAGCCAAATGCGTGAGGGAGATATTAAGCCAGGAATGAGCCAGGAGAGTGCAACGTTGAGCCAGGATTCCATGAGGAGCCACGAACGGGAGTGTGTGCGCTAGATGCTAGGGACGAGCTAGAATCTAAAGTGTCAAAATAGCAAGTATTCCCTATTTTTGGTGCATAGGATATGTATAGCATGTAATCTTGTCACCTTCCATTCTTTGTAATTCCTTCCCGGTTATGCTCATCCGAGTGCTATTTAATTGACCGGCCAGGCATTGTTGTGCCTTGCACTGCGCATCATATCTCTCCTCTGTTCTTCCATGTTTACATGGTATTAGAGCATTCCATGCATTACTGATCTCTTCCGATCCTTTCCTGCTTCCGCTGTCTTCCATGGCTGCTCTCAACGAAAGCACCACTCTTCTCGACGACACGACTTACCAGGGCGCCCTGGCCACGCAAGCTGCCTCGACTTACCAGGCCTTGTGCGTCGTCCTCAGCATCGTCGCCTCCAAGTCATGGCCCATCCACCAACTTGACGTGAAGAACACCTTCCTCCACGGCCACCTTGACGAGACGGTGTACTGCCAGCAGCTGTCCGGCTTCGTCGACGCCGCCCACCCTAACTACATCTGCTGCCACCAGAAGTCCCTCTATGGCCTCAACAGGCCCCGCTTGCGTGGTATCAGCGTTTCACTACCCATGCTCGCTCACTCGGCTTCACTTCGGCGGTCTCTGACACGTCGCTCTTCGTCTACCGTAACGGAGCGGACATCGCATATCTCCTTCTCTACGTCGATGACATCATCTTAACGGCGTCCTCTGCATGACTTCTCTAGCACCTCTCCGACCGACTGCATGATGAGTTTTCCATGACCGATCTGGGCAATCTCCACTACTTCCTCGACATCTCTGTTCGACGCACTCTAGCCGCCCTTCATCTCTCTCAGCGCCAGTACGCTATTGATCTCCTTCAGCGCACTGGCATGGCTGACTGCCACTCGACGGCGACACCAGTCAACACCAAGGCCAAGCTCTCTTCATCTTCCAGTGAACTGCTTCGAGATGCTACTGAGTACCTCATCCTCACAGGGCGTTACAGTACCTCACCCTCACCTGCCCTGATCTAGCCTACGTTGTTCAGCAAGTGTGCCTCCACATGCATGCCCCGAGGGATGCTTACATGTCCATGATTAAGCGGATCCTTCGCTACATCAAGGGCTCCTTGGACCAAGGTCTCTTCATTCAGGCGTCATCTTCTTCTTCCCTCACGGCATACACTGATGTCGACTGGGCTAGCTGCCCGGATTCTTGGCGTTCCACCTCGGGCTACTGCGTCTTCTTCGGCGATAACTTGGTATCTTGGTCATCCAAATGCCAAGCCACTGTCTCACGCTCTAGCGCTGAGGCGGAATATCGAGCTATTGCTCATGCCGTAGCCGAGTGCTGTTGGCTATGCAAGCTCCTTTCCGCTCAACGATAGTGGTCTTCTATGACAATGTGAGTGCCATCTACCTGTCGGCCAACCCCGTGCAACATAAACGCATGAAGCACATCGAAATCGACATCCATTTTGTTCGCGAGAAGGTCGCCCTTGGTCACGTCCGCGTCGTGCATGTTCCGTCGTCACATCAATTCGCTGACATCATGACCAAGGGGTTATCTGTGCAGCTATTTGAGGATTTTTGGTCCAGTCTTTGCGTCCGAGGACTCAACGCTTTGACTAGGGGGGTGTCAAAGATAGCAAGTATTCTCTATTTTTGGTGCATAGGATATGTATAGCATGTAATCCTGTCACCTTCCATTCTTTGTAATTCCTTCCCGGTTATGCTCATCCGGGTGCTATTTAATTGACCGGCCAAGCATTGTTGTGCCTTTCGTTGCGCATCATATCTCTCCTCTGTTCTTCCACGTTTACATAAAGCCACGAAGTCCACGTTCGGTTCAAATCCGAATAGGATCAATTCCCATCTCGGTTTCCTTCTAAATCAGTTTCTAATCTAAATTGGTTACCTATTTTTGAGTTAGTTAATATTTGTAACGTGCCAAATATGAGCATAAGTAGAAATTTGAGTCGGCCTTAGTTGACTTAGGTGTGAGTTTTCTTTTCTAGCCGAGTCCTTGTATGCTTCGTGTAGGAGTCAGGCTTAGCCCATGGCGTGCGTGATATAAGGCCAAGTGCCGAGCAAATGCAGGGAGTCTTAGATTAGATTAGACCATATAAGTTATGTTCATGTTATGAATAAAAATCGAAAAAGGACACGGTTTGTGGCGCCATTGCTTGTGCACAAGTTGAGAATACTTTGTTCTCGGATTGTGCCAAATATGTTGATCTTGCAATTCAATCAAATTAGATCAATTTGCGAGAATTCATGCATAGTACCATGAAAGATCAAGCTACCTGCACATCAACTAACTTTTTCGCTAGTTGATCCGTATCAAGTAGAGGAGAGGAATCAGAGGCTGCAGAGGTAGGGAGCAGAGAGTTGGTCCATAGCCTTGCGTTGCTTTCTCTTTGTGCCAGGTAGGAGTAAGTTGTGGGCTCGTGACCAAGGGTTGGGAAGGAAGAACATCATTTTAAAGGCTTTGGATTTGATCATTTGTGCATCCGACGGCGAGGGTAGGCATTTGTCAGATAAGGATCCATCCAACATCTGCGTTTTAGCAACTTTCAATATCAACATATAGTGGGTTCACATGGATGTCATATGATCTACATAATATCGAAGAGAACAAATCAACGTTCATACCTAAATTTGTGTTTTTATATCCTAAAATGCTATAAAAATTTTTTAGCCTAAAGCATTTATTGTACATTTGAGAAAAATAAAGGAAAATCAAAATCAATATTCTATATTTCTAATAGGTGATAAGTGAGCACAAAGTGTCATTAAGGAAATACTATTAAGTAGAAAAACTGTTTTAAAAGGTGAGTAGAAAAAATTTCCACTTAGGACATGCACAATATGTAGAATTGCTATATGCATTGAAACCTACCACAACACATAGACGCTAAGTTTGCAATTTTGCTTGAATGTTCAGCACATGATTCTTCAAAATAAAAATGGGAAATTGATCATATGCCTCAAATTTGAGTGGTCTTTGATGAAATACCCTCCATTATATGGTAACAGATAAAATACCCCAAAGGCAAGAGGCCAATTGATGATTTGCCCCTTTGCATTTTTCGTTGCTTTTTTATTCCTTTTAAAGATTAAACCACATGAAATGACCAAAATACCCCTAGCTTCTTCCTACTCCTCTCCCCTCATCTTTCTTCTCCAAATCTGGTTGACCGGCTCTTTCTTCTCTAAATCTGGCTCTCTTCCTTCCTCTCCTCCATCAAATCAACCTTTTCTCCACCATGTGACCGTGCGGCACGACTTGGCGGGGTGATGGGGGCTCGTGCCAAGCCCATGGAGAGCGTGATATACTAGGAGAAGGCGGCATGGGTGAGATGTGCCTTGAAGGGAGTCAGTGGTGAACAGCACGAGGACACCCATCTCAGCCAGGGATAAGCCTCTTTGCCAACAATGGCTTTAGATGGGCTTGCCTCGTTGGTGTCCGGGGCGTAGGGGTCGTACGGCCCCCACGAGCGAAGGTCACTGGACGGGGCCCTGCACCAAGAGTGGAGGTGCAGTCATGGGTCCAGGGAGGCGACAGTGGCGAGGAGGCGACAGGTGGGGGCCATGCAACAACAGGGGCGAGGGTAGACATCGGAGCACGAGCATTTGGTCCGGGAGGCGATGTTTGGGGGCATCCGTCCCAATCACTCTGGGGGGGGGGGGGTGCTTGGAGGGGGGAAGGAGGAGGGAGGTGGCTGTGGTTGCCATTGGGGGGATAGAATAGCAAGGGAAAGGGAGGGGCATTTCAGCCATTTATGAAGAAAATGATTTAGAAGTTGATTTAAAATGGAAAAATAACAAATTATCAATTGTCCTCTTAACTTTGAAATATTTTATTTGTCATTATGTAAGAGCTGATATTTTAACAATGACATTTCAACTTTAGAGTAAATGTCTAAAATGATCAATTTTTTCAGCAAAAAATCCAGGATCAGCATTCTTTAGCATTGGAACTGGAGTACTGCCTAGCAGTGCGGCCAGTGCCTGCCTACCTTGCGATGCCCCAGCAAAGATCACAAACCAACCGGAAGCCATGTTGTCCTCCAACGACGCCCCCGTCAGCCCCCGATCCCAGGTTCCTCATCTTGTAATCCCAATTCCCAAATTTTTCTCCCGATCTGATCGAGAAGTTTCCTCTCTTTTTATTTATTTATTCTCGTGCGCGCAGCTCGCGCTGAGCTGCTTCGAGGAGCTCCTCGACTTCGCAGTGGCGGACGTGGCCTCGGAGTGCCACCGCATCGCGCGCCTCGGCCTCGACCGCAGCGTCGACGCCGAAGAAGAGGAGCTCCTCGTCTGGGCCGCGCGCGTCGCCGGCGACCACCCCGGGGGCAGCGGCGGCGGAGGGGGGAACAAGGGGGCGGCCGACGTCTTCGGGCAGGCGCACCCCGCCATCGCCGCCGACGTCGTCGACTGCATGAACTGCGGCCGCCCCGTCGTCGCCGGCCGCTTCGCCCCGCACCTCGAGAAGTGCATGGGCAAGGTAAACCCTCCCACCATCTGTGGATAGCTGCTATGATCGTTGTTGTTTCTCAAATCTCAATGTCTGTTCCCGTTTCATGGATCTCTTTCTCAGCGGCCTCATTTCTTTAGCACCAGAATGGTAGTTCTTGGATACTAATGCGTAGGCCGTTTACTTGTCGTGGATGCGCTAGCTAGTATGTATTGATCTGAGTGATGTGATATGTTACTTCTTTGGTTTCCTCATTAATTGGGGATGAGCAAATAATGTTGTTTCTGTGTGGAAGTGCACAGCCAACCATCACGCTGCTGCTGCAATGCTGCATAGGGTTTTGTGGTTGGCAAAACGAATCGTGGCAGATTGCTTAATATGTTGACTGGAATTGTTTTCTCCTGGAGAACTGAGAGATCGATGCACAAAAACCATCCGGTTACTTTAGTTTTGGGGATATGTTAAAACATGCTTGCGTGCAGATAGACAAAACTGCAGGTGAAGTCCCTGGACTATCACAAGGAAGTTAGATTCTATCCCGTAAACTACCGAATTGTTAAGTTAGTCTATTGATTTATTAACAAAAGGTTGAATTGAGCCCTCTGAACTCTGTAACTGTTCAGTTGAACCCTTAAAATCTATGATAAAGTTGATTCGATCCCTTCTGTCAGTTCAATCACATACTGTCTGTTTGTACTTTTGATGTGGCTAAGTATTTGATTACTTCTATATACAATTATCTTCTTTTGGTGGAAAAGTTTATGATCTGCCAACTAACAAATGACAAGAAAGTTAACAATGGCTTGCTTTTGCATTATTACATTAACTTGAGAGGTACTTCACTACAAAAAATGCATTCATTAAATGATCTCAAACCATTCAATTTAAAGCTACATCTCAAATTAGGCACTTTAACATTAAAATCAATGAACAGATAATGTGAAATCATTTATACACTAAAATGAGTGATCGCTCTGCTGACTAGTCTTTAGTCTTAACCATGCGATCATTACAATTTACAAGCCATGTCATTTGCATGTTGGACAAACCATCAGTCTGTCCCAAAACCCAATTCAAGGAATTTGGCAACTTCACAGTATTCAGGCAGTGGTAGCTCGAGAATATTCAAGTTGTGTGGTCAAATGTAGAATGACATGTTAATTTGGGGTCACTTATCTTAAAATCTCAACACATACATTGGTATATTCACAAACTTCTATAAGTTCTGGCTGATTTGCAAAAACACCTGTGGGGTCAATTGGCCCCACAGCTATTATCCACCACGGTTAAGGAACTTGGTTTAATTATTTTAGGTTTTGCACTTAATTCAACTCTTCATTATTGCTGAGAGATTTGATTCAGCAATCTGAAGTTTGTGTACTTAATTCAATGTTGTTCATCATAGTTCAGGGGCTTCACCATGTTCTGCTGATGCAAAATTGAAATTGATTATTGTCTGATGTTTGATTTTGGTGCATATCTAGAGAATTCTAGATTATTCATATCATGACATTGTCTAAAGCAATGCTTGCATATGCTAAATTACAGGAAGAGGCTAATTGAACTCATGATTTTGGAAATTTTATGGCTGAAGGAGCTTATGAATCAGTGTTAACTGTAAACTGGTTCCCTATCGAGGGGATCGTTAATCTGTTTCTGTCCCAACCATTCCATGGGTGCATGACAAAGGTGGTGTTTGTGAAGTTATTTACACTAATTGGATGCAAGTGATGTGGGATATCTCCTTTTTTTCATTTCTCTTTCTGTGCCTGTATGTCGACTGTATTCTGTTTTTGCCTTATCTGGCGCTTGGCATTCTCTAAACTAGATTTATTTGTTGATTATTCTTGCATGAAGAAAGTGAATTTCTGTATTTGCTCTATAGGGAAAATAAATTAATGCACTGCAACATAGTACTGTACAAGGATGTGATTCACCTTTAAGTTTTCTGATCATTGCTTGTTCAGGGCCGCAAAGCTCGCACAAAGACCACAAGAAGCAGTACAGCCGGACGAAACAGAAACAACAATGGCAGCGCAGCTTCTTCCTACTCCCCGTACAATGCGAATGCTAACAGGGAGAGCGTTCCTAACGGCATAACTGATGGTGGTGGCGGCGGTGCAAGGGAGGATTACAGCAGCCATACATTGCAGGAGTCCTGATTCTGATATGTTTCAGCCACCATACCAGTGTTTGAACACCATGGGCGACCCGAAACACATTGCCTTGATAAATGCCGTTTGCCGGTTATCTTTCTACCCTGAATCCTCTGTAAATTAGGCTCAGAATACATGATGTTTTTTTTTTATCAATGGATTTTTACCCTTTTGTATAGCTTATTCCTGCCAGTAATACAGTTCGTTCCAGCAAGTATTTGTTCTCGTGTGTGTAGTCTTGTGCCTGCTGTGTGCTTGGTAAGATTTGCTCGGCAAGAGGGAAACAGGATATCACTTTGAAATGATACCGTTTAAAGGAACAAGGATACCATTTATTTTTCACTTGTAAGAGATACCACTTGAAGAAAAGAGATGATGCCACTTATAAGGACAGGGATAAAACTTATGCTGAGGCCAAGATGATCAAAAGTCTATCACTCTATGAAAAAGAAGCCATTTTATAAAAGAGTCAAATTGAGCGCAAAATGACATATTGAGTCAAGAAATAGTTCAGGGTAGCTAGTAAGGATTAACAAGAATCAACTTGACTTTGAAGAGCAAAGGGAATATCTGAGAAAAATTGAAAATCAAATTTTGAAACAAATCTACCATTTGTCAGAAATTTTGAAAGTACCGCTGTTATAACTATGGTAGTACCGCTTAATGCACTACGATAATTCCGGAATATGACTGAAAGTACAGATAAGATCTGAATATGAGGAAATGTTTGATATAATGTTGTAATAGGCTCCAAAGTTTTCACATAGAAACTTAAACCACTTATGGAGCATTTCCAATTATATGCCAAAATCAAATCTCTTTTTAATATAATTTTTAACAAATTAAGCTTTCAATTTTCAAAACCAAGCTCATTTTCAAAAAAATATTAATGATTGCAAAAATGAGTGAGTAAGGGTTATTTTAGCATCCAATTACATGTATGAGTTGTAAATACCTTTGTGAGCCAATATATGTCAAAAATTTTGGTTTTAATGCAAAACTCACTTAAGTACTAAATTGTGACCACTTAGGTCACTTTAAGGTTTTGGATAAATTTTAAAACCAAATAACTTTTGATTGGTTGGCTTTTTGAAAAACTTTTGAATACCAATAATTTTGAAATAGCCAACTTTAGGTTTTTGGTATTAAATACTTTTGCAAATTCCTTTTAGAATTAATTTTGGTCAATTTTGGAGTTTTAAGCCAAAACAAGACACTAGATTTCTAGTTTTGGGTGAGAAACTCAATTTTACTTAAAATAAGTTTTGCTAAATCCAAAACCTTTGAAATGCATTTGTATATATTTCCAAGTAGTTTTTTCAAAGATATGCTAGTAATTTCAAGTTTTTGACTTTTCGCTGAATGGCTCAATTTTGAAAAACAATACTAGCACTTAATTAATTTAAGCACACTTAGGGATGTTATATACATGAATATAATTTAGCACTCCCCTTTACTGTGCCACAATTATCTTGCTCATGATTACAATAATAAACTTTTAGAACAAAAGCAAGAACATCCCTTTTAAATAATATCCATGCAATGCAACCTACACAATGCTAAGGGCTTAATATATCAAATGTAGACACTTGTTACCGAGATGGTATTGGTTCATGATGTGGCATGATCATTCTTAAACTTGGCTCCTATTATGCATATGGTGAAATTCACCTCTTCATATTTAAGCTAAGCCTCCAATGCCTCTCCAACTAGCTATTAAGCTTTTAAGTGTATTTTGGTACCTAAAACTTGGTTGGGTCCGAGAATGTTAGTCACAAAATATTTGAGTACCCAAATGTTCCTAACATTAGTTTTATATAAACTAACATCTCTAACAAACACATTGCCATTTCCATTCTTCCTAAGCAAGTAATGTTCATTAAATAGAGATGACTTAGGAATAATAATTTTGGGACAATCCTTACTAAAATATCCCTTCTCCCAGCAATTTAGCAAGTTTGGCAATTTTACCTCTTCTTATTTTTTGTCTTGCCCATTGCCAGTTTGCCTAACCATTGATGACTTGTCATCCACCTTGTTAGGGCACACCGAGGCGAAGTGGCCCTTCTTGTTGTATCCAAAGTATTTGACATTGTTGAATTGTTTTCCAAATAGCTTTAGGATGCTCTTCACCTTTTTCATGGAGGTGAAACCAATTCCTCTTTTGTCATTTGATTTTCTTTGACTTCCCAATATTTTGTCAAGAGAGACCTTTCCCTTGTAGCTCTTTTCCACATTATTTTTCAAAATTGTGATTTGGGCCTTGAGCTCCCTGTTTTCCTCTACAAGGTTAGTATCATAAGACATAGAAGAAGTAGAAGCATCTATTTGTGAGCAATAAGGTATATCGATTAAATCCTCACAAGATGTGGATACACGAATTTTAGATGTTATGCAAGGATTAGAATCTATACATAGCATATCATCTATTAAATTACAAGTAATTCCTATATCCATATTAGGCTTAGAATATTCTTTGAAAAGAAGAGAATCATGTTCTTCTTTTAGCACATCATAATTATTTTGAAGAAAGATATATTCTTTTTATAAAATCTTAAATTTAGTTTTCTCCTTTCCAAGAATTCATTAAGCTCTTCTAGCATATCCATCAACTCATCATAAGAAGGTGCATTATTGTCATTATTATTATGTACCTTCTTATTACCTTTAACTATAAAGCATCGAGTTGATGCGGAGGGAATGATGGATTCTTCAACATCGAAGCTAAAAGTTGAGCATTCATCTCCCGTTGTCCACTCTTGTATACAATCCTTATCAGATGAGATGGACACTTCATATTTATCTTGAATTTTTATTCACATATCATGAGCGCTCTCAAGATTGCATATTTTGTTGAACACCTCTACACTCAAAGCACTAAATAACGCGCTAGTTGCTTGAGCATCGAGATGTGAGCATTTCTCTTTCTTAATTATTAGAGTAAAAGGATCCATTGGAGGAGAAAGCCCACATATACAACCCGCCATATTTTTAGGCTCATGGTCTTAAAATAACATATCATGCGGATTTTTCAATTTACATAGTTTGTGCCATGAAATAGAGGTGCTTCATCTTGGTGTACTATACCTCTAGTCGCCATCCTTTTACTCTTTAGGCGGTGAAGTCAAATAAATAAGAGACCAAGCTTTGATACCACTGGTTAGATCAAGGAGGCCGACTAGAGAGGGGTGAATAGTCATTTCTAAAACTTTCAATTAAATTAATTCTATTTAAGTTATTTGGCAAAAACCAAGAATATAATGTGGAAATTTAAATCAAATTGGTTTTAGCATAAATAAAGCCTAAATCAACTAGGTTCACCTAAGTACACCAACAAACTAAGTCCATGTCAAATGTTTGCAATATTAGGATGACAAGCAATCAATTTAATTCTATGAATGTAAATTGCTTAAAAGTAAATTGAGCACAAGAAAATAAACCATAAAGACACGGTATCTTTTTACCATAGTGTTCGGAGACTTACCGGTCTCCCCTAGTCCATATTGAGGTTAGCCCAAACGAATTGGATTAGCTTCACGAATTAAGCCGAAACACTTCAATCCACTAAGTTTGCTCTTCCTCCACTCCAGAGATGGCGAGCACCACACCACTCACAATTTGCCGGTCTCTCACAATCTTCTTTGAGAAGCTCACCACACACGACACTTCCCACGCCGTCTAGGAGTTAGTAAACTCTAAAAGTAATAAGTCAAGCCCCTTGCTTGACTCTCATCACGTGCAACAAATACACATGCTCAAATAGACACTAAGTCCAACTCTAGATGCAACTCATGCACTCTAGATCACTCTCCTTACTCACAAGGTGCAACACTTGCACAATTGAAAGAAAGATCTCACACTAGTTCAAGGGAATAGAAATGGGTTGAGCAACAATACCCCTAACTGGTCATAATGGGGTATTTATACCCTACACAAGAAAACTAGCCGTTGGAGTCAAATCCCTAAAAAATCAGGATTATCAGAAGTACCAGCGGCAAAACTGCAGTACTTTCGCTCCCCTCACAACGGTAAAAAAACTAGCAGTCAGAAGCAAAGGACCAGTCGAATCTGGAAGTTTCGATCATCGAAAGTACCGGTCCCACACCCGGAACTATCGTTCTCGTGGGGAGCAGAAGACCACCACACAGGTGCCTCTCTAGAAAAAAAAACGTACTGCTACACAAGTTGGACGTTCCGCAAAACGGAGGTACTGCTCACACAGAGTTGGTCATTCCGCAAATCAGAAGTACCACTCACACAAAGCCAGTAGTATCGCTCATTGATTGGACTACTCACACAGAGCTGATCGGACCACTGACACAGAGCCGGTCGAAAACTCTGATCGTCGACTACCCTGGTCCATGGTAGTGCATTGTTCATCCAAGAGCGTCATGAGCTCTCTCTTTACAACACACTCTTGCTCATCAGACGACTCACCTATCATGGTTAGTAGAAAAACAAAAGACAACACAAAGGTATTATCCCTATTAACTACCAGGTGGGAGGTGGAATCACACACACTCAAGCATCTTGCCACACTCTTACAAGTATTCTTACCAATGCAGCAGGTGGTACAGCTAGTGGCTGGTTTGTGATACCGTGTCGAGCGTGGGTTCGATTGCAAGAGGGAACCTGTTCTGATCAAGAGTAGGTGGAGCTTGGAAGGCTTCAATATGGTAGCAAGGATCAGCAATAATCAGATCAGTTAATACAAGTTAAAAAATTATTCAAAGTACCAGTCAAAGTTGCTGATTCTAGCCTAGTCAAAGCTAGCTAATCGAAGCACGCACATGCAATGATCAATGTGACTTGATGTAAGCAATAAAAAACCTCACAACAAGTGCTAGAAGACACGCTAACCGATCTACTCAAACTTCTTTGTAGGGCACAAGATTGTTTGCAAAACATTGAGCACAAAAGAAACAAAATCGGTATCGGTGCAATGCAAACAACCCTATAGATTGAGCAGAAACAACAGTTAGTCTCAAACGATGAAAAAGCAAAGTTTTATATGGCTTATATATACTCGTTTAAAAGTTTTTGACGAGATCTACAACTTACTTTGCAGTTGAGACGAACCGCAAATTCTAAAGGGAAGATTGAACGAATCAGCAAAAACAGAAACCGAAAACTTGCGATGCGATTTCAAGGCCAAAGATGGCCGATTTTGGGGTTCTTGGTGGGCGACTGGTGAAAGCGGTCATTTTTTGGATGCGCGCTATCGTTAGCTTTGCAACGAGTACAGGAACGTCGAATTCCGACTCTGTATGCAAAAGTTATGACTATTTTACTGAAGGTGTGTCGGAAACGGACTCGAATTCATTTCGGCCTCAATTGAAACTGCTACAACTTTTGATCCCATGGCCGAAATTGCTCAATTTTTTTGGAGGCTTTTCGATGTATGAAGAATAGCTCCACCAATTTTCACTATTTTTGGCGAAGGTTTGATGGACTTTCCAAATTTCGGAAAAGATGGACTCTTTCCTATTTTTCTCTCTCTTTTTTCTTCTTTTTTTTCTAAACAACCGAAACCAATTCTTCTGGACAAACCAAAACTAGCAGATAGGATGGCAGTGGGGGGTGCTGTTGCGGCAGAAGTTTTGACACGATGATGAAGCTACGCAAAGGAACACGAAGATCAAACTAGGCTCTAACTAAAACTAGAAATCAGCAACTAGACACGACGATGCAATAAAAAATTCAACCAGCAAAACTGAAAAGAAAAAATTGCAATGATTCAAAAGTGTGTTGGGACAGTGGAAGAACACTACGAACAATTATTTTGTGGGCTAATTTTCTAGGGATTTTAGGACGATGAACAAAAATTAATCTAAAAGGGAAATTGTAATTACCTAACGAGCAACCATTGCTCTGATACCACCTAATGTGACGATGGACCGATCTTCCGAAAGGTACTGATAAGTTGATTGTGCAGAACACGACGTTGATGATCCACAGAAGGCTCCGACCAAAACAGATCGAACCCCTCGCAATCACTACACCACTGCTCCATTGGTTATCAACCATGCCGAACGCGGTTGACCTCGCCAAGAAGGCTATCTCCTGCAAGCGAATCGAGAACACAAGCAAGAGAGTATAAGATGCAATCTGAAATTGTATTACGAATAAAGATTCAGTTCACAAGTTGGGGTTCCTTAACTGAACATGCCGTAAAATTGCTAAGCAGAATAAACTCTTAAGAAAATCCCAAACCCTAGAAGAGGGTGCGGCTGCCTATTTAAAAAACACAGGAGGTGAAGGATCGGCCAAAACAATTTGAAAGCCGAACAGGACTCGATTACAAGGCCTAAAGCCCACTTTGACTCGGATTGAAAAAGTGACGCGACTTGGTTGGTAGTTTCTGATCGGCTCGGATAGAGTTTAGAGGTGAGACTAGATCCATCTGAAAGTAGACTCCCAGAGCTTTCCAAAGAGTACTCATGGACCCTGAGAAGCCTTCTAGATCAAAAGTTATGGCCATTTGAAGTAGACGTTGTTAAAAAGGCCGAATCTGAGTCGAACTCGCGAACATGACTTGGATTGCGCTTGACGGTTCCACTTCTACACTTGAGCTCGCATAGTTCTTCCCCATGGTTCTTAAGGACGATTAAATCATCACAAGAATTAAGTAGTATGCCATTCTTTGAAACATTTGTATGAAAACTTAGGAACATATTTGTCGGGACCCCGGATTTCCGAACCCCTCTGTGTATTACTGCACTAGTCCCAGATCAAAGCTAGTGCACACAGTTAAACAGAAATAAATACATCACCAGCACCGTGTTATTACAATAATTGAGAGTACTGACCGAAAAGGTCTCATTATTACAATTGAGGTTTCAAGACCTCGCACACATGAAATAAAGCGGAAGCAAAAGATAAACTCAAAGAAGACCCATCAATACGCCACAGGCAATTGACTGGGGAAGCGCGACCTAGTACTCCTGGAATCCTTCGTCGAAGCCACCGACGAAGTAGTCGTAGTCTCCTTCTTGGGCTTCGTATTCTTCTGAGATTTGTTTTTGAGTGCAGCATGTGAGTACATAAAGTACTCCGCAAGTCTTGGGAAAAATGCAATAGATGCAAGGCTTGACAAAGGAAGGCTATATGGTTCTTTGCACAAAGCAATGTTTTAATTTCAATTACTACTAATTATTTTCAAAGGCATCAATTTAATAAAGTAAATGTTTTAACAGAACTATCATTAACTTTATAGTGAAGGTTCCATCTACCAACACTAGCTAACCAATTACAATTGATCAAGTTTAAAACTGCGGGTTCCATGCACCCTCTCTGGCTCCAACTGCCAGGATACCCTTCCGAGAGTTCCCTCCACTCTCGGAATACAAAACTTTGATTTTAAAACCAAAACCAGAAATCTATCATGTGAATGCATTCCTTGCCCGCCCTTGACCGTGGGCACGGCTATTCAAATAGTCTGACACTCTGCAGAGGTTGTACAACTTTACCCCCAAGAGATAATTATCTTAACAGTCATCACGCTTCCTTTGGCATGAGACACAGATAAATTATCACAAAGCCTTTACCTCACTCTAGACTAGCTAGACACCACCCGCTGAGGTTTCACCGCAGAAGGGTTAAATCTGCCCAATCCGAAGCCCCCTCTTGCGCCATATGAGTACAGTAAATCCCTATCCCTCCCTCACTGTGAATAACCAGTAACTCCCTGGCACCCACTTTCCACTGGTGGCACCTAAACTAGACTATCATGAGTTAATCAGCTAGGTCGTACCCATATAGACTTAGGGTTGTACGGTAGTGCTCAGTCTGGACAAACACAAGCGTCGGTCCTTAGTTGACTAGGGTGGAACATACACTTTACAAGATCTCGTGCTTCCCGCACCAATCCAAACAAACCATCCACCCTAATCTAAACAAATTTTCACATTTTATTTTATTTTTAAACGAACAGTGGCAACTCCAATCGCCACTAAACTTGTAAACACAAGGTTTTACAACAATTCATAATTTCCCATTTTCAAGATTTCAAGGGTATTACATAGCATGACTAAGCATTATACTACCATTCTATTATTCACAACTAAATATAATAATCTCATTAAAGAGACAAAGGAAATTCTAAGGAGACAAGGGTACATGACATTCAATTTCAACTGAGGGCATAACAAAGTTGGGGTAACTAATACCTTAGGATTTGAACTAATCTTGTATGTAAATAGCAATGCACATAATTTAAAATAATTAAAATATTTCAAAATCATAGGTTCAAGATGATCAAAGGAGACTTGCCTTCTTGCACGCTCTCTGGGTCTTCCTGCTGCGGAGCGGAGAGATCTTCGACAACGTTGGAATCTACGCGAGAAAAGACGAAGCAACAAAACAAATAAATACAAACAAAAATTCAAATAAACTCAAAAATTCAAATAGAGGCCATATTTGGATATATTATGATTTTAAAAGAATTTAGAAATTTGAATGGCTCAATTTGGAGTTAAAATGAGAAAGTTATGCTCATTTGAAAATCTCATATTGAATAAATCCAGAAATTCCCAAATTTCTGACAGGTGGGGCCCACTGGCAGGAATCGATTTTTAATCTTTTATTTTATTGCTTTTATTTTGAGTCTATGATAGGTGGGACCCACTGGACAGTGAGCCTCTGGCCCTGCCTCTGACATGTGGGACCCCTCGGGGCTCTGGGCCCAGATGTCAGTGAGGAGCGCAGACGGGTGGGACCCAGGCGGCAGTGGCCAGCACAGACCAGCGGCCGCTGACGGGTGGGACCCATCTGTCAGCGCGGAAAAACGAAGAAAAGGCTCAACCTCAGCGTGCGGAGCCGGGGGCTCGAACGCGCGCCGAGGGAGCCAAGGGGAAGAAAGGAGAGCGGGGGTAACCAGTCGGGCGGGGAGGCTTTGCCTACCCATAAAGGGTAGGTAAACCCTTTGTGGGGGTACCTGCTGGCGGGGTCGGGCAGAGGTGGCCGGAGGCGGGGTTGTCGGCGGCGAGGGGAGGCCGGAGCGGTTCGGTGGGGTCCAAAAACGGAGTCCTGGCGCTGAGGTGGTTCTGGCAGTGGGGTCAGCGAGATCCAGGGTCGAGCGGAGGCTGCCGGCGACGGGAGTAGCGGTGGCGCAGCTCGGGTCCTCCGATGCGACGGTGCTCCGGCGGCGGGGAGGGGTGGCCGAGGGGTCCGGGAGGTTCGCCGACGCACGGGGAAGCTGTGGGTGGCGGTGGGCTCCGGGGAGGTCCGAGGCGGCGGGGATTGCTCGCCAGAGGTGAAGGTGGCGGCGGAGCCGAAGGCGCACGACGCGGGCTCTCGGGTGGCAGAGAGGGCAATTGGAGGTGGAGTGGGGGTGGGGCGAGATGGAGTGGAGCTCGGACACCTTTTATAGGGGCGGAGGGGAAGCAGGGGCGCAGCGATTGCTCGCCGGGCTGGCGGCCGGAAAAGGAAGGGGAGGGGGAAGGAAAGGAAAGGGGAGGCAGGGAAGGAAGGGAGCGCGAGGTTAGGGGGATTTGATTCCCCCGCGGTGCAGGCGGTTTCCAGAACGGGGAGAGGGCGGGGAGGAAGGCCGGATACGGCGGGGACTCGGTTGGCCGGCGAGAAAAGGAAAGGGGGAAGAAAGAAGGAAGGTGGCGCTCCGCGGGGAAGGCGACGGCCTGACAGGCGGGGCCTGGGTGGCAGCGGGGCGCGGGCGACTGACGGGCGGGGTCCGTAAGTCAGAGAGGAGAGGGAAGCGGTCGGCTGGATGGCCCGCATGGGCGACGCGGCGCGCATCGGGCCGGCCAGGTGTCGGCCCGAGGGAGGAGAAAGGCAGGATGGCTGACGGGCCGGGCTCGCGAGGCAGCGAGAGAGAGAGGAGGTGCGGCCTGGATGGGCCAAGTGGCGACGTGGGCGGATCCGGGCCGTCCACGCGTCGGCTGGAGGGAGGGGAGTTGGATTTTAGTTTTTTTTTTTAGAATTTGATTTTTATTTTCAGAAAAGGCTAGGAAATTATTTAGACCTCAGAAAAATATGAAAATACCTCCAAAAATTCCAGAAAAATTCACAGAAGCTCCTGGACATATTTTGGACTTAATAAAATTATTTCCAACTACTGTTGGTATTTAATTTTTATATTTTAAATTACTTTTTAACTTTTAAAATATGTTTTAAACTCCAGAAAATCAGATAAAAGCCAAATAAAATCCAATTACTTTAAAATAGTTAATTTGAAATTAAATTTTTCCAGAAAGCAAATTTTTGGGATGTTACAATATTCACCTGTTGGTTAAGTTGATGTGTTCGCGCTCGAGTCATTGGTCCTTGTATCATAGTTTCAGTTTGTTGAGTTTGTTGTGGAGTCAACACGGTTGTATCTATGGAAAAGATGTTCTCATCACATGTAGATCTGCTTGCGATCCCCTCTAGTATGACCCATCACGTACTTTTGTCTGAGACAGACCTCAAACTTCTTCCTTATGCCATCCATGATATCAGCAATGTGGGAATGAGCCTTCTTGATCTTCTTGTCCATGTACGCCTGCACTACCTCAGAGAATTGTTTGCCTTTGTCTAAATGTTTCTTCGCCATCATGGCTCTATTGACAAAGTATTCGACAGAACGGTTCCAACTCTCCTCCACGATTGTCATGATCGGTAGGGATCTAACGCCTTTTAAGACATCGTTGTACACCTCGTACATATTAGTTGTCATGGTTCCATACCTTGCTCCACCGGTGTCATGTAGCAGAGACCACATCTCCAAGTCAGGTGCGTTCGACTGAACCCATTGCGTGAACTCCCCAACTCTCGTGGAGCCTCCCTTGACGACCCCAGCTTCAGCCTGGTTGGGATGCAGTACATGCTTGCCAATCTCCTGATCGAGCTACCTCTACAAGACCTTGAACTTCCACTTTTGGTTCTGCATACAAAGTTTCTTAAACATCTTCATTAGGTCCTTGCTACAAAACCTTCTGTGGAAGTTCACCGCAAGATGCCTCATGCACCAACGGTTCTTCATATCATTCCACTGGAAGGGGGCTACACCCCATTCTGCATCGTACACAATGCAGACAACAACCCTGCTTTGCGGTTGGAGACGACACACACATCTGGGTGATCTAACACGACGGTCTGCTTCACATTGGCTAGAAACCACAGCTAGCTATCGGTATTTTCATTTTCCACAATTTCAAAGGCCACGGGGAGTAACTGGTCATTTGCATCAGGTGCAACTGCAGTGAGGATAGTACCCTTGTACTTGCAAGATAGGAATGTCCCATCCATCGTTAGCACTGGATAGCATCATCTGAACCCTTCTATCGCCTGACGGAAGGCCCAGAACACTCTGTCAAGAACAAAACAATTTGGACATTGCGTAGTATGAACCCGCTCCTTCTTGTTAATGTATGTGCTTGGGTTTGATTCTGCAATTTGATATAGCATTTTTAGGACCAAGTCGTACACCTCCTCATACGTCCTGAACATCCGCTGCAGCACCTTCCATTTCGCTTGCCACACCTTCTTGTAGCTGACATCGAACCCCCCCATATTCACTACATCTGCCAACAGAAACTTCGGAGAAATAGACACATTTACCACCATGAGGTGGCTTATCACCTCCGCAACATACGATGACGTCATGTTGCAGTGCCTATGTAGTGCCATCGCAAGCTCGCAACTGTGATCCTTCAGCATCATTATCCGGAAGTCCACGGCAGTGTCTCTGAACTGCTGTGCACGGACCTTGTAAGGACATGACCCATTGACACTCTTAACGATGTTGGTGTCTGGGTTGGACCTGTGCACCCGATATGTCTGGCTAATGTTGACGGCGTATCTAGCAATAGCCTGCTGGGCAGCACTCTTATTACTGAAGTACTGCCCTTAAATGAGTGTGCCCTCATTGAACCCTCACTCTGCCTCCTTCGCCTGTGGCAGAATTAGGGATGCCGTTGCGATGTTGTCCAGTCTGGTGGTCACAACACCACCTAACATACCTCCCGCTGTAGCTTCGCCATCTTTATCCTTTCCAGAACTGGTTGTTTCCACATCCTCCTCCTCGCTGTGCACTTCTTCGACCTAGTCTGCAAGGTACTCGTGACAATCAACACAGGCGGCCCACCACCTCTCCACACCTTCATTCGCCTGAAAATTTTCCACACACCTCCACAGGTCTCCATCGCCCACTCCCTTGCGACATCTTCTCCCACACCAGCATCTTCATGAGTGTCGGAGACTAACCCAGGCACGTCATCTCTGTCAGTGCCACCAGAACCGCCCATGGCAGACAATTTTGTCCTCTCCACAAAGTGAACACACACTATTTGCCTGGCATATATCGCTGCAGCAGGGTTGCACATGATCTCCATGTAGTTGGCCCATAAAGCATCACTAGTCACCTTCAGAAGTTGCCACATGGTCTCCCCTGCAACACCTACCACTGAGGCATACACTGTCTCAATCCGTAACTTGTTCCTTGCGGTGTCTCGATCGAATGTGGAACGCACGCACCTTAGTAGCTCAGATAGGCTCATGGCGTTCAGATTGGGTGCCCGGATCATGGTCCGGTTACAATTTGACAAGTCCACCCTGTACGGCTCATCGTGTACGAGACCACTTCCGTAGAATACGAATAAGTCTTGAATGTTACCCATGGCATACCTAACATAAGTGCATACTGAACCCTCTTAGTATACAATATGCAACAAGTGTACTAGCATACAACCGCTACCGCACTATAAGAGTTACATGTTAATTTCGTTGTTCTTCCTATCACCTACAAATTCGATTTGTAATTCTAAATTTTTATTTATTTACAGATTTTACTTACAAATTCTTATATAAATCAATTTACTAATTTAATGTATTTTTTCAATTCTCTTATTTACGGATCTTACTTTAAAATTTTAATGAAAATTAAATTACAAATTTTCTTTTATTTTCACTCCTAAATTGTATTATTCTTGTTGGAATTAATGCAAAAATCTAATGACTAATTTTTCTACATTTTTTGCCTATAAATTCTTATATAAATCAAATAACTAATTTTTTAAATTTTATTTTTAATTCTGTTATTTACGGAACTTACTTTTGAATTTATATAGAAATTAGATTACAATTTTTGTGTTCTAATTTTATTCTACTCATTCACATTTAGTTGCAAGTCCACTTTTTTCCTAATCCGACTATCTGTGACTTTCTTATTTCTGATCAGCTACTCCTGTTATCACATACAAATACTCTTACTTAAATACTACATTTTTTAATGCTTACACGAACTGCAGTGACTGTGACAGTACAAATAAAAGTGTTCACAAAAAATAAACTACAATATATTCTGTGCACTACAATACACCATGCTTCATATATAGAAGGTTCGGCACAAACAAACATTTTATCAAAGATTGACATGCAACAACTTTCATAAATGACGTTTTCGCTAATTACGTGCTAATCACTATGATAAAATTATAGTTGCATGGAGACGATATTTACCTTTTCTTGAAGCTCACGAGGAGATCTACAGCTTTCGCAATTGCAAAAACTTCTGATCCCAAATAAAAATAACTCAAAACCCTGTGTTTACACTCCTTCCTTCCCTTCACTCCCTCTCTTGCTATGGAATTTTCTTGCTCTGTCCAAGCTCCAACGAATTCGGGATACGAATAAATTGGGATATTATTACTACACTGGCCTGGGGAGTGAATAGTTTCTGACCGTTGATACGAATAAATTGGGATATTATTTAAAGCGTAAAATTGAATATCTGGAAATTTTGTTGGATTTCGAAGTTAGATTTAGATAGTTTTTGTGGAATACAGAAACGAATTCGGGATGAAGTTATCTGTTGGATTTTTAGTCAGAACTATCCGATAACATAAGTAGAAAATTAGAATTTTTTTCTCTCCGCTCCCTAACCCAGTTAGTACTTAATTGTTGCTATTTGTAGTTAGTACTTATGTGCTAGTTAGTACTTGGTAGTTACTACTTACTACTTGCTAGTTAGTACTTAATAGTTATTTGCTAGTTAGTACTTAGTATTTACTATTTGCTTATTTGGTCTCTGTCATCGTGTGTAGTAAATTTGCTTTTTAAGCTACAAAGTAGTTGATGTAGTTGTATTTTGGATATGTAGTATGCTTAATTGATCCTTATAATATGGTTTCTATTTTCGCTCATTATCTGAATAAATATTTGTAACCAAGACTAACTGTATTCTGAGCGATATATATTCGCTTCGTATTCATATTTATATTCAATACTATCCGTATCTGACTCTGATTTTTTTTAAAAAAAATATAGAATAGGATATAAGGTAAGTAAATCTATCCATATATATTGCACCCCACACTGGCCACTATACAGAGTCACGCTGCAGTGTGCCATACTACTCGATAAGTCCATTTCAGTCGTTGCACCATCATCACCACCACCATATGTTGTCAATACGAGCCTGAGAGCTTCTGTTCCTTTTCTTAGGGTACTTTCTTTTCCTGGGGAATCCAACTCTTCCAAACCTAATTCGGATCATGGCTGGCCGTAGCTGCTAGCTGTAGCAGGCAGCGGGCATCTCTTAGGGCATCTCCAATGGTTATAGCTAGCAACTAACTATAAGACTTCCACATCATCTATATAGTACACACTAAAGCTAGCATTCTAAACAACTATCTATAAGGATAGCTATTTGATGTTTACATGCACACACAGAATTTATAGAGGCTGCCTCGTTTGGCGTTATAGACTAGTGCTTAAGGAAGAGCTGGCTCGATTTTTTTTTGCATACTCTCTTTCCTCCACATAGGATATATACTGATGTGTACATGCATATAGCTAGCTGACTCAGACCATTAGAGATGCCCTTAGTAACCTGCTGCTTGTAGTTAGTCCCATGCATGCCACTGCAAGCATGCAAGTAGCATAGCAACAACCACTTTCTTCGAGGTTGCATGTTGTACGACCCTGCTAGCTGCTACTACTAGAGTCTTATTTAGGGTGAGTTTTTTAGCTGTAACTTAAAGTTTAAAATTTTGAATTCTGATTATTTACGAGATGTAGTATGCAAAGAAAAATAGTCACATGTGATATTGATCGGTACAATTGAACTCAGTACACTTTTTACTACAATTTTTTTGTGAACCTCGACTTAAAAAAACACACCGTTTGAAAACTAGTTACTATAGCATAAGCCATAACCCATAAGCTATAATCCCAAAAGAATTGAGCCTAGCTAGCTAATTAAGCTAGGATTTTTTCTGTTTCTAGATACTCATAGCACTCTACCGTTACATCCGAAACTACTATACGGAATCAGGGATCTTTCGATTAGAAAACTTTTATTTCAACTAGGAATTGAAATATTTCAACTATAATAGAACGGGATTTTCTATTGGGGATTGAAGCTTTCAAACGGGAAGAAATCCAACTAGATTTCAATCTTTCAATCGAAGAGGAAAAATATGATTTCCAACTTCGAATTGAACCGGAACTTCAAAAATCAAAAATTGAAACTTCCACCTACAAATTTGGTGAAGCTCGAGGTGTCAGCAACAACGGAGGTGCACCGACGACTACGAGGCCATTTGAGCATGGCGGCGGGCAGACGATGGTGTAGTTAGGGTTTCTTTTCGCCGCACTTAAGGTGGTATTTAGCCTTTGCGTCCATGGCGGAAGAGGGCGGTGAGTCTGCAGTCACAGAGGGCTTGACCTTAGGCAGTGGTGGGCAAACGAGATTCGTAAAGGGCGAGGTGAGGAGACGAGAAGAGCTAAGGTGGTGGAGATCGAAGAGAATCGCGACGGAGGACGACCATGACTTGAATTAGCGAACAGCCACAAAATCTCCATCAAGCGACCTGGACGGCTCTAATTCCGCATGGCACGGGTTGCACCATCGGCAGGCACATCCGCGGGGTAAGGAAGTAATGAGCGTTTTTTTAGCATTTTTATGGTATTATGCCATTAGCTCTTTGGGCCATTTAGGGGCAGATCCAGGATTTTACATTAATGGTGTCACCGACGGGCCGAGCATTATCCAAATAAAAGGTTGTGGGCTGCTTTTAGAGAGACATTGAGGTCATATAGTAGGCTGGGCTGCTGTCATCAATACAAAATGAGAGAGGGGTACACATGCCCAGTCCAAAAGCATTGCTGTCCTGTGACAGCACAGGTTACACTTGGATCCGGCCCTGGGGCCATTATATATTGGAAAGAAACATCACTGATCCTTAGACGATCGTCTAGCTCATCTAGATGCCTAGGTGCTAAATGTTACCTTTTCGCCTTGTCTTCCTAGCTGATTTGTCATGTCTAGATGGCCGTCTAGCCTGATTAGACGCTAGATGCCGATCAGATATACGATTAGCGCTTAATGCCTAGATAACCACTGAGAAACATGTATAGTTCGTTCGCTACAACAACAATCCTACTGACACTTTCTTTATATAAGTAGAATTTAGAACCATTTAGACCCTAAAACTAATCTTCAAACTCTTGATCTCACGAGAAAAATCATGTTAGACAACTCGCACTAGCCACCTCAACTCGCAACCTAATTCGATTAATTATTTCTATATATTTTTCATGTTTATATGTAATTTTTTTAACATGCTGATTATGGCATGGAATTATTAATCAAGTTCAAGTCAACACAACGTGCAGTTTTGTCCGTCATGTTTATTGACATACTAGTATAGTGTCCGTGCTAACACCACGGCGGCATTTTAGGGATGCACACGAAATCAACCAAACGAATTTTTGAATGGCCATACATGTTTTGTTCCCTGCTTTCAAAGCCAATTTTTGAATGGCCATATATGTTTTGTTTGGATAATTGGGTTCCTCCCCGCCGCACCGCGCCGCCGCGCCGCGTCCACTGCGTGTGCGCCCCGCACCATGTGGACGCAGGTCCGCCGCGTCTCGTCCGCCGCGCCGCGTCCTCCCCGCCGCACCGCGTCCACCGCGTGCGCGCCCCGCACCGCGCGGACGCGGGTCAGCCGCGTCCGTCTCGTCCGGCCCGCCGCACCGCGCCGCCGCGCCGCGTCCACCGCGTGCGCGCCCCGCACCGCGCGGAGGCGGGTCCGCCGCGTCCGTCTCGTCCGCCCCGCCGCGCCCCGCGTCCACTACGTGCGCGCCCCGCACCATGTGGACGCGGGTCCGCCGCGTCTCGTCCGCCCCGCCGCGCCGCGTCCTCCCCGCCGCACCGCGCCGCCGCACCCGCGAGACGAAGCGATGTGCAAAACTGAATCGTCAATACTTGGCTGGCTTCAAATATGTCAATACTTGGCTGGTGAATGGTGCTGCGAAAGTAAAAGTATCAATTTGCCTGTGCTGCGAAATCAAACACGCTACTTACATGTTTAACACTAAGTGCAGATCGATAATAACTGGGAAGGAAATATCCTCCTAAAAAACCGATGCTTCTATAAGACATGACTTGCTCATATATTATAGTTTACTTGGTGCCAGGAAGAAAGAAAGGTATTGCACGGTATTTCTTATTCACAGTTTGCGTACATTGCAACACACTGCTTTCTGTTTATGGGGGAGGAGCTTCAATGATAATGTTTCTCCAAAGTCCAAATATAGCTTCATACATCATACAGCCCACCAGATAGGATCTGGTATATAACTGGATATAGCCGGTCCATGAGATGGTATAAATAGAAGCACTAATTTTTATACCACTCTGTAACATACATGTCTGTATTACTTTCCAACAAAGGAACTACAAAGTGGAGCCTAAAAGTACTCCACCTGTACCCTTTATTTGGAGGTTGCCTTCGCTTGATTTGCCGCAACCGACATGGATCAAAGCCGTCCAGCTATCTCTGTGAACGCTGGCCGTTGCGCCGGATCCGGGGCCCAGCACTGCTCCATTAGCCTTCTCCACTCCGGATCACATGACACCGGCACAGGCGGCCTCAATGTGTTGTTTATAATTCCCCCTGCAATAGGAGTTTCAAGAATCCCGAATCACATGCTAATGGACGACGAGAAAAAATATGAAAAGGAAAAAAATTGCTAGGGTCATGGAAAATAACTGAATTCACATATGACATATGTACTACGAAAATTCAGCACAAGATTCATATGGCGTACCAGAGCACAATGCTGAATACTTGGAATATCAGATAACCAATCAGAGTAAAAACCTCGACTTCTCAAACGAGGAGTCTCTCTCTTCCCCTCTCTTCCCTCTCTTCCCTAGCTTTCTCGTGAAGTGTTGATGAGCTTTTAAGTAGAAGAAGCCTGCCTCGGAATATTCCTTGGAGACTTGACATGCTTCTTGTTACCTGTTAGTCGCAACGTTATTTCTTTGTAGCTGCTTTCTGCACCAGTCAATGTGCATAAACTCACCTGTCCTTTTACTGATATAGGATCAATAAACATGAAAATAGTTCAGGTGTGGGTGTGCACTAAGAATTGACAATCTCACCTGTCCGTACTCATCAGCTGCCTAAATTCCTCTTCGATCTTCAGAGCAGACTTAGCTAACAGATTGTTGACGTGAATGAGAACTCCTTCACTGCTCTTGAAGTTCTTATTTGAGGAGAAGAAGCTAACGATGCCTTTAGGCAGATCCACTGCCTCCAGGTAACTCTCAATCCTCATGGGGACCAATTATCTCCTAAAGAACAGAAGCTTATCAGTGATAATATTAAAAAAACGAGAATACCTAGAAGGAAGTGCAGCACCTGAAATCTCCTCATGCAATTGCACAAAATTTGTACCTGAAGATGATCAGCAGCCCAATATACAACGTTGTGGCTCCAGTTCAAGGGTCTCCTTGTTTAAATGTTCACAACTTTGATGCGTTCGACCAATCGGCTTATTAAGAGTGGCTAGTGTACAGCACACATAGAAAAAGTCTAATTGATTAATTATAATTAAAAAAAAGGGCTACAATGCTATTTTGTTTCTGCTCAGCTAATTTTTGTTGAGCGAAAAGAGATATCTGAAACATAATGAAGTGAGATTCTTATATGTGAAAAAGAAGAATGATTCACAAGTAACCTGATTAAGTATATTCAAGGAATTGCTTGACTATGTTTTCACCAATCCACGGAATCAAGGTAAACTGCCTTATTACCTTCGCTACTGTCCAATGCTGCAGTGACTTGGGTTCCCAAGGAAGCAGGGTGAAGAGCCTCCTAGGAACCTCTGAAGGGATCTTACTTGGCAATGAATATGACAATGTTGTCCACAGTACGACCATGAGTGGAACGCCATAGTCAGCAATTAAGCTCCTTTGCCACCCTGCAGGTTAAATTAGCTGGAGCATTAGTAGTTGGTATACGGAGACTACTGTGGGATCAAAAATATATAGATAAATGTGACAAACCAGCGCCGTATAGCGATGAGCCGATGACCTCGCACTCCTGCTCCCTGTTGCAGTATAGAGCAGGCCCACTAAGAAGATAATTCCAAGCAGATTGTTAATATATACCCATTGGAACTGGTATATCGGTAGGCTATGGTCTTTATCCTCAGGCACACTGAATTCGCTCAACATTCCCTGCAGAACACAGGCTATGTAGCGAGTGACTATCTACTAAATTACACAACTTAGATTGAATAGCTACCAAATTGTATACCTTGATAGCTTCTTACATGAACAGAACTATGATCAACATTCCAAATAGTTGTCTTGGAAGCCTTGTAAATCTATTTATAATAACTCTAGCGTTAAACATTGACATGAGGAACAGCATGACAGCAGTCCAGATGCAAATCCTTGTCAATGGTAAAAAGTAAAAAAGAAATATAGGAAGCAGACATGTAGTGAGATTGGGATTAGATCTTTGAAATCCTTTGTACTTGGAATTTGACATCGTTATTTGTATACAATATCATATGCATGGAGACTCAACTTCAACATTTTTCAACAATTTCTTCACAAAAGGCCTCCAGATAGTGAGGAATTTTAGAGAAAACTTACAATTACATCGCCTTGTTCGCCCATCGCAACAGCAGCGCGCACTGCAACTCTTCTAACATCATGGAGGAAGAGCCTATGGCCGTTTGGTAGGGGTGGGTAATAATCATTTGCACCATACTTCAAGTATTCTTCCATGGTCCACCCTACGCCCGCCAACATATCATACAGGATATCCACTGCTCAGGAACAACAAATTTGTGTAAAATTTCAGAGCATTCATGCATTCAAAACACACTGTGATCTCATAATCAAATACTAATAACCGTACAAGGATCTTCATTTGCTGGATTGTCGGATGTCAACATAACAACATCACTTTTCTCAGCTGCAATCTTTGTCATCACCGGCCTCTTCCCTCTTTCTTTCTCACCGCAACATCGAACAACTACATATAGAACAGCATAGCAGTAGGTTCAATTTGTAGTAGCACAACCAGAGTAGAGAACATATAGCAAGATGTACAACAAACCAACAATTCCATATTAAGATTGACACAACTATGTGTAGGCAGTGTGCATTGTTAATGAAAGCATGAGACATCTCCTCAACATGAAATGCTTTTACTTCTCTGCGGCGGAGTATATTTGGTTTTACAGTGGGCTTCTTCAAAGCAGACGGAGGGCTCGGCGGCGGCGGCCCCAGGGGAGAGAGGAGGGGAGAGGAGGATAGCACGACGCACGGGTGGGCGACGAAGGCGGACTTGGCGGGGTCCCAGCGGAAGGGGCAGACGCCAAGCTGCAGGGCGGCGAAGTGCTCAGCGGAGTCGCGGAGCTTGAGGTACCGGACGTCGGCGCGGTCGAGCTCGAAGGTGTCCCGCCACGGCGCGCTCGTCACACCGCTCATCTCCAGGGGAGGCTGCGAGGCCGGCTGGGCGGCGCGGTGGGGGCGCTTGAGGACGCGCGAGGGCTTGAACGTGGGGATGATGAGACCACTCGTCGTCGGAGATCTCCTCGAAGGCTCGCCGCATCGGGGCGGCGGCTGCGGGCCTGCGGTTTCGGCTGCTGCTGGGATCTAGGGTTTTGGTTGGAGGAGGCGTGGAAGGAAGTGGGGTGGGAGGCGAGGAGGCGGTGGTCGGGACCGCGAGAATTGGGGAGGAGACTGGGGGTGGAGAGGAGGTGAGGGCGGAGCGGCAAAGGAGGGAGGGTAGGAGGCGAGGGTGGAGCAGCGGCGGAGGGAGGGGAGGAGCGACGGGCGGAGCGGCGGCGAAGGAGGGAGGGGAGGAGCGACGGGATTCGGAGGAGCGGGGGAGGAGGCGCCGGCGGCGCGGGGCGGGGGGAGGAGGAGGCGCAACAGGTGAACGTGGGGAGAGGGTGCGGGAGGGGTGGGGAGGGGAGGAGGAGGCGGCGGCGGAGCGGAGGGGTGGGGGGAGGAGGAGGCGGCGGCTGAGCGGGGGAGGAGGAGGAGCGGGGGAGACGGAGGCGGAGGAGGAGCGAGGGCGGAGCGGAGAGCGGGACGCGGGAGGGGTACTGCAGATCCATTGATGGATGACCGTCGGATATGGTTGAGTAAGGAGAGAGAATGGAGGAGAGTTAATCTGGTGCGCACGTTTTTAGGATGGTGTATTTCTGGGTGCATATTGTGGTGTGGATGTAGTTAAGATCATGACTGTGGAGCAGGTAATTGTTGGGTGGATATAGGATAATTTTAACTGGTGGTTTATTAGTTTAGATTTATTCAAATCTAAAGGTTTCCACGAATGATGATGTGTTTTTTACAAAATATTATAAAATGATTATTTAATAAAAAAATAATCCACATGCAAGGAGCAAACGAAAAATCTGGTACTCAAGAAACAAAGAAGGTCGACCGGCATGCAAGTCCGCAATGCGAATATCCTGCTACCCTGAGAAATTTTGTTATACAACGGGACACAAATGTCACAAACCAATCCAGCGCTGATACATGGCATGTATTATTGTGGCAACTAATAAAAAATTTATTTTTTACTGTTTTGTACTGTAGATGGTACAAAAAATAATTTTTTATCTGTTGCTACAGTACAAAACAGTAAAAAAATAATTTTTTTAATTAGTTGCCACAGTAATGCATGACACGTGTTAACGCTGGATTGGTTCATAACACAAACTGATCTGGATCCCCGTTGTATAACAAAATTTCTCCTGCTACCCTGCATGCATGTGTCACGTTTCTTTTCGTCGTCAACTACGCACATCATTGCTCGTTCCCGATGCTTCTGTCGCATCGTGGATCTCCGTGAGCTTTTTGCTATGACACGAAAGTCACATAAGCGCATCTCCAATGGTTATAGCTAGCAACTAACTATAAGACTTCCACATCATTTATATAGTACACACTAAAGCTAGCATTCTAAAGAACTATTTATAAGGATAGCTATTTGATGCTTACATGCACACACAGAATTTCTAGAGATTGCCTCGTTTGGCGTTATAGACTAGTGCTTAAAGAAGAGCTGGCTCGATTTTTTTTGCATACTCTCTTTCTTCCACATAGGATATATGCTGATGTGTACATGCATATAGCTAGCTGACTCAGACCATTAGAGATGCCCTAAGGCCAGTCTTAGTGGGAGTTTCATCTGCATTTAATAGGCTGCCACATAGGTATTTTTGATGATATGGCAATTGTTGTGGCTACGGGCCAAACAGAGAGAGAGATGGTAGTGGGGAGTGATGAAGATAAGTATCTTCGCCTGCCCCCTCCCCATGGTTTGTATTCATATATATATATATACACACATGAGGAGTGCTTTTACAGTTATACCCTTACATCTGGTTATCCCCTCTGGGGGCAGTTATGTCATTACACATGGCCTATTCTGGGCCTTATAATCTCCTACCAGGCCTGCTGGGTTTAGGTGGGGGCCATCCCTACGACAGGAGCCTCTCATGGTAAAGGGCTTCACGGGGCCGAAGCCATGTTGCCGAGTCCTTTGGCCCCCTCCGTCCCCGCGGCCTGTGAACTTTTCCAAACATGACCCGGGGCTGCGCTGTAGCCGAAGCAGACGCGCGCGCTCCGTCCCTCACCCTTCGAACGGGCGGCGGCAGAGGTGGCCCTAGCTGAGGTAGACGCGCGCCGGGGGCGTTGCACTGGCACAGGTCAGCGTAGCGGGCCCCTGAGCCGCCGCATGAGCCTTAAGTGATAAGGGACGTGCTGCGACGCTCGGACTTCCGGCCGTCCACGTGGTGCAGCGTGCTTGGCGCGGTGCGGGCGTTGAGGCGTCGTGACCATTAATATGGCGGCGGACTCCCGGCAGTTGGACTTCTGCCGATTGGCCTTCCGCCGGTTGGCTCCCCTGCTGATGGGGTATATATATGGCGCTGGTGCGGCGTTGCTCCTACGTATATTGTGATAGAAGCTGTTCCCCTTAAATGGGCCCCTGCCGCGCATCAACATTCCTGGGTGACGCTGAGCGGCTTGGGGAATGTTGATGCACAGAAGGAGGTCTATTTTTCTTGGGAGCTTGATCAGCGCCGGTTATCGACAGCCAGCCGCGCTTCCTGCCCCCGCACCGCGCTTCCGCAAGGGACAGCAAGGTCTACCCTGTTTTTCTTAACAGGCCTACCTACAGTCGGTGTTCCTGATGGAGCCCGCCGGCATTACCTTTTATTTTGATGCACTGTAGGTGGCCTGTTAAGGGAAACGAGGCAGATTTTGCGGGACAAGACCCCCGCCTTTGCGGCGCCCCGCCGAAGTAGACGCGCGCGCGCTCCGTTCCCTACCCTCCGAACGGGTGGCAGCGGAGCTGGCGCCTAGCCGAAGTAGACGCGCGCGCTCTGTCCCCTACCCTCCGAACGAGTGGTAGCGGAGCTGGCGCCCAGCCGAAGTAGACGCGCGCGCTCCGTCCCCTACCCCTCGAACGGGTTGCAGCGGAGCTGGCGCCCAGCCGAAGTAGACGCGCGCGCTCCGTTTCCTACCCTTCGAAGGGGTGGCAGCGGAGCTGGCGCCTAGCCGAAGTAGACGCGCGCGCTCCGTCCCCTACCCCTCGAACGGGTGGCAGCGGAGCTGGCGCCCAGCCGAAGTAGACGCGCGCGCTCCGTCGCCTATCCTCCGAACGGGTGGCAGCGGAGCTGGCGCCTAGCCGAAGTAGACGCGCGCGCTCCGTCCCCTACCCTTCGAACGGGTGGCACCGGAGCTGGCGCCTAGCCGAAGTAGACGCGCGCGCTCCGTCCCCTACCCTTCGAACGGGTGGCAGCGGAGCTGGCGCCTAGCCGAAGTAGACGCGCACGCTCCGTCCCCTACTCTTCGAACGGGTGGCAGCGGAGCTGGCGCCTAGCCAAAGTAGACACGCGCGCTCCGTCCCCTACCCGTCGAACGAGTGGCAGCGGAGCTGGCTCCCTCGTCTCGCGAACACCGCCACGCGTGCGGTGACTTGGGATCTCGCGATGCGGTCTTGCGCTATAAAGGTTCCTGGATTCACGCCGGTCCCCGGTCTGCCAGGGTTAGGTTCCCGTACCGTGCGACCCGCCTAGACGCGCACAGGGCACGTGGCGGCCTATGACTGGTGCGCGGCAGGATGTGGACGGTTGCGTGCTCGCGGCCGCTCGCCTCTTCCCTAGGCAAGGGGGACACTGGGCGGGCGATGAATGGCGCAGCGCCGAAGCTGTTGTGATCCCCTGGCCCATTAGTGCGCCTTTAATAGCGGCTTGGTAGCGTCGTGCTGTGACGGCCCTTGGCGCTTGTGGTCGTGGCCTTCCAGCTTCGGGTATGGGGCATTGCGCTGGACGGGCGCTCGTACGACTGCGGTCGCGTCCCGTACGCGGACCATCGCGACACTTCATTTTTAGCTACGGGGAATCGTGCGGGGCGGAACTTTACACCGCTGCGGCTGCATCCGGCACGCGGATCGTTGCGATGCTTCGGAAGCGACGGTATGGGCAAGGTGGCTTGAAATAGCCCCCCCCCGTATCAGCGTCCCCGCACCTTTACGCCCTCTTATCTGTCTGCTCCGCCCTCTATACTTTCGCGATATCTTCACTGCTTCAATCTCTCCGTGGGAAGCGATGGACTCCGGTGGCAAGCGTGGCCAGGCGGTTGGTGGCTCTGACATTCGCCGGCGGTCCTCGCTGTTGAAGGTCAAATACGCGCTCCAAGAGCGCGACCCGGCGGCGGTGGACAAGGAGTGGCTGGTGGCGGAGGAGGAAGGCACGTTCTCCGGCGAGCTAGGCCCCTCACTCGTGACCGAGAAGACGATCCAAGGGCTTCTGCGCGCGGGGAAATTGTCCGAGCGCCAGAAGGTACGATTGCCCGCCGCCGACGAGACGGAACCGCATCCCGAGAAGTCGGAGGCGGTGGTGTTCGTTGCCTTTTTCGACGCGAGGCTCCGCATCCCAGCGGCGGCTATCGTAGGTGACGTGCTGCGGACCTTCGGGCTGGAACTGGCGCAGCTGACTCCGAACACCGTGGTTCGGCTCGCGGTGTACAGCTGGGCCTTGCGCTCGGGGGCGTGTTGGCCCGGCGCCTCGTTGTTCGCCTACCTTCACGAGGCACGATGCCAGCCCAAGGACCGGAAGGACGGGACACTGTCGAGCTTCGGTAGCGTCACCTTTATTCTTCGTCCGTCGTGCAAGAAGCTTTTCCCTGCGAACTCAACTCGCGGGAAGTGGGAGTCTTACTAGATGAAGCGGTGGTTCTACCACCGTGTGGAGAGCGGGAGCGGCCTTGAGTGCACAGGCCGACCGATCGCATTCAAGCCCTCGCCCGGCCGAACGCTCGATGATGAGGACAAGCGGAGGGTCCAGCGGCTCGTAGGCGTGGCCGCCCGCTTCAACATGCGCGACCTCGCTGAAGAGTACGTGATGTACGGCGTGGCACCGCTTGCCCGCGACTGGCGTCTTGCCGCCGAGAATCGTCGAGACGACAATGTTTCGCCATCGGTCTGCTTGCTGCCGGCGCCCTCCGATCTTCGTAAGCCTCGATCGCGTCTCTCCTTTGTTCACGCGAAATGCGTTATATGCTGACGCTATTCTCCTTGGCTTCAGGGATTTGCTTGGAGGAGGCGGAGCAAGCCGCGCGCGTATTCCTAGGGCCGTACACCGGCAGGGAGCACGAGCAGCGCGCGTCTGCTATCGCCAAGGCGAGGCTAGGGCGAATAAACCGCGTGTGCGAGGCCCTGGGCCTTGCCGTGCCGGACCGTGTCGCTCCAGACGACGGTGCAGCGAAGAGGAAGAAGGCACCGTCTCGGAAGAGGGGCCGCAGCGGGGCGCCTGCCGCGCTTAGCACGGCAGCTGCTACTGCTGCTGCTAGTGCTCCCGAGGGCGCGGCGGATGCGGAGTCAGACTCGGCGAGGTATGCCGATTCAGGCTTGGGTGGCGCAGACGCCGAAGGCGAGGTATCTTCAGCGAGCGTCCCGGACGGCGGGTTTGCCGTGAGTAGCCGGAGGGGGGAAGTCTCACCGCCCGCCGAAGTCACCGAGGCGGAACCCGTGCGGACCGGCGATGCCGAGGTGGAACTTTCGACCGTGGCCGATGTGGTGCCGGAGGCGCCCTCCGCGGGGGCGCACGGAGCCGTGCTGCCCTTACCGACAGCAGCAGAAACCGAGGTGCCCCCTGCGACAACTGCCACCACAGAAGCTTCGCCCCCGAACGCGGTAGCCGCGGGGCGTCCCTAACCGCGGCTGTGGGGGCGGTGTCGCTGCTGGCTGCCCCGGCTAAACGGCCGTGTGTGCGGCCGGAGCTCCAATGGACGCCGCGGGGATTCGTCGTGGCCACGGGCATCAGAAGCTTGTGGGACTCCAGCGCAAGCGCCGGAGACCCTGCGGCATACGCGCCTTCTGCCCCTCTGGCCACGCCTCCCGCCGCGCAGGGACAGCCGTCGCCCTCCCCGAACGCGGAGGCTTCTGCCCACGGCGGGACCATTCCTTCTGCTACCGAAGGTAGGGTGGCGTAGCTTACTCTAGTGTATGCTTTTATGCCTTGCGGTGCTCACCTGTATCCCTGTTTACAGCGTTGCTTATTCCGGAGGGGGCGCACTTGGCGGAACACGGGACCTCCGCGCGCGTAAGCTCCGCGGACTTCGTGCCGCCTCCGGAGACGCTGAGGGCGTGGCGCGGGATTGTGAATGACGCGGCCACCAGCGTCGACCCGCACGTGCTGCAGGCCTACGGGGCGGGGCGCCTCGAGGACGCCTTCGAGGTGTCTGGGGTGAGGGTAAGTATTCATGCGACAACGCCTGGGCTGGCTGAGCTTGCTAAGCCTTTCCCTTCTACAGACACTTGTGCTGGGGCAGGCCTTGCAAACGGCCTATGTTCGTGGCCGAAAGGCTCTCGAGGATAGGCTGCGGCCGCCGAGGAGGAGCTACGCGAAGCCTCTGGAGCCCGCTCTGCCCAGGACGCCCGCATCCGCCAGCTGGAAGCGGAATGCGCCGAGGCGAGGGCACACGCCGAGGGACTTGTTGCGTCGGCGCGGGAGTCGGCCGCGGCAGCTGCTGAACAGAAGTTTGCGGCGGAGTGGGACGGGCTCCTGGAACAGGTCGCCTCGCTAGAGAAGGAAAAGGGGGAGCTCGCCTTGACTCTAGCGGAGCGTAACCAGACGCTTGGCGACGCCTCTGTGGTTGCGTGGGACGCCATGCAAGCGCTGGAGAGCCATCTTCAAGGGCTGGTGACTGAGGTGCCGGACCGCGCCTTTGGCCCGGAGGAGTTGTCTCGGACCCTCCGCTGGGTCGGGGATGCCGCCGACGTCGCGCGTGGCGCCGCGACGACCTTTGGCACCCACTGCGCGTACACGTCGGCATGCTTGGTGTGCGTGCTCCTGCAGCACCGCGGTTGTACGCACGTCGCCGGGCTGGATGACCCGCAGCTGGAGATACCTGGCGGGACCGGAGTAATGTCCGGCGCCGTCCACTCCGCTCGCCTTGCCCTCGGGCCCTTCTTCGAACGGATTTGGGCTTACGTCGGGCCAGATGCTACACGGGTCGAGCTCCGGAAGTCGCTTTACGGGAAGGGGAGCCTCGGCCAATTTCTGGACGGGGTCCCTCGACGCGACGAGGGCGGCGCTGGGCCCTCCGAAGGCGTCGGGAACCCGCAGGTCTGACGCCGTGGTGCCTAGGTGTAGGCGTGTGTTGTAATGCTCCCTCTTTTTACGAATGGAGTACACTTGCTGCATGCATTCTGACTTTCGCCTGTATCCCGGGCAGCTTCCTTGCTGGGGCCGGCTTCTTGCAGCCGACCTTGCGACCCGGCGACGCCTTCGACGCTGGCGAAGGGCCGAAGAGTCGCTGGACTTTTGGGCGGGCCGACCTTCTTCGAGCGAGGCCCCAGCTTTAGCGCGTGTTAAGGACGAGCCCGCGGGATAGCAGCTTAGAACGGCACGGATGTTGCCGGACCTTTGTACTTGTGATTTTTCCGGTATGCAGATTTTCTGGCATTTTAGGATATGCGCTGTGTGTTGATGTCACTTCGGGTTCACCGGTACGCCACCTGCTGCGCGGGGACGGGATCTCCACGCTCAACGCGCACCGTTGGCGAAGTAGTTGCGCAAGGGTTCCTTAGAACGGCGCTTGCGGGGGCAGTCCTTGGCACCTCCCCTTTTTACAGTCAGTAGACTGGCGTGTGCGGGGGCGGACCCCAGCACTTCACCTTGTTATAGTCCGTAGACTGGCGTGTGCGGAGGCGGACCTCGGCGCTTCGCCTTTTTATAGTCCGTAGACTGGCGTGTGCGGAGGCGGACCTCGACGCTTCGCCTTTTTATAGTCCGTAGACTGGCGGGTGCGGAGGCGGACCTCGGCACTTCACCTTTTTATAGTCCGTAGACTGGTGTGTGTGGAGGTGGATCTCGGCGCTTCGCCTTTTTATAGTCCGTAGACTGGCGTGTGCGGAGGCGGACCTCAACGCTACGACTTCCTTTATAGTCCGGAGACTCGCGCGTGCGGAGGCAGACCTCGACGCTACGTCTTATTTAGAGTCCGTAGACTAGTGCGTGCAGAGGCGGACCTCGACGCTACGACTTCCTTTATATTCCGGAGACTCGCGCGTGCGGAGGCAGACCTCGACGCTACGTCTTATTTAGAGTCCGTAGACTAGTGCGTGCGGAGGCGGACCTCGACGCTACGACTTCCTTTATAGTCCGGAGACTCGCGCGTGCGGAGGCAGACCTCGACGCTACGTCTTATTTAGAGTCCGTAGACTAGTGCGTGCGGAGGCAGACCTCGACGCTACGTCTTATTTAGAGTCCGTAGACTAGTGCGTGCGGAGGCGGACCTCGACGCTACGACTTCCTTTATAGTCCGGAGACTCGCGCGTGCGGAGGCAGACCTCGACGCTACGTCTTATTTAGAGTCCGTAGACTAGTGCGTGCGGAGGCGGACCTCGACGCTATGACTTCCTTTATAGTCCGGAGACACGCGCGTGCGGAGGCAGACCTCGACGCTACGTCTTATTTAGAGTCCGTGGACTAGTGCGTGCGGAGGCGGACCTCGACGCTACGACTTCCTTTATAGTCCGGAGACTGGTGCGCGCGAGGGCGTCCCCCCGTTGCGTCTTTTGTTTATACTCAGGCCCGTCACCTTTGGCTACGGCGAGTGCACACGCGAACATGCGACTTCGATTTATACTCAGTCCCGTACCCCTAGCTACGGCGAGTGCACACGCGAACGTGCGTCTTTGTTTATACTCAGGCCCGTACCCCTGGCTACGGCGAGTGCACACGCGAACGTGCGTCTTTGTTTATACTCAGGCCCGTACCCCTGGCTACGGCGAGTGCACACGCGAACGTGCGTCTTTGTTTATATTGCGGGAGCGCGCGCGCTGGCGAAGCCTGCGCGCGCCTCCGCCACGTACTTGCGCTTGATGAAGAAAGATTGGTGACAAACGGCGATCTTCATTACATCCCCGTTTGCGCGGGTAAGCAATTTACAGGGGGTAGATATACTAACCGTTTGTCCTTGATGCGGCCGAAGCCTCTGGTCGCTAGACATCTGCAGGGCCCGCCAAGGCGCCTCTGAATGGCCTCGCGGACCCCCGCGTGTGACGCCAGCTCTAAGAGCGCCGTTGGGCTTCACGACGCGAGTACCTGGTACCTGGCTCGATGTGCCGGGCCATATCCTGGTCGCCTCGGACGGTGATGATGGTCCGGGGACCCGGGATCTTCATGCATAGATAGCCGTGATGTGGTACCGCGCCGAAGGAGTTGAGGATTGGGCGCCCTAATATGGCATTGTAGGGGTACGGAAGGTCGACCACGTCGAAGGTGGCATCTTCGGCCCGCACATTGTCATCGTGGCCGAAGGAGACTTGAAGACCTATTTGGCCCAGCGCCCGCAGGGGCTATCCCCCGAAGCCCTGCAGTGGAATTCCTGAGGGCCCTAGGCGGCTTCGAGGGATCCCCATCTGGTCGAAGGCCGCCGCAAACAATACGTTCGCGGAGCTACCGCCGTCCACCAAGGCACGCCCCACGTCGCATCCCGCGATGGTGACCCGGATGACCAGGGGGTCCTGATGAGGGAAGTCCACGCCTTGGGCGTCGTCGGGTGTGAATGTAACTTCGTGCTGCGCCCAGTCCGGCGGCGCTTGCGCTGGGTATGCCGCCACGTGATGTAGTCTTCGCGCATAGGCCTTCTGCTGCCGTGCTGAGGCGAATTCCAACGCAGAGCCTCCAGATATGACGTTAATGATCCTGCGGTGGGTTGCCCCGGAGCCTGCAGCGACAGGAGGCCCTCCCGAGGCTGCTGTACGTGAGCTTCGATCCGTAAGGTGCCTTCCTGGGGTTGCATCCCTTGCGCCTGTACCTGCATGGGGGCCTCGTACGGGAATTGGACGTGGGCCACCGCAGGCGGACGCGTCTCTGGGTTCCTGTCCCTAGCGACGCTATCGCGGAGCGCCGCGATGGAGGTGCAGGTGCGGGTATCATGATTGCCGCGGCCGTGGACTACGCACCATAGTCCCTGGTACTGGTCGTCGTAATCTCCACGACCTTTATCGTCGCGGCCCCGGCCACGGCCGCGCCCCCGACCGCCTCGGCCCGCGGGAGCGCCCTTGTCGGAACCGCCTTCAATGTCGAGGACGTACCGGTTTTGCCTCGACCTCTGCTGGCCGCGCTTGGGCCGATCGGACGACTCCTTACGCGAGGCGTCCCTGCGGTCGGGCGCATCCCTGGACGACTCCTGCTTACGTTTTCCCTTCGAAGAACCGTCCTTCGGCGGATCTTCAGCTTTTGCCGAGGCTCCGGCCTGGTTGGTGTCGGAGTCGTCACCTTGCCTTCGCCGCGCGTCTTCTTCCGCCCTGGCGTACTCCTCCATTTTGTCGAAGAGCTTCGCCACCGTCTTGATTGGCTTTCGCGCGTTGTACTCGGCCATCGGACCCGGACGACGGCCCTGTATGGCTGCATTAACGATGGTGGTTTCATTAACGTCTTTTACTTGGCATCGAATCTTGGCGAAGCGCTTGAAGTAGTCCCGGAGCTTGTCCGAGGGTTTTTGCTTCACAGCGAAGAGTTGGTCCGCGTCGACTCGCTCCACATAGTTTCCTTGGAAGTTGTTGTGAAGGCGATCGCGGAGCTGCTCCCACGCGTAGATGGAGCCCGGCTCTATGGTAAAGAACCAAGAGAGCGCCACTCCTTGCAGCGCGAGGGGGAGTCCCTTCGCCTTCGTGGTGTCGTCTCCGCCCGCGGCTTCGATCGCGGTTTCGTACACGCGCACGAACTCACGGGGGTCCGTGTCGCCTTTGTACGGGTCGATGGCGCTAGGAAACTTGAAGTCTTCGGGCCATGCCACCTGCTGCAGCCCCGCCGAAAGCGGGGACTCCGGATCTACGCGCCGCAGCTGCCCGCGGCTAGACGTGGGGGCTTCGCGATTGTCCGCCCTCTCCGGCGTGGGCTCGGGCGTGATTACTGGCGCGGCCTGCTGGCTCCGAGCCTCTTGCATATCTTGGACGGCTCCGCGGAGGTCCCCTAGTTCCCGCTGGAACGCGTTGAGGGCTGCTAGTAGGGCGCTTTCCACCGCAGGTGCTGTCGGGGCCGCCGGAACACCCAGCGGACGGGTCGGTGCAGGGATCATCGCCTCATGATCTCCAGATCCGCCGGATGCTTCATTGCGGCTACTCTCGGCCGCCTGGTCTGCGCTGCCGGCGAGGGTGGCGGGGGCTGTCGTTGCAGTGCCAGCGACGGGGTTGGATGTCGTTGTAGCGGCGCTGGCGGGGTCGGTCGTTGTAGCGCCAGCGACGGGGTTGGATGTCGTTGTAGCGGCGCTGGCGGGGTCGGTCATTGTAGCGCCAGCGACGGGGTTGGATGTCGTTGTAGAGGCGCTGGCGGGGTCGGTCGTTGCAGCGCCAGCGTCGACGCCCGCGACCACGGCGCCTACGCCGCCGCCAGCTTCTTCGGCGGTCGATGCCAAAGCCCTGGTATTCACGCGCCGCTCCGACCCAGCCGTCTTCTTTCCCTTCGCCGCCGCTGATGAAGCTTTTTTCGGTGCCATCCTTCTTCTTCGGTCTTCAGACTTGTCCTTGTCCTCCCCACAGACGGCGCCAACTGTTGTGGCTACGGGCCAAACAGAGAGAGATGGTAGTGGGGAGTGATGAAGATGAGTATCTTCGCCTGCCCCCTCCCCATGGCCTGTATTCATATATATATACACATGAGGAGTGCTTTTACAGTTATACCCTTACATCTGGTTATCCCCTCTGGGGGCAGTTATGTCATTACACATGGCCTATTCTGGGTCTTATAATCTCCTACCAGGCCTGCTGGGTTTAGGTTGGGGCCATCCCTACGACAGCAATATTTTTAAGAAGAGAGAGAAGAAGTGAGTTTCATCTAGATGAAACTCTCTTGGCACGATTACCAACTCTATATGAGTCATGAAATTAAATGTTTACGAAACAATCCATTCATTCGTTACAAACCACAAACGAACCGTTGTGCCAGTTTGGCATGCAAGCACAACCCCATCGGGTTGTCACATCAAATCCTTACATGATCTTAAAACATAGGATGCTTTACAGAACAAAGGATGAAAAACCTTAAAATTTGAAAGGAAATGCTGGATTGCGGAGAAAATGAGAGAGTTCTCTCTTAAACAACTTAAGAATAACCTTAGCACAAACCTCTTGTTTTGTTTCAAATAATTGATAACGAATATTTCTACTAACAGGTAACAAATAATCCTAAACCAATGTATTCGCAAGAAAGATAAAGGTAAAGGGACTGCGCGTGCTGTGGCGGTTTTGCGCCGGGGTAGCTTGAAGCCCCCACCAAATGGGTAGCTAAAACAAAATTCATCCTGGTTTATCAAATCTACCTTAAAAGCCAAAAACTATTTGTAACGTGCTTCTTTTAACACGGCTTTTTAGTTTTTTTTCTTCTGCATTATCTATGGAGATATAATAGAGTTTTTATTTTTTTTCTTTATTTTTCTTTAATTGAATATCTCAAAAAAAACTAAGAAACGCTATAGTATCATTTCAGCTATAAGTCACAGTAAAAAATATAGCACTTTGAAATAGGATCCACATCTATCCAAGAACTTTGTACAATAAAGCGTGTCCCTAGCTTAATATCCAATGTGGAATATCAGGTGGATTTAGCATCTGTCGTGTGGAATATTTCCCACCATTAGGCCTGAAAACGAGCCAAGCCAACCTAAGGTAGGCTTAGGCTCGGCCGAGCTCGCTTGAAGCTGCGGCTCGGCTCAACTCGACTTGTTCAGAAAACGAGCTAAAAACTCAGGTCAGTTTGGTTCGTTTTCTGGCTCAAACCAGTTCGAATCAGCTCACAAGTGACAAGGCGCCGCACCAGTTGTGACTATGACCGATTGGAATAATGCTGTTTTTTTTTTTCTTCACACCAAAAGATCTGAAATGAGCATGTGTAACCAACCTCCTTGCTCAAATTTGTGTAAGCGGATACACAAAAGGTGCAATAAGCAGTGAAGCATCCATGGATCATTAAGCAAAAGCAAGCATTTGCATTTGCTTCGATCTCAGCATCCGTCAGCATTAGAATCAGGTGGGTACACTGATCAAGTATGAACATATAATTTGGTTAATTCTACCTCGCGAACCGGTTACTACTCGAATCGTTGGATCCATAACTAACCTCGCCATCAGCTTCCATTCTTTTTTTAGATCTCACCTTCCATTCTAGTGCCACATACTCTGGTACTAAAGTTCTCTTCACCTTACTTCCAAATACTAGCGGAAACCCTGGGGAAAAAGAAATCTAGGGCGGAGGCAAATATCATAGGGTTTTGGAAAAACCCTTTACACACATTGATATTTACCTAAAAATCTACATGAATTTGAGAAATGACCACACTTACGAAAACATAGTTAACGTGTAATTAACCAAAACATAGTTAACGTGTAATTAACCATACATGTAAGCTTTCTGGATCTGCGTGCCATTGCTATGCACCTTAGTGTAATTGCGTCCTAGCCGTCGCAGATCCACCTGCAAGATGTCCAGCCATATCACTAGTCCTTAGAAGTTAGAAGTAAGTACATCTTCTGTCCAAATTTATAAAGTATATTTTTTCTTAAAATATAAATTAAAAAATAGTAAAAATAACTAGATTACTGATAATTATTATTTCTAAACACTATATTTAATACATGTATGTATAAAATAAAAAATAAAACTACATGTTTATTAAGGTTATAAAAGAAACATCATACTAATTTTACGTAACATAAAATACGTCCTATATTTACAGATAAAATCACTAAAAAATACGCCTTATAAACTTAAACAGGGAAACACTATTGTATTTCGGACATTTAGGCACACTGCGAGCATCCAATAGCAGAATATGCTGATCAGCCAATAGGTTATTCCCTTAATTTACATGCAATCAAAATAACGAACAAAAAACCAAAACATAATGTTTTCCCTATACATGCAGTCATGTAGATTGTCTTGGATGAACGTATTTGCATGCGACTCATTGTAGCTGAGGTCCAAAGTTATCCCATTAACCGGGATCTAAACTTTGGTTTGATTAATACTAAAGGCATGTTCTTTTTAACTTAGAGCTTATGGATTATAATTTCCCTTAAACAAACAAATGTGATGGTTTCTCTGTTACGGTTTCAAAGTTGTTTATCGAGATAGTTTTTTAAAAGCGACTTATCGGCTTTTAGTTCATTTGCACGAGCACTAGCACTAGGACTAAAAATTATAAACCACAAGTATAAATCATGAACCGCGGCTTAAAAAAACAGACCCTAAGATATTTTCTCCGGTATACAGAGAATATAAATGTTTAGAGGATGGACGTTAATATTGCACGCAACAACATCAATTTTCCCTTATAACGCTCGAGGTGGCATAATAAGAGGTTCGTACATATATAGCCACCTTCAACATCACCGGTGATTTTTGTTAGATAGGCTTTTTATCTCTACCCCTCTATAATACACCAAAATTTTCTTTACTAAATCCACCCCCTCAACCACCCCCACAGTCATGCCTAATCTAAGTCCACTCAGATTTGTGTACCAAAGTAATCCAACTTTATACAAATGAATGGTTTGGATCTCTCCTCAAGCCTTCTTCTCTTACTCATTGAAAATCTTAAGGCTAAAATTAACCGGATCATGCACATCATTGAACCCAGAACTGGTTGACGGACTCCTTCCACCGATTCTTCCTCCCACTTCTCACCCATCTCCCCACGATCTCCGCTCCTCCCCCCGTTCTCCGCGCCGCTTCCTCCCCTCCCTCCTTGTAGGGGCCCAATTATACAATCCGGCACCCTCTGTGATTCCACCGCACTATTCCCTGGATCAGTAGATAGTGCTCACAGATTACAGTTCTGAATATCAAAATACACATCATGCGTAAGCGTAATTAAAATAATAGACTTACTCATGGGCCGGATAGGCCGAAATCATAAAATTGCAGCAGCGGAAGAACGAAGCACACAGGTGGGACCTTCAGGACATGCCCACAGGCAGCCAACTGGAGGTGCGCGACCTAGCCCTTGACATCTTCATCTTCTCTGCCAGCTTGTCCAATCTTGTTGCTGAGGCGAAGTGATTTGATTCCTGATTCTGTATTTTGTCGCAAAAGCGAGCGTGAGCACTCCGACCCCGTGCTCCGCGAGCCAATACACAGAATACAAATAAATAGTATGCATGGCTAAACAAAGGAGAGGCTCGGGTTATTTTATTTGCCATAAAATGCGTTTAGTAGCATTTCTATTATTATATCATATTGTTGTTTTTGTGACCTAAAGACTCCTCACCGCAAATGACATCATTGACTTAATCCACCAAAGACTCACGCTCTTTATTAACTGCTGTCTAAGACTCCCAACAGCTATTGCCATAATTGACTTAATCCACCGAAATTACACTTTCTTTATTGAGTGTTGTCTAAACTCCAAACAGCATGTGTCATCCTCTATTCAATCCACCGATCATTTACTTTCTGTAATGGTTGTTGTCTAAGACTCCAAACAACGAGTGACATCATTTAAATGATCCACCGACTACACACATTTTATATTGATTGCTATCTAAAACTCCAAACAGCGTGTGACATTATTTAGATATTCCACCAAACATACTCTTTCCAAATTGATTGCTGTCTAATCTCCAAACAGCGAGTGACATCACCTAATTAATCCACCGAACATTCTCATCAAGATTTTCTAATAATCCAATCCTTTTTTATTATTGATTCAAATTCACCAAGAATATCATTGATCAGGCCTACGATTCAATATTATATATCCACCAAGAATATCATTGATCAATTCTACGATTCACCATTATATATCCACCAAGAATATCATTGATTAATTCTACGATCCACTAGTATCCTCCCACCAAGTAAATCACTAATCAGGAACTATAATCCAATACTTGTATTACTCCTCCAAATTCCCGAAAACTCAATTAGATTATCTATTTAGCCGATCTATTCAGCTAGACTCCACCAATTTATTTCTCCCAGAACCCACACTATCGTTTCCTATATATGATCGACATGAATCCACCAATACCTTTATGTGTACACTACAAACATCTATTTCCTTTACTCACGACCCTGCTTATTCTTTCCATATTTTATTTTGTAGGAATAGAAATGCCACTATTTGAAATACAATACATAAAATTTCCTGAGACCTAGCAGCTTTGGAACAAAACATAATGTTCAAGGAATATTAACATGATTTTCCATACATATGGCATCACACCATATGCCTAATATCACCATAATTTTTCCATACATATGGCATCACACCATATAACATCTTTCAGCGTTATAGCCGCTTAACTTACCACTGGGACGACACCCAGGACAACTCAAATCAGGGCTTTCCGCTGCCCTCCACTTTTTCATTCCCATTTTCCAAATATTTTTAAATAGAACTATATCTGGTTAAGTTCCCATGTCCGCCCTTGACCGTGGGCACGGCTATTCGAATAGTTTTGACTCTGCAGAGTTTGCACACTTTACCCACAAGAGACAGTTTACTCGTTGCCCCACACGATTCCTTAGTCATGCGGTTGAGCCAACCATCACAGTAACCGTTCAAAGTACCTCGCCCCGTCCATCAGCTCACCCGATGGGCCACTCCCACTTGCGGTGGGTCCCATACGTTGTGCGGGATGTTCCCCTCCTATGCGCCTAGCAGCTGACTCCCCGTACTGCTAGCACGCCGCAGAAGAACTTCACTCACAAAGAGTGTCCCATTCAAGCCGTCACCCAGAATCGCTACTTGCACCACCACTTCTCCTCCACCGATGATGATGACTTTCGGGGTCCGGTAAATCTACTAAGCCAAGTTGTACTTTACAGACTTGTGGTTGTACTATTTTACACAGGAGGTCATGACAAGATTCAGTCCTTAGGATTATCTGGGCGGTGCTACCACAAACCACACTCTCGTGCACCCAGCACCATACCCCCGAACCATCCGCCCAGATAAATAAGCAATTTGAGGTTTTTGGGAATATAAAATAACCATATCCAACATACACCAGTCATTACCACCATGACTACCCAACCAACTTTTCTCATGATTAAAAGTGATGCTTGGGCGCTCTCACGCCCATGAGTATCTAAGCAATACTAAGCATGACATATAATTACGGACTTATTTTAGAAAGGTTACTATTATAATTTTGCTAGGGCGACAAAGTTCTCATGTTCAAATATTCCAAAGGATGGGCAATATTAATCAAGTTAGATAATAGGCATTTAACTAGAATTCTAAATTAAACATGTATTTGTATATAAATTAACAGCATGCAATTTGATAATTTAAACAAAACTAATTTGCAGAAAATGTAGGTTCAACATGATCAAAGTATTGACTCGCCTTGCGCGGTTTACCGCGGTCTTGAGCTCACACAATGCTTTCTCATTTGTCGATCTTGAGGTTCGGGTCTTTATCTCCACTTCGATCTTGGCCTCGCTTGATCCTTGACTCTTCCGGACTCCAATTTCTAATTACGTGCTAAGCAACTGAATTCAAATAAAGGCAAATAACTCAAAAGATCCAAATAAAATCCAAATAAACTTGATTAATTTTTATATTGATTAAATAGGTGATTTGAGACGAGGTTAATTGGACGCGGAGTATTGTCGGGGCCGAACTAGCAATGATTGGTAGCAAGGCATTCAACGAAGAAGGGTTTATGACACAAAAACATTAATGGGATTATCTTGCTTTAGATTTGGGGAGGACTAAGTTGAGCCGGCCATTAAACACTATGGCTTACTCTATTTTATTTAATAACTTCTTTTTATTATTTTTATATTTATCAGGGAAGTTCCATGAGCTAGGTTAGGCCTATGACTTGGTGGACAAGTTTTAGCTGAGCTTTGTTTTTGTCAAGCGTTAATCTTCAGGGCATAGGCTGTATATATAGAGATGTATATAAGTTTTAGTTTACCAATTAAATATTAGAGTCCGGTTTTATAGCATTTTATGGCTCAACATTTTATGTATCCTCAGTTATTACTAGGCTTAGTTTAATTTGAATTATGATCTATTTATACGGGTCGGAGCTTGCTATACTCAATCATGCTTGACATTATTATTTACTAAATCTAACGTTGAGGTTTAACTGGGGCACCATTATCATTTCATCTATACCTTTGTTGTTGTTATTAGTGTTGTGGCTACAGACCAAACAGAGAGAGAGATGGTAGTGGAGAGTGATGAAGATAAGTGTAATGGCCTGGGTCCTCCCCAAGGCTTACTCATATATATATATACACATGAGGAGTGCTTTTACAGCTATACCCTTACATCTGGTTATCCCCTCTGGGGGCAGTTATGTCATTACACATGGCCTATTCTGGGCCTTATAATCTCCTACCAGGCCTGCTGGGTTTAGGTGGGGGCCACCCCTACGACAGGAGCCTCTCATGGTGAAGGGCTTCACAGGGCCGAAGCCATGTCGTCGAGTCCTTTGGCCCCCTCCGTCCCCTGCGGCCTGTGAAATCCTCCAAGCTTGTGGTTGGGGAGCCTGAAATGTGGGATGGTGGTAGCGGAAGGTGGCGCCAAGTCGAAGTGGGCGCGCGCGCTCCGTCCTCTGCCCTCCGAACGGGTGGCAGCGAAGCTGGTGCCTAGTCGAAGTAGACGCGCGCGCTCCGTCCCCTACCCTCCGAACGGGTGGCAGCGAAGCTGGCGCCTAGTCGAAGTAGACGCGCGCGCTCCGTCCCCTACCCTCCGAACGGGTGGCAGCGAAGCTGGCGCCTAGTCGAAGTAGACGCGCGCGCTCCGTCCCCTACCCTCCGAACGGGTGGCAGCGAAGCTGGCGCCTAGTCGAAGTAGACGCGCGCGCTCCGTCCCCTACCCTCCGAACGGGTGGCAGCGAAGCTGGCGCCTAGTCGAAGTAGACGCGCGCGCTCCGTCCCCTACCCTTCGAACGGGTGGCAGCGAAGCTGGCGCCTAGTCGAAGTAGACGCGCGCGCTCCGTCCCCTACCCTTCGAACGGGTGGCAGCGAAGCTGGCGCCTAGTCGAAGTAGACGCGCGCGCTCCGTCCCCTACCCTTCGAACGGGTGGCAGCGAAGCTGGCGCCTAGTCGAAGTAGACGCGCGCGCTCCGTCCCCTACCCTTCGAACGGGTGGCAGCGAAGCTGGCGCCTAGTCGAAGTAGACGTGCGCGCTCCGTCCCCTACCCTTCGAACGGGTGGCAGCGAAGCTGGCGCCTAGTCGAAGTAGACGCGCGCGCTCCGTCCCCTACCCTTTGAACGGGTGGCAGCGAAGCTGGCGCATAGTCGAAGTAGACGCATGCGCTCCGTCCCCTACCCTTCGAACGGGTGGCAGCGAAGCTGGCGCCTAGTCGAAGTAGACGCGCGCGCTCCGGGGTAGTGCGCTTTTAATGGCGGTTGGAATTATGCCAACGCCTGGCCTGGCAGAAGCCAGGCTGTCGCGTCGTGCAGTCTGCCATGCTGCAGGTGGGGCACGTGGCGACTCACGACTGGTGCGTCGTGGGATGTGAGCGGTTGCGTGACCGCGGCCGTTCGCCTCGTCCCCCGAGAAGTTGGACGCGTGTTGAAGAGGCAGGGGCGTTGTGCGCTGCTTGGCCACCTACCAGGCGCGGCCTTCTAGGTCCGAGCGGTTCTTCTTTCCAAATCTTGGACAGCCGAATCACCGGGAATTTGATCCGTCTGTGCATTGAGCGCCAAGGCAGGCGAGCGGCCTTTATAAGGTGTTAGTGTTGAGGTGGAGGCACCCTTTCTCATTTTGCTTTTTGACCTGCCGCTTCGCTTGCGCCCGTGCTAATTGTCACGCCAGTTGCTCCCTTGCCTGCTTCTTCTCCTTCCCTTGTCGCGGAGAGCGATGGCCAGCCACGACGACGCCACGTACCACCCCCGCAGCGGTTCCTTGCCTAGCCAGGGCGAGGTGAACCATCCTTCCCAAGAGTACAAACTGGTGCCGCGGGGGAGCTCGCGCGCCAACAAGCTGTGGAACGCGATGGAGCACTCGGGAGGCTCCTGCTCCCGTGTGCTGGGGAAGAGCCGCATGACGGAAGGAACGCTACAACGGCTCGTGGATGAGGGGAAGATCGCGGACCGCAATGGGGCTCGCTTACCCCGGCAGGACGAGACGGAGCCGAAGCCCGGGGCCCTGGAGGCAATTGTTTTCGTCGCGTTCTTCGATGCCGGCCTTCGGATGCCCTGCACGTTGTTTGTGGGCGAAGTCCTGCGGGCCTACCAGTTGGAGCTAGCCCAGCTGACACCCCACGCGCTACTCCGCCTCGCTGTCTTCGCGTGGGCGATGCGGACAGAGGGGTGGCGTCCCAGCGCCAGCTTATTCGCCACCCTGCACGATGCACACTGTCGACCGAGAAAGGTTAGCGGGGCGGTGTCCAACTTTGGCGGTGTGGACTTCGTGCTCCGGGCGTCCTGCGCGACGTTGTTTCCTGTGTCCGCCTCGCCAGGGCAGTGGGCGTCCAGCTGGACGCGGTGGTGGTTCTATTACACCGTGACCGACAAGAGCAGACTGCAGTGCCGAGGCGGGCCGATCTCGTTTAATAGCACTCCGAATCTGAAGGCGGATATTGACGACACGCGAAAGCTACAGAGCCTCGTCGGTGTCGCCCGTCGAATGAGCGTACGCGACCTAGCCGAGGAGTTCACGATGCATGGGGCGGCGCCACTCTCCTCCCGGGGGAAGTATGTTGTGCCGAATGGCCCCCGCGAGGACGGGTTCGAACCATGTGTGTCTCGGGTGCTTCCGCCCTCCGCCCCATGTAAGTCGCCCATCGTGTCATTGTATCTGTTTGGCTTCCGCCTAACTGACGTGGTCTCCTGTGCAGTGACTCGGCTAGAAGATGCGGAGCGCGTGGTTGCGGCGCTCCTCGGCCCGTATACGCTTAAGGAGCATCGGGCTCGCGAGGCCGCGGTGAAGGCGGCTAAGCAGGGGCGGATAAACCGCACCTGCGAGGCTGTAGGCATTGCCGTGCCCGAGCGCATGGTGCCGGAAGAGCTCCCCGCTGGGACTCCCGGCGCTCAGGACGGTGATAGCCCCGCGGGGGGGCTGTCTTCGCGACGCCGGGCCCGTTCCCCGGCTGCCGTACGCGACCCTGCAGCCCCCCCGGCGGCTAGCTCAGCTGAGGCGGAGCGTGCGACCGGCGGTGGGCCTGGCCACACTGCTTCGGAGGGGCGCGCTGCCGCGGATCCCCCGACATTTTCTGCCGATGCCCACGAGCCCGTGCTCGGGCTCGCGGCCACCGCTGAGTTGGCACCCGTCAACCCGGGGGGTGGCATCGTCCCCGACGAGCAAACCACGGGGGACGGTGCATTATCAACCGTAGCGGCCGACGAGGGCGTGCCCCCCGCGGAGGAAACCGCGGGGGCGGCGATGACCGGAGCTGGTTCTGCCGTGGAAGAATCGCCTGCGTCACCGCAGGCGAAACGCCCTCGGACGCAGTCCCCCCCGCCAACGGGGGGTCGATACGCTGTTGCGGGGCCTTGCCGTGGGATTACGGCGGCTGGCGCGGCCGAGAAGACCTTCTCCCCAACCGTCGAGGCGCCCGCGTCCCCCTGGGTGGTCGACCCGGTGCCACTTCCTACCGTGACGAGGGGCGCAGGAGGTAGGTGTGAGTCCCTTTCTTCCCCTGACTTCGCGAGACTTTCTCCGATCTGCTCGCTCATTCTGCCGACATCAGGCGAGACGACGTCTCCCGTACGTGGCGAAGGATCGAGCAGCGGAGGTATGCGTGAAGTCGGGAGCCGCGTGCAGGATGCCCCGCCGGTGTCCATTGCTGCTGACGTGGCCGTGGCCACGGTAAATCCTGGCGTGTTGGGGCCGGGACTCGCCCGCTCGGACTTTCTCCCTCGCCCGGAGATATTTTGCGACCTCATCGCCGCCGCCGAGCGTGCCGACCACGGCCTCAATCGAGAGGTGCTGTCGTCCTGCGCGGGGGACCTTCTGGCGCTCGCGTTGCAGGCTTCCGAGATGAGGGTAAGTACGTGCGCTTCAGCTTGTACGATACTGCTAGACGCCTGCTGATTTGTTGTTCCTGTCAGACGTTTGCCCTCAGCCGGTCCTTTGACGAGGCCCGCGTTCGGGAGCAGAGGGCTCTGGAAGCCCACCTCCGCGAAGCAAACACTGCTATCGCCGCGAAGGATGAAGAACTTCGCGCGCTGGAGGACGCCCTGGTGGCCGCACAAGTTGCGGCCACGGAAGCGCGGGACGCCGCGGCTGGGGAACGCGCCGCCTTCGTGCAGCAGATCTCCGTCCTAGAAGGGGAGAACGCCCAGCTGGCGGAGGCTGCTGCCGAGAACCGCCGTGCCTTGAAACATGCGTCTGTGTCGGCGTGGCGGGCCATGGAGTCTCTGAACCAGGCCCTTTGAGATCTGTGCGTCCGAGTGCCGGATACTACGCACAGGCCGGAGGCCCTGTCGGAGACGCTCGGGCTGATCGAGGAGGGGGCCGGCGTTGCTCTTCGTGGCGCCAGGACCTTTGGCGAGCACTGCGGCTATGTTGGTGCGTGCTTCGCACTCGCCCTGCTTCATACTCGTGGGTGTAGGCATACCCACGAGCTAGCGAATCCTCAACTGGATCTTCCCAACCGACCCGAGGTTATGTCGGACGCCATCCGCTCCATTGGGGCTAGCCTGCAGAACTTCCACCAACGGATCTGGGGCCGCTTCGGGGAAGGTGCAGCGAGAGTCGCCGTGCAGCAGACGTTGCATGGGGAGGAGGACCTCCTCCAGTGGCTTGAAGGGGTCCTTCAGCGCCGCGGCGACGACGACGCGGGCTCGTCCGCACCGCGCCAAGGCTGAGCGGTTGGTCGGGTGGTGCAGGGGGATGATGTGCTGGTTCTTACGCGTGTGACCATGTAACCCCTTTGCTTTTGCAATGGAAACAAGTAGTACTTTATGCTTGGTGTTACCTGCCGCCGGACGCGGAGGACAGGTGTACGCATCTCGTTTATGCTCCGTGGAGTGGCGCGTGCAGAGGCAAATCTCGACGCTACGATTTCCTTTATAGTCCGGAGACTCGCGCGTGCGGAGGCGGACCTCGACGCTACGTCTTATTTAGAGTCCGTGGACTATTGCGTGCGGAGCTAGGCTCGACGCTACGTCTTCTTTATAGTCCGGAGACTCGCGCGTGCGGAACTAGGCTCAACGCTACGTCTTATTTAGAGTCCGTGGATTATTGCGTGCGGAGCTAGGCTCGACGCTACGTCTTCTTTATAGTCCGGAGACTCACGCGTGCGGAGCTAGGCTCGACGCTACGTCTTATTTAGAGTCCGTGGACTATTGCGTGCGGAGCTAGGCTCGACGCTACGTCTTCTTTATACTCCGTAGAGTGCGCGCGAAGGCGTCCCCCCGCTGCGTCTTATTTATACTCCGTAGAGTGCGTGCGGAGCTAGGCTCGACGCTACGTCTTATTTAGAGTCCGTAGACTATTGCGTGCGGAGCTAGGCTCGACGCTACGTCTTCTTTATAGTCCGGAGACTCGCGCGTGCGGAGCTAGGCTCGATGCTACGTCTTATTTAGAGTCCGTGGACTATTGCGTGCGGAGCTAGGCTCGACGCTACGTCTTCTTTATAGTCCGGAGACTCGCGCGTGCGGAGCTAGGCTCGACGCTACGTCTTATTTAGAGTCCGTGGACTATTGCGTGCGGAGCTAGGCTCGACGCTACGTCTTCTTTATAGTCCGGAGACTCGCGCGTGCGGAGCTAGGCTCGACGCTACGTCTTATTTAGAGTCCGTGGACTATTTCGTGCGGAGCTAGGCTCGACGCTACGTCTTCTTTATAGTCCGGAGACTCGCGCGTGCGGAGCTAGGCTCGACGCTACGTCTTATTTAGAGTCCGTGGACTTTGCTCTGCTTAGCGCGGACAGGGGATGCTCTTGGAACAGCAACCTTTATTGAACTCCCGTTTGCGCGGGCGAGCATCGCCTAATCAACGGCCCGGTGGCTCTACGCCTACTGTGCTGCTTCTAGGCGTAGTACCGCCGCAACCTGTCCGCGTTCCATGTGTGCCGGAAGGCTTGTCCTTCAAGCGTGGCGAGGCGGTACGCCCCCTTTAGCAATGCCTCCGTTACGATGTACGGGCCTTCCCACTTGGATTCCAGCTTGCCAACGGTTTCCGCCTGAAGCGCCACTCTGAGGACGAGATCCCCAGGCTTGAACCCCCGCGGGCATATAGAGCGGTCCCGAGTACGCATTGTCTGCCGCGCGTACTTCTCGACGTGGTGGGCTGCGTCTGCCCGTATCCCGTCGAGGAGATCCAAGGACACACGGCGCTCCTCTTCGGGTGCTTGGACGAGGACCCTTCGCGAGCCGGCTTTAATTTCCTCGGGCGTCACTCCTTCGTCGCCGAAGAGGAGCTTGAACAGCGCGAACCCCGTTGGGCGCGTTACCGTTGTGCGAAGGGACCATAGAACGCTGGGAAGCTCGTCTGGCCACTTGCCCTTCGGCAATCCAACCAGGCGCTTTTTGATGGCGGCAGAGATGGCGCCATTCGCCCGTTCGACCGCCCCGTTGGACTGGGGATGCCCCACCGAGGCGAATCGGAGGGTGATGCCCATGCTGTCGCAATAATCTTTGAAGAGGGCGGCGTCGAACTGCAGGCCATTGTCAACCGTGAGCTCCCGAGGTACTCCGAAGCGACATATGATGTTTTGCCATAGGAAGCGTTGTATGGCCGCAGAAGTTACTTTGGCCAGAGCGGTCGCTTCCGGCCACCTGGAGAAATACTCCAGCGCGATTACCACGAACCGGAGGTCCCCTGGAGCTCGGGCAAGTGGTCCTACTATATCGAGACCCCAGCGCGCCAGTGGCCACACCGGGGGGATTGGGTTGAGGCTTGTCGGGGGCCTGCGGATGATGCGCGCCATCCATTGGCACCCTTGGCACCGACGGACGAGGTCCTGGGCGTCGGTGACGGCAGTCGGCCAGTAGAAGCCTTGTCTGAACGCCTTGCCGACTAATGACCTCGGCGCCAGGTGGGATCCGCATACGCCCGCGTGGATTTCCGCCAAGAGTTCCTTTCCTTCCTCGGTTGAGAGGCAGCGCAGGAGCGGCGCGCACACCCCCTTCTTGTAGAGTGTCCCTTCAAACACCTGGAAGGACCGTGCGCGGTGCTGCAATCGTCACAGCTCGGCAGGATCCTCCGGCTCGGCAAGGCCTTGTAAGAATTTGAAAATAGGCTCCCGCCAATCTCCTGGCCGATCAATGCGGTGGACAAGTGCCGCGTCCCGGTTGTCCTGCGCGATGGCCGCCTTTGCTAACACCTCGTAGAATGCCCCCTCAGGGGGGGCAGTTGCTGGCTGGCCGCCTTGGCGAGGGCGTCTGCTTGCTCGTTCTCCGCCCGGGGGATGGCCTTGACGGTGACACCCAAAAAGTGCCTTTCCCTCGCCCGTACCACCGCGAGGTACTTGGCCAACTCAGGGTCCTTGGCTTGATATGACTTGTCCACATGGCCGGCCACCAAGCGCGAGTCGGTGCGGTCCAGCACCCGTCTCGCGCCGGCTGCCTTGAGCTTCGCCAGGCCAAAGAGCAGCGCCTCGTACTCGGCCGTGTTGTTGGTGGCGGGGAAGGCAAGGCGCGCCGAGTACAGCAAACGCTGTCCCTCGGGCGTGACGATCACCGCCCCTACGCCCGCGCCGGCGACGCTGTAAGCTCCGTCGATTGTAAGCGTCCAGACGGGGTCATCGTGCGTCTGGCCGGGTTGGGCCGGCGGGGTCCATTCGGCGAGGAAATCCGCCAGGACTTGGGATTTAATTGACGTTCGCGAAGCATACGTCAAGGAGAAGGGAGCGAGCTCGGCGGCCCATTTACCGATACGCCCTGTGGACTCCTTGTTGTGTAGCATCTCTGCCAGGGGGAATGAGGAAGGCACTGTGATCGGGTGAGCCAGAAAATAATGCCGAAGCTTCCTGGAGGCCATGACCAGCGCGTAGGCGAGCTTCTCAAGCTCCGTGTATCTTGTCTTGGTGCCTTGAAGGGCTTCGGAGACAAAGTAGACAGGCCGCTGCATGGCGCCTTCCTCTTAGACGAGGACGGCACTGACCGCGGTAGCTGACGCGGCCAGATAGAGCAAGAGGGGAGCCTCTGGTGCTGGGGCGACCAGAGTGGGGAGGCTTGCCAGGTGCTGCTTGAGCTCGTTGAAGGCCTTTGCGCAGTCTCCGTCCCAACGAAACCCATCGCACCCGCGGAGTGTCTTGAAAAACGGCAGGCCCCGCTCCGCCGCCCTGGATAGGAAGCGGCTTAATGCTGCCATACGGCCCGCCAGCCTCTGGACCTCCCTCGTTGTCTTGGGCGGCTCCATACCCAGGATAGCGTCTACTTTATCGGGGTTCGCCTGGATGCCCCGCCCGGACACGAGGAAACCGAGGAGTTTGCCCGCCTGTACCCCGAACACACATTTGTCGGGGTTGAGCTTGATGCCCGCCTTCCGGAGGTTGTCGAAGGTCTCCTGGAGGTCCCGGCCGTGTAGAGCAAGTTGCCGAGTTTTGACCACCACGTCATCGACATAGGCTTCGACGTTCCCCCGAGCTGGGCGACCAGGGCAATGGCGACGAGGCGAGTGAAGGTAGCGCCTGCGTTCTTCAAGCCAAAGGGCATTCTGACGAAGCAGAACGTCCCGAGTGGCGTGATGAAACTGGTCTTCTCCTCGTCGTCTTTGGCCATGTATACCTGGTGGTAGCCGGAATAGGCGTCCAGGAAACTCATGAGTTCGCACCCAGCAGTGGCGTCAACCAGCTGATCGATGCGCGGCAAGGGGTAGTTGTCCTTCGGGCACGCCTTGTTGAGTGCCGTGAAGTCGATGCACATGCGCCAGGCCCCGCTGGCCTTTTTGAGTAGCACCGGGTTAGCGAGCCATTCTGGATGGTGGACCTCGCGGATGACCCCGGCGCGAAGAAGCTTCGCCACCTCCGCTTTGGCCGCCTGCTGCCGATCCATCGACATACGCCGGAGCCTTTGCTTGACCGGCTTGGCATCGGGGCGGACCGCCAAACGATGCTGGATTACCGCGCGATCCACGCCCTTGATGTCCTCCGGGGACCATGCGAAGATGTCCACTGTGAGACCCGGAGTAGAAACTCCCGGACCCCCCCTGTGCATTTCAGTACTAGTCCCAGATCAAAGCTAGTACACACAGATAACCAGAAAAACGGTACATTGTCATCCACGATTTGTTACAATAATAACTGAAGGTTTACAAAGGTCATTGCCTTACAAAGGTTCACAGAACCTTAAAACGAAAATAAACACAGCGGAAGCAAAAAGTAAATTAATCGACCCATCAATCTGCCACAGGCAATTGACTGGGGAAACGAGTCCTAAGCATCCGGGAAGAAACCACCGCATCCACACTCGGCACAGAAGTCGTAATCTCCAGCTTGAGCTTCTTCATCCTCTGTTATTATATTTATAGAGCAACAGGTGAGTACAAAAATGTACTCCGCAAGTCTTGGGAAAGATGCATAGATGCAAGGCTTTACAAAGGAAGGCTATATGTTTCTTTTGCAAAAATCAGCATTTTATTTCAAATCTACATAATTACTTCAAAGGCCATTTGATAAACATCTTGTTTTTCATAAATGAAATTAGATAAATAACTTAGTGAAGGTTAAACCACCAACACTAATATCTCAGGCTATCTGCCAATTTTCAAAACTCAGGTTAAACCACCTGATCTGGTTACACCACCAGATTTAAATCACGAGAGTTACACCACTCCCGAGTTTGACAAACCATTTTATTTTGAAATAAAAATCAAACTTCTACCATGTGAATGCATTCCTTGCCCGCCCTTGACCGTGGGCACGGCTATTCGAATAGTTTTACTCTGCAGAGTTTGTACACTTTACCCACAAGGGATAAATTATCTTAATAGTCAACATGCTTCCTTTGGCATGAGACCCAGATAAAATATCACAAAGCCTTTCACCTACTCCAGTATAGCTAGATACCACCCGCTAAGGTTTCACCACAACTCGAATCCACGAGTCGGAGCCCCCTCTTGCGCCGTATGAGTACAGTAAACCCTGTCCCTCACTATGAGTAACCAGTACACCCTGGCACTCAATACACCACTGGTGATATCTAAACTACACCTTTATAGGTTAGTTAGCTAGGTCGTACCCATATAGACTTGTGGTTGCACTGTTTTGCTCAGTTTGGACAAACACAAGCGTCGGTCCTTAAACGACCAGGGTGGTTCATTCACAATTCCAAAAATTCTCGTGCTAACTGCACCAGCCAAACCTTCCATCCACCCTTGTCAACTTTTCACTTTAAAGTTCATTTTTACTTTTAAATTAACAGTGGTAACATCCATTACCACTTTTCAAACAAATCATTTAACAATGGTAACATTCATTACCAATGTTCGAACAAATCATTCATCAAAACATTTAGCAAACATGCTACTCATTTGAGCATTATTACATTGATTTGCTACGCTAAGCATTTGCTAATATTTAAAAATTCAACAGATGTAATACTAACTCATTATTGAGTCAAAGGGATATTCTAAGTTGACAATGGTACAAGGTAAACAATTTTCAATGGAAGGTATAACAAATTGGGTATTTAACTAAATTTTCTAAATCAAATTATCACTTGATATAACATAAGCATGCAATAATTTAAAATAACCACCTAATCATTTTATAAATCATTTGAGCAAGTTGATCAAAGAAAACTTGCAAAACATAGGATCAAAATGATCAAAGGAGACTTGCCTTCCTGTGCTGGGTTGAAATTTTCTGGGGCTTGCTCTTGAAGTTCCTCGGACAAATCGGTCTCTACACGTAAATCAAGAAATCCAAATAAATAAAATAAAATAAAAATTCAAAAATTGAAACTAAATATACCAATTGAAAGATTAGAATTTTAGATGAATTTAGAAATTTGAATGGATCAATTTGGATTTAAAATGAGCAAGTTATGGCTGTTGGAAGTTTGAAATCAGAGAAAATGGAAAAAAATAATTTCTGGAATTATCTTTTAACTGAAAATGAATTATGACGTCAGCATAGATTTTCTGGGAATTAATTTACTGAAGAAAATTACAATTATGACGTCAGTATGGAATTAAAAATAAATTACAGAGGCTGACATGTGGGGCCAGTCTACGGTGGACCGCGTCCACGGACAACTACAGTTGCTGACGTGGCAGACCGAGAGTGACACGTGGCATGCTGACGTGGCAGTGCTGACGTGGCATGGGGCGAAGGGTTTCGGCTGACGTGGCGCTGACGTGGCAAACACGTGTCTGCCACGTGGCTTGACACGTCGGATAGGACTGACGTGGAGGCTGAGGTGGCGGAGCTGACGCGGCGGGTGCGCGGCTGTCGGCGGAGGTGGATCGGACGGCTGGGATTTCGAACGCGTGGCTCGATCCCGAGCGTTGGCTCAGATCCAGATGAGCGGCGGTGATGAGGCGGCGGAGACGCGAGCGTCCGGTGGATGGATGCCGCGTGGCGCGACGCGGGCGACGGGGCCGAGGCGGTGCGGACGTGGACGGCCGAGATGAGGACGCGTAGGCGCATCTGAGCCATCGAGGAATTAACGGTGGAGATGGCGCGGTGCGAAGGCGGGAGTCCGGGCGATCGACGACGCGTGTCCAGGCGCGTCGCACGAGGCGTCGCGGACGCGAGCGCGCGCGGGCGAGCGCGGACGCGGGCGGCGCGACCGAGGGAGCGAGCGTGTGGGAGCGTCTCCCTGGCGCTCGGACCGAGGGGCAGCGCGAAACGGAGGGCGCGGCGGAGGACTCACCGGCGGCGACCAAATCCCACGGCGGCGACGGTTTGAACGGCGACGACACGCACGCGAGAGAGGAAGAGAGTGGGAGAGAGCGAAGGGGTGAGAGTGGTGGCCGGGGCTCGTTTTATACACGGCGGAGATGGAAACGCCCGCGCGAACCTCGCCGGCGTAAATGCGACGGTTACCGACGCTTCGCGGCGGAAACGGGCGTCTCCTCGGGTGAAAACGGGCGCAGTTAACGGCGGCGACGAGCGGACGCTCCCGGTTCATTAAAGGCGAAGAAGTAACGGCCGAGGAGGCGAAATGCGAGCTCGGCGGCGGCGCGATAATGGCGGCGATGCGCGAGAGAAGGAACGGTCGCGCGGGGACGAAGGCCTGACAGGTGGGACCCACTGGCAGTGACCTACTCTGACCGACGGTCTCTGACGGGTGGGGCCCGCTTGTCAGCGCAAAAACAAAAAGAAACTCAACCTCGCGCGCGGAGCGGGGCTCGAACGCGCGCCGAGGGAGCGGGGAGGGAAGAGAGCGGCGGAGTAAACCAGTCGGGCGGGGAGGCACTGCCTACCCAATAAGGGTAGGTAATCCCTTTGAGGATTAGCTGCGGGGAAGCCGTCGGATGTACGACACGTGGCGCACGGAGAGGGAGGGAAGGCGGGATGGCGCGGACGGCGGGGATCGATCCGGGCGGAGATGGACGGATGGATGGCTGACAAGTGTCAGCCCGAGGAAGGGTTTTGATATTAAAATTTTTTTTTTTATATTTCAGAAATCAGTAGGAGGCTTTAAAATAGTCAGAAAAATACCAAATAAATTCCAAAAATTGCAGAAAAATTCACATAATTCACTGATAATATTTTGAACATATGAAAAATATTTCCAACCTATTTTGATATTAAATTTTTATTTTTTTTAAACAGAACTTTATATTCTGAAAAATCCAAATAAATTGAGATAATTAATTTAAAATTATTTCTTCCAAATAAAACAAAAATTGGGATGTTACAAACCTACCCCCCTTGGAAGGAATCTCGACCCCGAGATTCGGAAGGACTGAAAAATAGATCAGGGAACTCTGTTCGAAGATCCTCTTCACGCTCCCAGGTTGCTTCCGATTCTGGATGATTATTCCACTGCACTTTGCAAAATTTGATAGTCTTGTTTCTTGTACAGCGCTCTGCTTCTTCTAAAATCTTGACAGGAAACTCTGGATACGTCAAGTCTTCTTTTAAATCCACCTCTTCTAAAGGTATTAACTCCTCTGGTACTCTTAAGCACTTCTTCAACTGTGATACATGAAATACATCATGTACATCTGACAACTGAGGAGGAAGCTCTAACTGATATGCAACTTCACCTCTTTTGGCTATAACTAGAAATGGTCCGATATATCTTGGAGCAAGCTTTCCACTGACCTTGAAACGTCGCATCCCTTTTAAAGGTGACACCTTCAAATACACATGATCCCCTGGTGCGAATTCCAACATTCTGCGACGATTATCTGCATAACTCTTTTGTCTGGTCTGTGCTATCTTCAATCGGTCTCGTATTAATCGAACTTGCTCTTCGGCTAGCTTCAAGACATCAGGTCCGAATACTTGACTTTCTCCAGTCTCTGACCAATATAATGGCGTTCTGCATTTCCTGCCATACAAGGCTTCAAACGGAGACATCTTCAGACTAGACTGGTAACTGTTATTATAGGAAAATTCCGCATAGGGTAAACTTTGATCCCAACTAACTTTGTTGGCCAATGCACACGCTCTTAGCATATCTTCCAATATCTGATTCACTCGTTCAGTCTGGCCATCTGTTTGAGGATGATAAGCAGTACTGAAATTTAAATTGGTGCCCAAAACTTCATGCAGTTTCTGCCAAAATCTTGAGGTAAACTGTGTTCCTCTATCCGATACGATCTTCTTTGGAACTCCATGCAGACATACAATTCTTGACATATAGAGCTCTGCCAATCTATCTCCTGAATAGGTAGTCTTTACAGGTATGAAATGTGCAACCTTTGTTAAGCGATCCACTATAACCCAAATTGAATCATACCCTGACTTGGTTCTTGGTAGTCCTGTTATGAAATCCATTCCGATTTCCTCCCATTTCCATTCAGGTATCTGCAGAGGTTGCAAAAGACCGGCAGGTCGTTGGTGCTCTGCTTTAACCCTTTGACATATATCACACAAAGCTACATATTCTGCAATTTCTCGTTTCATGCTGGTCCACCAATAACTTTCTCTTAGATCTTGATACATCTTTGTACTTCCGGGATGAATGGAATATCCTGATTCATGTGCTTCCTTTAGAATTAAATCTTTTATTTCCTTTCTCTCCGGTACTAAAATCCTTTTTCCAAACCAAAGAATTCCTTCTTCATCTTCTAAGAATCCAGGTGCTTTGCCTTTCTTCATGTTATCCTTTATTTCTTTAACATACTCATCTTCTTTCTGAGCTGCCTTAATCTGATCTTCCAAAGTGGGTTGGACCTTTAATGTAGACAGAATTCCTTCATTTATCACTCCCAAATTGAGACGCTGAAATTCTTCACGAAGAGTTGACTGACTGTCTTGAATCAACATATTGCTAACATGGATCTTCCGACTTAAAGCATCTGCCACTACATTAGCCTTTCCGGAATGATAGTGTATTCCCACATCATAATCCTTTATTAGTTCGAGCCATCTTCTTTGTCTCAGATTAAGATCAGGTTGAGTGAATATATACTTTAAACTTTTATGATCCGTATATATCTCACACCGATTACTAATTAGATAATGCCTCCACAACTTCAGAGCATGCACTACAGCAGCTAGCTCTAAATCATGAGTGGGGTAATTCTCCTCATGTGGCCTTAACTGCCTTGATGCATAAGCAACAACCTTTCCTTCTTGCATTAGTACACATCCAAGACCTTGTTTTGATGCGTCACAATAAACTTCAAAATCTTTTCTAATATCTGGTAACCGCAGAACTGGTGCTGAAGTTAACCTCTTCTTTAACTCTTGAAAACTATCCTCACAGGATTTACTCCATTCAAATTTCTTCTCTTTCTTTAACAGCTGGGTTAAAGGTCTGGCAATCTTGGAAAAGCCTTCAATGAATCGACGATAGTAACCAGCTAATCCCAGAAAACTTCTGATCTCGGTTACTGTCTTGGGTGGAGTCCAATTTAATACATCCTTAACTTTTCCAGGATCTACAGATACTCCTTCTGCTGAAATTACGTGTCCCAAAAACTCAATTTCCTTTAACCAAAACGCACACTTGCTAAACTTAGCATATAACTGATGTTCACGGAGTCTTTGCAACACTATCCTTAAATGATCCTCATGTTCTTTATCGTTTTTCGAATAGATAAGAATGTCATCTATAAAGACAACAACAAACTTATCTAAATAATCCATAAATACTTTATTCATCAAATTCATGAAGTATGCCGGGGCATTTGTCAGACCAAAAGACATCACCGTATACTCATATAGTCCATATCTTGTGGCGAAGGCTGTCTTTGGTATATCTTCTGGTCTAATCTTCAACTGGTGATATCCTGACCGAAGATCAATCTTGGAGAAGACGCTTGATCCTTTGAGTTGATCGAACAGATCGTCGATCCGGGGTAAGGGATACTTATTCTTTATAGTTACTTCATTTAAAGCTCTATAGTCCACGCACATACGCTGACTACCATCCTTCTTGTTTACCAAAAGTACTGGGGCTCCCCAAGGTGAAGAACTTGGTCTAATGAAACTTTTCTCTTGTAATTCTTGAATCTGCCTCTTGACTTCAGCTAAATCATCAGCTGACATCCGATAAGGTCTTTTTGATATTGGGGCTGTACCAGGTACCAGATTTATAACAAATTCAATCTCTCGATCTGGTGGCAATCCTGGCAATTCCTCAGGGAAAACATCAGGGTATTCGCAAGCTACCGACACATCCTCCAACTTTTTTCCTTTTAAGTTGGTTAACATAATGTTCTTCTTTGAATGCATAACTGCCTCGTGTCTTATCTGACTTCCGTCAGAATTGGTAAGAGTAATGGCACGATTGGCACAATCTATATGTCCTTTATACTTGATCAACCAATCCATACCAAGTATTATATCTATGCCATCGGAGTCTATTATAATGAGGTTCGCTAGGAACTTTACTCCATTTATAATTATGGTTGCACTAGGGCTAACCAATTTAGTCCTCAATTCTTTTCCAGGAGATTGGACTATCATAAGGTTCTTTAGCATACAAATATTCCAATTATTTCTTTCAGCAAAAGCTTTTGTTACGAATGAATGTGTAGCTCCAGAATCAAATAATATAATTGCTGGTACTGAATTAACCAGGAACTTACCCAGAACTACGTCTGGTGCATCTTCCGCTGCTTCTGCGGTGACATGGTTGATACGCCCTCTGTTGAATGGCTGTGGAGTCTGTGGAGTCTGAGGGCTTCCACGTCCTTGACCGGTAGTTGGAGCTCTTGCTGGTGTAGGATCCAGGTTGAAGCGGACCGGGGTTACCGCTTGACGCTTCTGTGGGCAACTGCTGGCATAGTGTCCCATATTTTTGCAATTGTAGCATTGCACTCCTGCAGCTACATTTCTATTCTGCTGTTGTTGGGCTGCATTTCCAGTTCTAGGAGTTTGAGGCAAAGGGCGAGGCGCAGAAATGGGTGTCCTTGGATGATTATGCACTGGAGGCCGGTTGTACTGTTGTTGAGTAGGGCGTTGACGGGAACTGCTAGCAGACTGTTGGGCTTGAAACTTCCTTTTCCTAGCATCAAAAAGCTGACGCTGGGCATCTTCTTGTACTAAAGCTTTGTTCACCAGATGTTGAAAGGTAGGGTAGTCATTGGAGACTAACTGAACTTTGAGATTGGGGTCCATTCCTCCCATGAACCTCCAGATCTTTGCGGCATCAGTCGCCACATCTTCCGGTGCATATCTTGACAATTGGATAAATTTACTCAGATATGCGGAGACGCTAAGGTTTCCTTGTTGTAGCTGATGAAACTCCTTCCTTTTCATTTCCATAATACTCATAGGAATATGAGCAGTACGGAAAGTTTCCAAAAATTCTTCCCATGTAATATTCTGGGCATCTTGATGTGCGGCACAGTAGTTATCCCACCAATTAGCAGCAACTCCCTTGAGTTGGTGGGCGGCGTACAGAACCTTCTCATGCTCTGCACATTGAGCCAAATTGAGTTTCCTTTCTATTTCTTTAATCCAATCATCCGCCTCCAAAGGGTCAGCAGATCCTGCAAAGGTCGGAGGTCGGGTTCTCATAAATTCCCCAAGTTTAGACTGTGGCTGTTGAACTGGTGCTTGCTGGACTTGTTGGACTTGATTTTGGGCCAAAGCTTGAAGTAGTTGCAACTGCATGGCCATCATCTGTTCCATGTTGGGAGCTTGAGCTGGCGGAGGTGGAATGTTGTCTTCTGGTTGAGCATTAGGGTTACGGCTACTGCCCGGGTTGTTCCTTGTGTTCACCATCTGAAACGGTTTCCAGGGTTAGCAAAAGGTAAGAGCGAACTAGCATAGATAAGAGGTTAGGGGAAACTAAATAACATCCCAAGCCAACACACAAGAAGAAACCAGCAACCACTTAGGGAAAACTTTATTGAAATCAAGATAATTTTATGAATGGCTGCACCACAAGTGCACATAGGCTTGGTACAGTCCATCCAACACACCAAAATATGATAAAGCGTTCTAAAAAACGTGGATAATTATTTGGGTACTACTGACTCAACTAACTACTCATCCTCCACGATGATGCGCTCCTCCGGATCCTCCTCGGGGTCCTCCTCTGAATCAGATAAGTGTCTCTGTCCACAACCACGGCAGTTGTTCGGCGAACGCGACCGTGATCGACTCTGACTAAAGTCGGAAAAACCGGAGCGAGATAGCTGGCGTCCCCGGCTAGATCCTCCAATATCAACGTCGGGTGGCGGACTGGAGCGTCGCACACTCTTCCTCGCAGTAAGCCTAGTGCGAGGTCCAGTAAACTGGACTGGAGCAGCAACAGGGGCTGATGGAGTCGGTGTAGTGGTAGCAGCTCGAAGACGCTCTACCTCTGCCTCGGCAGCAGTCCTCGCCTGAACGGCGTCGGCGTGGGCAGCCTCACTCTGCAGTAGCTGGGCTCGGAGAGTGTCGGAGTGGTCGTAGCTCGACGTAAGCAGCCTCCGAAGAAGTCCGATCTCCTGCTGAGCTCTGGCGTAAGTCGCTGAAGCTGCCAGGGTGTGCTGCACCTGGTGAGACAAGCGCGGGTCATCCACCACCAGCTGGAAAAGCTCTGGATGAGTCTGTCCTGCTCTCGTCGTCGGGAAGAAGCAAAAAGGTGACTGTCGTAGCTCCTCCTTGTGCCTCCTGCACAACTCCGAGATTGCCAACTGTGCTGCATCCTGGATCGCATCTGAGCAGAAGGTCCGTGGATACTCAATATGACGCTCAATTGGGTCAATCCTTCCGTCTGGAGCGTAAATGAACACCTCCATGCTCCAGGAGTCCGTGCTCATCACTCGTGTGTTCCGCCCTCTGAAGATAGGCTGTTGGGTGTACTTCAGATGCTGCATTAGCTGCCGTAGAAGAGTCGCAAAAGCTCCCTCACTCTCGCCATGAGAATGGTGATCCCACGGGGCTGATGATGACGAACCTGCCATCTACAAGTTGGAAAGAGGAGAGATCAGTAAAGATTTTTAAATAGTGAAAAGGGAGGACAGAAACAAGATACTAAGTAAGAGGAGAGTAGAAGCAAAGAAACTTATATATTTTTAATATATTCTTTTTAAACATAAGTCCTTAAAACTTCCCAATACCTAGGGTTCGTCCTACAGTCAAGATGGCTCTGATACCACTTCTGTGAGACCCGGAGTAGAAACTCCCGGACCCCCCCTGTGCATTTCAGTACTAGTCCCAGATCAAAGCTAGTACACACAGATAACCAGAAAAACGGTACATTGTCATCCACGATTTGTTACAATAATAACTGAAGGTTTACAAAGGTCATTGCCTTACAAAGGTTCACAGAACCTTAAAACGAAAATAAACACAGCGGAAGCAAAAAGTAAATTAATCGACCCATCAATCTGCCACAGGCAATTGACTGGGGAAACGAGTCCTAAGCATCCGGGAAGAAACCACCGCATCCACACTCGGCACAGAAGTCGTAATCTCCAGCTTGAGCTTCTTCATCCTCTGTTATTATATTTATAGAGCAACAGGTGAGTACAAAAATGTACTCCGCAAGTCTTGGGAAAGATGCATAGATGCAAGGCTTTACAAAGGAAGGCTATATGTTTCTTTTGCAAAAATCAGCATTTTATTTCAAATCTACATAATTACTTCAAAGGCCATTTGATAAACATCTTGTTTTTCATAAATGAAATTAGATAAATAACTTAGTGAAGGTTAAACCACCAACACTAATATCTCAGGCTATCTGCCAATTTTCAAAACTCAGGTTAAACCACCTGATCTGGTTACACCACCAGATTTAAATCACGAGAGTTACACCACTCCCGAGTTTGACAAACCATTTTATTTTGAAATAAAAATCAAACTTCTACCATGTGAATGCATTCCTTGCCCGCCCTTGACCGTGGGCACGGCTATTCGAATAGTTTTACTCTGCAGAGTTTGTACACTTTACCCACAAGGGATAAATTATCTTAATAGTCAACATGCTTCCTTTGGCATGAGACCCAGATAAAATATCACAAAGCCTTTCACCTACTCCAGTATAGCTAGATACCACCCGCTAAGGTTTCACCACAACTCGAATCCACGAGTCGGAGCCCCCTCTTGCGCCGTATGAGTACAGTAAACCCTGTCCCTCACTATGAGTAACCAGTACACCCTGGCACTCAATACACCACTGGTGATATCTAAACTACACCTTTATAGGTTAGTTAGCTAGGTCGTACCCATATAGACTTGTGGTTGCACTGTTTTGCTCAGTTTGGACAAACACAAGCGTCGGTCCTTAAACGACCAGGGTGGTTCATTCACAATTCCAAAAATTCTCGTGCTAACTGCACCAGCCAAACCTTCCATCCACCCTTGTCAACTTTTCACTTTAAAGTTCATTTTTACTTTTAAATTAACAGTGGTAACATCCATTACCACTTTTCAAACAAATCATTTAACAATGGTAACATTCATTACCAATGTTCGAACAAATCATTCATCAAAACATTTAGCAAACATGCTACTCATTTGAGCATTATTACATTGATTTGCTACGCTAAGCATTTGCTAATATTTAAAAATTCAACAGATGTAATACTAACTCATTATTGAGTCAAAGGGATATTCTAAGTTGACAATGGTACAAGGTAAACAATTTTCAATGGAAGGTATAACAAATTGGGTATTTAACTAAATTTTCTAAATCAAATTATCACTTGATATAACATAAGCATGCAATAATTTAAAATAACCACCTAATCATTTTATAAATCATTTGAGCAAGTTGATCAAAGAAAACTTGCAAAACATAGGATCAAAATGATCAAAGGAGACTTGCCTTCCTGTGCTGGGTTGAAATTTTCTGGGGCTTGCTCTTGAAGTTCCTCGGACAAATCGGTCTCTACACGTAAATCAAGAAATCCAAATAAATAAAATAAAATAAAAATTCAAAAATTGAAACTAAATATACCAATTGAAAGATTAGAATTTTAGATGAATTTAGAAATTTGAATGGATCAATTTGGATTTAAAATGAGCAAGTTATGGCTGTTGGAAGTTTGAAATCAGAGAAAATGGAAAAAAATAATTTCTGGAATTATCTTTTAACTGAAAATGAATTATGACGTCAGCATAGATTTTCTGGGAATTAATTTACTGAAGAAAATTACAATTATGACGTCAGTATGGAATTAAAAATAAATTACAGAGGCTGACATGTGGGGCCAGTCTACGGTGGACCGCGTCCACGGACAACTACAGTTGCTGACGTGGCAGACCGAGAGTGACACGTGGCATGCTGACGTGGCAGTGCTGACGTGGCATGGGGCGAAGGGTTTCGGCTGACGTGGCGCTGACGTGGCAAACACGTGTCTGCCACGTGGCTTGACACGTCGGATAGGACTGACGTGGAGGCTGAGGTGGCGGAGCTGACGCGGCGGGTGCGCGGCTGTCGGCGGAGGTGGATCGGACGGCTGGGATTTCGAACGCGTGGCTCGATCCCGAGCGTTGGCTCAGATCCAGATGAGCGGCGGTGATGAGGCGGCGGAGACGCGAGCGTCCAGTGGATGGATGCCGCGTGGCGCGACGCGGGCGACGGGGCCGAGGCGGTGCGGACGTGGACGGCCGAGATGAGGACGCGTAGGCGCATCTGAGCCATCGAGGAATTAACGGTGGAGATGGCGCGGTGCGAAGGCGGGAGTCCGGGCGATCGACGACGCGTGTCCAGGCGCGTCGCACGAGGCGTCGCGGACGCGAGCGCGCGCGGGCGAGCGCGGACGCGGGCGGCGCGACCGAGGGAGCGAGCGTGTGGGAGCGTCTCCCTGGCGCTCGGACCGAGGGGCAGCGCGAAACGGAGGGCGCGGCGGAGGACTCACCGGCGGCGACCAAATCCCACGGCGGCGACGGTTTGAACGGCGACGACACGCACGCGAGAGAGGAAGAGAGTGGGAGAGAGCGAAGGGGTGAGAGTGGTGGCCGGGGCTCGTTTTATACACGGCGGAGATGGAAACGCCCGCGCGAACCTCGCCGGCGTAAATGCGACGGTTACCGACGCTTCGCGGCGGAAACGGGCGTCTCCTCGGGTGAAAACGGGCGCAGTTAACGGCGGCGACGAGCGGACGCTCCCGGTTCATTAAAGGCGAAGAAGTAACGGCCGAGGAGGCGAAATGCGAGCTCGGCGGCGGCGCGATAATGGCGGCGATGCGCGAGAGAAGGAACGGTCGCGCGGGGACGAAGGCCTGACAGGTGGGACCCACTGGCAGTGACCTACTCTGACCGACGGTCTCTGACGGGTGGGGCCCGCTTGTCAGCGCAAAAACAAAAAGAAACTCAACCTCGCGCGCGGAGCGGGGCTCGAACGCGCGCCGAGGGAGCGGGGAGGGAAGAGAGCGGCGGAGTAAACCAGTCGGGCGGGGAGGCACTGCCTACCCAATAAGGGTAGGTAATCCCTTTGAGGATTAGCTGCGGGGAAGCCGTCGGATGTACGACACGTGGCGCACGGAGAGGGAGGGAAGGCGGGATGGCGCGGACGGCGGGGATCGATCCGGGCGGAGATGGACGGATGGATGGCTGACAAGTGTCAGCCCGAGGAAGGGTTTTGATATTAAAATTTTTTTTTTATATTTCAGAAATCAGTAGGAGGCTTTAAAATAGTCAGAAAAATACCAAATAAATTCCAAAAATTGCAGAAAAATTCACATAATTCACTGATAATATTTTGAACATATGAAAAATATTTCCAACCTATTTTGATATTAAATTTTTATTTTTTTTAAACAGAACTTTATATTCTGAAAAATCCAAATAAATTGAGATAATTAATTTAAAATTATTTCTTCCAAATAAAACAAAAATTGGGATGTTACATCCACTTTGTTCTGAAGCACTCGGAGCAGCTCCCGTTCGACCCCCGATGGGAGCCCCTCGCCAATGGAGACAAACTGCCCCTCCGCCTGGAGCGGCACCTTCTTGACGCCGCCTTCGGGCCGAGGCTTGGGCGTCCACCCGGGGGCGGAGGGCCCAGCACCGGGCGCGCCGGAGAGAGCATGCACCGGGCGATGCGAGACGCGGCTTCCGCCCTCGGCCCGTCTTGCCAGGTCTTGGTCGCCGAAGATGGTGATGACACCCTCCGGGCCCGGGAGCTTTACACACAAGAAGGCGTGGTGCGGGATTGCCTCGAAAGAGTTGATGGCAGGTCGCCCCAATATGGCGTTGTAGGGGTGCGGGATACCTACGACATCAAAGGTGACATGCTCGGTCCGGATGTTACCTTTGTTGCCCTCCTGACGGAAGGTGACAGGAAGGGAAACGTGCCCCAGGGCCTGCAGCGGTTGACCCCCGAAGCCTTGAAGCGGAGCTCCTGGCTGCTCCAGCCGGCTTCGGGGGATTGTCATGCGGTCGAAGGCGTCTGCGAATAAGATGTTCGCGGAGCTTCCCCCGTCGACAAGGACGCGCTTGACTTCGCAGCATGCTATGTGGGCCTGGATGACTAGAGGGTCTTGGTGAGGGTACTCGACGCCCCTGGCGTCGTTCAAGTCGAAGGTGATGTTGCGGGGCGGCATCCAGAGCTGCGGCTGCTCCCCGGGGGCTTTTGAGGAAGAGCCTCCGGTGATGACACCGACGGTGTGATGCTGCGCGCCCTCCGTTGCGGTGGCCCATATGGGGCTATCCCTTGGGTGCCCCACATGGGCTTCGGCGGGGGGTCGAGGAGGCGGAGTCCGAGATTCGGCCGTCACCCTCCGCAGCTCCATCACCGCGATGCATGCCCTTGTGTAATGATCGCCGTAGCCGTGTACCTCGCACCACTTGCCATAGCGCAGAAGCTCCTGCTCTGCGCGGGGCTGGCAGCCGTAGTCAAATCCGCCCTCCGATCCCCGGACTCCCCCTCGTGAGGCAGGGTCGGGTCCTTGGCGGGTGCTCTCGGTGGCGAGGACGTGATGGGCCGCCTACGACCGGCGTTGGCGGCGCCGAGGTTTGCGCCTACACCGTGACGAGCCTTCCTGTACTCCGTCCTCACTGCCTCGAGGAGGGCCTCCTCGGAGCTTTCGGCTACGGCCCGGCTTCGAGGAGGGGCCACCCGCTCCGACCTCGCGCGGGGGCCGCTCCTCATGGGCGAGGCCGAGGGCGGTGATGTTGCGTCTTCGCGCATCCTCCTCCGCCCGCGCATACTCGTCCATTTTGTCGAAGAGCTTGGCCACTGTCGTAATTGGCCTCCGCGCGTTGTATTCGGCCATCGGGCCCGGGCGAAGGCCCTACATGGCTGCATTAACGACTGTGGTTTCGTTAACATCGTGTACCTGGCCTCGGGTTTCGGCGAAGCGCTTGAAGTAGTCCCGGAGCATCTCCGAGGGTCCTTGCTTCACAGCGAAGAGTTGGTCCGCATCGGTTCGCTCGACATGATGTCCTTGAAAGTTGGTACGAAGCCGGTCGCGAAGCTGCTCCCACGCATAGATGGAGCCCGGCTCTATGGTAAAAAACCAAGAGAGCGCCACTCCGTGCAGTGCGAGGGGGAGTCCCTTCGCCTTCGTGGTGTCGTCTCCGCCCACGGCCTCGATCGCGGTTTCGTATACGCGCACGAACTGGCGAGGATCCGTGTCGCCTTCGTACGGGTCGGTGATGCGAGGGAACTTGAAGTCTTCGGGCCACGCGGCCTGCTGCAGCCCCGCCAAAAGCGGGGATTCCGGATCTACGCATCTCAGCGGGACACGGCTAGCCGTGGGGGCTTCGCGGCTGTCCACCTTCTCTGGCGTGGGCTCGGGCACGACTACTGGCGCGACCTGCTGGCTCCGAGCCTCTTGTATATCTCGGACGGCTCCGCGAAGGTCCCCTAGTTCTTGCTGAAACGCGTTGAGAGCCGCCCGCAGGGCGCTTTCCATCGCCGGTGCGGGCGGGGTCGCCGGTGCTTCCGACGGGCGGATCGGTGCGGGGACGACCGCGTCGCGGGGTCCCGAACTGCCGGTCGCTCCGTCGTGGCTACCTCGGACCGCCCGGTCCGCACCGCCGGCGAGGGGTGCAGTGGGGGCGGCGAGGTCGGCTGACGTCGCGTCGGCGGGGTCGGTTGTCGCTGCGCGAACGCCGGCGTCTTCGGCCACCACGCCTGCGTCGGCGCCCGCGCCCGCCACTGCCGATGCCGAAGCCCTGGTGCTCATACGATGCTCCGGGCCGACCGCCTTCTTCCCCTTCGCCGCCGCTGAGGAAGCTTTTTTCGGTGCCATCTTTTTCTTCGGTCTTCAGGCTTGTCTTCGTCCTCCCCACGGACGGCGCCAACTGTTGTGGCTACAGACCAAACAGAGAGAGAGATGGTAGTGGAGAGTGATGAAGATAAGTGTAATGGCCTGGGTCCTCCCCAAGGCTTACTCATATATATATACACATGAGGAGTGCTTTTACAGCTATACCCTTACGTCTGGTTATCCCCTCTGGGGGCAGTTATGTCATTACACATGGCCTATTCTGGGCCTTATAATCTCCTACCAGGCCTGCTGGGTTTAGGTGGGGGCCACCCCTACGACAATTAGACTTAGCTTTATTTATTTATCTAGCAGGCTTGTTTTATAAGGTTATATTTCAAGATTTGCTATTTAGCAAAATATAACACTAAAATTTATTTGTCGATGGCACTCTAGTGATAACTACTATTTACGCAACTACATTAGGTAGCTTACTTTTAATCACCCGATGACCTAAGGGGCTACTTTATTACAATTGCCACATATATATATTTTTCTAACATGACATTTCTACTTAAGGACACTCTTTTGATTAAAGGTTGTTATCAATTTATGTATCTTCTATACAAATCATGTACCTTTAGTTGTTGTTTTCATGCAAAGTAAGTTGTCGAGAAAGATCGTATGTATGTACATTAGGTGATGACCGGGTTTGCTATTTATAGTTACATTTGGTGTCAAATTTATTTTCCCCAAATTTAACTTGGAAGTCTTTTTGGTTGGGTGTTTATTACTTTTAGAACTCTCTTTTATTATTGCCTACACTTACTTTTTAGGTTAAGCTAACTAATAAAGACACCCTGCTCATGCTTATATGGTAATTAACCAATATTACATCTTAAACAAATTCATTTACAGCCTAATAAGATTTGTTGGCTAATTACTTTGATATGAATTTTAATTGTTATTTTTATTTTAATTAAGGTTCTTGTGATAAATGGACATTTACACAAAAGAACCATCTTCTATTAACATTACATTATAAATTTTTAGATCTAGAGTAACTAAATAAAGGCACACTAATTACTCATACATGATGACTAACTTAATATTAAATCTTAAATAATGCTATTTATGCCCTCTCTAAAATTATTAGTTTTCATAGACTATTTCTTAATTTTGTTTTTCCCTAGCTTTTCCTCAGTTGAAGTGGCTAGCAAAACCAAATAAAAAGGAAAGAAAAACATGCGCCCAATGGGAATTGAACTCGGGAGCTGGGGGAGGCTGTCTTAAGCTCACTGGGTAAGCCAATTGGACCGGCGGCCCTTTGCGACAGGGTAGGGGAAAACGTTTTACAAGAGGCGACTATGAAACTGGGCTCCTCCATTCGGCCAAAACAGGGGAGGCGCACGGCGGTCGGGGCAGTTGGGCTCGCCGGCGCGTCCGGTGGCCGGAGGGGCAGCGAGCATGCAAAATGGGTCGTTTCCGAGGTGAGGAAGCCTGGGGGTTGCGTCTCCGGCCGGGAAGGCGTCGTGGGCGGCCAGCACGAGCTCGTGGCGGCCGGTGTAGGGGTGAAATGTGGCGGCGCCGCCGTGGTGGGAGAGAGAGAGATTGGAGAGGGGCGTGAGCAGGAGTGGGTCACGGGGGTGCTCACCGCGGGTTTGGTTGAGCCGGGGAAGCACCGAGGCGCGCCGGCACCGGAGCTTGCGGCAGCGCGGGGAGGGCCATCGGCGCCGGTGAGCTACGGTAGAGGAGAGAGCGGGGCGGTGCTTTGGGAGGCTCTGTGGAGACCTGAGGGTGCGCCCGGCGAAGGGAATCGGGCCGACGTCCAACGAGCAAGAAACGGGGGCGGCGGCGGCGGTTCTGGCCGGAATTGGGGAGGATGAACCGTGCAACAAGCTTGGTGCATGAAAATTGAATTGGTTCGGTGGGAAGGCGGTTGAGGAGTGGAGGATTGCTATGACGCTCTTGATTTGGGGAGTAGATGGCCGGAGCAGTGGAATTGTGTGGGAAAGTTGCGGCGGTGAGCTCACGGCACTGGGGAAGAAGAGGAGAGGGGAGGGTGTGGGGAGGCCTGGATGAGGTTGAATGCCATTTATAGAGTTGGGGAGGGGGAAGCCACTGTGGCCGGTGAGCGAGGTACAGGTGCGGAATAGCGACGGCGGCATGGGCACGAGACAACAACGACGTGCGGCCGCAGAGGGGGAGACGGGAGTGGTTCGGGGCAGGGCATGGCGCTCGGTGCAGCTTGACAGGGGCGAGGACACGAGGGTGACAGGCGTGACGCGAGCTCCACGGACGACGTGCGCGCTGCAGGCCGTGGTCCGGGTGTGACGGGCTGGTCCTGTGGATGACGGAGCGGCATGGAGGACGGAAGGAGAAAAATAACGAGAGGAGGAGGAGGAGCCAGCTCGCGCGGAGGAAAGGAGGAGGGGCGCTCGGGCCCAGTCGCAGAGAAGAAGGGATGCGGGGGCGCCGGCCCACTGGGCAGTGGAGAGAGAGAGGATAGGGAGAAAAGAAAAGGAGAGGGGAAAAGAGAAAAGGCTAGGGCCCACATAAATTTTCATACTTGTATTTTCTTACTGCTAAAGTTGTCATTGCATATGTATAATTTTGTAGATATATTTATATGTATTATCCACATGTATCTGTATCCCACTTATTTGTTTCTATTGTTATTTGTGCCATTATTTTCAGAAATGAAATTTTATGTTTTGAATTCAGGCCATCCCATCATTTTATGGATCATCTTTTCAGATTCGTATTTTAAATTCTTGTTCTCTATTATTTGAACTTTTCCTTTTATGATATCACTAGTGTTTGTTTCTCAATATTTTTGCTTGCATGACACAAAACTCAAGTGATCTTCAATTAAATATTCAGAACCAATCTGAATGCCAGCAAAATGCAAGAAAAGTTTTAAAAAGTTCGTATTTTTGAAGCCTCCAAAAATTTGGGATGTTACACTCCTCCACCCTCGCTTCCTTCCCTCCCTCATCCATCGCTCCGCCCTTCTCCCCATGATCTCTGCTCCTCCCCCCGTTCTCCGCGCCGCCTCCTCCCCTCCCTCCTCCGCCCTCGCCTCCTCCCCTCCCTCATCCGCCGCTCCGCCCTCGCCTACTCCTCCCCACCCCGCGCCGCCGCCACCTCCTCTTCCCCCCACTTCTCCGCACCGCCGCCGCCTCCTCCTCCCCCCACTTCTCCGCTCCGCCACCTCCTCTTCCCCCCACGTCTCCGCACCGCCGCCGCCTCCTCCCCCCACTTCTCCGCTCCGCCGCCGCCTCCTCCCCCGCTCCTCCGCTCCGCCCCGCCTCCTCCGCTCCGCCAACGCCTCCTCCTCCCCCCAATGGATCGCCTCCTCCTCATCCCTGCTAACGGCACCACCGCCACCTCCCCTTCCATGAGACGCTGCCTTCCCTCCCTGGTGGTGCCTCCCCCGTCTCCCTGCACCATCCCCTCCTCTGCGCTGCCCGCCCGCTCGACAAGAACGCGCCGAGTGGTGAAGAGGTAAGCCCGAATCCCCGGATGGTAGCGTCTCCCTCGCGGCTTGCTTAGGTTGGATCTAGCTGCTCACGCCATGCTTTCTCCCAGTGAGAGACAAAACCCTAGGTTTAGTGGCGATGCCCATCTCCCTGTTCTACTACGCAGTGCGTCGGCCGTCTTGCTATAGAATTGGGTTTTGATCCATGGTCGCTTTGCAGGTTGCTCTTTGCTTCTCACGACGAGTAGCATGGTGAAGGATCAACTCCACCAGATGTCGACGACATGTGATTCGCTTCTACTCGAGCTCAATGTATGCCTATTTGTGTTGGGCTATTGCAAGGAATTGAGAGGTGCTTTTGTTTCAGGTGATTGGGGATGAGGTCAGGGAGCTTGACATGGCGAGGGACAGGATGCTGCTAGAGCTCGAGCAGGAGCGCCTCGAGGTCTACAAGAGGAAGGTCGACCAGGCCAACAGGTGCCGGGCCCTGCTGCGGCAAGCCATTGCCGAGGCCGAGCTCGCCGACATCTATTCAGCCATGGGCGAGCCACCAGTGCACGTCAAGCAGGTTTGTTCCTGGTTCCACTAATGAGTGTACAAGTGTGGGCATGCCTTGATATTGTCTCAACTTATCCCTGTTGATGAGAACAGGTCTAATCAATCTTATATTTTCTATATTAGGTCTGCTTTGTACTGCTGCCTTTGCATTCTTCTGCTTCTATCTCCACATTGCAGTAATTGCTGGGGAAATGATGCTTGGCCTGAAATTCGTTTTCATCACCATTCACCCAATCAAGTAGTTGACTCATCCTATGACGTACTCTTCTATTGGCAGTCTCTTTTTTAGCATTCATTAACAACCCATGTAACTTATTTCAGATGGGGAGGAACTTTGTTGAACTCTTTCCTGTTTAATGTTGGACTCATCCTACTTTGCTCCATCAGGTATGCTATCGGGGCTGTCTTTTAGATGTGTATTTTTTATTGTAAGTTTCTGATGAAGTGTTGAAGGCTGTAAATGTGCGCTTGCTTATTTTATTCATAATAATGCTTGTCCAGGGAAGGCGAAAGCAGAAACCAACAGGAAGGTTCCAGCTCTCAAATTGATTTGTGGTTTGCTCTGTAAGTGAAGCCTGACAAATTCAACAGAATATTTGTTCCCGAGTGATAGTTTAATTAGCGATGTATATGAACCTCCAAACCACTTTCTCAAAGAGCTGGGGTGTTACCATTGGTGTAAATTACCGACCATGAAAATCATGGAAGGTGAAAACGAAGAAATTTTGGTTGCCCTTGGGTATGGATGTTAGAGCCTTTCTAGCCAGCTTGCTAACACCTTCTCGGAGGCAATCTATAGCACAAGGCCACCTTCAGTTCCCTCTGGTTTCTACATGGAACTTTGGCATTAAGTTAAGGGAAGTTATTGCCATTCTCTTTGTTGGGTGCATATTTGGTTCCATTCTTTCATAGCAGATCATTGCATATATTCTTCATTGGAAATTTCATTGAATTAGTTAACTTGTACAATCCGTTCGTTGGAACTGTCTTCGCTGTTACAGTAGGATGTTTAATTTATCGGGCAACTTATTTTTTAGTCCATAGTTTACAGTTCTATCATTTGCATCATCCATGTTATTAGAGCATTAGGAGCTATGCAATTCAGTCAGGTTAGGTCATGGAACTTGAAGTTTATGTTGCTTGCTGCTCGAAAAGGTGTGATTCTCAAGTTGAATCAGGGAAGAACATTTGTGTGGGATGAAGCAGGCTTCATGTTGACATTTGATGAATCCGAGCTAACCATGTCTTGTCAGTAGGATGATGTGCTATATCTAGGGTGAAATGCAATGTGTTGCTAACTTTTGTCGGTAATGGGAGGAAAATATGATGTTTAAGATAAAGAGATTCAACATGGATTAATGTTATGCCTTTTCTATCTACTACCGCATTTGTTGGCTTACTAATGTACTGTTTGAGTATTTCCATTGATGTTCTGCACACAATTTTGGGTTCTGTTTTGCAGTGTTTACTTGTACATGGCCACTAGATCTGTTCTTGCATTTTTATGAAGGTTGTAAGATTTTTTTTATCCACCGCAACGCACGAGCATGTAACTATTATAACGCTCTGGCGTATGTGCATGCAGTGTGTTCGCATGTGGATCTATTATACCACGTTGGAGACAAGTGCAGAGACAATCTGGTTGGAGGATATGCCTTTTTTCTTTAGGAGATTTTGATCTGCTTATTGGTTGTAGAACTGGATGGTATCCATCAATAAATCTTCTTTTACACATGCTTTTACCTCTTTATTAAATTTTCAGATAAAGGCATAACCCTCCATCCTTCAGAAACAAGAAGCTCTCACCACCTTCATACCGCAAGGTGGCTGGACTGAAAGGGGGGTAACGAGTTGTTCCGTACGAGGGAGGTGCTAACTTGGAAGAGATTTCTGAGGTTGAAGGTGGATCAGAGAGGTTTCAGTTAGGTCACAAAGATGAGGGCTTGTCAGAGATCAGGACGCAACTGCTTTAGATTGAAAATCAGCAGACCAGTTTACTAAATCTTCTCCAGGTGATTTTCCTTTGTTATGTTGGACCATATATTCTACAATTCAATTCGTAGGCTCCTAAACCTTCATGTTAAATGACAAATTAGCTAGCTAACTGCTCGAGCATTTTTTTTACGGTTTGTTCAGTTCACGTTCATTAACAAAAAAACAGTTCATTTGCTATTAGAAACTGAGACATGGTTCTGTCAGTACTCTTTATCTTTGGGCTTTTCAAAACTGCCGAAAGTACACAAGGCATTCCCTGTGAGGATAATAGGCTTGTAGCCATGAAATGTGTCTGCAGAAATTAAGTAAAAAACGTTTCTCATTACATTGGCTGTTTGACAAGGGGAATCGAACTTCAGGCAAGTTAAGTTATGCCTAAAACTGTCGGCAGTCAGGATATTCAATCGCAACGTTCATGTTGGTTATGAAGAGGGTAACATTTGGTTGTGATGCATAATGCCAGAAAGGGATCGCTACTGCAAAAGATTGCAAAGTTTGTCTCAATACGTGTTCAACGTGTAGCATTGATTTGTCAGTATAAATGGCTCTTGAATATGCCTTCATGCCAATAGTCAAATCAATGTATTGACATCTATCAATGTCATGGTTTTGTGTGTGGGTGGGGGGAGGGGGTTGATAGCAACATGATAGATGCTATATGACAATGTCTTATTCTTCAATTATCATCATTTCAAATCTGATCCTGCAGAAGAATCGGTTTATCTTTTTGCTGATTTTACTTGTATCTGTCAGGCAGCAATTGATATGTTAAATTGCAAGCCATGTAGTCATTAGTCATTGCGGGAGTAATTCACGCTACAAGCTTCCGATATTCTCCATATTTGTTGGAAGCTCATCTAACATTTGTATTTCATTTTGTTTATCAGAAATTTATGGGGGGGAAAATCTGAGAATGGCATGAATTCGTTGGAGACAAGGGTCCATGGACTGGAGATGGCATTGGATGAGATCTCTCGTGATTTAGCTGTCTCTTCAGGAAGGATGTCAAACAGAGAACCTGATGTGAAAACCTGCTGCATTCTGAGCCCAAAATTCTGGAGAAGGCGCGATGGTGGTAGGCACTCTTCCAGATTTTCTGTCTCTGATGCTCCAAACAGCTCGGAGGAGAGCAGAACTGGTAAAACACAGAAAATCTATGTACATGCATCTATGTGTGATGCTCCAAACAACTCTGTACATGCATATCTAATGTTGAATTACGTTAGGCCTTCATTTGTTTGCACGGGAGTGAATGGATGTGCATTTTTCACTTAAGAGGATAAAAAAGGGTAATATCACTTTGATCATCTTTGAAACTTAAAGTTCCAGAGCTATTCCCAATGTTTTTGGTGTGTATCCCGCTGTCTTGCAGCTCCAGTGTCATCTTAATGAATATTTGGTTATACAATATATGAGACATGAATATTAATGAATCTGATTGTTCGTTTTATTTTTTACAAATTTTATCTTGTTTTGTATTTTACCGTAGCGTTAGCACAGGCACACTACTAGTAAGGATAGGGACTCATGATTCTTGTTACTGTTTTTATAATTGTTGTTTTGAGCATCTACTTATATGTAGGAATAATGAGCTTGGACTGCGAGACGGAGGGAGTATTAGGATGTGTTTGGTTGGTGGAATGGGGAGGAATGGGATGGGACGATTTCAGTTTTTTGGGATGGGATGAAACGGGATGGTTCTATTAATATGTTTGGTTCATAGTATGGAATGGTTCTGTTTTTTATTTGGTTAGTGGGATGGAGAAGAATGGAACCGTTCCGTCTCTTGTTTGGTTGGTGGGATGGGGATGAACGACGCGGGAGGCCGGCGGGCGGGAGGACGGCGCGGGAGGCCTGCGGCAGGAGGACGGCGCAGGAGGTCGGCGCTGGCAGGAGGACGGCGCAGGAGGACGGCGCGGGCGTGGGAGGACGGCGTAGGAGGATGGCGCGGGCGCGGGAGGGAGGTCGGCGCGGGAGGCTGGCGCCGTCGTGGGAGGCCGTCGCGGGAGGGAGATCGGCGCGGGAGGCCGGCGGCGTGGGATGCCGGCGCCCCGATCTGGATCTGGAGAGGTGGGGTGAGAGAACGGAGAAAGGGAGTGGGGTGAGAGAACGGGAGACAGAGGGCGTCCGGGATATTTTGGGGGATGGGTTGATTCCGAATTTTGAAGGAATATTCCTTTAGGAGGAATGGTTTGCTTCCACTTCATTCTCCTCCATACCACGATCCAAAACAGCTGGATGACCTCGAAATTGGAACAGGATGGTTCCATCTCTTGATCATCCTAGCATCCAAACACATCCTTAGAAAACGAAGAGGTTTACTGGTGGCGTTTTCAAAGTTTCACCTGACAGGCAGGCCTGGGAGTTCAAAACACGAAGCCCATCGTATTAAATCCATTCTGCTGAGTGAGGTGATTGATGATTTAAAACTTAAAAACGTAGGCACATCAAATAGATCGAGAAACCACATCACGCATGCATGAACAAGCCAAGCTATGCTCCAGCAATTCACACTTGCATGGCCTAAACCTTTACTACTACAATGTGCTCACTCCCATTGGCTGCACTACACTGTGCTCTTCATGCCTGTCTGCTCTAAAAATATTAAGCTTCTGACCGGTGATTTTAGCTAAAATTACACTGCAATGGTTATTAATATTTTCTAAATTATTTAATTAAAAATTTAAAATAAAAAATCATTATATCCTCACAGACAATGTAAAAAATAAAAAGAAAAGCTAAAAAACTAAAATTAACTAAAATTAAAAATTAATATATTTCAAGTGACTTCTAAATTAAATAAATTAAAAGAGAAAAAAAACTAAAATCTGAAACGGTGTAGAACGGGTTGTATATTTGACCACCGCCCGTCTACACCAAGCACATCCTCCATCCGTCTCTCTTCATCTCTCCCAAAGCAAAGCAAGACATTCCCCTCTACCACACAGACAGCTCCTCTTATACCACCAACACTGCCATCTCCCATGGAACCCAGACCGCCTGCCGCGGCCAAGGCGGCAAGCGGCGGCGGCGGCGGAGGAGGAGGCCGGAAGGGGAAGGAAGCCGGGAAGGGCGCGCCGGAGAACGTCAAGTTCCGGTACCGCGGCGTGCGGCAGCGGAGCTGGGGCAAGTGGGTGGCAGAGATCCGCGAGCCGCGGAAGCGCTCCCGCAAGTGGCTCGGCACCTTCGCCACGGCCGAGGACGCCGCGCGGGCCTACGACCGTGCCGCGCTGCTCCTCTACGGCCCGCGCGCCCACCTCAACCTCGCCACGACGCCGCCCCTGGCCTCGGCGCCGCACTCCCACCCCCGCTCCTCCTCGGCGTCAGCTTCCTCGAGCTCCTCCGCGCCCCCGCCGCTCCTGCCGCGCCCGCTTCACCAGTCGGCCGCGGCGGCCTACCACCACCGGTTCCACCTCCTGCCTCAGCGCGCGGCGCCCCCGCCCCCGCCGATGTACTACGCCAGCACGGCCACCGCGTACACGGTGACCACCACTGCAGCGCCACGGCCGGCGCCGAAGGAGGCAACCACCGCGACGGCAGTGGCGTCTTCTACGGTGGAGGCGCAGGGAGGGGCGTCAGAGGAGGCCGCTGCCGCTGCGGCAGCCGGGTGGGGGTACCACGGAGGCGAGGAGGAGGACTACGTGGCGGCGCTGCTGTGGAACGAGCAGGACCCCTTATGGTTTGATCTCTTCATGAAGTGACCATAAGAGTTCTTGGCTTAGCACGGTGTTGCAGCTGAGATTGTACTGTGTCCATGGTGGATGCATGCATGTGTGTGCAAGCAAGCAAACAAAGGTAGATAGTGTTGTGTTAATCTTATTGTCTTAGTTTTTTGTAGCATGTTTATTTGAGTTGTATCCCTGCATGGTACTATGCACGTTGCACTGACCATTGCATGTAGCATGTCATGTTTGTTTACCAAGTCATAGAGCTGCATGAATGGTTCCGTTAGTGGCCGAGTCTCATGGAGGCATGGCATAGAAAGCGGATCAAGTAGTTGCTCTCGGCTGTGCAAATAGCTATTTGAACCATGTAATCGTTGTTTTATTTGAGAAGGGAATAACAGAAGTGATCTTCTCCATGTATGCGTGTATCAGAGGGAGAACCACCAAAAAAGTAGCAGCGCCCACAAAGTTCTCTGCATTCATCTCCTCCCACGTCTTCCTCTCTGTGTTCATCTCCTACCACTCCGGGATCCGATCCAACAGATAGCCTTACTAGGGTTTCTGATATGTTTGTAATTAGTAAATCTATCTTTAGATTTGTTTTTCTCATTCTTTTTCTTGTATTTTTCTTGGTGGGTTTTGGCTTGGGGATAATGAGGTGGTATTGGAAAGATTTAGGGATTACTAGTGATTTAAGATTCGATTTCTATTCAGCTTTTTGCATGGATCAATGGATGCATGCATGCTAATGACATACATGTGAGATGTTATTGGATTTTTTTTCTAAACCTAGATTAATTTTGTGTAAGCTTTTTGGTCTACCCTCTATTCCTCTGCCTTATCCGTGGTGCATCTCACAATGCATCATGAGGCTAGAGGGTATGAACCTATTTATAGACTCCATTTTCAGGTGTTCCAAAGTGACCCACCTGTTTCCGGTATCCCGTGAGACTCCTGAACCATGTCACCAACCACGATCAGACATGCCAGTTTTATGAGTCTAAAATATATTAGTCCCAAGCACACATGTGTGAGTCATGTGCCATAATCAGATTGTTTATGAGATCAATTCTAATCTGATCATGTGGGTCAACAGTCTGTAGAGCCGATCCTGCAAAACAAACCCAGCTATTCCGACCTGTGCTGTGTCCGGGTTAAACAAATGCATGCATATCAAATTCCAGTAAATTTGATCTTAATAAACATGTCTACCATATTCCAGCACAGCCGTCCTCGGCACCTCGAGTATTAACTCCTCGAGTTAAATTCCGCATTAAATATTCCCTATCACTTACATCAATAATATGAATAATTCCACACTAAGTAAAGTTAACAATAACCATAATAAATATTGAAAGCCACATAAAATTCCTAACAGATGTAACCTTTTCCTTTCAAATTTTTGTATAGCATCTCGTATATTTCCTTCCTTTTTCGTGCTGTACTTTCCACGTCCTTAAATGATGCAAGATATTCTCTTAGTCATGCAATTTCCTTCGCTACTTCAGATGTAGCAATGTATTCAACTTCCATGGTAGAATGAGAAACTATATCATGTTTCCTGTTGCAATAAGGAATAACACCTCCCGCCAAAGTAAATAGATAACCAGAAACCATTTGCCAATCAGCATCAAAATAACATTGCAGTTGAAGATTATGACTATTAAAATATAATGAATAATCTATATATTCCTTTGACATATGCAGTACATATTTGATTTGTTTCTAGTGTTTTTCTCCAAGTTTCTTTTGATATCCACTAAGGATTCCAATGACATAGCTAAAATCAGATCATGTGAATAACATAGTATACATAAGATATTCCAAAACCAAAGAATGAGAATTTCCATTCATTCTAGCTTTTTCCTCAGGGGTATTTGGACATAATTCCTCACTGAGTATAGTTTACTTTTTCCTCAGAAGTATTCAGATATAATTCCTCATTGAGTATAGTTCCCTTCACAATAGGTGCATTAACATGCTTACTGTATTCCATAGAGAATCGTTTAACACACTTCCAAGGTATACCTTTTGGGACAACCTAAGAATCCTTTTATTCCGATCTCTATGTATTTCCACTCCAAAAACATAGGAATCTTCTCCCATATCTTTTATATCAAATTTAGAAGATAACCAAGTTTTTACTTTCATCAATGTATTTTTATCATTAGAAGCAATGAGAATATCATCAACATATAAAAACAGTAAAACAAAATATTACCCATAACTTTTGTATATATGCAATGATCACCTTCCGTCATTGAAAACCATATGACGTGATAGAATTATAAAATAGAATATACCACTGATGTGAAGCTTGTTTAAGACCATAAATTGATCTATTCAATTTGCAAACCTGATTTTCCATTTCCTTTTTCTCCAAAACCTTCTGGCTATTTTATATGAATTTTCTCCTCCAAAAGACCATTAAGAAAGGCAATTTCAAATCCATTTGGTGGAGTTCAAGATCACAATAAGTCGTCAATGTACTAATAATATAAATTACAGTAATTTTACCAAAAGGAGAAAAAGTTTCCACAAAGTCAATACCTTCCTTTTGTGTAAAGTTCCACAAAGTCAATGCCTTTCCTTTGTGTAAAATCTTTAGCAACAAGTTTAGTCATATAATTTTTCCACTAAACCCATTGTATTCAATTTTCTTAAAAAAAATATTTACAACCTATGGGCTTACGGTTGTTTGGTAGATCAATAAGCTCCCAAACTTTATTCCTCTTCATCGAGTTTAATTCTTCCCGCACTGCTTCCACCCATAGTTTTGGTTCTTCCTCTAAATCCAAATTTTTAGAGTGAACTTCCCCCAAAAATAAATAATAATCATCTAGATACTGGGGTGTACTTAAATTCCTCCCACTTTTCCTAAGCATGTTAGTGTTGGAAGTTTGATTTGAATTTCCTTCAGGTGCAGAATCTCCTTCAGTGTAAGAATTAATACCAGATGTATCTATATATGTTTTTGTGGAGTTGCCAACAAATCCACCCTGACCTGCTTAGCATGACAAGGTGTGTTTAGATATAAAAGTGTTACATTCCTGCTTTCCACCAATTTATTCTTTTTCTGTATCATAAAACTTGTACTCTTTAAATTTCAAAAAATAATCAATAACAAATTCCTGGTGTGCTTTTAGGCTATAATTTATCTTCTAGTTCACAACTCATTAGGAGTAACTATTACAGCCTCATATGATGAATGATTTAATAAATAAATAGCAGTATGAAAAACTTCCTCCAAAAGACAAAGGAAGATCTTAATAAGCCATCAAAGACCTAGCCATATCAATAAGTGTTCTATTCCTCCATTCAGCAACAATACTTGTTGCGGAGTGTAAGGTAAAATATACTGATGAATAATTCCCTGCTTTTAAAAAAACATTTAATATTCCTGAAGTGTATTTTCCTCCATGATCAGTTTTCAAAACTTTGATCTTTCTATTTGATTGATTTTTCACTTCAGTTTTAAATGTCTTGAACATATCAGAACCTTCCGACTTTTGTTTAAGTAAATACACACATCCAAATCTAGAATAATCATCAATGAATATGATAAAATAAATCTTTTAACCTCTAGTGGGAGTAGACATTTCACCACAAATATCAGAATGAATAATAGCTAGAGTCTCATTAGATCTTTCCGCTTTTGGAAAAGGCGCACGGGTCATGTTACCCATTATACAAGCCTCACAAATACTAAAATCCTCCCACTTAAATTGCAGAATTCCATAATTAATAAGCCTCTTAATTCTGTTTTTAGATATGTACCAAGTCATAAATACCATAAATATGATTCCAAGCATATGTTCCTATCAATTGATTTCCTCACTATGGAGTTATTTTCACCAACTAAGCAATCAATATTGTCATTATTTGATAATTCATCAAAAAAATAAAAACCATCATGATGAGTTCCAGTATGCACTAATTTCCCATTGAGTAATATTTTAACTCTTCCTTTCCCAAATAGTATGTCATAACCAATAACTTCTAACTGAGTAACAGAGATTAAATTTATTCTCATGCTAGGTGAATATAAAGTATCATGTAATAATAATTTTCCTCTATTAAGGAGTTTTAGGACATCATTTTCAATTCCAAGTATATTAGCTTTGGCATTAGGTTTTAAGAAGATATGTCTATTTCCCCTTGGAATTGTTTGCATAAAAGTGAAATCTCTATTATCTCTACTAATATGAGAAGTAGCACCAGAATCGACAATCCAACTATTTGGAAAAGTACTAGTAAGTATAGATTCAGTGCATACAAAAATATTAGACATACTGTTAGGCAAAGAATTACCTTTACGCTCAGCTGGTTAACTGTTTTGATTCCTTTGCTCATTCTGCTTCTTATTTTTCCTGCAGTCAGCCCTGAAATACCCATACTGACCACGGTTGTGACACTTGAAATTCTTGTACTTTTAATTCCTCTAAAAACAGTTATAATTCCACGATCATTCTGATCACGTTTCTTATTAAGCTTTTCTCTCAAATCACCATTAGACTTCCTTTTTTGCCAATTCCTTTTATTATTGCCTTTTTTCCTCTCCAAGTCGTAACTCAGAAATATTTCTTTCCTTTCCCTGAGAGAGTTTTCTATCTTCTTCCATAAGCAAATGATGTCTCAGAGTGCGCACGCCGACCAAAGACCAGTACGCCACTAGAGACAAGGATACGCCGCCTGCGAGACCGTGAGATCTCTATCCACGCGAAAAAAAAATCGGATGTGCTGCAATTCCTCCGGAATAGATGTGATGTGGAGTGCTGCAATTCTGCACATGAAGGGAAAAAAAAGAGAACCAACATGAGTACATGACATTCTCTCACGTGAAGAAAAAAAAATTGCTAGCAGAGCCTTTGCTCCGTAAGCCATCAATCTACTCTCGTCAACTCCAAGCCAAATAGGAGTTTGCCCTTTTCTTCACGCCATGTTGGATGTGACAACAAAAATTGCTGTATGTTGCTTTTCTTCACGGCTTCACCCCAGATTATGCATCGAGATAAGCCTTGCGCGCCGTGAGACGGAGGCTTGGAGCCGCGCGCGAGATCACGAGGAAAAACACGCCGTCCGAGGATGAGTCCGCGCCGATCACGATCGCCTGCTAATTTCTACACGCGAGATCGCCGGACCGACGACGCAAGTCGCCTTGTCCTTTTGTGCGGACGTCTGCCTCTGATCCTTGCTCCGATCCTCCCGAGGACGATGATACGCTGTGAGCCGTCGTGAAGACGCTGCGCGACATGCGTCCTCTTTCCGCATGCTGGCCGAGGAACAAACCGAGACAAGAAGAATCTGGCTCAGATACCAATGTTGGATTTTTTTTAAACCCTAGACTAATTTTATGGAGATTTTTTAGTCTACCTTCTATTCCTCTGCCTTATCCGTGGTGCCGCTCACAATGCATCATGAGGCTAGAGGGTAGGGACCTATTTATAGACTCCACTTCCAGGTGTTTAAAGTGACCCACCTGTTTCCGGTATCCCGTGAGACTCTTGAACCATGTCACCAACCACGATCCGACAGACCAGTTTTATGAGTCTAAAATATATTAGTCCCAAGCACACATGTGTGAGTCATGTGTCATGATCAGATTGTTTATGAGATCAATTCCAATCTGATCATGTGGGTCAACAGTCTGCAGAGCCGATCCTGCAAAACAAACCCAGCTATTCCGCCATGTTGGATTTTTTTAAACCCTAGATTAATTTTGTGGAGATTTTTTAGTCTACCCTCTATTCCTCTGCCTTATCCGTGGTGCCGCTCACAATGCATCATAAGGCTAGAGGGTAGGGACCTATTTATAGACTCCACTTCCAGGTGTTTAAAGTGACCCACCTGTTTCCGGTATCCCGTGAGACTCCTGAACCATGTCACCAACCACGATCAGACAGACCAGTTTTATGAGTTTAAAATATATTAGTCCCAAGCACACATGTGTGAGTCATGTGTCATGATCAGATTGTTTATGAGATCAATTCCAATCTGATCATGTGGGTCAACAGTCTGTAGAGCCGATCTTACAAAACAAACCTAGCTATTCCACCCTGTGCTGTGCCTAGGTTAAACAAATGCATGCATATCAAATTCCAGTAGATTTGATCTCAATAAATATGTCTACCATATTCTAGCACAGCCGTCCTTGGCACCTCGAGTATTAATTCCTCGAGTTAAATTCCGCATCAAAATATTCCCTATCAATTGCATCAATAATATGAATAATTCCACACTAAGTAAAGTTGAGGACAGACATAATAAATATTGAAAGCCACATAAAATTCCCAACAGATATAACCTTTTCCTTTCAAATTTTTGTATAGTATCTTGTATATTTCCTTCCTTTTTCGTGGTGTATTTTACTAAATCCGGGCTACCTCTCATCCAAATTTGGGTACTGTTATGTTTTCTACAATCATTATTGATGCATCGGGCCATGGGCATGTAAGTCATGTATGGTCGATCCGTATCTGGCGACTCTTGAAATATAGAACAGTGATTGTTGGTTTAGTTTAAACATGCGAAATACTAGTTGCAAGTTTTTTTGTTTGAGAAGAGAATAACTTTGTTGATTAGATTAGATTTCAGTTTTATAATTAATGTCCACCAAATTACCAGCTATAAATTATCTATCATCGGTTTTATTATGTAATAATCATAGTTTGTTTATTTGTTTGCGAGAAACCTTTTCCATTTAATTGTTAACCATAACTCTTTAGTTTATAATTGTGCAACGATGTATATAGTACGCCTTATTTATATAGATGAAGTATAAAGTAAATAATGCAATATATGAGTAATCATGTTTTACATAATGATAACTTATTATAATACAGATAAATAAAAAAAATTAATCGGTTTTAAATATTAGTTACGATTCATCAGGCTATGAAAATCAAGCTTGATAAACAGATATGTACCGCAATGATCTTTTTTGTTGTTGTTTGAGTAGAAAGATTTTCATTCTATGCATGGAAGAATCAATGGGGAGGCCCCAAGTGATGACCCACTACTAGCAGTTGGATCATGATCGATTTGCGTCTCATCTGGATCACTGTCCAACGGTACGTTTTGATTTGGGAGGAAAGGCCTCAAGTTGATGCTTTTAAACAGTGTGTTTTTTAAGACAGTGTTAACAAAAAGATTGTAGCAAAAAATATACTGAATTTAATTGTACCAGCCAAAATCACATGCGACTATTTTTCTTTGCGTACTGCCTCTTGTGAACAGCGCCATAAACCACAGCTCAAAAGAACCCACCCATAAAGTAAAATTATTTACCTCCCCATGCTAAGCATGTAGAGTTTGGTGCTAAGGGCACGTACATTGGTGTAGACAACTGTTATCTACAATAATATTCATATCTATAGACGGCATGAAAGAGAGCTTCTACAGTAGGTTATCTTTTTATATATCTCTATAGACAACTCCTCTATGATACGTTGTGTCTTGTTTCTCGTATTACAATTGACTATTGCATGAGAAATGGCTCAATTCTCTATGCTCCCCCTCCATCCTCCATATCGTCTTGTGTCCTATACAGTAAGACTTATAGACAGTTGATGTTACATCATTGTACATACTCTAAGTAGTTGTGCCTAGTTGGTGGTGATGAGTTGCGTGTGTATTCGTCGGGTTCATTGAGTAGTCACTACTACAAAATAAGCTATATCGGACATCTCATCACAGACGTTTCATGGGAAACCGTCTATACTGTAATTACCATAAATGATTTTATAAGTGTGACCATGTACAGTCTGTGATACGCAACTATCACAGACAGTTCTTGTTAATAACCGTCTGTGATAGTTCACAGACGGTTATTAATATGAATTGTTTGTGATAATTACAGATATCACAGACGATTTGTAATTAGAATCGTATGTGATTGTTTATATATGGTTATTAATATGAACCGTATGAAATAGTTGCGTATCACAGATGGCATGTGGTCGGAACCGTTTTGTAATATATATTTGTATGTATGAATGGCGCCTCGTCTCCCTGATACACGTTTTTTCGATCGTTTCGGCTCCTTCATGCGTCTCTTCGTCTTACACACTGAATGTATTACTTGTAAAAAAAATGATCGTCGGGGATCTCTACCTCCCCACCTTTGTCCTTATCCTCCACGGTCAGAGCAGTCACAACACCTTCAGATGCCAACGAGTCGTGGCTCAATTCAACGTCTTCAGGTAAAGCCCAGGGCTTGTTGAATGGAACAAAGGCGATCTCTCGAGGCTTGATGTTGTCCTTGCGATACCTCCTCCAGTAGCCCTTGTTTGGCGACAAATAGCTCCTTGGTGAACTCTCTCTGTGCTTGTTGCCCATGTACTCCGCATGCTTCCTCCTATTCTCTTTGACCTCTTGACGGCGCTTCGTCATGTGGCTGCCGCGGGCGTGTAGGCTTGTGATGGTCTTGGGGCAGAAGGAGCACTTGTACAGTTGGCCAAGCATTGGGAGCCCATCCCTTCGTCTTGATCCGCCATTGTTGAACCCTACAATCATGATCATGCAATAGCTCAATGGAAGCTCTCTGCAACGAGACTCGATAGATAATTGGATTATTGTGTGCTATCTCCAGGCCGGTGGGTTGGGTGTTTTAAAGAGGTGTTGGCTGGCATGGAATATTAGGAATCAAATTGTAGTTCATTTAATTTTGCACTTTCTAGCAAAGGGAAAACAACTAATGCACAAAAAAGATATGGATGACAATTAAACAGCTCGAATAACAGTAGTAAACAATAAATGTAGTGCCTTGTTGGTACCCAATACTGGAAAATTAATAACCTGGTTATTAAGTTGATCAGAGTGACATGTTCATTGGTGGCCTAGCCCCGCCCAATTTTTCGGGCCCAGGCCCATGTTTTTCATCACACACGCCCAGCTCAAATCCCAAAAAATAATTAATTAACAAAAAAATACTTTTTAAAACAATATTTAATTCAAAAATTTAAAATTATTCGTGGAAAATTGATTTTTTGGGCTTCAGGCTTGGACTTTCTAGGCCCAGCCCGGCCTTTGAATAGGTCTAGTTTAGATCTAACATTTCATGCCTAAACAAAACTACAAACATCCTGCTACTACTGCTTTTGGCAAATCCACGTCGTCATCCAATGTGCAGAGAATTTTGCTTATAATAATTCAAGATCATATAAACTATTGTTTCTCCAATCATATAGCAATGGTGAGCAAATGCAATTGCATCGGAAAGGCATTGCAGCTAGAATATTTTGGTTGTTAAACAAAGTTTGTACTGAAAATGTGTTTTAACTGGAATTTCCAGCAAGCAATTTGCGAGCGTTGCGGCAAAACTATTCAAAATTTCCTACTTGCATATAATTTACTCCCTCTGTTCTTTTTTATTTGACATCCAAGAATTCGTGCCATCAAAAAGTTTGACCACCAATTTGTTTAAAATTGTCTAGATTGGCTATATGAGAACTATATTATTATATTGCTGTTAAAAATATTTACGTAATATTATACTTTTATTAGTATATATTAATATAAAGTTATAAAAAGTAATAGTAAAATTCACATCTCCAACAACGTGAAAGTCAAATAAGTCAGATAAAAAACAACTAATGGAGTATCATTTTTAGAAATAATTAATAACACAAGGTGGTATGAAAAGGAACCAACAACTGTTTCACACATGAATACAGTCTGGAGTACTTGACAGTAATGTGGATAGCTCTATGCAATGTAGCAAGAAATGAAATTAGTAGACAAATTCCATGTGAGAACAATATGCATCCAATGTAGTTTATGAGTATGGCTGAATAGCAGGAAATTACAAGAACCATCATAGACCTGAAGTTGAGTAAATTTGAATCACGGTTCCAAAACCAGGTCTACTCGGCCGAGTACTCGGACTAGGTCCCTTCACCGAGTACGAGTAGGAAAAAACAAGTAGTTAACCGGTTTAACCGGTACAATCGGGCGAGTACTCGGGGTAATCGGCTAACAAGCCATGTACTTGCCGAGTGGCTACTGGCTAGTCAAGTGACTCGAGTCTAAATGTCTAATGAAGGTAGCCCACGCTCAATTAAGCCTACAAGATAGGAGGGAGTATCAAGACTGGAGAAATACCAATGGTCATTGGAACACATAGCTTAATAGCTGATGGAACTGAATTTTCAGTCTTACGCATTTTTGTGATAGATGAACAGCAACGCTTTCATGTTGTTCAAAGAGGAAGGTTTAATAGTAAGGTTATTTGCTAAGCATATGCTATTCACTTTGAGTATTAACCATACACGTCTTTTTTGGATGTTACTTTGTTCCAAAACTAGCACACTATCTACTTTGTTGGTGGACTTAGAAGAAAACTTGCTGATTAAGAAGGAAATGTGCATTTATATTTTATTTCATGTTGTCATTTGTCCAAAGAAAATCTATGTTGCTGATTACTACCTCCATTCCAAAATAGAAATAGCATCAAATGTGGCTTTGATTTTATATGAATTAATGAATATACATATATAAATCCGTTATTAAAATAGAAAAACCGGTTACAAGGCCGAGTACAAGACCAATTAGCGTATAATCACTACAAAGTGAGGTGACCGAGAGATTACCGATTATCGAGTTTTAGAACCTTGATCTGAACTATTAAGAAAGTAGCATTGTATGAAATAACAGAGAGATAACCATCCTGAATATAATTATTTTAATTGTTATTTGAATTGTAATGATTTTAATTGGCTATGAATATAAAAAGAACCATCATAGTTTATGAGTATGGATTGATAACAGAGAAATAACAGATCAGAGGAGTATGGTTGAATAACAGAGAAATAACCATCCATTAATTGGCCATGAATAACAGAGAGAGAAATTCCCTGTGAGAACAATATGCATAAAATATAGTTTATGAGTATGGCTGAATAGCAGGAAATTAAGAGAACCATCATAGACCTGAAGTTGAGTAAATCTGAAATATTAAGAAAGTAGCATTGTATCACCCCAGCATTACATGCTACTTGAATTGTAAAAAGTGCAAAAACACTAAATCAACCATTGGAAGCAATCGAAAGTCAAACATCATAGATAGAATAGTTACCAGAGGACATACTTGATCAGGTCTTTTAAGATAGCAATGCTCCGGCATTTCCTTCTTATCAAATTTGAGACCTGAAAACATGTGTGCACATGCATGTAGGTGAAAATTTACCGATACCTAGTTCAAGCCATCACCACAGAAAAGGCAAAGATTTGAGATGAAAATCCTTCATAACACAGGGAATGTCCAATGCTTCCTAATAAGTACATTGCTGTTCTCCTTATCTGCAACAACAACGGCAATCATATGATAATATCATCACTCAGGCATTTCGTAGAACACATGGCATGCGCACACGAAAAACAAAGCGGAGGAACGACATGCCAACCGATTGAACTGGCACGTACCGTATGCTCTGATTACGCAAAGCAATGAAAGGAAATTAACAACCGGCTACCAATAAAAAGTGGTCCAATCATACAAATTACACTAAGAAAACACACACAGCTTGTGAGGGAGGAGGGGATTGCTGCCGCTTGGTTGAGCCCTGAGCGCTGGAGGATGGCAAGCTGAATGCAGCGACTGGGCGGGCGAGGTTGGGTGTGGACACGGGCTTGTGGTGGGCACCGACACTGTTGCCGGTGGCGAGCTGCTGCGGCCAGGCCTGGCAGCCTGGGCGGGTGCGTCATCCACCCACGGCGGCGGCCGGCGGGTGCAGCGAAATATAGGTGCCCCCAACGATTCAGGCGAGGAGGAGCGGTGTGGGAAAATGGGATTCCGTCACGAAGGTCAATTGGGGCGGCCAGATGGGCTACACAATTTTTTATGCTGGGCCGCTCGACTTTGCAGTGGAAAGAGGAAAGAGATTGCATGGGCTGCTCGTGCAAAGGTTCAAAACAAGAGTAAATTGTACTTAACACCAGATAACTTATCATTTATTTTATTTTGTATCAAGGTTAACTATACTTTTAGTTTACATCAGGGTGGACTGAATAAATTTTTACTTTACACTAGCCAATCAATTCCAATCCTAAACAAAGGTGATCAAATTAAAGGAATAGAGCAATCAAAATTATGTATACCAACTTATCATTACATAGACTCGATTTGAGCCAAATAAAGTTACGCTAGTGCAAAGTGAAATTTTATTTGATCCACTCTAGCGCAAAGTAAAAGCATAAATTAACCCTAGTGCAAAGTAAATCAATCGGCAAGTTATCTGGTGTAAAGTGCAAGGTACTCTAAAAACAGTAGGATGACATGGCTGTATCAGAGAAGAGAGATTAGCAAAAAAAACTACAGTTATTGGGGGGTTTACTATTAGAGTCTTTAACTATCTCCAGCTGGAAGGCTGTTTGAAAGAGGTATTGGCTCGCAAGGAATACTAGAAATCTAATAACAGTTCATTTAATAGTCCAGACTTCCAAGAGGAAAACAAAAGGATATGGATGACAATTAAACAGCCCAAATAATAAACGTTCCCATATGAAGAGAGACCCTATGAAGACGACATGCGCGTCTCTGTCTGCATTGTGCGGTCGAACATCGTGTGGGTGTGTGTGTGGTTAGGGCTGCGCTTTTCTCTCTGCATGCTCACCGGCCGGTGTGGTGCCGGGGCCGGGGCCGGAGGTCGTTACGCGAACTGCCGTCGGTGTTAAGATGAGCCGTCTCGCCGCGCGCGCGCCTGATGTCTCACCGGCTAGCTACTCTCGGCTAGAATTTCAGTTAGCGTGCACAGGTATATGTATGCGCCAACCCTATTGGCCTCTGCGTGCAGCTGCGTGCGTGCGTGCGTGCGTGATCATGCTTGTGTTCAAATGTTTTCGGGACAAAGCAAGCGACCGAGCTACCACTAAAAGTACTACTTAGAGCAAGGTTAATAATACAGCTTTCAGCTGGTTATATAGATATTTACAGCCCACTTATCAGTCCAATCATATAGTAGTTTACAACCAGCTGAAGGCTGTATGACCCACCCCTTTCTCTCATAAAGTTTCTTAGTTCTTGTGCTTTAGCTGGCTGTAAACTTACAGCCCACCTCTCTTCTCTCTCCTCCTCTCTCTCTCCTCCACCTCAGCATACAACCTACTAACAGTCTCTTATTATACTTGCTCTTAGAGAGAGAGAGAAAAAAACGGGTGACTACCCAACGCACGCTTGGGGCACCAGCACAGACATGACTCGATCCTTCTGATTTTTTTTCTTTTCTTTTCTTTTCTTTTTTGTTTTGTCTGTTTTTTATGAATGCTATGTGAACGGGAGACGAAACGAGGAATGCATGCACGCGTGTTGAAAACAGCCTTTTTTTAATAATCTTGTCAATAATTAGCCTTTTTTGTGTGTGTGAAGTGACCCCTTTTCTTTTTATTTCCATGCATAGAATGGGCTAGTATTTGCTAGTTGCACAAATAATTAAATTTGTTTGTTTACAGGATATTCATATTGGCTTCTGCTTCCAGGAGTAGAAGCCAATACAAATGGCTCAGCTTCTATAAGCCGCTCTTATCAGTCACTACTATTCATCAGTCACTACTTTTTACTTTTACATATTATAGTGTATTTTATTATATCACAATTCCATAAGTCACATGGCGATCCGAATATTGTAGTGTCTTTTATTATACTATCTTTCTTATATAATTCACTATTATTTATTAGTTATTACTATTTATCAGTCGTAGCTAAAATATATCAAGTAAAAGCCACTACGAATAAGTAGTATGTATACAAAACTTCCATACGCTTTCTATAAACCACCGGTACTACTACACCGAGATGTGACAATGAAGCTCATGCTGTAGGCCACCGATGCTAAACTAACCTGACAGTTCACACGTCATGTGTCTCGCAATATCTCTGCAGCAAAGAAATGGGTCCCAAGAGAGAGAAACGTGATCTCCGACGTCCAACTCCTGCCACGTATGGTTTTGAAACTTTGGGTGAAATTAACACAACAAACAGTCAATCCTCCAGTGCTTTAAGCAAGATATTCGTTTTCGTGTATACCTTTGAGGGGGTGAAGGGTAAAAAGAGATAAGAGAAAGAAATTAAGAGCATCTTCAACAAATCTTCTATAATGTTTCTATCCCCTATATTTTAGAAAAAGAGATAAAAAAAAGCTCCAACAACTCTTCTAAATGATACCCAAAAATATAGAGGACTCCATCCCTGATTTTTCGTCCCCCAAATATGGAGGACGCACGCTATCCCCAAAAGCCTTCGACGGTTTTGTCCCGCGCTACATCGGAGATGCCCAACACTACTGCCGCCGCCCGAGGCTATCCGCACCCCGCCACCTCGGCTTCTCCGTCCGGCTCCCTCGCGCCCGCGCCGTTCGCCTCCCGAGCATGTGTACAGCCAACAAAATAAAGGCCAAGGTGACCGACTTTGATGTGGTTTCCGACCGCCATGCTTGTTACGGATTCCGTAAAGAAAACGAAACGTGATGACTAGATAAAATCTCATCCTCGCCGCTGCTCTCCGGGCAGCTAGATAAAATCTCCTCTCCGCCATGCTCGCCGCTACATGTCTCTGATGGCTACATTTTCGTCCTCGCCACTGCTCTCCGGGAAAGGCCATTCGGGTTTTTCGGTTTTTTTTTCGAGAGGAAGGGACAGGGAGGAGATGAGAAGATTGGTTGGTAGTTTTTTGGACCCAGATTTTACTTTAGGGGACCATATTTAGGAGACTTGTTGGAGGTTATATATTTTTAATCTTCTATATTCTAGATTGTGTCCTCTAAAAAGTGATTTAGGGGATGAGATTTAGAGGACATTTTGGAGATGCTCTAACTACAGCGGTAACGAACTACAGAAGAGTGTAGAACACACTCGATTCTCCTCGGAAAGGAATATCGAACAAATAAATCCCATAATTCTAGGTGGAAAATGTCACCTCTATCTGAAAGAGAGAGAAAAATAACGTTTAACCCAACTTTAATGTGATGTACACGGTACGTCTTGGCCTATAACTATACAGCCATCCACTCGTATGTCCGTTTCGAAGCGTCCGCGGCGAGTGTTAACTATACAGCCATCCACTCGTGTTTGGCAGGGCTCCTCTTCACAAGTGGAGCTGTTTTTTTTGGCTTCACAAGTGGAGCCAAGTGAAGCTACTTTTTTCAGCTCCTTGGGTGGAGCTATTTTTGTCTCAGCAGATTTTAAGGAGCTCCTTGGGTGGAGCTATTTTGCTTTATCCCGTTTGGCACAAAACAGCTCCAAACAGCTCCAAACAGCTCCAAGGAGCTGGTGGTGGAGCTGTGCCAAACGAGGCCACACTTGCCAAAAGCTAAAGCCAGTTCTCCTTTACGCACCACCCGGTCACCGAAACCGTAACGCACACATGGGAAAAGGCACCTGACCACAGCCACACGACCTCTAAAAGCAGTCAGTAAACGGACAAACAACACCACCAGCAGTAACAACAGCTAGCAAGCAGACTGCGATCTTCCCCACGAGGCGGAAACGGCGAAACCGCGCTAACATTTTGGCAGGCAACGAACCCGCCCTTCCCAGAACACGACGCGCGCTCCCCTCCGCGGCAGCACGTCGCGCGATAGTAGGGCCGGGCGTGGCAACCGGCAAAGTGGCACATCGCACACTCATGACAAGACGTGCGGGTTAAAACATAAAAATGTTAAGAAACCGTCGCTGGCGATCAGTTCCATCTTTTTCTCTACTTATATAAAACAAGATCAATCATAGAAGACAAAAAATAGTAGATTGAAACAAAGAGAGTTAAAGAGAACTCCTGGTATTTCTTTATTGATTTCTTTCTGATTATATATACAAAATTGCGAATAGCGCTTCCAGTCCAGGCCCGGGTTTCTTAACACTCCCCCTTGGGCACTCATCCGACATGTTTATTCCTCATCAAAAATCCATAAAAACCCAGTGAAAAAATTTGGAGAAAGTACATGATACATGTTATGCTGCATTGCACGAATTGCCTCATTAAAAACCTTAGCCGAGAAATTTCAGGAAAACTCATCAAGGGAAAAAGAGTATAATCCACCCAACTTCGTTTAATCTTTAGGACTTATTCTTTGGGTACTCAATCTTCATGATCAGGGTTTAATAACGGGCTTGAGAAAATTCTCCTCCGGAATTCTGCACTTCTCTAAGTCTCATCATTCCAATTTCTCGTACGCATCTTTCAAAGTAAGATACAAGGAGTGACTTAGTGAATAAATCTGCCAGATTATCACATGACTTAGTATGCAGTACATTAATCTCGTCCATCTTTTGCAATTAATGAGCATAGAAGAACTTAGAATTGATATGCTTTGTGAGATGATTCTCACATAGCCCGTTTGTACTTATGCAATATAAGCTGCATTATCTTCATAGATAATTGTGTTAGTTATAATTTTTGAGTGGTTCGTCGAAATTGTTACAAAACTCTGCTTAGACGATTTTCAAGAAATTGCAATTCCACCACACAGGAATACATAGCCTGTTTGTGACCTTGCTATATGCGGGTTCGACAGGTACACAGCATCTGCATAGCCAACTAAGTTTAAATCTTGATTCTTTCTGTAGAACAATTCAAGATCGTTACTTCATTATTTGGTTTTACTCGAGCTGCAGGCCTAAGCAGTATTTGGTTTTACCCAAATTTTTCATTTCAAATTCTGACTTCAGGTAAGAACTTGCTTCTTTTATGTCTTCTATTGTCCCGATGATATTCAGATCATCTACATACACTGATATTATACAAATTCCATTCTGAGATCGACATATAAATACACAGGGACAATCTACATTGTTTGTGTAGCCTTTCTTGCACAAAAAGTTGCATAAGCGATTATACCACATCCTGTTTGATTGTTTCAGTATGTACAGTGATTTGCTGAGCTTCACACTGTACAGACTTCTATTTACTCTATTTTGGTTCAGGACATGGATACTTTCAGGTACCTTCATATAAATCTTCGAATCCAAGTTTTCATAAAGGTATGCAGTTACAACATCCATCAATTTCATTTCTAGATTCAAGTTTACTTCCATTGAGATCAAATATCTAAAGGTAATTCCACACATGACTGAGGAGTAGGTTTCTTCATAATCAACTCCTGGACGTTGAGTGAAACCTTATGCTACCAGCCTTATTTATATCTTACAATTTCATTTTTTTCATTTTTCTTTCGAACAAATACCTACTTATGTCCTACAGGGTGCACATGGGGAGGTGTGCGGCATACGAGCCCAAACACATCTCTTTTGTTCAAAGATAATAATTCAGTTCCTATTGCCTTTTTCTAATCTTCCCAATCTGATCTTTTCTTACATTCAGCGAGCAATGTAGGCTCAGGATCAAGATCGATGATTGTGGCAATTTTCTTTGCGATGTAGATATCAATATTGGCTATTGTCCTATTCATGGACTCTTCCGTGTGCACATAATTTATAGCTATTTCTTCATGAGATGCTTCTTCTAGAGTGTTTGCTTCTTCTGGAGCTTCTTCTTGCACATCGCTTCTTCCAGTTGCGGTGACAAGTCCCTTTAGTTTTTCGGATTCGATGTATACGCACACATCCATGCCGATTTTTTTCTTCCATGGAGATATTCAGATCCGGTATGCCCTTTTCTGAAGGTGTCAGACTAATGCCAGGTCTCAACTGGCTCACCTTCTGGTTCTGGGGAACTTCAGTGATCAGCTGTGACCAGTCCTTCTTATCCTTCTTCACTAGGTGTCCCCGGATACTTGGAATTCGAGGGGCCGGAGTTCTCGTCTTTTTATATTGAGGCCTCTGGATGGGATTAGGGATACCTTCTACTTTCTTTAGTATTTCAACCCTCTCCGGTGCATTGCGTGCAGGCACATGCGACTGCGACCGTGCTGGGCCGGCGCATGCGTGGAACTCGAGGCAGTTGGCGCACGGTGGAGCCGGTGGCGCACGCGAAGGCCGAGGCAGCGACTTCGAGCGCGGGCGGAGCGGCTGCGGCTTCGGAGGCCAAGGCGGCGACATCGAGCCCATCCGATGGCATGCGTGTGGGTAGGAGACCCGGTGGCCGGTGGCTGGCTGGCGGCAGGCCGGCGTGCCAATTTGCGTTCGGCAGCTGTACGGGGCCGGCCGAGCATAATTTTTCTTTCTTTTTTCATTCTACAGTGCAATCAACATCTACTCTGTGATGTAATCTACCAATAGACATTGTGCTAACGACTTCAAATCTGCTCGTGGTAGATTAGAGCGGATTTGCGCCGTAGAAAATAATCTAGAAAGCGAAATCTGCGAATTTAGAGCAATCTAGACAATTCAATCTACTAGTGCTTCGATGATTACCTTCGATTCACTAGAGCGATTCGTACTGATAACGTGTTAAGGAACCGTCGCTGGCGACCAATTTGATCGATTCCTCTACTTATGCAAAACAAGATGAATCACAGAAGACAGTAAATAGTAGATTGAAACAAATAGAGGTAGAGAGAATTTCTGGTCTTCTTTATTGTTTTCTTTCTGATTGCGTATACAAAATTGCTAATAGTGCTTTCTATTTATAGTTTACTGGTGAGGTGACCACCATGGGCCAATGATTCTAGCCCAGATCTAGATTTCTTAACAAAAAAATCATACTGTTTAAAAGCTAGTTAGCCAAAGTCTGAGTGGTGCCGAACCATACCATAGCCGGCCAACCGCCCACGCATCCCGGCGGTTAGCGGCTCATGCCACGCATCCCACGTACGCGCCGTGCGGCTCCCCCGAAAAAACCCACCGAAACGGCCAAAACCCGCCGAAAACGGCAGCCCGGGACTGTAAAGCGCGCGCCCACCTAACACGCCCCGCGCACGAACAAACGCGAGCGTCGCGCCCCGCACCCGCACCGCACGTCACTTTATAAACAACACCCGCGGCAACAGCCGCGACACCGGCGCACCTGAGAGAGTGAGAGGTAATGGTGGTGCCGAGCGGCGACGGCGGAGGGATGGAGGGCACGGCGGCCGCGATGGGGAGGATCAAGGGGTCGTGGAGCCCGGAGGAGGACGAGCTGCTGCGGAGGGCGGTGGCGCGGCACGGGCCGAGGAACTGGAGCGTGATCAGCGGGGAGATCCCGGGGCGGTCGGGCAAGTCGTGCCGGCTGCGGTGGTGCAACCAGCTCAGCCCCGGGGTGCACCGCCGCGCCTTCACCCCCGAGGAGGACGCGCTCATCGTCGCCGCGCACGCAAAGTACGGCAACAAGTGGGCCACCATCGCGCGCCTCCTCGACGGCCGCACCGACAACTCCGTCAAGAACCACTGGAACTCCACGCTCCGGCGCAACCGGAGGGCGGCGGCGGCCAACGCCGTGCGTCCCTCCCCCACGGCGCCTGCGGCGTCCACCTCGTTCCAATCTCTGGATCTGACAGAGGGCGACGAGGAGGACGAAGACGATGACGAGGCCAGCGACGACTCGGTGGCGGTGGCGGTGCCGGCGCCGGCGCAGCCGTCCGCGAAGCGGCAGTGCGTAGCCGTCAGCGGCGGCCCTCTCGCTACTCGGCCTCCGCCCGACCCGCCCACGTCGCTGTCCCTCAGCCTGCCGGGAGCCGGCGCCGAAGCCGCCACCCCGGCGCAGACTCCGGCGCCGCAGGCCGCGGCTGTGGCGAGCGAGAAGGCGAAGCTAGAGCAGGACCCGTGGCTGAAGGCGGTGATGCGGCAGATGATCACCGAGGAGGTGCATCGGCAGGTGGGCATGGTGTACTCGCTCATGGCGTCAGCGACGGCGGCGGCGGCGGCCCAGAGCAGCGCCGGCGCGGGGAAGGGACCGGACGGCCAGGATTGATCGAACGAACGGACGGACGGGTAGATGGAAGAGACAGCAGTTGCATTGCAAGTTACTCAACTTCTTGTTTGTGCCGTTGATCTCATGTTCATCCCTTGCTAGAATCTAGCGAGCTAGCTTGATTTACTTTAGAAGTTAATCACAAAACTAAAACCGTTCGGATAGATTAAAGCCTCTATTTTCTTGTGAATTAGCTCGGATAGATTAAAGCCTCTATTTTCTTGTGAATTAGCTTCGATTAGACGGGCTAGTACGTAACCTGTACGTTACTACCCCACAGGGCACAAGCGCTTGCTCTAAAAAAAAAATACCCACAAGCCTTAGCAGGCATGCAAAACGTTCCAAAATGGCAGAGCGCACCAAGCCTGGCAGGTAGCGACGAAGGCGTGCGCCAACTGTTGCGGTAGACCGCAACTAACAAAATGCCAACAGATGAATGGTGATTGCCGTTCTTTCAGATCGTGGTATATAATTTTTTACTACGATTTATTTGTCTAATTAGTAAATAGTACTCGTTAGAAAAAAAACCGAAACCAAAAGTCGGCCGAAAAAAAAGGGCCTAAAGCTATAACTGACGTCACTTTATTTCAGCATTAGGGAGTAGGATGATGATATGTACATCCTTTTTAGTACATCCGGATAAATGAAGCAGCTAGCTTCCCTACCTTGTACAATACCAAAATAGATATGTACAACACAGAGTAACATACGGTACAAGGTAGGGAGGCAAACTACACGATGATACGACGGGGGTATATGTGGGAAGGGAATGTGAAGTGGTCTCTATAAACTTTACCAAAACTACCTGGAGCCTATCCGGCCTGGTGTTAAAACCTGCTGGGGTCTGTGGTTATCTTGAGAAAATCACCTGCTGCTACCTGTGCACTATGGGAAGCTTTCTATGGAGGCCGTAGATACGCAAGCTACGGGTTATATCATGAGATTAATCTCGTTGATGTCATCCATGGGGATCTCGAGGCCCATCAAGTCGAGATCCTGGAGTCCATCGTCTTCGTCTATATTTAACCAGCCGCCGAAATCACCGTCTATTCCTGGCAGCTCAAGGTTAGACAAGTCCGGCATTTCGGCATCATTTGAAGCATTTGCTGGTTCATCACGTCTAGTAGGAGCAGAGGTAGTGTCCTTGCCGTTTTCTGATGGCGTTATCTTGGCCTGCAACCGTGGATCCCTAGAAAGAGCACTGCTGACAGCTGCCTTCTGTTTGGGCTTTGTTTTATTCTTCCTTTCCCCTTTCGCATTGGATGATGACGGGCGCCCAGATCTACCACCGTCTCGATTGTGCCCCTTCCCTTCCCTCTCTCTCTCACTTCTCTTTCCCTTCGTATTGCTCACAGGGGAAGTACCAAGGCCCGAGGTTTTCAGGGTTCCTCCTGTTATGCTACCTACGACCTCATCGAGCAACAATTCCCTTTGTTTTACATTATTTGTCCAGGGATCCTCCTTAGCAAATGACAGATCCGACAGGTGACTGCTCGCTCGAGAAGCATCCGATGTACTAGCCCTTTGGATCGATTTCGATAGTGTATTATTGTCTGTAAAGAAAAACAAGTCAATCAGATCACAGAATGTGAAGTTGTAACTGTCGAAGACAAGGCAAAACAACACTTGATATAAACAAATGCCAATAGCTTTTCAAACAAATATTAGTTTGTTACTTCATATTCATCAAATGTATAGAAAGACAGGTGCTCAACAGTTAATATAGAGTACAAACATACTATGTTGACCACAATACCTTGTGAAGCAGAATCGGGGTCACTTCTATGAGAAGTTGCTGATACAAACATGTCCTTGAAAGGGGGCTCATCAAAGCAGCTTGTCCCTGCCTCCTCATAGTTTCGGCAACGTGCTATTGTGCGTTTAACAAAACTTAGCGCAGCACGTTTGCCAGCTCTATTAACATTTTTGCTGCTTGAAGCATTTGAACCACACAAAGCCTGTACATTGGCAGAAACAACAGCCACTCATTTAATAAAGTACTTGAAATATTGAACTTGAGGGTCCATAAAGCAACCAAGGTCATAGACTCAAGCCAACAAAGGGAAGATATCTGGTGCACAAGTACCATTTGGTGCACATGTGCACAAACTTTTAGTTTGGGTATCAACTTAGCATAGAGATTTCTGATAAAAAAATGTAGATGCACTTCTGAAATTACTCTAGCTATATATAAAATTCCAAAATCAAACTCATTCCACATTGAGTAACAAAAATGAGAAATTTCTGACAAATGATAAATAAAAAAGAAATGGAAAAAGAAAAAGACATGTTACTATTCACAGCGAACTTAATCTTTTTTGTTTCTTCTAACATACTTAGAGTTTGAACATCAAATTTTAAAGGGTAATACAACACACAATAGATTACATCTCGATTGTTTTTGAATTTTTTTGTTAATTTGACAACCAAACTGAAAGTTTGTACTCATGTGCACCAAATGGTGCTTGTGCACTAGATATCTAGCCACCAACAAATGCCTCTAAGCTGCTCCTTTCCAATTTTATCACATATTCAGCATAATGCATAAGCGTATGTAACTTCCAAGTTCTTGTGTAACACGAATATATCAAGTGTAATATATCGTTTCAAAGGCAAAAAAAAAATCCCAAAATGATACAATACTTCCAACTCAAGACACAGGCTAACGTCACAAATCCAAACAATGAAATGATTTGCCACTTTCAGGATTAGTCAACTACTTCACATTTGGCAACAACTTAAACCATCATATCATTCCATCATCTGGTATACTGACACTAGCTACCAACTGATGCAGATTAAATCGTCTATAGTTGTAACATCCCAAAAATTTAGTTTATTTGAGTTTTTCTGGAAATTCTTTTTTCCTTTTGCCTTTTCTTTTTATTTAAGTCTAGAACTAGGAAAAAGACTTCCTGTATTTCTGCCCAAAGTGATTTATTTTATTTTTCCTGAGTTCCCCCTTGCTCTGTAGTATTTATGAGAATTTTCTGGGAATTTTTGGCTCTCTTTTGTTATTTTTCAGGCCTTTCTTGAATTTCTCAGCTTTTAGTTAATTCAAAAAGGCATTTAAATGTTTTTTCCCTTCGGCCGAAACTCCATTTTTAGCCTACTCCACCTTTTTCCCACCTCCTGGCCCAACTTCTTTTTCCGTGCGTGGCTCGGCCTACGCAATCCACGAACTGCCTCCTCCCGCGCCTCGCCTCCAACGCGCTGCCACCCCCCCCCCCCCCCCCCCCGCGGTCAGCTCGCCCCGCTGACAGCTTGGCCCTGCCTATCAGCACCTCCCCTCTTCTTCCTCCCGTCGCCTCTTTCCTTTCTCGCGTTGCCATCATCTCCGCCTCAGATTCCGCCACGTCTCCACCTTCCTTCTTCATTGCCTCCCCCGATGGAAACCACAACCGCACCGCCTCAATTTCCACACCGTATTTCCTTCTCGTGCCCACCCCTTTCCTCCCCATCCGAATCCTCTCCGCCACAATCTCTGATGAAGGATTCCCCCGCCGTGAGCCTTCCTCAGTCCTATATAAACCCCTCCCCGGCTCCGCCTCAACCCACACCGTAGCTCCCCACCTCCTTCCTCCTCTCTTGCAAGCCTTGGAGCTCTTAACACCGTGCTCCCTCCGCTGGCGTCAGCAAGAACTCCGATGAGCAATCGCCGTCGCATTGGAGCCGCCCGAGCCTCGCCATCACCGTTGTGAGCTTCACCGTGCCTCCGCGATCCTCCCTCGCCCTTCTACTGTGCAAATTCATCGCCGGAGACCCCACATCACCAGAGCCGAACACCGCCGCCACCGCCTTCTCGTCACCGGCCAACTCCGTGCGTCCCCGAGCTTCGCATTGAGGTAAAGTGGACTCCCCTTTGGGCCATCTCACTTTTGCACACCTCGCCAACCTCCACTGTCTACCGTACCACCGACGACCGTCGGGCCCCTGGCGCCACGCGCCACATGTGCGCCCCACACTGAGTCAGTTGCCCACGTGTTAAGCCCAGTAAGCTTTTGAACCCAATCCACCGTGGACAGGTCTCCTGTGCTGTGGACCCGGTCTATAGAGTCGGGCCCACATGTCAGTCTCTGCCCTATCTTCCTTTAAGAAAATAATTCGGCTGAAATTCATAAATCCTCGCTGACATCATCATGACGCAATAGTCCTGAATTTCCTATAGAAAAATAATTCAGCCAAAAACCAAAATCATTGCTGACATCATTGTTGGGTTCTTTTCCACTTTCAGCCAACTTGTGCTTGCACAAACTCAGTAACTAGCTTTTAAACAGTGCTTTTGTTAAGGCAGAGTCAATAGGAAGATTGTACTAAAAAATATACTGAGTTCAGCTGTACCGGCTAAAATAGTATGCGACTATTTTTCTGTTTGTACTACCTGTGGCGAACAGCCAGAATACAAATATTTAAGCCATAAGCCTAAAAGAACACACCCCATATTCACCTTTTTCTTTAGGAAAATAAATTGGAAAATTCCATTTTATAATTTCTTTCTCATTTTCTTAGTTCTAAAACTTCCAAAAGCCTGTTCTCCTTCATCCTACCTCCAAATGAACCCATTCTTTTTTTCTAAATTCATCTAAAATCCCAATCTACCCATTTCTACCTTTCTTTTGAATTTGGGAGTTTATTTGAATATTATTTGAATTTATTTAGGTTGTTTGGTTATTTTCACGTGTAGACTGGGACGTTTCCGAGTAGTACTACCGTCGTTATTAAGGTGAGGCGCTCCCAGGAGCCAAGGTGTCGCCGTCGCCTTGCCGTTGGTGCCTGAGGCGTCCGCCTTAGAGCTAAGGCTTCACTAAGGCGTACAAAAGGTAGCATATGGCGTTGGCAAGCCTCGAGGCGACGCCCGCGACCCGAGCGCTAGCGACCTGAGGAGAAGAGAGAACCAGAGAGAGAAGGGCGAAGCACCTGGAACCCTAGGTGGTGGCTGGCGGCGCCTCCATCTCGCAGCTTCGGTCTCTAGGTGGCGCATACATCTTGCAGATCCAGTCTCAGCAGCGCCTCCAACCCATCACCGTCGCCCAGCAGGCAGCAAGCTCTCGACGGTCGATGATGTGTCACCCTCTGGCTCCATCCCAGTCGCCCGTTGCCCAGTAGCAGCGCCAGCTGCCAGCGCAGGGAATTGACCCAGGGCGCGGCGGCGTGGGGAGGACCCAAGGGCAGCGGTCATCGGCCAAAGGGGAGGTTGGTGGCGAGCTCGGCACCGAGCGCAACAGCCAACCGGGTGAGCAGGAGACTGAGAGAGGAGACAGTGAGCCAAGGATCAGAGCGGCACGCGGCGTCGGGCGCCGGCGACATGAGGGGAGAGGTGCCTAGATCTGGATCGAGAGGAGAGGAAAGGAGATGAGGAGGCGACAGGGGAAATGAGAGGACCGGTTCTGCCAGATGAAGATAAGGAAGAAAAGAGGAGAGAAGAAAAAGGGATAGAGAAAAGGAAAGGAAAACAAAAATAAAAATCACAAACTGGATTTAGAAAATATAGGCTAAAAGAATATTTCATAAAATCTGGCTAACACTGATGACCTTGCAAAATTTTAGTAGCAAGCCGGAACGTTATTAAAAGCTGAATAGTATGTCATTAGTAGACCGAAAAGGGGAGTTAGCGACCACCAATCAAATAAATATATTGCGATCAGATTATTCGGGCGCTCATTTAAATATTCAATTCAACGATTAGTCGCGTCAAAATAATAGAAACACCTTAAAGATTCATCTAGAACTTTATCACCTATGTTGTTTATGTGGATTTATGTCGTGCTTGTTAATTTGTTATGTTGCTCATATTTAATCTCAGATTCACTTAAATTGTTATTGTGGACTTATGTTGCTTTTTATTCATATGGCTTATTGCTTGGGAGAAGAGAAGAGAGGAGGGATTTTCAATAAGGTATGTCACTCAATTTATATTTACTCAACTAATTGGAATACAATTTGTATGTATTACAATTATAACAGTCTATATGTTGAAACTTGCAAAGGGGATAAGATGCTACATGGAAAAAGAGCAATTGGAAAGAGAGATGGGTGCTACATGGGCTCAAGAATTGGTAACAAGATATATATGTGCTGTTAAAATACTCATTTTATTTGCTGCTTCTTAGCGAATTAGGATGTATAAAGCGTCGCCTCGCCTCTCGCCTTACCGCTTAAAAGATGTGAGGGGGTGGGTCGCCTTGCCTCACCTTACCGCTTTAATAACCTTGACTACTACTTCAATGACTCACCAATCCGCGGAGTAAAGTTACACACCTTGACCATGTTAATCCTAGTTTGCAAATAAAATTATGTTGTTTCAAATTATTCTGCATGCTTATGTTTATTCAATATATTTCAATTCTAGTTTTAAATACTTAGTTAATCCCTACTTGCTATGACCACATTTAACATTGAACACTTAATGCCTTTTCACTCTAGAATAAAACTCTGGTTAGTACACTAGTATTACCTGGAGCATTTTGTAGAACTGCTTAGACATGCTTAGAGATCATTTTTAGGCTTGGGATAACCTTTTCCACATAAAATGATGAGTTTTAAAATGTTTTCTTGACTTTGGTGAATCAAGAAAGACTATAAAATATTTGACAAAGTAAAATATAAAACTTTGTTTAAAATATAAAACTTTGTTTAGACTTAGGCAAACGGTTAGGTGGTGGGTGCTTGTTGGCACATGTTGTTGCTCGGTGGCTCAAGTAGGTGCTTAACACAAAGGGTATGTGGAAAGTCTGCCTAAGTCAATTAAACACCGGTTTGTGAGCTACTGCCACAAGCCTACAAATCTCTTATCATACTACTATAAGGCTGGTATGGGACAGTTCTAACTAACTAATTTGCGGGTCCCAACCTAAGTCTCACTATAGGTTGAATGTGAGCGTGGCGTAAGCTACAAAAAGTCTCACACGGTGCAAGAGAGAGCTCCAATTTAGTGAATTCTTTATTAGGGTGAAACATTAGCGGGGGCGTGACCAGATTGACGACTTTGCAATGTAAATGCCTTGGCATGATCTTTCCGCCGTACACCAAGTGTGCTAATCGCGTGGCAATATGAGATAATCATGTCTTATGGGTAAGTTGTACCACCTTTACAGAGTATAAATTATCCTGGATAGCCGTGCCCACGGTCATGGGCATATCGACTAAAGTTTTTCACGGATTAGACTTTTTTTTTTCAAAAACAGGTTTGTTGAATTGTTTGAATATTCTTGGAGAAAGATAGTCCGGGTGGGATACCTGTGGATTGGTTAGTGTTAGATTATTAATTTGCTTAAAGTATTGTTTTTACTTACTGTATTAAATTTAGCAATTTACATCAACTTAATATATTTATTCAAATTTGGCTTTATGCTCAAATAACCCTATTATGCCTTTACTTGTTGCCCTTACATTAATAATGTATTTTCCCGTGTAACTTGCTAAGTATATTTTTTGCTCACCCTTGCTTAATTCTGTTGCTCAAAGGATGATAACTTCGACTACGGTGAGGATCAGGACGAGTAGGCCACATCTTACTGTCGTTTGCCTATGGGCAGACTTATTGGGTTTCTTCACTTTTATTTACTATCTTGCTATTATTTACTTTACATGGCATATGGGTCGTGGAGATGCAAAACTTGGCCATAAGGCCAATACTCTTTTATTTAATAAAGTTTATCATTATGTTTGATATGTATCCGTTTTACCTCTGTGTACACTAGCTTTTTTCGGACTAGTGTGATTGACACAGAGACTCCAGATGTGTTGTTTCCAGGTTCGACAATAGCCCTAGACTATGATGAGCTAAGCCAGGCTGTTTTGGCGAAAGTAACCAGTACTCGGCTGTGCAGCTGTAACTAGGAAGGAACAAAAAACTTTGAACACTACTTTAACAACACCCCACTCGACATCTTTGAATATCAAGATAGTAATCCAAATAACTATCACCATCAATTCTGGCCCAGTATGCCAGTTGGACTGGAAAAATTTACCATGAATGGTGATATATTATTGTTCACACAACTAACCTCACCTTTCTGGCTTCTGCCTAATGTATTTGAATCTGAGCAACTTTGTTTATACGGAAAGACAATGCAAGGTATGTGTAGAACTTTTAAAACTTCAAATATTATATGTTTCGTATGTAAATTAGAAATATTTATAAATATTAAGCCGAGAAAAGTTCAAAAAAATAATATCACGACAAAACCCTCAAATTAGCAAATATTTGCGAGATCTTAGTACAAACAAAATTAGGTCGATATCCAAACTATATTGGCAGTTAGGAAACTACATATTAGTGGTCTAGTGCACACTAGCCATTGACCCAACAAAGAAAATAAGAAACAGCTATATCAAGGAGATTTTGGGGAATTACCATGTATTTCTCGTATGCAATCAGCACAAGTCTGTCCATGGCACGCCGTGAAAATTCCCTGGTTATATATAGGGTGAACCGCGTAGATATAAGAGCTTGAAGCTCAACAAACAGTTTTCTAACATAGAAAAATGATGTACAGTACCTCTGCTGAGACTCTTTTTCAGTTCTAACCACACCATCCAGCTTCACTAGTAAGCTTTTCTTCTCCACAACCTTTCAGATCATAAAAGTAATGCAATTAGCCTTCGCATATTATGTTGAGGCCATGGGTCAAAGACATTCAAAATAGTGAAACAGGTTTAATTATGTTGAAGGCATGGGTCAAAGACATTCAAAATAGTGACAGGTTGATCAAGGAACACTCACGCGCACACGTGCACATAGAGTGAATTATCAATACCTCTTTATGAAGTTGGCCTTCTAATTTGCAGATTTCAGCATTGATATCCTCATCCTCACTCTGTGCAAGATCAGGCTGTAATGGTAACACGATCACACTCAAAACATTACAAAATGCTTTGTTATGTTATTTAATCAAACTAAGAGATGTTGGAAAATAATATTCAAATCATGCAATATTTCTAAGAATAACATTTCAGAGAAACCACAAGACATTAAACTATTTTGTTTGATATGATGAAGTTTCTTGGATATCAGTCACGACACTTTTTTCTCATCAGTAACTTCCATGCCATATCCCATGTTCTTTATTTGATTTAAGAAAAAGGGCAGTATCACATGTTTAGGACAAGATGCAGCTCAGCTCACTAATGAGCTGGACATGGGGCTAGAACAAGATAGCACCATATAAGGTCCAGCCAATGCACAAATCCAACAGAAATTATCCACGTCTGAAACATGCCGAAATCACTGTTCATGCATACTGTTCACACGATGAACAGCACTTATGGGTACTGTAGCGGCAGGCGTACAGGAGGAATGTTTCTTCTCTACCAAGTTATCAATTTTCTAAATAGTTTGATTTCTAAGATAAAGATTAGTTGTTTAGCATTTAATCTATTAGTTATGAAAGATATTAATTAGATTGATCTTATGTATAATTGTTAGGAGAGCCTTATATATAAGAAGGCATATTGTAATCATTATTCTCAAGCAATGAAAGAATGAAGATGAATTAATCTAGTCTCTTCCATAAATTGTATCATCTCAGTCTATAGTCAAATCTCTCATCCCATCAAGTCAACGCCGCCCAGCCTTCCTCCCGACGGTGTTTACCCCGATGAACTAAGGTTCATCACATTTGTTATCAGAGCAATCGATCCCTTTCCATGACTTTTGCTACTATAGCTCCTGCTGCTAAGTCGTTGGCGACGATAAAGGCTAATGCCAACAAGATGGCCACTAGTACCAACGACATCAACAAGAAGATGACGGTCATCTTCCTCAACATACATGACATTTTGGAGAAAACGATCGCAAATCAGAAGAAGGCACAACAAAAGCCAGCAGCAGCACTGTTCCCAATAGCCACCGCGGCGCCGCCGGAACATGTCATGCAGTCGTGGTTCCGTCGACGCCTGCCGCAGCCCTACCACAGCAGCCGTGTTGCTGCGAAGCCTACCGCGGCAACCATATCATTGCTGTGACCTGCTGCGGTACTACCCGCCGCGACCGTGCCATGTCCTATCACAATGTTACCAAAGGCCACCGTGGCCCTACTGAAGCCTATCACGGCAACCGCATCATGGAAGCCTACCACAATGTTACCATGATTGCCACTGCGTCTGCCGAGGCGATCGCAGATGTCATCAATGTTGATACGACTCTACGTGGAGATCACGGTCTTCAAGGTTACCAATAAACGTCACAATATCTCATTAATTTAGGGTCACAATATCTCGTTAATTTAGGGTCCCCTAGGGCTGGAGCCATGGCTGCCACCACAGCTTGAGGACGATCTATCGCCGAAGGGGGGAGAAGTTATCACATGCCGAAATCACTGTTCATGTGCACTGTTCACACAATGAAAAGTACTCGTGGGTATTGTAGGCTAGCAGCAAGCCTACGAGGAGGAATGCTTCTGCCCTACCAAGTTATCTATTTCCTAAACAGCTTGGTTAGTTTCCTAAGATAAAGATTAGTTGTTTGGCATCGTATCTATTAGTTAGGAAGATATTATTTAGATTGATCTTATCCATAATTGTCAGGAGAGCCATCGATATTGTTTAGATTAATCTTATCCATAATTGTTAGAAGAGCCCTCTATATAAGGAGTCATATTGCAATCATTATTCTCAAGCAATGAAGGAATAAAGATGAATTAATCTAGTTGCTTCCCCAACTTCTATCATCCTAGTCTATAGTCAAATCTCTCATCTCATCAAGCCGACGCCGCCTGGCCTTCCTCCCGGTTGTGTTTACCTTGATAAACTAAGGTTCATCACATTTGGTATCAGAGCGTCTTAAGAGAATATGGATGCTATGTGGAATTCAGATTGTAAATATATGCTCGTATCCAAACAGTTCAACATCCAAATACTTTTCAACTAAATAGAACCAAACATAACTGCCCATATTCAGATGCTGTTACAAATTTTCCTAGCATTTGTATGTCACCCATTATTCATACTCTTAGTTACATCATGTAGTCATGATATAGTTGCAGGCATATGCGATCTGTATCTGTTATGAACCTTAGTTCATAACGGATAAACATCACCAAGAAGATGGCCGGATGGAGTCGGCGTAGGGAGAGAGAGGAGACTATAGACGAGGAAGACTTTGTTATTACTCTGCTTGATTACAATAGCATGCGGTAGCCCTCTTATATAGACGGCTCCCCCTAACAGATGGAATCTAATCCCAATCATATCTCTAACAAATATAGTAACTAATATCATATCTCTAATTATATCTCTAACACAAGGAAACTAATCTCTAACTCGAATAGAAACCAATCTCTAATTCCTAATAATAACCCGACTGGCCCAAGGCCCACGTCTATAACAGTATCCAATCTGTTTCAAACTTTCAATATATTCATGTAATCTTTACACGTCCAACACTAACAATCACTGGAAATGGCGAGTCCATAAAAAGCAACAGGCTACCTAATTACCAAAAGCAACAAATGGAAGAGATTGTTAATGCATTGGCTTTGATTGAGATGCTACTATATAATCCTATTGAATAACATGTAATGACAAGAAACCTGAAGAGTCAAATAATTAGCTTATGAAATATTTCTACATTCCATAATAAAATAATTGGTGTCAACCTCTAAGGCAATCTCCAACGTGATCATCTGGTTACCCAAAAGCAACAGATTGAAAAATAAGCCATTATTGAGAGTAGGCATGCATATGTGTACAAAATACAAATGAGAAGATAACTGAAACAACAGAAAAATCCTAACCAGCGTAACCAAAACAAATTGTACAAAATGTTCCAGTGATAGTGAAAAAAACACATACCACAGGTTCAATAGATACACCGACTTCACTTAGCTCAATGATAATCCTATCATTGAAGCACATCTCACTGTATTGAAACTCAGGCCACACCTTGGCCTTTTCCATCACATTACTGCTTTTGTGTGACAGTTCATCATGATATTTCCAATCAGAATCCAACATCAAACCATTTGGGCCCTTCCCTGGAGCTTCAAAATTCATTAAAGACTCCAACTTATAACCCTGTGAATAAGATTTCCTTCCTCCTTCCTCAAAATGAATTTCATGTGTATCGAATGGATATCCTTCACTTCTGTAAGTGCTGTTGGTAATATTATCAACCTTATCTTCATCGATCAAAGCTTGAATAAGTCTTTGTCCAACTGAAGCTCCTCCTCGCACCCCAATTCCTTGGACAAGTTGATCCAGGATAGGTTCAATGCAGCTTGTCTCCCAAGCAATCCCTACATCATTCTCCATCTCATACAGGGCATACCCATTTGGAAGAGCACTATGGTCATCTTTGTTGCTAGCAGCCGGAGTTGAGGGCTCTGAAATGTATTCAAGGCTACCCTGCAAAATGCAAAAAATCTCAGCATAAATAAATTGGACCCAAGGGAAGAAACAACTAGCGCCAGATGAAAATATGATGGTAGCAATTCATGATATATAGAGAGTATCAAACTATCTTCTATATACGGTAAGTACCCACAAATGCATAGCTAACCAGACAAATTTTGATAACACTTCAGTGAAAACATAGTACCTTGTATTTCCGACTTTCGTCTCCTTCAACTGACCTGCTCATGGTGGAGTCGTCCGGCAAATGCATCTAAACAAATTGAAGCATTGATCAAGAAACTACCAACCAATCTACTGAAGAGCAAAATGTACTTTTGATACAAACTACGATGACCCCGTAATACCTGTTGACTTAGATAGGCTATGTCTTCTGTGGTCAGAAAACCAAAGAAAGGTTCAACCTGCTGCCAGAATGGACTTGCATAAGCAGACCCTGCAACAAACAAAGACATCATTCAAAGGTTTCTGAAAAAAAATGCTAGAATTTTATAAGTAAAGTCAATACTTAGAGCGAAATTCGCTGCAGCAAGAAGCTCCTCATGATCATCTTCCGATTGCACTGAGAAGTGAATAAAACAAGTTAATAGAGTTAATAGTATGAAATTCTAATAATCACAAAGAACACTAGGATCCCATGTAGTGAGATAAGCTGGTGAGAGCGTACCAGGAGAGTCTGACTGCACATTGCTACTTATATGTCTAGGGCGTGCATTGCCTTTGCGCTCAGATATCTTCTTTATCAGTGGTCTTCCAGATTTACTGCACGGAAAATTCATGGTACAAATGTCAATGAGCCGTATTTCAAAATTTTGGTGGTTAGCTGAGGAAGAAATCACCTTTCATTTCTCTCTGAGACTGTCCTAACACTTCTTTGTTTCGTAGTCGGAGCATTTTCAAGCTTGTCAATTGATGCAGGGGTACTGGGCCTGGTTGGAGTAAAACTCCGTCCAATCCTTCCTTGCCTCCGTGCAGCATCTCCAATATCCTCATCAGCCGACAACTTATTCCTTTTGGAAGGATGCCCAAGCATTGCAGTCTTTTGAAAACCAGAGTGCCCATCATCCAATTCACCAGCCCTTTTGCTTTTGTCCCTTAACATTTTCTCAGCAACTCCAGACTCGTCACCTTCAGATCCAGTTGAAAGTCCATGCTCTCCCCGTTTAGTTTGTTGTGGACCATTTATAGATGCACGCCTGGGTAATCCCACAGACTCTTCATTGATAGAGGGACTTTCCAGTGAACCTGATACTAATGCACCATCAGTGCTTGTGATAATGGGGACTAAATTTGACTTCCTTGCTGAACGGGATATCTTTTGAGGCCTCTGCCCACCCCACTGGGTGGGAGGGGATAATGAATGTGTAGGCTTCGTTCGTTTGGAATTGCCAGATCCACTAGCAGAATTCAACTTATTTGTACCAGAAGGATGTTCCCAATCGTCAGAATTAGCTTGTAGTCGTTGAATGTTTGGAGATGACTTTAATAATGAACCAGAATTCGATCGGTGTCCCCTAGCAGATCCATTCGCTTTTGGTACTGATGTGACATTAGCAGCACTGTCATCTTCATTATTTCTGAAAATTTCAATGCATTAAATACCATGCTTTTTTACTTCTACAAATAAGCACAAATACGGTAGAAATTGAGACATAATATGCAGCAGGAGATAACTACCTCAGTTCAATGTGGTAAGCGATGAATTGAGATAAGAGGATCGCAGAGACACAGAGTAAAAGAGGTAAAGAAACACATCTTACTTGTTAATAGCTTTGGGATTAGACATTTCCTTATCTAAAACAACTTGGCGATCCCTTTTGTTGGTAGGGTGGAAACCACTTTCTTGGTCACTCTTATTTAAAGATCGCCCAACAAGACCATTTTGTGCAGAAAGTAAGTCTGCTTTACCAGTGCCAGAGACAGATGCAACAGTTCCAGACCTGCACATTCAGTTTCATATAATCAAATACCCAGAAAGAAAAAAGAGCCTAATTAAATTGTCAAATGGCGATGTACAAGACTTTCTATTAAATTTAGTTGAGTTACTCAATTTGAAGAATGTTCGGAAAGAAACTTATTAACATGTTTCCTCGTTATTAAGTTCATGCCAAAAAGAAGTAAAATCACCCATAAAATAAGCTCAAAGGAAAGGAAGTTCTGCATCAATACAGAATCAATGCAATGAAAAACATGGAGTAAAGGATGATAGAATCTATGACCTGAAACTAGGGGAAGTTGCCATTCTTGCCCTAGCATCGTTACTAAACTTGTGTTGCATGCCTTGTTTCTGCTCCCGGTCTACATCAGCAGTCCTTGAAGTACCAGCTGATGACACATCTGCCTTAATGGCAGAACGCTTTTTCTTCATCTTTGGCTTCTCCCAACCATCAATGCTAGTTGCCAAACCTCTATTTTTTTGTTCAGGGACTGCTGGACCACCATTGGTGACTTTGCCAGGATCTGAGCTTCTATCAATAGTCCCCAACCCCCTTGACAGACCAGTGGTCCTTGCATCCATCTAGTAAACAAGAAATAAGTTGGGCTAATGAATTACAAGAACAATCCAAATGGTAAATTTTAACAAACGGTACGAAGATATACAATAGGTCAAACAAGACAGTAAATTATCTGATTTCTATGCACAAGAAGTATCATCAGATGCAAGTTAACGATGACAATGACACAGCTTATCACACTGAATGTACTAAAGCCAATAGCCAAGCTGCATGACAAAATGACAAAACACATCAGAATAAAGCAAGACTTATTTTGATATACAGGAAAGTTAAAATAGACCTATGGTGTAGCAGTTAGCAACCCATGTACAGACTACTGAGTATCCCAGAATCTGACCATATCATTTTATTTTTACCCAACATTGTATCAACTAGCTATTTAGAGCCATTGTAGCAGAATAAGAGTAAAACATAACGATAAATAAAGAGCTGAATGAAAGTTTGCAAATGCAAGCCACAACCTCCACCATGGATGTACGTAGTCTCCTATTTTGTACTGCATTCTTTGTCCTCTCTTCTCCTCTCAGAGGTGGTCCAAGTTCCATATCATCTGCATTTAGATGGCCTTGAGGGCCAATCTTGGATATAACTCCTCCAGACAACGATGCACTAGATCGTTCATTTGATGAACCATCTCCTCGGGAACGTTTTCGTAAAATATTAGGACAATATCTATCAATCTTCGTTACAGCAGCACCAAAAGTTCTAGCTCTTTCCCTGCAAAGACACTCATAACCGAATAATTACTGCATAGTTTCACACAAATGTCAAGTTCATGTACCAATCCAATTTTTACCCATAGACCATCCCCTAGAAGGGTGTCGGCATTATAAAAGAAAGGTCCAGCGCCAATAAAAGTTGCCTTTGTAAAATGGAGATATTTGCCCAATCAACTAATTAATAGCATTTCAGTATTTGCTGCCCCCTTTCACATGTTAAGTTCATCTCACAAGACAATGCAGAGAGTAGTGAAATCATACCTTGCTTTGTTTGAGATATCATTTAGATTATTCTTCATGCGTCTGACTTCTTCAACAGAATTCGGTAAGTTTCTTCCTATGCATGGAGTTGATGTTGACTCTTCTGGGGAGTTTCCAAAAATGGAACTTATTGATTTTTTTACATCTAGTCGAGATGCCTTCTGCTCCAAAGTTGTTGTTCTTAGGTCCATGGCAAGTGATTGAAGCAGGGTACAAGAGTCAACAGTTGGTGACCTCAAAGAACTTGATGCAGGAAACACCACATAACTATCACCACCTTCACGAAAGCTTCCTGGCCTTTCCAATGAAGCAGCTGAATACGGCCCACGTTGCCCATTGAAGTATCCATGCCCATCAGGGCTACCAGACACCAAGTCAGATTTTGTACCAGATGCCATTAACCTGGTTCTGGCAATTTTTAGACCGCTAATAAGTTCAACATGAGTACCAAAAGTTGCAACAACCCGGTCTTGCAACCATGGAGCTCAAATGCCCAAGAAGCAGTGAGAAATCTCAAATCACAAAAATACCTGTCAATATGGACGACAGTAAGTTGTAAATAAAGCCTGAAATCATTTTTTGGCATCAAGTCACAGAGCACACTTCATGGCCAAAGTAAAGAGCAAAAAATAGCTTTGACCAAAGAAAACACCTAGCCTCTATGGAATTGTACCACACTTTATTTTTGACATAAATGTTTCAGTATCTGATAGCTCGGTTTATTTCACGTTTTTTTAGTAATATAGCAAAAAATATTTTTCAAATACAACAGATTTTTACTTATTAATATTGACCAATAAAACAAAATCTGCCAAAGCATCAAATGCATTGTGCCATGCCAATCGTAGGTGAATCAGGAAATAATTGAAGTTGTCGAATTCTACTGTCCCTCATTCCATTAATGCAGCAGTATACTCTTAAATATTAATAAATGTGACCAGCTCTATTCCATAATTCTTCGCAAATCTGAACAGCGCAGCATGAAACAATGCAAGATCTATTATGCATCCCATGAGACATCTATTTATAAATCCACTTAATCATGCCAGCAATGGCAATGCAATGCACCAAGCAAAGCTCAACAGAGATACTAGCATCTCTTCAAGAAGAGCTCTAGTGGCAACAAAAGACCACTTGACCACCAGCACAAGTGCACCCACACTTGACATACCAACATCTAAAACAGAAAAAAGGAAAAGGTCCAACCTCATCCAAAGTTCTGGGAGCTAGCTAACAATTCAAAAACCCCATGATCCATACAACGTCCATCAATGACCTAAATGACAAAGTTGCCGAAGCTCGAAATGGAGCACTAAGAACTGCTCTCCCTTCATTTCAAAGGTACAGCAAACTCCGCGACACACGGCTGTTACACCACCACGTTACAATCAAGAATTCAATAAATTCAGAGCAAACAAAGTCACCAGCTTGCCAGTGGAAGACCCTGGAGCACCCCGCGCGATCCACCGGGCTCGACCCCCCCCCCCCCGGGGGGGGGGGATCCCAGCGGAGATCCCACCAATTCCAGCACAATCCAGAACGCCACGCAAGGATTGCCTCACGCGCAGCCCTCCCCAAACCCCCGCCGTCCAAGACGCCACCGACCCCCGCCGGATCCCACGCCCAAACCCCGGACGCGGATCAACCCCCCGGGGCGGCGCCCACATGCCGGGCCACGCGTCCCACAAAAAAACCCCTCACCCCCAAGCTCCAGCAGCTGCCCCTCAAGCGCGCGCGCGCGCGGGAATTGGGCGATTGCTCGGCGGAATCGAATTGGGCGAAAGGGGAATTAGGGCTTACCGACCAAGCGGGGATCCGGATCTCCAATCGGGCGGGGGAGGGCGCCGCGGAGTAGGAGGAATCGAGCGGAGCGGCGGGGGAGGGCGAGGCGGAGGAGCTCGAGTTGGAGAGAGTTTCTTGGAGGCGAGAAGAGCGGCTTCGGTGAAGGCGGAGGAAGAAGAAGGGGGGAGGTGGGGTCGCCGTCGGTCTGAGCGGACAACGAGCCGCGTCTGTGCGGATGACAGGTGGGGCCCGGGCCCGCGTGGCAGTCGGAGGAGCGAGGGTGGGGGCGGTGACGTGTGGGGATTGATTTTGTTGGCGTGGTACAGTTTCGTGTTTCTCCTGTGAAAAAGAGAGGAAAAAAAACGAAAGCGTTACGTTTTTTCAGCTCTCATGAAGTAGAAGCTTCAGCTAAAATACTCGTTCAAATTCGTTTGATATGGAATCCCTACAGCCAGTGCGATTTTAGATAAGCCATCCTTACATTTTTCAAAAAAGTTTAAGGGTATAAGACCAAATGCTTAAATGCACAATAAAACATCAAAGGTTGTATATCACCTGCTTATTTATAGCAATTTGGATTATAGAATTTACTAATACTCAAAATCATGTTAAAGAAGGTTTGGATATTTATCTTTAGCATCGATGTGCATATCCATGATAATGTTATATTTCTATAATTTTGTTTCTTAAAAACTGCAATTTATTACTCTTTTCGTCCCGCGGTATAAGTCTATTCTCTTGGAAAGATGCATCTCACTATATAAGTCCGTTGAGGGAATTAAATTATGGTTATTATAATATTTTCACTATATTTCTCTAACTTTAATGCAGAAAAATAGTTGAGCAGTTTAGTGTGCACTTTGATAAGGATAGGTATGGTCTAATAATATTAACTTTTTTTAAATTTAATGCTTTCTAATTAGTATATGCGTATGATGGGTTTTGATTTATGTTATGGAACAGATGGGGTAATTATTATCATCCCTTACTCCTTTCTACACATGATGACTAGGGCTGGACGAAAAACTCGAAGCTCGTTAGCTCGCTCGGCTCGTGGCTGGCTCGGCTCGGCTCGGCTCGTTAGGATAACGAGCCGAGCCGAGCCAAGATTTTAGCTCGTTAGCTATAACGAGCCAACTCGAGCCAACTCGCGAGCCGCTCACGAGCCAAACGAGTCATACTTCCAGGAATTTAGATATGCATATGCTGCTTCTATGGACCTAATTTGTACTCTATTGCATGTGTTAATGTGTAAATTTGTACTCTATTGTACCCAAACGAGCCATGCATGTGTTAATTTGTACTCTATTGTACCCAAACGAGCCAAACGAGCCAAACGAGACAAACTTCCATGGATGAATATATGATGGAGATATTTTTTGGCCCTGGCTCACGAGCCAAACGAGCTAACTCGAGCTTTTTGTCGAGCCGAGCCGAGCTGGCTTTTTAGCTCGTTAGTTATAACGAGCCAGCTCGTTATCCTACCGAGCCAGGCCGAGCCGAGCCGAGCCGAGCCGAGCCAGCTCGATATCCAGCCCTAATGATGACATATATATCGTAAATGTATTAGTTATTGCGTTATATATTTCGTGCTGCAACTGTTTTAGAATTGCTCACATTTATAAATATCTAGTTTAATTTTCTCAAGCGTCGAGCCTTTTTAAGACAACAAACCACACACTGCACACCACAAATACTTTCTTGAAAAACAGGGACAATAAGAGATTTTAAGTTATTTTATTAGTGTCATTGCATTATCCATCGTTGCATATGGTTTTCTTTGTTTAGATGACTGCATATAATTTTTGTCAGTCAATGTGAGGTCAAACCAAAGTTATAACAATGATTACCATGTTTATATTATGTATGTGAATGATCTTCATACCAAAAAATTTCAATCATATAAACATATATCCAACTTCTCACACATATATCGAATCATTTGTTCAAATCAAAACACATATTAAAAACTAAGGTAGACTTCAAAAGGTAAAGGAGTTTTGGATGATAGTCTTATTCCAAATATAAGGCTTTAGAGCAAAACTACATGTAAACACTACAAGGTAAGCTCTCTAACTTGTGAAAGTTTTACATGCTTTCTTTTTTAAAAAAAGTTTGAGATAACAATTTTAGAATGACATTTTTGCAAGGCTTAACAAGATAACACAGTCATTTGGAAGGTCAAATTATTGGCAAATATGAAGTCCACTAACAATTACTGGCTCACCGGACATACGCCGAACAAAGAATTGATGATGTAGTCCACTAACAATTACTTTCTCACCGGACATATGCCAAACAAAAAAATGATGATGTATATATAGTTTTTTAAGGAAAAATGAACACCCTTGCAATATGAAATTGCACATGTAAAAAATCTCAATGACAGGTGCATATGAATCTTTAACATGGAAAATTCATTACTTCATCGTCATCACTTGCTTTTCGCAAAGCTTATTGGTTAGCTCATTTTGAGGCATGCGGAAGAATAATATATTCACTAATGACTTAAGAACCATGCATATATCATTTGAAAGAGAAGTTTAGATTTTTAGTCATCCTTAATTCCACCCATTTATAAGAGAACCCAAAATCTATCTGGTGCAAATCTGCACCATAGCCATAGGCACATGCATCACGTGTTCAAACTTTCTAACGCACCCAAATGTTTTATCCGATCATTTTTGCTCAAAATATACTAGATAGAACATACTTTGTATCATATTGTGTGTGCGCACAATCTAACTACTTTGATTATCAAATGGAATGTATGATTACCATACTTATTGAAGTCTGTTAGTGTACATTCAAAGGTTGTTAAAATGATGGATAGAGACATTATTTTAGATATATACAACCACGATTTAAAACCATGTACTCAAAAATAGATCAATATGTTGCTATGGCTAAAGAAGAGTTCCCTTTTTGATAGTGTAACTTAGAGAAGTGAAGCATGGTGGCCAAAGTCATTTGATACATCCTCAGAAAGATCACATATTGTTCTATGTGACGCAGGAATTTGTCTGAATTCCTGTAAATTAGACTGTTTCATGTGAAATTCCTCGTTATTTCACTTGCATGGACAATATACTTAAGAACTCATTTCACATCTTGGATTGCAATATAATTAGGTTTTTCATATCCCCTTAATCCTCATCCTATAATACTATATAATCTCGGCGCTCAGTCCCTAAGGCAAAAAAAAAGGGCCCCACACCCCCTGCATGGTGCTCACTGCTCTGTCCCTGCCAATCTGGCCATGCCCGTAGGGGAAGAAATCAGATGCCGCTGCTGGGTGGGGTCCATGCAGCCCAGGGCCCAAAGATCGGTGGGTGGAGTCCAAGGAAAAAAGTGCAGGCAATGTAATGGATGGTTGATGCAGAACTGTCGACGTTTTTTTTTTGGTATTGTAGTCATTTTATTTTAAATTTGACTTCTAAATATTCGTTTTTGTAAAAAAAAACCTTATCCTCGAGCTCAAAAGGCGCAATATACAACACCTGTTACTTGCCGTGCCTGGGGAGCACGGTAGGAGCAAGCAGACGGAGCGAGCGCAGGAGGTGAGGGCGCAAGCACTGCAGGAGATGAGCCCGCAGTGGCGGACCCAGGATTTTACCAAAGGGTATGCCGCATCAAAATTTTCATATGCAATTCGGTAAAACCATTTGAAAATTTGGTAAATAATTGTAAAATTTGCACTAGTGATAATAGAGTTAAAATGGTCAAAAATAGTACTAGAACCTTACACCACTTATGTAAGTATTTTTCAAAATCAGTACACAAGTCATACAAATGTGAGCAAAAAATATCAAGAAGTTTATAGCAAAAGGAATAGGAACTGAGCATATTATTATGGATTTGGTATAATATATCAATGTAAGTGTGTAACACAATCATATTGTAAGTGAAGAATAACATTTTAGCTTAGAGAAGTGTGTAACACAATCATATCGTAAGCGAAGAATAACATTTTAGTTTAGTTTGGTTCAATTTCCTTCATGATCCAGATTCATAACTCTTCTAAGCTAGCAGCCTGATCATCAGCATTATGATCTGTCCAGTGCCAAACAGGAAGAATTTTGTGGTTCAGCTAGTTTCCCATTGTGATTCACACTTTGGGACTAATTATCGGCAATGAGGTATAGAGCCCATGAATGCTGATAGAAAGTGTGTGTTTGATTAGAACCACTGGGGTCAATTACCGTAATAAAATATACACATCAATGAGTTCTTCTCACATTTCCCATCCCCTATTCCGTGCCCCATAAAATTAAAAACTAGCGAGATAATTCCTAGGTGGAGCATGAGTTACTACTGTTTTTTACCTATTTCTTAAAAGAAACAAAGACTGGATAGTAGCCTAAGTGCCTCAGCTTACTTAGCCTAAACAGTAGTCCCCTCCAAATAAATTGAAGAGTTCGATTAAAGCAAAGGAATGAGATCATTCAACTCACAACATTTCAAAATTTGGATCTCTAATCATCTTTCCCAAGTTCGCACCTTAAAAGGTTTGTAGAGACTAGAAGTCTAGAACCCTAACACCCAAGGATCAGAGAGCAACTCATTTTGGCATTAAACCCTATACATGTCAGATGCTCACAACAAATTAAGGTGTTTGAATCATGGGGAAAGCCCGTTAAAATTACCGATACCAGCAATGCGCGCATTAAGATCCGAAATTCTAGAACTGTGCAAGTAACAGTAGAAAACTAGTAAGCAGATGAGGATATAGAAGAGTAGGTCGCAGATCCAGTACCACATAGCGCGGATCGAAGTAGAGGACGCTCATCCGGAAGGCGAGGCTGCGAGTGGGGCGAGGCAGCGCGCGGCGGCGGATTGACCAATGATGTCGAGCACGAGCCCGCGGTAGCGCTGCATGCCGCGGCACAGGGGGTGGACGAAGCCGAGCCAGCCGGCGGTGACGGCGGCCGGGGCAGACGAGGCGTGGCGCGACAGCAGGTGGGTCCGGCGGAGCAGACGAGCGCCACAGCGAGGACCCCCGCACAGCTTTGGACGTTCGCCAACACGCGGCTTGCTGAGGCGAACCGTTAGGCGCGTGCGGCAGACCGGCTGCAAACCGTCAACAGGCTGGGGGCCCAGGGTATGCCATGGCCCACCCGGCATACCCTGTGAATCCGCTCCTGCGAGCCCGGGCTCTGTCGAGCTACTATTGCTCGTTAGGGCACTGTAGAGTAGCCCGAGTTCAGCAGGTGGCTGCAGGGCGCTGCACACGTAGGGTGCAGGGGGCAACTTGCCTGTTCACTTTTTAGGAGCTGATGTATGAGGGTGAGGCGGTTCTTGCCGAGCAGGCTGACAAGACTGGGAAGAGTAGTCATTGTTTGGAAAATGGAGCCGCATAAATCAATGTGAGAATTTTTTCGGCTATCAATTAGGGTACTCCCAATGGAGTAATGTGAGCGGTGTCTATAGCATGCTAAATAAACCAAAGGATAATGTGGAAAAGTATTTAAGGAAGAGAGAGATGATAATAGTGTCTCAAACAAGACGTTGCATATTTGAGAAAACCAAGACAACTAGATGATGAGGATTGGTAAAAAGGAGAGAGAGGAGGTGAGATAAGAGGGAAGAAACTAATTGAATGGATGGTTGCTAGATACCACGTATTAAGAAAATTATTTCTAGTCGAGGTGGCAAGCTATAGACATTACTACATAGTTTCTGTATTGGGAGTGTCCTTAGCTACACATGTGCAAATGTCCTTTGGTCATGAATATTATATGCACAATATTTGGCTTTGCACTCAGTTTATTTATTTGCAGGGGAACTGATTGATAATTTTCTGCGGAACACTGCTAAGTGCTAACCAGCTGACTGTCTATGGTACATATCTATCCATATTGTTAATTAATGTGTGGCCAAATTTTCAACATTGAAGATTGCTTTGCTTACAAGAGAGTCTTAATGAAAAAGAGCTTTGTGTCTTCTTCCGTAATATCCACTTCAACACTATGTTCAAGGTATTGTCATTAATTAAGTTATAGTCTCCGATTGCTTTAACAAGCTTGCCGGTTTTATTTTGTTCAAGCTGATCAGGGTTCTTTTCAGCCAAACTGATTTGGTGTGGCAAAAGTTGGATGAGGTATGTACTACCCCTTTCCGCCACCGTCTTGCGTGCTTGCAATGAAAGTTAGGGATTTATTTTATTCTCAATGGACAATCATTAGGTGAATGATGGGGTTTTCTGACCAGTAACTTCACACAATTTAAGGCTAAAGTAACTTAGAGGTTAGCTAGGATGGCCCCCTCGTCTCCCGCCCATTCACCTCCCGACGCTCCCCTTCCCCAGAGCTCCACGCCGGCAGCCGCCCCGGTGCTGGCGGCCACCCCCCAAGCCGCGCCTCCTCCCTGGCCGGCCACCCTTTCCTTCCGTGCGTCGGGACCCCCCTCTTCCTCCCCGTCTCCTGCTGCGTCAGGGCGTTCCAAGGCACAGCGGTGGAGGGATTCAAGTCCGACCTCGTCCGCTGGTGTCGTGTGCCCTAGGACTTCCGCCTCGGTGAGCTTCCGTGATGTCCTGATCGCGCCGGCCCCAGCTGGGCGAGCTCGGCCGCCGAAGGTCGTCGTGCGCCCTGAGCCTCACCGCTTGACTCAGGTCGCGCAGGACACCGACGGCTGGCAAGAGTACGAAAGCCGCCAAGCCCACCGGAGGCGTCTCCGCCCTCCACGGCGTCCTCGTCGTCCAGTACCCAAAGACCTCAAGGGGAAGTGCTTTAACTGTTTGTCTCCCTCGCATCGTGCCGCTGCGTGTCGTCGCCCGACGCGTTGCTTTCGTTGCCTGGCCCCGGGCCACCATTCTGCTGGGTGTCCACGTCGAGTTGCTGCTGCACGCCCTGAGCTCTCCCGGCCGCTGAGGAAGATGGTCTGGCGCCAGGTTCACCCTTTACCTGCCGCGGTGCCGCCTTCCTCGGTGCCGGTCGAAGGTGGCGCGGTCGTTGTGGGCCTTGGCGGTGGAGAAGGACCTGCTGGCAGCCGTCGCAGAAGGACGCGCTGCCGGACCCGGCGGCGGCGTGCGGATGGTCTGGGCAATCGTCCCCCTTCTCCCTCTCGCTCTGTTGATGGTGATGCGGTCTCGGTGTCGCCACCTCCTCTGTTTTCCGTGGGAGATGGAGGTCTAGCTGTTCAAGACATTCTGAGAAGGCCACAACGTTTCATTGCGCGCTCTGCCAGTTTGGCAGAGAGGGAGGATGAGCTCCGCCGCGCCCTCGTCATTACCATTGTGGGAGAGTGCTCCGGTATTACTGTTGAACTCCTCACGGCGCAAATCGCCCATAGGTTCGGTCTGGATGAGGAGGCGCTGGTCTTTCGTCGCAATTTTCCGACAAGTTTTTTTGCTTTTCCTTCCGGATGAAGTGACTGCCACTCGCGTCTACAATGGTGGCCATCCTTTCGTCACCTCCCCTCTCAGGCTTCTCATTAAGCGTTGGTCTCCTTTCTATGGCTCTTCCAGCGCCGGTGGAAGGTCACGATCAATGGCATCCCGGCGCATGCCTGGGAGCTTGCTACGGCGGAACAGTTACTAGATGATTTCTGCTTGGTCCGGGAGATTCACCCAGACACAATCAACCGAAGGGATATTTTTCATCTGATGGCCTGGTGTACGCAGCCAGATCTCATCCCCACAGCAATGGAGCTCCTGATTGAAGAACCTTCTGTTGCATCCGCTGCAACAGCTGATGGGCCGCCGACGTTGCGGGCTTTGTCTTACCCCATCGTCATCTCGTCTGCGGTGCCCACCCAGGGGACGGCGGCGGTTCCTCCCTCGTCTCCTTCCCCAGATGCGAGGGATCGGGGTAGTGGCATTCGGCGTCGCCGGCGTTCGCTGTCGCCTGGCTGTCCTTCGCGGGGTCCTGGTTCTGGGCCGGCGTCCCGTGGCGGTGGCCCTCGGGCGTTGGCCCTCTCCCGGACTGGTCCGAGCCACGTGGCATACATCCCGGGACAAGGTGCAGCATCCCAGGCGTCGCCTCCAGCAGTCAACACTGAGCCCGGCGGTGCTGTACCCCAAGCGTCCGCTGCCCCCATCATTTACTGCTCCTCTGATGATGGCGATTCTCCCACTGCTCCCGAAGATCTGCATGAGGAAATTAATCCAGTTACCACTTTTCCCCCCGTTTGTGATCACCCCGGAACCAACATTGCCTGGGCTTCTTCTTGATGGGCCTGGCCAGACTATTGCGCTCCCGGTGGTCGAGTCACCTTTGCTGACTCCCCCGGATTCTGGGTATGCTCCCCGGGTTGAGCAGGTTGATCGTCTTGAGCCGGTGGACCCGCCTGCTATGATTGTTTTGGTGAGAGGAATTCAGTTATGCCCTCTTGAGGACCCTACGTCGAGTGAACATATTGCTACTCAGTTGCTCACGTCAAGATATGCTATCTCGCCGCGTGTGTACTCGCGACAACGCACTCGCCGTGGCAAATTGATGTCGCAACCCCATGCTGAAGCTTCTGCTTCCGGTGTGCCCCCCTCCACACCAACTTCGGCAAAGACAAGATTCATTTCAGATCTGACCAAGAGTGTAAGAGCTCTGCTGTCACCACCAAAAATTCAGAAGCGTAGGCCCAAATCCTATCTGTTGAGTGCTAGCCCACCTCGTCGCAGCAGAAGGTTGGCCGGACTCGGCGTTGATCCTCTGAAGCAAATCCCTCAAAAAAAGATTGTGATGTGCTCCTTGGGCCTATCCTCAGAAGATGTACAGGACAACAAGAAGGCTTTGGAAGATTATTGTAATCTTTTCCGGCAGCCTTTGACTGCGTCTCATATCAGGGCACTGGCAGCACTCTTTGGCTGGGCACCTTCGGAGCTTGAAGCTGCTTCCGTGGAGGACATGTCTTGTGTTGTCTAGTTGCTGGACGCAGGTCGCTTTTTCTTTTTCCTCTTTTCCTATGGATCCCTCCTGCATCATTTTTTGGAACGTCCGTGGTTTAAATTCAGCCGCGAGACAGAATTCAGTAAGAAGCTTGGTTGAGTCTGTTAAGGGTGATATTGTTTGTCTCCAAGAAACAAAGATGGGTGATATTTCTGTGAGGTTTTTGCTTGCTATGCTTGGGCCTTCTTTTCCCCACTTTACTTTTCTTGCGGCAAATGGGGCCAGTGGAGGTATTTTGATCTGTTGGCGGGATAGGCTTGGTGCGGCTCTATCTATACGTGTGGATTTGTATTCAGCTTCGATTCAGTTTGCTGCTGCTTCTGGACAGCATTGGTGGTTAACATGTGTTTACGGACCTCAATCGTCAGATGACAATATTCTTTTCTTGCAAGAGCTCAAGACAATGCATGCCCAATGTACTGGCCCCTGGTTAGTAGCAGGAGACTTCAACTTGATTTACCGTGCTGAGGATAAGAATAACACAAACCTTAACCGAGCAATGATGGGTAGGTTTCGCCGGTGTCTAGATGACCTTGCGGTTAAAGAGCTCCCTCTTTTTGGTCGAAATTTTATTTGGTCTAATGAGCAGAGTTCTCCCACACTTGAAAAGTTGGATCGAGCCTTCTGTTATGTGGATTGGGAACTTATATTCCCTTTCTCCCTGTTGCAAAGTACTGCTACGGAGGTCTCAGATCATTGCCCTTTGCTGCTTGGTCTTTGTGATATGAACAAGAGAAAAGGAAGGTTCCATTTTGAAGCCTTTTGGCCGTCCATCGCTGGGTTCTCTGAGGTCGTCTCCCAGGCGTGGTCTTCAGTCCAGCCAAGATTATGCCCGGTTGAGACCCTCTCCTACAAGTTCAAGGAAGTATCCCGTGCATTACAAAGATGGAGCCAGAAGCAGGTCGCCCATGTTAAAACACAGCTCAGCTTGGCTCGAGAAGTTGTGCACCAACTCGAGATTGCTCAGGATTTTCGTACTCTATCTGTTGAAGAAGCAGCCCTGCACCGTAGGCTCAAGAAACACTGTCTTGGTCTTACCTCGCTGCAGCGTACCATGGCACGGTCAAGATCCAGAATTGCTTACATCAAGGATGGTGATGCAAATACTCGTTTTTTTCACCTCCATGCAAAGCATAGAAAAATGAAGAATTTTATCCCCAATTTGGTGGATGGTGACCGAATCCTCACAGGTCACGCTGAGAAGGCACAAGCCGTGTTGGATTATTATCACAATCTGATTGGAACAACAGAAGAGAGGGACTTCTCTATTGATCTGGAACATCAGAACCTACCTCACTTTGATCTTCAGGACCTAGAGCTCCCTTTTTCTGAACAAGAAGTCTGGGACACGATTAAAGAAATGCCTTCTGATAAGGCCCCTGGTCCGGATGGCTTTACATGCCGTTTCTTTAAGTCTTGTTGGCATATCATCAAAGAAGATATCTCGGCTGCACTAGTTGTTGTCCAGCTGGGTGATTTCAGGCATCTTAGGCTGCTAAATTCAGCTTATCTAACCTTAATTCCGAAAAAGGAAGATGCAGACCAGGTCAAAGACTTTAGGCCCATAAGCCTGATCCACAGCTTTGCAAAATTGGTTACTAAGATTCTTGCTAACAGATTGGCGCGAAGACTCCATGAGATTGTGGCCAGCAACCAAAGTGTGTTTATTAAGGGGAGGTGTATTCAAGATAACTTCATGTTGGTCCAGCAGACTGCAAAATTTCTAAACCAGCAAAAGGCCCCTCGAATTCTCCTCAAGCTAGATATTTCAAAAGCTTTTGACTCAATTTCGTGGCCGTTCCTTTTGGAGGTTTTACGGTACCGTGGTTTCGGGCCTATTTGGAGGAATTTAATTTGTGGCCTTCTTAATGCGTCTTCAACAAGGGTCCTTCTCAATGGCATCCCGGGTGAGGTGATTCAACATCAAAGGGGACTCAGGCAAGGCGACCCGCTTTCTCCGATGCTATTTATTTTGGTTATGGATGTGTTGAATGCAACTATTCAGAAAGCCAGTGACGAAGGTCTCCTCCAACCACTTGCAAATCGCCCCCTCAAACATAGAGTCTCTCTTTATGCAGATGATGTGGTTATGTTCCTCAGACCTGTTGCCTCTGATTTGGAGTTGATCTCTGCTGTCCTTCAGTTGTTTGGCACTGCCTCAGGACTCAAAACCAACATTCAAAAGAGTAGTGCCTCCCCCATACAGTGTTCTGATGAGGATATTGCCATAATCCAGCAACACATGTCATGTGTAGTCCAGGATTTCCCTTGCAAGTACATGGGCCTCCCGCTTTCGTTTAAGAATTTGACCAAAGGGCAAGTTCAGCCCATCATAGACCGCATCGCTGCCCATTTGCCAGGTTGGAAATCTGATCTAATGAACAGAGCTGGGAGGTTGGTAATGGTCCAATTTGTAATGACATCTATGGTGATTTATCTGGCTATAGCTTCGGATCTTCCCCCTTGGGCTATCAAGGAAATCGACAAGATTAGAAGGAGTTTTCTTTGGAGAGGAAGAAGAAAGCTAATGGGGGTCATTGTTTACTCACCTGGCCTAGAGTTAGCCGGCCTAAAGAGCTAGGTGGACTTGGTATACATGATCTAAAATCCCTTGGCTGGGCCTTGAGAATGAGATGGTTGTGGCTTGCAAAGACCCAACTAGACAGGCCATGGGCGGAGTTTAAGATCATGTTACATCCTTCTGTACATGCCTTCTTCTCCATGGCAGTGTTCACTGTTGTCGGTGATGGAAAATTTACTCTCTTTTGGACTGATAAGTGGCTGCATGGGCAGTCCATTGAGCTACTTGCTCCTCACCTTTTTGCTCTGGTCTACAAGAGGACAGCCAAAAGACGCACAGTTTTTGATGCTCTGTTGGACAATTACTGGATCAGGGACTTGCGAGGTGCCCTCACTATGGCTGCTCTGTCAGATTATTTTGATGTCTGGAATCTTGTTTCGGATGTGCAGCTGCAACCTGACTTAGCAGATGTGCACAATTGGCGCCTCACTGCCTCTGGACAGTACTCAGCCAAGTCTGCCTATAATGCTCTCTTCTTTGGCTCAGTGCAGTTTGATCCTTGGAAACTCATTTGGAATACTTGGGCGCCGAAGAAGTGTCAATTTTTCCTTTGGCTTGCTTTCCATAATAGATGCTGGACTGCGGATAGACTGGCCAAGAGAGGTTTACCTCATCCTGCTCAGTGTCCCCTATGTGACCAGGAAGATGAGACCATCCAGCATATCCTTTGTGGGTGCGTGGTTGCAAGACAAATCTGGTCCCTTGTCTTCCGTCGCTATGGGCTACCGGATTTCTCTCCACTCCCTGATGACAAGGTCCTCCATGTATGGTGGATGCGTACTCTAGATTGTTCCCTGACAACTGCAAGAGAGGGTTGAATTCGCTAATTGTTTTGGTCGCCTGGTCCTTGTGGAAGCACCATAATGATATAGTGTTTAATGGAGCTGCTCTCAATGTGCAACGTATTCTTAAGCAGATTTGTGAAGAGGCTAATCTCTGGTGTCTAGCTGGTGCTAGTGGGTTAGCTCACTTAGAGGTCGCTGCTAGATAATATGGTGGCTTTTGTTTAGCCGGGTCGTTTCTGGTCTTCTCTTTTCTTTTCAGGCGTTTCTTGTGGTGTCTTGGCTCCTTCGGGAGTTTTGGGTGTGTTGTACTCTTCTGAGTTCTTCTTCTTAATGCAATGATACGCAGCTCTTATGCGTATTCGAGAAAAAAAAATTCCGAGAAATGATTCATGGAATGAACAGTAGGCTATGACGAGTACTGTTGTATGTGCAACATCAATAGACTGCTGTGATTCTCATTGTGTTCTATAATATTAACTAATTTAACTTGTATTCTGTCCACAGGGACTATCTTGCTCAATTTGACAATTCTACTCTACCACACTCATCTGGAAAGTATGGCCTTCCTACCTGCATTTTTTATTACCAAGTGTGTTCTATTGGTCAGACAGTAGGTCCTACTCATATCACTGCCATGCAACGTTTTGACCTGTGCAGCAATGTGAATTCTTGTATGTTTGTGTTGTGCAACAGGTTCATCTGTTCAGCTATAATGTGATGCCAATTGAATCCATAAAGTCTTTTTCCACTGTTGTTCTTAGCTATGCTTTGTGGTCCTTGGTTTCTGCTTGTTTTAGGCTTCAGATGTTGGTTTGCTGCACATCACTCTGTTTTGATCCAACTGCCTTGACTATTTCCCATTATTAGTTCCTTGCCTAGTTGATGGGTTGGCTCGGGATCACAAAATTTGTGTTGGACTCTATGTTTAGTTGGATTCTTTTAGACTGATGGCTTATAACTTAAGGTTTAAACATTTGAATTCTGACTGTTCACAAGAGACAGTACACAGAGGGCGGCCTTGTTCATTTCAACTTGAGCTTTTGGCTTCTAGCTTATTTTTCACTATCTATAAATTTCATCTTTTTCTGACTTTTTGGTATTTTTAGCTTTTTTGCTGGTTCTTTTTTCACGTATTCGTTTGCATTGTCTATGATGGCTAACATGTTTTTTATTTCTATTTTTTTATATTTAGTTAGACCAAATAAGTTACTATCAGCTACAGTGTAATTTCAGTCATAAGCCACTTTTTTCAACCCAACTAAGCGGCACCATAATCGCATACGATTTTAGCTGGTACAGCTGAATTCAATATATTTTTTACTATAATATTTTTATTCATTCTATTTTTTAAAAAATATATCGTTTAAAAGTCGGTATAAGTCAACTTTAAATTGAAAAGAGTCCGGCCTTAGCGTTTACTTGAGACCATGCGCTGCTTAATGTGCTGTATCATTACATGACGTGTGCAGTTAACATGTTTGTACCTGAGTGTAAAGCCAAATATTGTGCATATAGTATTCATAACCAAAGGAGATTTGCACATGTGCAACTAATTGATAGCTAGAAAAATTCACACGTTGATGTTCTGCAGCTTCCATTTTGCAAGCAATGATTCCTTTCCCTGTCTTGTCAGCCTGCTCGACGAGAACTGACTTCCCACATAAGCTCCTGGAAAGCGGACGGCTGCCCCGGCCTCCTGTCGAGCTCGGCCTGCTCGGAGCGCTCGGGCCCGCCTGCTGCTGCCGCACCTGCGCCCTTACCTCGCTTCGTCTGCCATGCCCATCCGCTCCTATCCATCTTTATATGGCCTACTTATCTAGATTTAGACTTTTAGATTCAGTTTTATTTTTTATTATTTTTAAATTTTATTTTTTCTAACTTTTTAGCTTATTTTGAGTTTTTTTGCTGATTTATTTCCGTATTCGTTTGCATTATACGTGGTGGGCTAACCCTTTTTATTTTTAAATTTAATTATGTCAAATAAATCACCATCAGCTATAATGTAATTTTAGACAGCTACAATGAAAATTCGGCCATAAAGCATCAAAATTTAGCCCAACTGAGTACCACATATATGTGGCAAGGGACATGAGTTGATTGTCGCAACTTTTAAACTTAGAAACATAGTTATTTTTATAAAAATATGTTTGTTGTAGGGGTGGCCCAACCCCCTGTGACTGGGCCGTGCAACTAATCCAACATGTAATAGGCCCAATAGTGTAGAAGATTATAACAGTGTAAATATACCAATGTACCCTCATCCCTTGTAAGCACTAAGGGGTAGAATGGGGATTTCACATTCTACCCCACTCATCTACCCTACTCTATAGTACACCAAAATTTTCTTTGCTAAATCCACCACCCTCAACCTCCCCCACAGCCATGCCTAATCTAAGTCCACCCAGATTTGTGTACCAAATAATCCAACTTCATACAAATGAATCGCCTGGATATCTGCTCAAACCTTTTTCTCTTACTCATTGAAGATCCTAAGGCCAAAATTATTTGGATCATGCGCATCATTGAGATGCCCCCGAATCGGTACGCCCCCCGCCCCCCGGTGAATCCGTGCGGCTGCCTCCCCCACCTCATTCTTCCGCCTCCCTCGCACGGAGCCATCGCTCCCCTTCCTCCTCCGCCGCCGCGCCACCCTCGCCTCCTCCCCTTTCTCCTCCGGCGCTCCGCCCTCGCCTCCTCCCCTCCCTCCTCCGCCGCCGTCGCCTCCTCCCCTCCCTCCTCCGCCGCCGCGCCGCCCTCGCCTCCTCCCCATCCCACGCCGCTGCTGCCTCCTCCTCCGCCACTCCCTCCGCTTCCCTCGTCCTCCACCGCACCGCCGCTCCCCATCTCCACCTCTCCCCCGCGCCTCCGCTCCCCCCGTCGTCCCCTCCGCCGCCACTCCTCCCACCCCATTAAAACCCTAACCCAAACCTCCCCTCCCCGGAGTAGAGGCGGCGGTCGACGAGGACCAGGTCGCGGCGCGCGGCGGCGGGGAGGGAGCGGAGCGCGGAGTCGGGGAGAGGCTCGATGTCGTTGGGGAGGTCGGCGGGGAGGCGGTCGGAGACGAGGGAGATGGAGGGGAAGGGGGAGCGCGGGAGGCGGAGGCAGTGCTCGAAGCGGCCTAAAGCACAGTGGCCACGACACTATAATGCCCACCTCTACTCCGGCCTCCTTCACCATCCACCCAACCCGAACCCTTTTCTTTTCTCCCTCGTCGCCGCCGCCGCTGCCGCGATGTCGTCGGAGCCTTTACCCGCCTCCGCAGAGGAGCTCGCGTCCGATCTCTCCGCCGCCACCCTCAGCAAGAAGCAGCTCAAGAAGGACGCCAGGAAGGCGGAGAAGGCCGAGAAGGCGGCGCAGCGCCAGCAGCAGCCGCAGGCCCACGCCGAGGACCCCTTCGTGGTCAATTACGGCGACGTCCCCGTCGAGGAGATCCAGTCCAAGACCATCTCCGGGCGGTCCTGGACCGGGGTCGGCGACCTCGACGAGTCCGCCGAGGGACGGTCCGTGCTGATCCGCGGTGCGGCGCAGCCGCGCAGGCGATCCGCCCGGTCAGCAAGAAGATGGCCTTCGTCGTGCTGCGGCAGAGCATGAGCCCTGTGCAGTGCGTGCTCGTCGCCAGCGCCGACACCGGCGTCAGCACGCAGATGGTGCGCTTCGCGACCTCCCTCAGCAAGGAGAGTATCGTCGACGTCGAGGGCGTCGTTTCCCTCCCCAAGGAACCCCTCAAGGCCACCACACAGCAGGTCCGTATCTTTGGAATTCTTTCTTGTAAATTTGTAAGGCAATATGATCATGTCTTTTCATCAGTAGCAGCCGTCATGCGGCAATAGGTGAAAATAATTGGCCGGTCGTGGGAGAAATTCCCCGCTTCGATTCGATGGCTGCGTGGTTTCTTGGTTTCTTTGGGCGAGCAATGGTGTGATTCGGTGCGCAGGGAGGTGTTATTGGAGAAAAGATGGCATCCTGGCTTTTGCCGGCAGCCTCATTTCTTGGTTTCTTTAGATCGTACTGTTTTCTGATTTAGTCTTTGTAGTGAATAAATGAGGGGCATTAGTCTTTTTTGGTACAGAAATGCTATATTTTCTTGTGTCTATTTTATAACTTGCACTAACCATTTATACTGTAAGGTTCATGTCAGTACAATTTTGTTTATCTGTTGCTTCAGAGAGAGGTCAACAACCATTTTTCTATTAAGTGTTGCCTCTTTTGCCCTCCCCATAAGCACATGGAGCATGGTGCTGTTGACCTGCCAATTATCTATTGTCAATGCTTTACTTATGTTATCGAAGAGGTCTGTATTTGTATGTTCGTTTCTTAGTGTTTTATGCTTGGTGATTGGTGTATACATCCATATTTTAGAAATTTCTTGGAAGCTGTTTGGGTGAGCTGTTCAATAGGCATCAGTTTGCCCCTATTCTAGCTATTTGAAATGTATAACTGTACTATCTTCGTTACTATACATTCCTAATGTTCTGCTGGGTGAAAAAAAATGCAGGGATACCTATAATGACAAGAGCCCAGAGAAGCCACCCCTTAGACCCATTATCTGCTGTTGAAATTGCAGTGGCTGTTGCAACTGTAAGAGCTGCTGGAAAATCTCCTGAGGTTTGTCAACAAAAATCCTCCAGATGCTTTTCCATACAACCTATAAAAATAAGAAGTTGACAAGCAAGATTCTAAAACTGTAGGAACGAGACAGCATGCGTTTTGTTGAAGTTGTGCTATTGGAGCCAGAAAAGAATGTTGTAGCATTAGCTGATGCCTACTTTTTCCCACCTTTCCAACCATCACTGCTCCCTAGAACCAAATGATCTGCTGTTATTCCAAGCAGGTTGCCTCCTAGGAGGGCCAAGCTTGTTGTCTACAACAGACAGTCAAACGAGACTAGCATTTGGATAGTAGAACTCTCTGAGGTGCATGCAGCTACTAGGGGTGGGCATCATAATGGGTTATCTTTTAGCTTAGATCATCCTATTGAAAATTGGAATGTGAACTTTGCTCATAAATCATCAGGTGTGCTGGCTACTATGGTGATACTGATGCTCCCAGTCGCAGACTTGCCAAGCCTCTAATCTTTTGAAGAATTGAGAGTGATAGTCCCATGGAGAATGGTTATGCACGTCCTGTGGAAGGGATCCATGTTGTTGTTGATATGCAGAATAATGCTGTCATAGAGTTTGAAGATAGGAAATTGGTTCCTCTGCCCCCACCAGATCATTTGAGAAACTACACTCCTGGAGAAACAAGAGGCGGTGTTGATCGAAGTGATGTGAAACCTCTTATTATCAACCAACCTGAGGGCCCAAGCTTTCGTATTAATGGCTATTTTGTGGAATGGCAGAAGGTACATGGTTGCTGTAATGTTATACATATTATGCTGGTATTAACAAAAATTCTTGCCCCTTGGAAGTAATAACACTCTTAATGGTTTTTACTGGCACTTTTATCAGGTAACTATTTGAATGGTTTGTTTCTTATAATGTTTGGAGCAATTAGCATTTAACCTACAAGCGCTCTGATTCCTTCTGTATGTTTTTATGGACTGCTATCATTTATGCATTAATGGATAGTGCTATTCCAAATAGCATGCTATGTGATCTATGGTTCAGCTAGCACCTTTGATCTGTCATTGAATAAAAGCTGAGTCTGTAGAACCTTAATAATTTCAGCATAGAATCATTATATTCCAGCAAAAGGCACCTGTGTCTTGGGCACCAAGCTTAAATTGCATAAGCTGTTGCTGTTGTTTAGAGAATCTGATCCAGTGATCCTAACATTTTTTGCCTTATAACTTGTGCCATGCAATTCTGTCTGGTTGCACTATTGTACAAATTGAGTTTAACATTCACTATGAATTGTGGATTTGTCAAGACCAAGCTTAAGCAGTTTAGATTCATGTCTCCATCTTATGTAATATACTAATATGTATGCTGGTATGTGGATGCTCCAAGAAATGAATTTTTATTACGTATATTTTTATAGAATGTAATGTTTTTTATTGGTTCAAAATGTAAATCATTGTTGGATACTATGCAGAAATTCAGGGAAGTTTTGTTGTCAAAGAATTTTGTTGGGATCCACAGCCCAAAGCTGATTGCTGGATCAAGTGAAGGTGGTGCAGCTGTATTCAAACTACAGTACAATGGCCAGCCTGCTTGTTTAGCGCAATCCCCTCAATTATACAAGCAGATGGCTATTTGTGGAGGGTTTGAACGTGTATTTGAGATTGGTCCTGTATTCAGAGCTGAGAATTCAAACACACACAGGCATCTATGTGAGTTTGTTGGTTTGGATGCTGAAATGGAGATTAAAGAGCACTATTTCGAGGTAAGGAAGATTGGAAGAAAAATGCTTTAGTTCATTTACTGAAGTGATGATGACTAAATACCGATTTCCTTACACAGGTTTGCGATATTATAGATGGCTTATTCGTAGAAATATTTAAACACTTGAGTGAAAATTGCAAGAAGGAACTCGAGACAATAAATAGGCAGTATCCATTTGAACCTCTGAAGGTACACATTCTTGCTTCTTGTTTTATGGTTCGTATTATGTTATTATCTGGGTGCTGTAGCTCAAAGTGCTGATTCAAATTGCGCCAATTCATGCAGTACCTGGAGAAATCCTTGAAGCTAACATGAGCAGATTTCTGGACTACGTTATGATGTCAAGTCATTTACAGAATGGAAACGATTTCACATCATAGTGTAGTCCTATAACCTATATTTACTAATCCATTTGCTCTGTACTCTTCAGCGTGTTGAAGCAACAGAAGTTTCAATTTTGTCCCATTTAGCCTTCGAAAAAGAAAAAAAACTTGCATTTTGTTTCACCAGAAGTGATGTTTCACTAAGGCATTGTGCATGTCTTTTGACCCAATTTCCTGATGTGAACTTACATGTAATGCTTCATATTGAATTCTCAGTTTCACTATTCTATTTTCCTGTGATGAAGTAGTCTCCATGCCTGATTACTTGTCTGATCTTCAGAGTTAGCTGTTCATGGGGAACTGTTTTATTTTTCTGTGATTGAATATCAATATAGCTCAACACCAATTCATCTGTTGGGAATTGCCGCTGTGGTGAAGCTGGAGGTGGGGGATGACGGCTCCGCGGATGTGCACTTTGAGGCGTTCCAGATGAGTGAGATTTGTGTGAAGCTGTTTAAGGACGGTGTGCTGGAAACAGAGGTTGGGGACACTGACGATCCCCAGCTGTCCAAAATGCAGAAGGTGGTGGTGGCAGGGGGAAAGGATACTATGGAGGTGGACAATGACTTCTTCCTCGTGCCCGTCAAGATCTCTGATCACCAGGTATGCTTTTTAATTCAATTGGATAGTTACAGATTTATTGCTTGGTGGATTAAGTTGGCTATAAAAACAAGGCAATTCTTAGGTGAAAATAGGACATGCACAGCTTGAATTGGATACAGTTTGTTGAACTAGGCGAGATGTTTGGATCTTTAGGTGATCAGAGCAGATAGCTATAATTTGTTTGATGTTGTATTGTTGAATTTAGTGGCAAAACTGATCCTTTTAAGAAACCTTTATGTTAACATGAGGGAATGATTTACTTGTAATTGGTTAATTCATGAGTTATTTCTTTCCTGCAAAGTCAGTATGCTTCCTGTTAAGTACAACATGCAATCTTAATAAAAGGCTGCATGTGTTGTGTTGAAAAAATTGAACGTTTAGTTGTAAGGCAGGATATACACCTTTTCCCCTGTGTTAGGAAACAGTTGACCACAATAATTCGTAGTTTCAGTTAAGAATTATAATTTGGTCACAAGCATCATCTTTTGATGAAACAATTTTGGACACACTATATTTGTAAATAAATATCTTATTTCAATGTGATGCTTGAAGTGATGCAACCTAGATTTATAGTTTTATAATGACAATAATTAATTTATTTGTAGATTTTTCTATAATGGAGAAACGAACTTTGTGTAATTATTTCACAAGCAATTCAAGTGACTGCTTCTCTAATTTTGATGTTGATAAACTTGTTTGACTTGCTGAGATTTATGTTGATGATTTCACGGATGCTAATCGGTTCTTATTAAGAAATCAACTTCAAACTTTTATTCTCCGCAATCTAGATCCTAACCACGGATTGTGCAATGGAACAAGACTCATGGTTAGAGCATTCCAAAACAATGCAATTGATGCAGAAATAGTTGGTGGCCACCATGCAGGCAAGAGGGTGTTCATTCCTAGAATCCCTATGGCTCCGTCCGACGATATCTCACTTCCTTTCAAGTTCAAGCGGAAACAATTCCCGACCCGCCTGAGTTCTGCAATGACAAACGACAAGAATTTTGGCTCCGTCCGACGATATCTCACTTCCTTTCAAGTCCAATGATGTTGTCGCCTCCTCAAAGGATCAATCGTTATGTGACATTTATCATACGACAAAAATATTTGGTTATACAATATATGAGACGTGAATCTTAATGAATCTGATTGTTCGTTTTATTTTTTACAAATTTTATTTTATTTTGTATTTTACCGTAGCGTTAGCACGGGCACACTACTAGTGTATATAAACCCCAGGAGGGGCAAAGGGAGGGGACATCCTCTCATTATCACCACCTCTCCAGATCTAGCTCTCTTCCTCTCCTACCGATCCCCCTCTCTTCATGTTTAGCCTGTAGCTACAACAGATGGCGCCGTCCGTGGGGACGACTGGAAGTTACGAATGGAAGAGATTTCTCCAATATTCAACCAAAGCAGCGGCTATGTGGATCTTTTTTGCTCCTAGAGCATACTGCTTGGGGCCATCAGCGACAGATAAGTAGTTCGCTTACTAAAAATTTAATTATCCTGACTATGGAAGCATATGGACAGATCCAGCATTGAATAGATCTAATCGCAGACTCTCCTGGCAGCCGCCGTCGTGCGGCGTCGACCTCGGCCCCGCGGCTGTCGGCACAGACTTCGCGTCGACGGCGTCGACCCACTGCGTGCGCCGCGTGCATGTGACTTCACGTCGGCGACGTCGACTTCGGTCCTACGCTCGGCACTGATGCAGAGGCGGAGCCCTTCGCCGGGACTTAGCCGACGCGACCTCGCCTCCTGCGATCGCCCAGCGCGGCCCGCCTCTGAGCATTCGCCGTCGTCAGCTAGCTCTACGGTCGGCCCCCGCTGCGGGCTCCGCTCTGTTGTAAATAATCTTGTTTTAGAGTCATGTGCAAAATTTGGGTGTAATCGAAGTCGAATTGCAACCGCAATTCAGAGTCGTATGTGGAAACCTAGTCGAAGTCATATTAGAATCAGAGTCGGAGTAGGTGTTGAGAACCCGTGTTGAAGTAGGACAGCCGGGTATAAAAAGAGGCTTAGAGCCATGTATTCGATGTACCAAGCAATTGAGAAAATACCAAAAAGAGGGAAACACACAAAGCATTGTTTTGTCGTGTGATTGTGCAAGGAGTGGTCGGAAGGACTCACGATCACCGCAAGCGTGATCGGGAGGAGTTACGACCACGGCAAAGTTCCAGCAAGGAAGGCTACGACCACGGTAAAGGTGGTCGTAAGGAGTCAAAGGTGGTCGTAACGAGCTACGACTACACCGGGAAGCCAGAACGTGGTCGGAAGCGACTCCGACCACGTTGAAGGAAGTGAACGTGGTCGTACGGGTGTTCGACCACGGTGAACAGTGATCACCAGCATCACTGCGTGATTGTAGAAGGTTTCGATCGCGGTATCTCGAGCGGCTGAAGGAAGGCAGCGGCAGCGATATCGCAGAGCGGTCGTAAATTGCTACAGTAAATTTACGACCACATTGAAAAAGCGATCGGAGGAGATTGAGGCGTTCGGAATTGGTCGTAAGTACTCTGAACCGATCGTATTTGATTCTCACCGGTCGTAAACGACTCTAACCGGTCGTAAAAGGTCCTGGGAGGTCGTAAGACCTTACAACAAGTGGTATCAGAGCCGTGGTTAAACATGGCTGACACGACGAAGCAGAGCGTGTCTCTGCAGTACCCGATCCTCAGTTCGGACAACTATCCGGTCTGGGCGATGAAGATGAAGGTCAACATGATCGCACAAGGCGTCTGGGGTGCGGTCGAACCAAAGGAGAAGGACAAGGTCCTCGATGATCGTCTCGACAAGATGGCGATGGCAGCGATCTATCAAGCTGTACCCGACTCAATGATGCGGCAGCTAGTCGGCAAGGAGACAGCGAAGGAAGTCTGGACTACTCTGCGAACCATGCATGAAGGAGTAGATCGAGTGAAGGAGGTTCGACTTCAAACCTTAAGAAGTGAGTTTGAAGCCATGAAGATGGGGAAGAGTCAGACCGTGGAGGAGTTCTCTGGTCGATTCAATGAAGTTGTAAATGAGATCAAATCTCTCGGCGACGAGCTAAAAGATGAAGTGGCGGTGAAGAAGTACTTGCGAGTACTGCCAGAGAAGTTTCTTCCAGTCGTGACTACACTCATGTACTCGCAAGACCTCTCGAAGATGAAGATTGAGGAGGTAACCGGAGCGCTCAAAGCACATGAGCAGCTCCTAAAGAGTTATCAAGAAGACAACGGACAGCAAGTGCTGCTCGTAAAAGAAGACCGAGGAGACTCGTCATCGAGGGGCGGTCGTGGTCGTGGTCGTGGTCGTGGCACATCGACCGGCCGCGGTGCGTCTCATGGACGAGGTCGAGGCTACGATCAGAGAGGTCGTGGACGAAGTGGTCGAGGAGGTGGTCGTGGAGGCGGCGACCATCATACCGACAAATCTGATATCCAGTGCTACACGTGCGAGAAGTTTGGGCACTACGCAGCCGAATGTCGGAGCCACATCCAGTGCCATAACTGCAAGAAGTATGGTCACTATGCTGCGAATTGTCGGGGCAAGAAGAAGGTGGAGGAAGCAAACTTGGCACAAACTACAGAACACAAGGAGCCGACACTGCTGTTGTCGCTCTGCACTGTAGACGAACCGACAATGGTTCTGTTAAACGAGGAGAAGGTATTTCCAAGTCTGATGGAGCAGACGGGAGAGTGGTACCTCGACAACGGAGCCAGCAACCACATGACGGGTACGTACTCGATGTTTTACGAATTAAATAAGAGTGTGCTCGGAAAAGTACAGTTCGGAGACGGCTCTACTGTTCAGATAAAAGGGAGAGGCACAATCCTGATGCAATGCAAAGATGGAAGTCGAAGAAAGCTCTCGGATGTATATTACATACCGAATCTTCGGAGCAATATCATAAGCCTTGGACAATTGACTGAAGAAGATTGTCGAATTGAGCTCAAAGGCAACTATCTGAAGGTGTTCGACCACAGCGAACGTCTGCTGATGAAGGTACAACGGACTGTGAACCGTTTGTACAAGATCAAGATCGAAACATGCAAGCAGAAGTGTTTGAAGACCCAAATTGAAGATCCCGCCTGGCTGTGGCATGAGAGATTTGGTCATATAAACTTCCAAAGTCTCAGAGCAATGGTAGAGAAAGAGATGGTGGTCGGATTACCGAAAATCAACCACCCAGAGCAAGTCTGCGAAGGTTGTCTGGTGGCGAAACAAACTCGTAGCAGCTTCCCACAGCAAACAAAGTTTAGAGCTTCACAACCACTCGAGCTGGTTCACGTCGACTTATGCGGACCGATCACACCCCGCACCGATGCTGGAAACCAGTACTTCATGCTAGTCGTGGACGACTACTCCAGAGCCACGTGGGTGTACATGCAGAAGAGCAAGGATGAGGCAAAGTCGAATTTTCGATAGTTTATTGCTCTTGCCGAAAACGAAGTCGACAAGAGGGTAAAAGCGGTCAGGTCTGATCGAGGAGGAGAATTTCTCGACAAAGAGTTTGACTCAATCTGTGAATAGAAGGGCATTGCAAGGTTCTTCACGGCTCCGTACTCGCCTCAACAAAACGGAGTCGTAGAGAGAAGAAACCGAACTGTAGTCGAAACCGCACGAAGTCTTCTGAAGAGTCGATACCTGCCCGGGAGGTTTTGGGCAGAAGCCGTAAGACATGCGGTCTATTTGCTAAATCGAGCGACCACACGGTCGTTGGATGGAGTTACTCCATACGAGTTGTGGTCGGGGAGAAAACCGAACGTCGATCACTTGAAAGTCTTCGGCTGTTTGGCACATGTGAGATCATCGACTTATCTGAAGAAGCTGGATGATCGGAGCAGACGAATGATTTATCTTGGCTCGGAACCAGGCACCAAGGCGTACAGGTGCTATGATCCGGTCGAAAAGAAGATTCATGTGAGCAGAGACGTGGTCTTCGAAGAGAACAAACATTGGGAGTGGGAAGAACACGAGGACATTGAGAAAGACATGTCGAAGTGGGTAACCTTCGAAGTCGAAGAAGTCGATGCTGACAATACGGAAGAAGCTACGACCACATCTCAAAGCCAAAATTCGACCGGTGCTGATGATCAGGAAGTCTCACCAAATGAAGAAGAGTCTGATGAAGAAGATTCGAGCGATAGAATACCGAAGATGAGAAGCATAAGTGAGATTTATGCACAAACTGAACCAGTGCAGTCTGAAGAGCTACTGCTTTACACGACTGCAGAAGAGCCTGGAAGCTATGAAGAAGCAAAGGGAGATGCATACTGGAGAGCAGCTATGCAGGAAGAGCTGAAGTCGATTGAAGAGAATGACACATGGGAACTCACCAATTTGCCAAAGGGTCATCGAGCAATCGGTTTAAAGTGGATCTTCAAGGTAAAGAAGGATTCCAAAGGAGAAGTCGTAAAACACAAAGCACGACTTGTGGCGAAAGGGTATGTTCAAAAACAAGGCATCGACTACGAAGAAGTCTTTGCCCCAGTAGCTCGTATGGAGACTATACGACTACTTCTTGCATTGGCAGCAAACGGTGGATGGGAGATTCACCACATGGATGTGAAAACGGCGTTCTTGAACGGAGACATTAAGGAGGAAGTTTATGTCTCTCAACCGCCGGGTTTTCAATCCAAGGAGCAAGCCGAGAAAGTCTTGAAGCTGAACAAAGCTCTCTACGGACTTAAGCAAGCACCACGAGCATGGAATTTGAAGCTTGACAAAAGTCTAACGGCACTCGGGTTCAGAAGAAGCAACTCTGAACATGCTGTGTACACGAGGGGAGATGCGAAGAACAGACTGATCGTGGGCGTTTACGTGGACGACTTGATCATTACTGGATCGAGTTCGAAGGAGATCAAGCGGTTTAAAGAAGAGATGAAGAGGCTGTTCAAAATGACCGATTTGGGACCTCTGTGCTACTACCTCGGCATTGAAGTAAATCAAACCGACAACGGCATAACACTTTGTCAGTCGGGATATGCTCGAAAGATTCTGGAGAAGTCGAGTATGGAAGAGTGCAATCCATGTCAAACCCCAATGGAGAATCATCTGAAGTTGAGCAAGACAGGCCCAGGATCACCAGTTGATGCCACGACTTATAGGAGCATTGTCGGAAGTCTACGGTATCTGGTGCACACCCGACCAGACATCTCGTTTGCGGTCGGATACGTAAGTCGTTTCATGGAGAAACCGACTCAGGAGCATATGAATGCCGTGAAGCACATCCTGAGATACATCAAAGGTACTTTGAATCTCGGGACTCAGTACAAGAGAGGAGGTGGAAAGTCGTTGCAGCTGACGGGCTACAGTGATAGCGACATGGCGGGAGATGTCGACGATCGAAAGAGCACGACAGGCATAATGTTTGTGCTTGGGGAGAGTCCGATCAGCTGGCAATCTCAGAAGCAAAAGGTGGTTGCATTATCTTCATATGAAGCCGAGTACATCGCAGCGAGCGCAGCATCTTGTCAGGGGGTCTGGCTCGCTCGACTGTTGAGTGAATTGTCAGATGAAGAAATTCAGAAGGTAACGCTCAGGGTTGATAACAAATCGGCTATTTCACTGAGCAAGAATCCGGTTCTACATGATAGAAGCAAACACATAGACACAAGATATCATTATATCAGAGATTGTGTCGAAGAGGGGAAGATCGATATCTGTCGGGACCCGGAGCAACAACTCCAGAACCCTCTGTGTTATTCGCACTATCCCAGGAAAAGCTAGTGCACACAGACTGAACAGTGATACATATCATGCATGAAAACCAAACTTTATTATAAAGCAAAAGTACGGGCCTTATGGCCAAGTTACAATAAGGTGGCTTCATGGCCAAACATGAAAATAAACAGCGGAAGATAATTAAAAAGGAGCAGCCCATCCTGCCTTCCCACAAGGCGAATTGACTGTAAGACGTGGCCTATTCGTCGCAATCCTCAACGTAGTCGACGTCGTCCTCTGGCAACAGATTTTAGCAAGGTGAGCACATAAAGTACTCCCAAGGTAAGCACACGAAGTGCTTACGCAAGTTACACCAGGGAAATATAACAGAGTGTATGCATGCATAATGGAGTTACAAAGGAAGGCATAATATGGTTTATTTGCATAAACAACATTATTGAAACAAATACAATAACGTAAGTGCAAAAGCTGAATTTAAATACGATATATAAAATCCAGATTTAACAAAATAATGACGTTAGTGCAGGCAACAACCTAACACTAACCTAACCACGGGTATCCCACCCGGACCATCTTTCCAAAAGATTCACAATTTTCCATAAACCAAATTTTATTAAAACCAAAGTCTAATCCGTGAAAAACCATACTAAGCATGTCCTTGACCGTGGACACGGCTATCCAGGATAGTTTATTACTCTGCAGAGGTGTACAACTTTACCCACAAGACATGTTCTCCTGTTTTGCCACCGGATTACACACTTCCTTAGGTGTGCGGCCGAGGAGATCATGATAAGGCTGTTCCAATGTTCCATTACCAAATTAGCTACGCCGCCACTAAGGTTTCACCACAACATGAATCCACATGTTGGAGCCCCCTCTTGTGCCATGTGAGACTTCTCATGGCCTACGCCACGCTCACATTCAGCCTATAGCGAAACTAAAATGGAACTTCACAAATTACTTAGCCAGATCTGTCCCATACCAGACTTGTGGTAGTACGGTGTGACTTTGTAATAGTAGTTCACAGTCCGGTCCTTAATTTGACTTAGGCCTACCCGCATACCCCTTGTGCCTGGCAATCAACATCGAGTCAACAAACTACGACGCATGCCAGCAAGCACCCACCACCATACCAATGCCTAAGTCTAAAACAGGTTTTAACCACTTTATTTTATCAAAATTTTATAGACCTTCTTGACTCACCAAAGTCAAGAATAGATTTTTTAAACCAACATTTTGCGTGAAACCATTCTTCCCACCTAAATTAATCTAAGCATGGCTAAGCAATTCTATAAAATGTTCTAGTCAATACTAATGTACCAACTAGGTTTTCATCTATGGTGACAAGGTATGTTCGTTCAATTTCAAGATTGGCCATACACAAAGGAATTGGGTATAACTAGAGTTTAAACTGAAATTAAACTAGATTGAATAAAAGTACGCATGCATAATAATTTAAAAACAACATAAATAATTTAAATTACTGGGATCAACATGGTCAAAGGTGTAACTTGCCTTGCTCGAAGTCTTGCTGCGATTCGTCGAAGAAATACTCTCCGGATTCGTCGCAATCTATACGCAAAGAACCAAAAGAAATTCAAACAAAATTCAAATAAAACTCAAAAATTCAAAAAGAGCCCAGAAATGGAAAGATTAGGATTTTAGAAAAATTTAGAAATTTGAACGGGTTAAATCGGAGTTAAAATGAAGAAGTTATGGCCTTTGGAAGTTAAATCTAAAGAAAAAGAAAAAAGACTAATTTTCTGAATTATTTTTATACTGAAAATTCCATTTATGACGTCAGCATCTATTTTATTTTTCAGGTTGAATTATTTTTATACTGTAAAAGAGTTTATCTCTCTGACAAGTGGGGCCGGGTGTGCGGTGGACTGGGTTCACGGGTCGGGGCGGTCCACCGTGGGCGCGGTCCATGGCCGACGTGGCCCAAGGGAGAGGTGGCGGCCAGGCGATGACGGGGCGGCCACGCGGCGCCACGCGGCCTGCCACGTGGGCGCGCGTGCTGACGGGGCGGCGCCGGCCGAAGGCGGCGATGGGCGGGGCGGCTCGCCGGCGCTCCGGCGCTCGGCGGCGACGGCGGTGACGCGCAAAAGCGAGAGGGGAAGGCGGGGATTCGTGCTCACCTGCGCACGGGGTTCGGGAGGCGCGGGAAGGGGGTCGGCGGCGAGGTTGGCAGCGGCGGCGTACGGGTCTTCGGCGTCGACGGGGCTCCGGTGGCGGCGTCGCTCGGTGGAGGTGGGGAAGATGGTCGCCGGCGCACGGGGGTCGCGAAGGCGTTGACGGCGAGGCGCGGGAGGGACCGGAGCGACGGCGATTCCTCGCCGGAGCTCGCACGGGCGGCGGACGGTTCGGGGCCGATTCGGCTCGGGATGGAGGGGAAAAGAGGCGGTGGCGCACGGGGGAGGAAAGGGAGGGAAGGGCGGCTCGGGGGAAGGGGTTTTATAGGCGCGGGGAGGAGGTAATGGCTCGCCGGAGTTAAGGCGGGCGGAGGCGGCTTGAAACGGCGGCGTAAAGTGGCTTAAAGGAGGGGAAAACGGGCGGAAGTGGGGCGGTTACCAGCGCGGAGGCTTAAGGGCCACTAATGGCATCAATAGCCGGTCAAGGGGAGGAGTAACCGAAGCTTTAAACGCTCGGTTATGGCGTTAATGGCGGCCGGCGGGAGGAGGAAGAAGGGGAGGTGGGGGAAGGAGCTGACGGGCGGGCCCCGCATGTCGGCGGGAGAGAGAGAGGTGACAGGAGAGAGGCGGACGGCCGGATTTGAGCCACGTGTGCACAAAGGGGATCGGCCGTTGGATCCAACCCGAAGGGGTAAGTGGATGGGGACGACCCGGATTAGATCGGCCGGTGGGCGGATGCGATCTGGGTGCGCCACGTGTCAGCCCGAGGGGTTTTTGGGTTTTAATTTTCGTTTTTAATTTCCAGAAATGCTAGATAACTTTATAAACACTTAAAAATTAATATTTAAGGCCCAAAAATTCTAGGAAAATTCCTAAAAATTCCTGGAGGCAATTTAGACTTAGGAAAAATAATTTTAATTTCAGATTTTCATTTAATAATTTTATAAAATACTTTTTAACCTTTTAAAATTGATTTTTAATTCCAGAAATTTCTGAAAATTTTAGAAAAGGCTAGGAAAAATAAAATAAACTCTTTTTGGCTTTTATAAAATATTTTAGATACATTTTCTTGCTTTAGACTTTGAAATAAGATCCAGATAAATCCAAATAAACTCCAGAAAAACCAATAAAAGGCAAATAAAATTTTGGGATGTTACAATATCAACTATATCAGAACCGAAGAACAGAAAGCAGACATATTGACAAAGTCGCTGGGGCGAATAAAGTTCTCAGAGATGAAGAAGAAGATTGGCATGATCGAAGTCGAAAAACAAGATTAGGGAGAGAATGTTGTAAATAATCTTGTTTTAGAGTCATGTGCAAAATTTGGGTGTAATCGAAGTCGAATTGCAACCGCAATTCAGAGTCGTAGGTGGAAACCTAGTCGAAGTCATATTAGAATCAGAGTCGGAGTAGGTGTTGAGAACCCGTGTTGAAGTAGGACAGCCGGGTATAAAAAGAGGCTTAGAGCCATGTATTCGATGTACCAAGCAATTGAGAAAATACCAAAAAGAGGGAAACACACAAAGCATTGTTTTGTCGTGTGATTGTGCAAGGAGTGGTCGGAAGGACTCACGATCACCGCAAGCGTGATCGGGAGGAGTTACGACCACGGCAAAGTTCCAGCAAGGAAGGCTACGACCACGGTAAAGGTGGTCGTAAGGAGTCAAAGGTGGTCGTAACGAGCTACGACTACACCGGGAAGCCAGAACGTGGTCGGAAGCGACTCCGACCACGTTGAAGGAAGTGAACGTGGTCGTACGGGTGTTCGACCACGGTGAACAGTGATCACCAGCATCACTGCGTGATTGTAGAAGGTTTCGATCACGGTATCTCGAGCGGCTGAAGGAAGGCAGCGGCAGCGATATCGCAGAGCGGTCGTAAATTGCTACAGTAAATTTACGACCACATTGAAAAAGCGATCGGAGGAGATTGAGGCGTTCGGAATTGGTCGTAAGTACTCTGAACCGATCGTATTTGATTCTCACCGGTCGTAAACGACTCTAACCGGTCGTAAAAGGTCCTGGGAGGTCGTAAGACCTTACAACACGCTCCGCTGAAGACCTCGGCCGCGGACCTCGCGTAGACGAAGCCTCGAAGGGCTGGGCGACGTGACCCCGGTAGCTTGTCGCCAAGCCCCCGCTCGCCTCAGCGCGATCCCCATCGTCCGTGTCGGGGGTCTTTCGTGCGGAGTGGCCTGTGGAGTGCAGTGGTTCTGCGTCGTATCCTTTTTGCATGCACAGGCATGATTCAGCCACGTATCCACTCATGCATACGTACATGAAATATCAACATTTGGGCATGCATGTACTATCCATCTATGAGCTTCATTCATGCGCGCACTCAAGTGTGCGTTCACGTACGCATTTATGAGTATTCTCCATGCATACACCAAGGCTTCAACAGGAGCGTACGTCCAAGCATCGGTTCATGCATGCATTGCGTAGAGTCTCCGTTCATACATGGTATGGCCCCGCGGAGTAGAACGCTCGGGCGTCGCTAGCGGAGACTGGCGTCGGCCTTCACGCCGAGTCTCCGTCAGCGCCACAGACGAAGTTTAGACCCCGCGCCGCGGCCTCCGCGGTGGAGCCTCCGAGCACCGCGTAGCTCTGCACCAGCGGGTACCACTCCGGCTCCGCGCATAAAAGTATGCGCATGCAATCATTCATCCGATGGCTCCATGCTCGCCTCCGCGCGTGGTCGTGCACCGTCGCCTCGGCATGGGACTCCACTCGTCCCCGTCGTCGTGCAGCGTCGCATCTCCGCAGCCAGGAGATCTTCGCGCCGACATCATTGGCCCAGGCCCCGCACGGGCTGACTCCACCGCGAGCAGCCTCGTCTCCGCGTGGCTCCGCATAACAACGGGTGGCCTCCGCGTCAAAAGCCACTGGGGAGTGGGACCCCTCCGCGCCGCCTGTTAGATGTAATCTTGACAATAAATTTGTTATGTATGACTTGGTGTAGTCCAGATCCATAAAGAGCGGATCAGCAACTAGTCAGCACACGGACGTTGGAGCCATGCAGCTAGTTAGCGGGTGGGCTGAGTCTTTGCATGCATATCTAGTCGTTACATGCATGTTGGGACTGCGCGCTATATATACTACCATGTTTGGAAGAAGTGGTGAGCAATGAACAATAAAGAAAAGAAGGCAACATTTGTATTAGGAGAGTCCAGTGATAAGAAGTAGTATTCTCCTGTGTGCTTTTCTTTTGTGTTCATTGTATCCAGAAAGGGAGGCATGTGTAGTTGAGTCCACACGAATTGCAGTGCTTTGTGTTCTTCCGTATTGTTTTTTTTTTGCTTGTTCATTTTTCTGGGCTAACATTTGGTATCAGAGCTTGTGTTCGTGTACACCTTCATCTATGTCGTCTTTGAGCCCGTCGAAAAACGTCACCACCGAGGGGGGCGTTCAGAAGATCGGCGATGGGAGCGTGCCGAAGGCGTCGGCGCGCGAGGGCAGCATCTCCCTCCCGTATCCCATGCTCACGAGGAGCAACTACACGACATGGGCCGTGAAGATGAAGGTGTTCATGCGCGCTCAAGGCGTGTGGAACGCAATTGTAGATGAAGAGGTGAACGAGCGGCAAGATCAAATGGCGCTCGCGGCAATCTTCCTCGCGGTGCCGGAAGACGTGCTGCTGCTCCTAGCTGAGAAGGAGACCGCAAAGGAGGCCTGGAACACCTTGAAGGTAATGCATCTCGGTGCCGATCGCGTCAAGGAGGCGCGTGTACAAAACCTCAAAAGCGAGTTTGAGAGCTTGCGCATGAGGGACACCGAACAGATCGATGACTTCGCGATGAGGTTGACGACAATCATCAGCAAGATTCGAGGTCTAGGCGAAAAGATGGAAGAGGCCTACATCGTGCGGAAGTTTCTTCGTGTAGTGCCTAAGAAGTTCTCTCCCGTCGTCACCACGATTGAGCAATTCGGTGACATAAAAAATATGTCGATCGAAGAGCTAATCGGGCGCTTGAAGACGCAGGAAGAGGGAGAACGTCGCTACGGCAACAACGACGGAGACGAGGAGCACTTGCTCCTGACGCGCGCAGAATGGGAGGCCCGGTCATCGAAGCGTGAAGGTGAAGGCTCCTCAGGTGGTTTTGGCGGCGGTGGCGGACGTCGATACCGACGAATTGACAAGGCAAAAGTAAGGTGTTTTAATTGTAATGATTATGGACACTTTGCTTCAGAATGCCAGAAGCCCAACAAGAGGGAGAAAGCGCAGGCGTATCTCATCGAGGCGGATGCCGACGAAGAACCAACGCTGCTTTAAGCAATAAGATTAAAGGGGTGAAGTTTATTTTTTTAGTAGCATGTTTATTTGAAGTTTAGCAAGTTAAGATTAGGGGGGAGATTGTTAGATGTAATCTTGACAATAAATTTGTTATGTATGACTTGGTGTAGTCCAGATCCATAAAGAGCGGATCAGCAACTAGTCAGCACACGGACGTTGGAGCCATGCAGCTAGTTAGCGGGTGGGCTGAGTCTTTGCATGCATATCTAGTCGTTACATGCATGTTGGGACTGCGCGCTATATATACTACCATGTTTGGAAGAAGTGGTGAGCAATGAACAATAAAGAAAAGAAGGCAACATTTGTATTAGGAGAGTCCAGTGATAAGAAGTAGTATTCTCCTGTGTGCTTTTCTTTTGTGTTCATTGTATCCAGAAAGGGAGGCATGTGTAGTTGAGTCCACACGAATTGCAGTGCTTTGTGTTCTTCCGTATTGTTTTTTTTTGCTTGTTCATTTTTCTGGGCTAACACCGCCGAGGTCGCCTTCGAAGCCGCTACGCCAATACTTTCCACTGCCGTAGCCTCCGCGAGATGGCTAGCTTCGTCCACTGCCGGAGCCTGCGCCGCAACTCCGGCCTCCGCGCCCTCGGCGTCTACGCGTGGGGCTCCATGCACGCGCGAAGTCCAGAAGTCTCCCGCCCGAAGTCTCCAGCTCGAGGTCTCACGCGCGAGGTCCTGAAGTCTCCGGTTCGAGGTCTCACGCGCGGCGTCTCGAGGTCTCTGGCTCGAGGTCTCGCGCGCGAGGTGCGTGCACGAGGAAGCGCAGGATACAAGCAGACTCGAAGTCCTGACGAGGTCTGCGAGGCAGGCTCCGCACGTTGGCGAGGTCCGGCTGCTGGGCGCATGGAGTATTTCCTCTCACGTAAACATGCACGCTGGAGAAGACGCTAGTGCGTCCATTCCGGTTGCAGCCAGGGCACGTACGGCCGGCATCGGCGAAGCCGCTCGTCTCCAGACTCCGCCTCGCCGGAGGAAGCGCCGGCCTGTGTCGGCCTCCGCAGTTGTTCGCCGATGCCCCCGGAGTCTCCCCCGACCTCTTCGAAGCCTCCGTCATCACCTTTGAAGTCTCCGCCAAGCCTTCCATCAGACTTCGCCTCAGACTATGCGACGTCGGCCCTCGCCAGTGATGGTCGTCGGCCAGACTGTCCGGAGTCTTCGCCGAGCTGCTGGAGCTCCCACCACGGTGTCTGTAGCCCTCGCTGCCAGGGGCGGAGGCAGCTATGTGGCAAGGTTTGGCAGCCGCCATACCTAACATTTGTACAACAGACTAGTATATTATGTGTATATACGTGAAATACATCAATACATAGCTGCTATACTGCTGGATCTAGTGGCTGGGCTGGTGCCTGGTGGGCCTGATAGAGTGATGGTCATGGGCCTACGGCAAAACCCCACAGAAGGAAGCTAATGTGTCTCGTACTCTTCCTGGCCGATCGGCTGCTCCGAGCCTCCGACTGTTCGTATTCCACATTTCCGCCCGCTGCCATCTTCGGCTCCTCGTGCCCGGCACCACTCGCCTTGAAGTCGCCACCATCGTCTGTGTGCCTAGCGCCGCTTTCGCGATCGAGGTTGCCACTGCTCTGCGCATGCCAAATGTGCCTGTGTGTGTTGATTGTCCTCTCTGCTGCATAGAGACTAGTAAGTGTCTTCGATGTCAATTTTTTCCCCTAGTGATTAAAAGAATGTTGTGTGCCTGTTTTTTTATTTTATTGAGGAACATCTATGTTGATGTGCCTGAAGAGATTAAGAGAAGGATGCGTATTGATCCTAACACGAAGAACTGAGTATGATTTTTTGCATTCGTTTGTGCATCCAAGTTCAATCTGTGATATTGAGCTCAGATTAGGGGACAACATCGGTTGAGAGGGCCTTCTCAGTTATGAAGATTATCAAGACCGAGTTACGCAACAAAATGTCAGATGCTTGGCTTAATGACCTGATGGTGTGCTACATTGAGCGAGGCTTATTCAAAGGACTTGATCTTGCTGAAATTAAGAAAGAATTTCAAAAGAAAAATAGAAGAATGCCATTGCCACGGTTTGTACCCAAATAAAGCTTTATTATGGGTATGTATTTGTTCCAACAATCTTGAATAAAAATATACTTTCTATTATTTGATCTGTCTATGACACTACTAGTTGCTAATTCATGATTTATCTATGCTTCTATGTTTTGCAGATCACCTCTAGGTTGGTCTAGTTAACATAGATGATAAATTGGTGATCAATCATCTATGTAATCTTCATTTAGTGAGGTATTTTAAGTGCCAATGCTTTACTTTTGGATTTCCATTATATTTGCTGATCACAAAGTAATATATATTTATATAATGTTCTAATGAGCCCTTGCATAGTTGAATTATACATGTTTGACCTTTATAAACCCGCCACACCTGAAAATTATTCCTGCCTCCACCACTGCTCGCTGCAGTACCTGCGCACTTCGCCAAGGACACCGCGAGAAGCCACACAAGCAACAAAGTGCATGCATGGACATAACGTGCGAATGACCATACGCCAGACCACCTGGAGTCTCTGGCAAGCTCTTCGAAGTCTGCGCCGACTTCTTCGGAGCCTTCACCGAGCTCTTCAGAGTCTTCACCAGGGTCTTCGGAGCCTCCGCCGCGGTGTCATAGCCTTCGCATCGGTGTCCGAAGTCTTCGACGAGCTCATGCATCGTACAAGGCGTGAGCCAGGCACGTACACGAGGAGCCGTGGCGAGGCTTCTATCTCCACATGCTACAGAAGTTCCAAGCCGGCCGTGCAGGCGCGAAGGAAGAAATGCAGCAGCCGTGGCACGCCGAGGAGTTTACTCCGCATCGCCACCGTCTCGCCTGGTACGTACTGCATACGGGTACCTGCGAGGCTCTACTAAATTCCCGTCGGTTTCTTGCGTGCATGGCTTTAAGTGGTTATGCAGCATGTTATTTATTGCATTTGTGGTTCCACTCTAAGAGCATTCGATGTGGCCATGTTTGCCTCTCCAGTTTTGCCTGTTCTGGCTGCCGTAGCGTCAAACGCTTTTCCAGTTCTGCATTCTGGGCCGTTTCATTGTTGCAAATCTTTGGTCATTTCTTTCGCGCCTCTGTTTTGGCCCCTTTTTGGTTTAAATCGCGCGGCTGCCTCGAGCGTCGGCGTACTCTACGGAGTATAAACAAAGATGCACATTCGCGTGTGCACTCTCCGTCAAAGACACGGGTATGAGTATAAACCAAAGACGCATGTTCGCGTGTGCACTCTCCGTAGCCAGGGGTACGGGTATGAGTATAAACCAAAGACGCACGTTCGCGTGTGCACTCTCCGTCAAAGACACGGGTATGAGTATAAACCAAAGACGCATGTTCGCGTGTGCACTCTCTGTAGCCAGGGGTACGGGTATGAGTATAAACCAAAGACGCACGTTCGCGTGTGCACTCTCCGTCAAAGACACGGGTATGAGTATAAACAAAGACGTGTGGGGGGACGCCTCCGCGCGCACTCTACGGAGTATAAATAAGACGTAGCGTCGAGGTAATCCACACGCACCAGTCTACAAACTTTAAATAAGACGTAGCGTCGAGGTCCGCCTCCGCACGCGCGAGTCTACGGACTATAAATTAAGACGTAGCGTCGAGGTAATCCGCACGCACCAGTCTACGGACTTTAAAAAAGACGTAGCGTCGAGGTCCGCCTCCGCACGCGCGAGTCTACGGACTATAAATTAAGACGCAGCGTCGAGGTAATCCGCACGCACCAGTCTACGGACTTTAAATAAGACGTAGCGTCGAGGTCCGCCTCCGCACGTGCGAGTCTACGGACTATAAATAATACATGGATGTTGTTCCCACGCACTCTACGGAGTATAAAAATGGCGACCGGCCGAGACACAAGGGAGTGCCTCGCTTTAAGCGGCGCACCACTTGGATATCGCGCACTCGTGCGCGTTGCACCAGGGAGTGCACCGTGAACGGCGACGACACCTCCCTACCTCAGCGCGCGTAGCGCCCTCGGCCTACGCCGCAAGCGCCCGCTCTGCGCGGGCACCGTTTTTCGAGGTAGGGGAACGGCGGCGACGCCTCCCTACCTCAGCGCGCGTAACGCCCTCGGCCTACACCGCAAGCGCCCGCTCTGCGCGGGCACCGTTTTTCGAGGTAGGGGAACGGCGGCGACGCCTCCCTACCTCAGCGTGCGTAGCGCCCTCGGCCTACGCCGCAAGCGCCCGCTCTGCGTGGGCACCGTTTTTCGAGGTAGGGGAACGGCGGCGACGCCTCCCTACCTCAGCGCGCGTAGCGCCCTCGGCCTACGCCGTAAAAGCCCGCTCTGCGCGGGCACCCGTTTTCGAGGTAGGGGAACGCCGGCGACGCCTCCCTACCTCAGCGTGCGTAGCGCCCTCGGTATACGCCGCACGCGCCCGCTCTGCGCGGGCACCGTTTTTCGAGATAGGGGAACGGCGGCGAGGCCTCCCTACCTCAGCGCGCGTAGCGCCCTCGGCCTACGCAGCAAGCGCCCGCTCTGCGCGGGCACCCATTTTCGAGGTAGGGGAACGACGGCGACGCCTCCCTACCTCAGCGCGCGTAGTGCCCTCGGCCTACGCCGTAAGCGCCCGCTCTGCGCGGGCACCCGTTTTGGAGGTAGGGGAACGGCGGCGAGGCCTCCCTACCTCAGCGTGCGTAGCGCCCTCGGCCTACGCCGCAAGAGCCCGCTCTGCGCGGGCACCGTTTTTCGAGGTAGGGGAAGGGCGGCGACGCCTCCCTACCTCAGCGCGCGTAGCGCCCTCGGCCTACGCCGCAAGCGCCCGCTCTGCGCGGGCACCGTTTTTCGAGGTAGGGGAACGGCGGCGACGCCTCCCTACCTCAGCGCGCGTAGCGCCCTCGGCCTACGCCGCAAGCGCCCGCTCTGCGCGGGCACCCATTTTCGAGGTAGGGGAACGGCGGCGATGCCTCCCTACCTCAGCGTGCGTAGCGCCCTCGGCCTACGCCGCAAGCGCCCGCTCTGCGCGGGCACTATTTTTTGAGGTAGGGGAACGGCGGCGACGCCTCCCTACCTCAGCGCGCGTAGCGCCCTCGGCCTACGCCGCAAGTGCCCGCTCTGCGCGGGCACCCGTTTTTGAGGTAGGGGAGCGGCGGCGACGCCTCCCTACCTCAGCGCGCGTAGCGCCCTCGGTTTACACCGTAAGCGCCCGCTCTGCGCGGGCACCGTTTTCGAGGTAGGGGAACGGCGGCGACGCCTCCCTACCTCAGCGTGCGTAGCGCCCTCGGCCTACGCCGCAAGCCCCCGCTCTGCGCGGGCACCCAGTTTCGAGGTAGGGGAGCGGCGGCTTCGCCTCCCTACCTCGGCGTGCGTAGTGCCCTCACCCTACGCTGTGAGCGCCCGCTCTCCGCGGGCCCTGCTTTTGATGGTAGGGGAACGGCGCCTTCGCCTCTCTACCTCCGCGTGCGTAGCGCCCTCGGCCTACGCCGCAAGCGCCCGCTCTTCGCGGGCACTCTTTTCGAAGGTAGGGGAACGGCGGTCTCGCCTCCTTGCCTCCGCGTGCGTAGCGCCCTCGGCCAACGCCGCAAGCGCCCGCCTTCGCGGGCACTCTTTTCGAAGGTAGGGGAACGACGGTCTCGCCTCCTTGACTCCGCGTGCGTAGCGCCCTCGGCCTACGCCGCAAGCGCCCGCTTTTCGCGGGCACTCTTTTCGAAGGTAGGGGAACGGCGCCTTCGCCTCCCTGCCTCCGCATGCGTAGCGCCCTCGGCTTACGCCACAAACGCCCGCTCTTCGCGGGCACTATTTTTAAAGGTAGGGGATCGGCGCCTTCGCCTCTCTACCTCCGCGTGCGTAGCGCCCTCGGCCTACGCCGCAAGCGCCCGCTCTTCGCGGGTACTCTTTTCGAAGGTAGGGGAACGGCGGCCTCGCCTCCTTGCCTCCTCGTGCGTAGCGCCCTCGGCCTACGCCGCAAGTGCCCGCTCTTCGCGGGCACTCTTTTCGAAGGTAGGGGAACGGCGGTCTCGCCTCCTTGCCTCTGCGTGCGTAGCGCCCTCGGCCTACGCCGCAAGCGCCCGCTCTTCGCGGGCACTATTTTTAAAGGTAGGGGAACGGCGTCTTCGCCTCTCTACCTCCGCGTGCGTAGCGCCCTCGGCCTACGCCACAAGCGCCCGCTCTTCGCGGGCACTATTTTTAAAGATAGGGGAACGGCGCCTTCGCCTCTCTACCTCCGCGTGCGTAGCGCCCTTGGCCTACGCCACAAGCGCCCGCTCTTCGCGGGCACTATTTTTAAAGGTAGGGGAACGGCGCCTTCGCCTCTCTACCTCCGCGTGCGTAGCGCCCTTGGCCTACGCCACAAGCGCCCGCTCTTCGCGGGCACTATTTTTAAAGGTAGGGGAACGGCGCCTTCGCCTCCTTGCCTCCTCGTGCGTAGCGCCCTCGGCCTACGCCGCAAGTGCCCGCTCTTCGCGGGCACTCTTTTCGAAGGTAGGGGAACGGCGGTCTCGCCTCCTTGCCTCTGCGTGCGTAGCGCCCTCGGCCTACGCCGCAAGCGCCCGCTCTTCGCGGGCACTATTTTTAAAGGTAGGGGAACGGCGTCTTCGCCTCTCTACCTCCGCGTGCGTAGCGCCCTCGGCCTACGCCACAAGCGCCCGCTCTTCGCGGGCACTATTTTTAAAGATAGGGGAACGGCGCCTTCGCCTCTCTACCTCCGCGTGCGTAGCGCCCTTGGCCTACGCCACAAGCGCCCGCTATTCGCGGGCACTATTTTTAAAGGTAGGGGAACGGCGCCTTCGCCTCTCTACCTCCGCGTAAGTAGCGCCCTCGGCCTACGCCACAAGCGCCCGCTCTTCGCGGGCACTATTTTTAAAGGTAGGGGAACGGCGCCTTCGCCTCTCTACCTCCGTGTGCGTAGGGCCCTCGGCCTACGCCGCAAGCGCCCGCTCTTCGCGGGCACTCTTTTTGAAGGTAGGGGAACGGCAATGTCGGCACGTCTTCGGCGCTCAACGACACGTCTTCAGGCGCTCGATTCCGCCGTCCGCCTCGTAGGCATCGCCTCGGCGGGACGGCACGTCTTCGGCGTTCGACGACACGTCTTCGGCGCTCGACTCCGCCCTCCGCCTCGTAGGCATCGCCTCGGCGGGGCGGCACGTCTTCGGCGCTCGACTCCGCCGTCCGCCTCGTAGGCATCGCCTCGGCGGGACGGCACGTCTTCGGCGTTCGACGACACGTCTTCGGCGCTCGACTACGCCGTCCGCCTCGTAGGCGTCGCCTCGGTAGGACGGCACGACTTCCGCGCTCGACGACGCCTTTGGCGCTTCGCGGATTTCTTCATAGGCATTGCCTCAAGGGTCTGCGAGCTACCAGTTGCATCGGCACCCTCGCGCTTGCTGTCAGGGAACGGGGGCCTGGGGTGGTTGATCACGTCAGCTCGCCCATCGGGACCTCAGCGCTTGCTGTCGAGGGAGTACTGTTGTAGGGGTGGCCCAACCCCCCGTGATTGGGCCGTGCAACTAATCCAACATGTAATAGGCCCAATAGTGTAAAAGATTATAACAGTGTAAATATACCAATGTACCGTCATCCCTTGTAAGCACTAAGGGGTAGAATGGGGATTTCACATTCTACCCCACTCATGTATATAAACCCCCAGGATGGGCAAAGGGAGGGGACATCCTCTCATTATCACCACCTCTCCAGATCTAGCTCTCTTCCTCTCCTACCGAGCCCCCTCTCTTCCTGTTTAGCCTGTAGCTACAACAATGTTTAATGGCCAAATTTAAAATTAAAAAATAGCTACGGTACCAAGAGCATGCACAGTTCGTTGATGTAGGTATGTTGCCTATTTGTAGCAGTTTCTTTTTTCTTTGATTTAAAAATGTCAATCAGGTATATCTTTCAAACGAAGTTAAATATGGTTTATATATATATATATATATATATATATATATATATATATATATATATATATATATATATATATATATATATATATATATATATATATATATATATATATATATATATATATATATATATATATATATATATATATATATATATATATATATATATATATATATATATATATATATATATGCGTGTGTAATTCATAAATGGCTTAAATTACTGTTTTGCACACGACTAGATAAACAAAACAAGGCCAATGTTAACCATATTTAACAATCGAAAAAAACTCAGGAGTCACGTTGTATGTCTTGGCAATCATATTGTGCACATGATATATAGCCAAAGCCGATTGATATATATTTATCTTTTCTTATTATTGCATGTATTTATTTATGTACCTTTTTATAAAGTACTATTTGCTTAATTTTGTTTTAAGCTTTCTTAGTAAGAAAAATAAAGAGTTTACTTGAACAGACTGTTCCAACATATAAAGGGCCTCTTCTTTTCGATTTCTAAAAGTTGTTTTTCTGTTTTTCTATATTAATTAGCTTTTAAATAAAATATTTTTTAAGACGGGGTCTACAAGTTAATTATAGTACATACTGTAGCGACTTTATTTATATCGGTCAAAACCGCATGCGAATTATTTGTGTCTATATACTCTCTCACATGAACAACCAAAAGTCATATGACGCAGCTTCAAACAGAAGTTAAAAAGAGCAGGCTCAAAATACTCCATTTACATTTACCGAAATGTATGCATTTTATAGTTTCTCCCGCAACAACCACGCGCTGGTTACCAGCTAGTTGTTATAATTCTCAAGTGGGTTCTTTTCCATTTATGCTTTGGTTTTGGCTTAGATTGATATAGTAACTAACTTTTAAACGATGCGTTTTTTCAAGACAGAGTCTACAGAAATGTCATAGTAGACATTGTACTGTGTTTGGCTATACTGGATAAAATCGTATGCGACTATTTCCATCTATGTATTATTTCTCGCAAGCCATCCTCCTTTCCCTCCGAGCGCTCTTCAAGCTTTTTTTTTTTTGTGCTGAACTTAGGCTATATTCTAAATAGTTTCTGGATTTTGGTTTTTAGAAGTCGGCTATGAAACGGAGTGGTTTCTTAAAGTGGTCTGTAGGAGTCACGGTAATAGCCGCTTTAAATAGAGTGCCTTCTTGACGCAAGTATTTTTTTCTTTTAATCTTTTTCACAATCAATCAAAAAATAAAAATTATAGCCAAAAGGTATCGCACTTTCAAACAGGGCGTTAAAGTCATCTTCGTTGTGTAATCATCTACTGGTAGGGTGTGCGCGCCGCCACACGTCGCAGCTACTGGGGCGAACATCATGGGGCTAAGAACTTCGCCTATGGGTGTGCTTTGGATGGATGGGCATATTAAAAAGGGAAAGCGAGAGCTTCGTTGGGCTCCTTTCCGGCGATGTGCGACGAAACAAAGGTAATAAGCAATACAAATATCCACACTGCTTTAGCCACCCATGGATAGTCATTTCGAGTCGACAGAAAGCTGATCAGTGGTAGCTGCAAATATATACCGAGGCATCACATTTTCAGCCTGTGGTATAGAATGTCACAGAGGACGACACAACCTGCAGTAACTATGCTAGAGCTTGCAGCTAAATTGGAACCAAATGACAGCTCGTGGCTGCACTGGTGAGGTAGATTGTATAAAGTCCCTGTCGTCCATTTGTTTGAAGAGAAAATCTAGAAAACGGTGTACTGTTTTCTTATGATTCAACAGTATACCTTATACATAGCACGGTGGCTACCTTCGGCGAGGCGGGGTGGAGGGCCACTAAATTCAGCGAGGGCGGAGCTCGTCACCGGTCTCATCCCCTGCACATGGCGGCCGGATCCAGCCTCAGGCCTAGCGACGGATGTCTGGCAACTGGCGAGGCACGATGGCTACTCCAGGCGAGCCAGGCAACTGGCGAGGCGTGGTGGCTGCGGCTGGCAACCGGCGAGGTTGCGGCGACAACCCCAACTGGATCCGGTCGCCGGTGGCGAAGAAGAAGAGGGAAGCCTGCCGAATTTAAGGAGTGGCAGTTGGAGGAGCCGAGACGCTGTCGCCGATAGGATCGCCACACCCCTGGATGTAGAGGGAGGCGGTCATCCAGCGTGGGCGACAGCGGAGGGCGTGTGTGGCGGCGGAGGAAGGCGGCAGAAGGCGGGACAACGAGACGAGGACGGCCGGTGGCGCGACGAGACGGCGAGCTCGCCGATGCCCGCAAGGGAGGACGGGGACGAGGGTGGCAAAGGAGGCACGTGAAGTTGCAACCAACACAGCGATGATGGTTACAAAGGGGGAGGCAGTAGAGGTGAGGGAAAGGGAGCAGGAGGGGGCCGTATAATATTTTGCAGCTGCTTCCTTGTCCGAAACACTATATGAGGATGATACAATTAAGCCACAACGCGGTGCTTCTTTGAACGCTGTATTACAAAGAATAATCAAGACCGATCTGGCATTCCTACAAAAAAAACCACGTTCTGACACATAACCATATCATTATTTCTCTGCTATACAGAGCACTTGAACGCTATTTGTGCATACCAATAGAGAGTACATAGCATGACTTATGAGATGCAAAGAATGGATCATGGCATGAAAACGGCAAGATGATGCTTACGTTTGCGGGCAGGAAATCTGTAACAAGTAGTATTGGTGACCACGTGAATGGGACGATGCGCCTAAACTGAGCCGCACACGCCAAACAGAGGATACGAACTACACACAATGCATATAAACAACCCTGAAACATCATGTCAGATATATGAATCATAGGAAACCCAAACTGAGCAGACGTTGGCAATCAAAGGACACGAACTATGAGCAACCATATTATAAAAGCACGGGACTACAGGCCAGACGCAAAGCATAGAAAATGGGCAAACGTAAGAGAAAAACTACAGAACGGAATAGCGTTTTGCAGCTTTCCGACGGCATAGCTCCAAACCATCTGATCCAACATCTTAACGGCTATGGCATTGTCTTCATCCTCCCGCTGGTCTCCCACTCTCTCGCTCACTCCTCACTCCCAGCCACCGGACCCTCTCTCACGCTCCCTCTCATTCCCATCCGTCGCTCTCTTCCTCTCACTCTCCTCCACCGCTGGATCCGGCTCCCCCGCTACGGGTTCACGCTTCCCCCGGGGCATAGAAGAGAGGCGGCGGCGGGGGCGATGGGTGGGGTAGGAGGGCAGTGGGCGGAGCTAGAGGGTGGCGGCCTGTGGCAGTTAGTTTGGGCAGGGCGATGCAGTGGTGAGGGGTCGGGGGAGGGGCGGCGACAGTGCCATTGGCCACGGGTGGTGGTAGAGAGGGCAGGGAGATGCGAAGGAGGAGCGCGGAGCTGCGGCCGACGTTGGAGAAAAAGGTGGGTTGGGCGGTGGGCGCGGAGAAGCAAGAAGAGAGGAGGGCGACGATTGGCGCCGGAGCAGGAGAAGAGAGGGGGAGGGGAGGGGAGCAACGGCGCTGCAAGAGAAGAGAGAGATAGGGGAGAGACGGCAGAGGTATGTCATTGAATGCTTTCTTATGACATAGCGTGCCGTAGCATCACTCCAAACGTAAACCAAGCAGCCTAAAGTAATAAAATGATACCAAACACAAACCATGCACGCACATAGTAACGACATACCCAGGCAGCCCACGGCAACCAAATACCCAATCTAGAAAACAAATTAGGCAAAGTAAATAAGCAACAACCTAGCCTTGTCACTCTTGTTCCAGAGCCCTTGTCTGGCCTAGCAGGCTACGGCTCTAGAATAATGGCATTTCATCTGCATGACAAAGAAAAAGAGCATTAGTTGGTTAATAATAAGAATACTTGTCCATCAAGCATGAATAATGATAAAAGGCATATCATAAACAGCAAAAGGATTCATGCAGGTTTTCTGCAACCTGCATGCCAATATCCCTAGCACATTTTGCATTGTTGTACTGATAGTGCACTATGCTCTGAACAAAAGGAAACAATGACATTGTGTACTTACAGTTTTTAGCTAAGCTAATTGTTCTCAATATGATTGCAGTAAAAAGGATCGAAGATGCATATGTAGTAAAATCGGATCCATTTACCTTATGAGCCAGAAGATGGAATTTATCTTATGTACGCGCTGAGCAAATTTTAATATCTAGCATTAACTAATATCAGGCTACAGGCAGAAGAACCTAGAGAATGGAATTTGCATCTACACAAAATGTAACATTCTAGCGTAACAAAAGCCCATAAAATCACCCACATCTATAATCACTACCAATTTGAATCATCAACTAAGAATTGTCAACAACTAGTCTTCAATTATAATTCCACAACATAATCATGAATATAGATATGACAATAATAAAGGAATCAATAAATGATATAAAATGAGATGAACCAATTTTTAGTTTATCCAATGAACTTTGACAAGTAGCTACAATATAATATCAATAAATTATAAAGAGAATCATTATTCATCTAAGAGTTACAACATGAATAGTCTAGTTTACTTTTAACAATGAATAATTGGATAATAAGTGGATAAAGAAACTATAACGGTGCAAGATCAATTATGTGGTACTTTCCACCCATGCATGTCCTCAACGAGCACCTAAAAACAACAACAAAAGAAATGGTGAGTCCACGTCTCAGGAAGTGCATAATAGAATAATGAACCATATAAAACATGACACCAAAATATTCACGTCAACTTCATAAATATCACAATTTCACATATCTTCTCATTCGTACCATACACGTCTTAATGTCACATTTACCTTTTCACGAATGCAATGCATATGTCTCAACTTCTCTTTGTTTATACCAATATAGCGTAGTGTTACACCCGTCGGTGTCCACTCAAATCTACCCTTTTTCATGTGTGGGCCTCAATCCATTCTCGCAGAGTGCCTATCAAAGTAGATCTTTCTTCACTCCCGTAGAGTGTCTACCAAAGTATATCTTTCTCTACCCACTCCCGTGGGTCGCCCGCACAAAGTAGACTTTAGAGGGCCACACAGAGCACCTCTTTGCAATATGAATGCTCAAAATGCAATGTCATGGTTATTTTATTCATTAGTCACTTATCAACATTAACCATAATCATCATCATCATTTAACCATAATCTTGTAAGAATTATAAGAAGCAAGTATAAACATGTAGATCATCATGGCAAGTACTTATTTAACTTAAACAATGAGAGCAAACTACTCGTGTACCATTCTACTATAGTCTCGGTGTTTGGTTAGGGGACCGAATTGCTAGTATATGTTATCATACGATTAAGAGAGGTCTTATCTAGTAGCTTGAATCTCATCATTTGTTGATGCTATTATTTGGGAATGTATTTTGTGTATAGTTGAGGCTCATGCATTTACTCTTTTTAGCATAAGACTATAATTTGCAAATGTGTTTTGCAAATGGTTGAAGTCTATACACCTACTCTTTGTGGCATGATGTTATTGTTTGCGAATATGTTTTGCAAATAGTTAAAATTTATGCATTTACTCTTTGTAGCATTAGACTATAATTTGCAAATGGTTTAAGTCCATACACCTATTCCCTGTGGCATGATACTAAAGTTTGCACATGGTTGGAGTTCATGTATTCTTTTTGGCATAGTCTAAGATTGTTTATTGTTTTTATCCTTAGATCGGTTCATTGCTTCCCTAATGCATGGAGTACATAATAATTGGATTGGATATCAAAATGTTAGTTGAACTCAAGATTTCAGCATAGGGCAGACATGTCTGGGGTACCCTAGACATGTCTAAGGTTTCCAGAGAGCTCCTGATGTAGACTTACTTTGCTATGTTATTCCATATATTGTTTTCAATCTATTAAGAATCTCATAATAACATGAGCTCACTAAAAAGGTGAACAGCAAGAGAAGCTTGTTGGTAAGCTTATGCCAAGAAGCTTAACATTGAGGTAAATTCATTTCTAGCTATTCCTAATATTGTTATTGATGAAAACTCGATACTACCCAATAATGTTTCTTTACTTGTGCTTAGATTTCAAACAGAGGAGCCACTTGCAGCTAAGGAGAATCATGAATGACATGTTATTCAAGATCTTTGTTTAATGGCGCATAGAGTTGGAACCCAGAGGGAGGTGTGGGAGGTGGGGGCCAACGCCACAAGGAAAATAGAGGAACATGCTAGATATTTAAGGGAAGAAAGAAGGCAATGTCGCATACGAACAAAAGATGGCGCAGTTCTGTCCATGAAGTTAATGATGAAATCGGCTGCAACTCAGAAGGTTCAATGTGCACAATACATATATTTGTAAAGCTTATCAAGTCTACTTTCTAACAGATTAAATGACACATGGTTTAGAGCTCTCTGTACAAAGCTATGGTGAATTGTTTGGAGGATGGATCGGCTATCAGGGCGTCACGTGAGGATTACTAAACGAGAGCAGTTTTTGTCTTGTGGAGCACCTATGGGTGATCTCCAACTATCCCACAACTTCGCAAAGGTTTAAAAGGCTTGTTGTGTCTTGTTTCTCATGGATTTGTGCCAGGCTAAATAAGGAAACGAAAGATAAGATGATTTGGATGCAATTCAGATTGAATTCATCACAGCCAACAGAGCTAAATTGCAAAGCCCATAACTTGCATAAACGGAGTCCATTTTGGGCATGTAAGTACTTGTTGGAAAGTTTATCCTAAGATAAAGACCCAACATCAAATTCTACTTGTATGCATCACCGTATCAGAAACAAACCGATGGATGCAAAACTAGTATTTTCGTTTTACTTATATTTGAGTTCAAGTCTATTTTAGATGTATTAGGAGTTCTATATAAGCCATTGTATTAGGTCCATGTAATTTTGAGACCACATTAATTCAAAGATAGCTAATATTTCTTATTATCAGGTTTATGCTACACACTGCCATTAGGAACTGGATGATTTTCTTTAGATTACCTCTGTACTTCTTGTGTTTCTTCATGAATTGCAAGGAGTGTGTCATGTCTACTTTTATGTGATCGAGTAGATAAGGATTTGTGAGACCATGTGATGGTCGTACATGTTGTTGATGATGAATGATTGACATTTGGTTTTACTAGAATTTACATTTCTGAAAGTTCTGGTCAATGCGCTTCTGTGCTTGAATTTTCAGGATGGCAAAATGACCACGTACGGTTTCAACCATGAATGTTAGTCCGATCGGCCTTGTGATGACTTGTCTGATCAGTCTAGTGATAGATGGTCCGATCGGCAAGTCTAAACGACAGATTTCGACTACGGTAGACTTCGACCACGCCCGACTTCAACCAAGTCCAACTTCAACCACATCCGACCGACTTCGACCATGACATTTCAACCACGGAACATCGACTATGGCAAAACGACCATACTTGGTTGAAGATGGTAAGTTACAATACTTTTCGATGGTCATAGCTACAGTGCTTTTCTATGGTCGTAGCTACAGTAACCGATCGATGGTCGTGGACTTTACTGGTCGGTACTCGATGGCCGTGGACCTTACTGGTCGGTACTCAATAGTCGTAGACTTTATTGGTCGGTACTCGATACTCGACGACTTTGTGATCGGTACTCGTAGACTTTGAGGTCTGATGTCATTGCCTTAAGCTTTTCGATCAGTCGTCGTAGACCTCACAATCGATAATCTTAGGCTTTTGCGATTAGTTGCCATAGGCTTCACGGTCGGTACTCGTAGACTTCATAGTCGGTTCGAGTGCTTCACTTCTTGTTATATTTAAGTACTTCGAGTACTCATGTTTGGCCAGCGGTATGACTTGCTAGTGCATAGTGGTCGATGATTAGTGAACAGTGCTCAGAGGAACAGTACTCGAAGAATTTGGTACTCGGTAGTCAGAAGGACTCAGTACTCGATAATCGTGGTTTCGCGATCATGGTCAGCGATCGATTGACGGAGACTTGTGGTATGTGATCGATACTCGTGAATGGTAGTCTGTGTGGTACTCGATGATCAATGGTGCAGCGAATGGTTAGAGATCGGTAGTCGTAGACTTAGCGATCTGTTGTCTTAGTCGAAGCGATCAATAGTCGGTACTCGATGGTTCTGCGGTCGGTAGCGATGCTTGTTATTTCTGAGTGTTTTGAGCGAAGCGATGGTAATTCCTGAGTACTTGTTGTTTTCAAGTACTCGTTGAGCTAGGGGTCGTATTGAGTGGTCTAAGACTGATTTCTGGATAGTGATGAGATTGGTTGTCGTAAATGATCTGGTTTGTGGTGATTGATTGATAAGAGTACGGTATGCGTGTGTGGACTAATGACGATCAAGTTGTGAACAATTTGTGCTGGGGAGAACATTCTTTGGTCTTTGCATATGCAGGTGGGCATGGAGGCGGTCATAGTCGGTGACGAGGAGGACCGGAATTAGGATGGGGAAATCTGAGGTCTAGACGGTCAAGGATGTCATGCGAGGTGGTCAGGCTCATGCTAGAGCACGTGCAAATAAAAGGTGGTGATTTGTGGAGAAGCTACGGGCAGTGCGATCCAGGAGGCTTCGACTCAAGCGGTGATAGTTCGTAATGGAGATACAGGAGGTGCTGCCCTAGAGGCTTTATCACGTGTTGGGTTAGGAGTTGTGGATAGAGTCCATAACTGAGAAGATTAAGAGTTTTAATAAAACCCATATTCGGAAGGGTTTCGGATCCCTTAATTTGGGGAAGAGATAGAGTTCTGTGTTCATGTTTCAGGCGGACACGGTTTGAACGTTAGCCTATAAAAGCAGGGAGAGGCTAAGAGCTAACGTGTGGCTTTTGAGGAACTTTTAGTGTGGTTTTGAGAGGGCTTTCATTGAGAAGGTTTTTAGGGTGCTTGTAATGGCACTTTGTAAAATCTACAAGATTCCAGCAATAAAGATAGTCTTGAATCAATTTGGCTCTTGATTTGCTTGAAATGTGCTAGTGATTGCTAATGGTTTGGATTATACAACAACGAGCAAAGTGATCGAGTGAAGCATCAAACAAATCGATCGAGCGAGCGGTCGAAAGCATCATCTATCGTTAAGAGAGTCAAAAAAGCGACGACAATCATTCACTCACTCTGATTGTAGTAATCGATCCTACAGGATTGAAGAGTGTGGTTGAGCAAATTTGAGTATCACATGTTGCTATAATCAAGACGGTGGTTGCCACCATCATTCATCAGGTTGCACGGATTGTCAGACCCAGATTTTTCAATCCGGAATCTACTGTGTTTCACTGCACTAATCCCTGGATCAGTAGTTAGTGCACATAGGTACATTGCTGAATCATGACATACATCGCATAATAATATTACAGAGTCTGAAATACACCACATCGGGTAAATGTTTACAAAAGGGCCGCTTTGGCCAAATGTCTTCATTACATAAAAGCAGCGGAATTAGTAGCAAAAGTAGATCCCAAAATCCACATGCAAGCGACCAGTAGGGTAATGTGTACAGTATATGTCACCGGAGAACTGGTAACATATGTGTACACAAAGCCAGGAGTCCACTTGTCTATGTCTAACCATCGTGGCCTACGCCTTAGTTATCGCCTTTGCTTCCGCCAACGTTGGTAGGGGCCTCCTCATAGGCGTAATGTCCTTGAGTTCCTGTTTCTGAATTTTGTCGCAAAAGCGAGTGTGAGCACTCCAACCCCGTGCTCCGCGAGCCAACACACAGAATGCAATATTTAACATGTATGGCTTGTCAAAGGATGGCTCGGGCTTATTTTATTTTGCGAAGGGTGCTTTTGAATACAATTACTTAAAAATTCCTTAAGACCTAGCAATTTTAAACTCAAGACTTATATTGGTAAAATAAGTTGATCTTATAATTGACACAGATTTCATCCACCATTACATGGCATCTGTATCATATACATATTTCAGCGTTATAGCCGCTTAACTTACCACTGGGACGACACCCAGAACAATTCCAAACCAGGACCATCAGCAGTCCTACACATTTCCATTATCACCCACCAAGATTTTTGAAATAGAACTATATCTAGTTAAGTTCCCATGTTCGCCCTTGACCGTGGACACGGCTATTCGAATAGTTTTGACTCTGCAGAGTTTGTACACTTTCACCACAAGAGACAATCAACTCGTTGCCCCACACGATTCCTTAGTCATGTGGTTGAGCAGACCATCACAGTGACTTTTCAAAGTACCTCGCCCCTTCCATCATTTCACCCTATGGGTCGCTCCCACTTGCAGTGGGTCCCATACGTTGTGCGGGATGTTCTCCTTCTGAACGTCTAGCAGCTGGCTACGTCCCCTGCTAGCCCGCCACAGCAGAACTTCACCCTCTACGAGTGTCCCATTCAAGCCGTCACCTAGACAGCCGCTTGCACTATCCCACACCTCCTCCTGGAAGGATGACTTTCAGGGTCCGGTAAATCTACTAAGCCAAGTTGTATTTTACAGACTTGTGGTTGTACTGTTTTACACGGGTTGACATAACAAGATTCAGTCCTTAGTGGTATCTGGACGGTTCTACCACAAAACCACACTCTCGTGCACCACTGCACCATACCCCCGAACCATCCACCCAGATATTTAAGCAAGTTGGGGTTTTTGGAAACATAAAATAATCATATCCAACATATATCAGTCATTACCACCATGACTGCCCCAACCAAATTTTCTCATGATTAAAGTGATGTTTGGGCGTTCTCGCGCCCATGATTATCTAAACAATACTAAACATGGCATATAAATTACGGACTTATTTTCGAAAGGTTAATATCGTAATTTTGCTAGGGCGACAAAGTTCACACAATCAAGCATTTCAATGGATCATTATTAGCAAGCATTATATTGGGTGTATAACTACCATTTCTGGAAATGAACATATTTTACCTCATAAAATAACAGCATGCATGTTGATAATTTAAAAGAAATTTAACTTTGCAAAATCATAGGTTCAAAATGATCAAAGTGTTAACTCGCCTGGTTCACGGGGATCTTGATATTGGTCTTCTGAAGCTTCTAAGCTGGCTGCCTCAACCTCTTCTTCTTGAGCCTCGTATGCTATATAATCGTGCGATAAACCCAAATAAAAGAAAAGCCATCAACTACTCAAAATATCACCAGAAATTCAAATGGACTCCAAAAATTATGGTTCCAGTTCCATTGGATAGATCTTGAATTTAGAAATTTGTCTTACTCGATTTGGAGTTAAAATGAATAAGTTATGCTCTTTAAAAGTTCTCAGTCCAGTGAAATTTCAGAAAATGGAAAAATCCTGACTGTGGGTCCCACTGGTTGTTTTTAATTCATTTATAATATTTTATTTTCATGCACAGTGCCTATGACAGGTGGGTCCTACTAGCATTTTTAATTCATTCCCTTTATTTTATCATTATTGGTGTTGTCTCTTTGACAGGTGGGCCCAAAGGGGTTATTATAATGTTCATGAGTCATGGCCCACATGTCAGTGAGAAGTATATGCTAATCATCTGATATTAGTACTTAAATCCACCATTAATTTTAATTATCCGCCATTACTGCTAATCGCATGAGTCTCTGACAGATGGGTCCCTACTGTCAGTGGGCCGCTCAAGGTGGCCACCGCTGATAGGTGGGGCCCACTTGTCAGCGCGGAATAAAATGCAGAAAGCTCAACCCAGCGCTGCGGAGCCGGAGGCTCGAACGCGCGCGGCCGGGGAGCGGGGGGGAGTGAGCGCGCTAGCCAAGTGTTCTTCAGGGTGTTGCTTACCCTATAAGGATGAAATATCCTTTTGGAGTATGTCGTGGAGGGGGCCGGGCAGAGGAAGCCGAGGGCGGCGGTGAGGCGGTGGCGTCGGCGGCGAGCGTCGGTCGGAAGTGCTCGGGTGAAGGCAAAAACGCGACCCCGGTGAGTTGAGGATGCTGGTGGTGGGGTCAGCGGGGCCGAGGGGATACGGTGGTGCCGGTGACGAGCGGCGGCGGCGGTTCAGGGAAGATCCTCGGTGCCAGCGGGGTAGGGCCTTCGGGAGGCGCGGAGGAGACCCGGAGTGTGTTGGCGATGCTCCGAGGGTGGGGTGGGCGGCGGTGATTGGGTTCTAATGGAAGGAATCGACGGGGAGGCCGATGGCCGGGGTTGGGGAAGGAGGCGGCTCGCTGGTGGCTATGGGGGCACGAGAGCTCGATTACCTTCTGGAGGACGATGAGTGCGGCGTGGGAAGCTCAACGGAGGGCTCACTGCCTCTTATAGGCGGCCGGGTGAAGCTGGCAACGGGCGGTGCTCGTTTTGTCACTTCGGGCGGCAATGGCAGGCGGCAGAGCAGGCGGGGCAGCGGGAATCCGGCTGGCGCGCGTGACCGCACGGGCAGGCTTTCGCGCCGCGCACGCGAGGGGACGCGTCAGGCAGCAGGGCAGCAGCGAAGCCGAGCGCATGGGCGCCACGGGGGGAGGAAAGCTCTGCGCGCGGCAGAGGGAGAAGTGAGGAGAGGGAAGAAAGGGAGAGAGAGGGGAAACGGGCGCGGTGCAGGGCCACCGGCCAGGGGGAGCGGGCGGGGCGAAGCCGGGTCCGCTGGCAGTGGCGGGAGGCGGCCATGAGGGCGGGCCCGCTTGCCAGTGGCGCGTGCGCGCTGCGCTTGGGGCTGGGCCGCCGCGCGCGCGGGGGAGTGGCTGGGCCGGGGCGATGGCCGGCCCGACTGCAATATTTTTTTTCGTTTTTAAAGATTTTCAGAAATGCGCAGTTAATTAAATAAGCCTCAGAAAAATATGAAAATACTTCCAAAAATTCCAGGAAAATTCACAGAAGTTCCTGATGACATTTTGGACTTAATAAAAATATTTCCAACTAATGTTGGTAATTTAATTTACCTGCTTCCATTGTTTTTCGTGCCATTATTTTCAAAAATAATATTTTATGTTCTAAATCAAATTTCTTTCTTACTTTTATGGATCATCTTTTCATATTCTTATTTAAATTTTAAACTTTCTATTATTTAAACATGCTTGTTTCCTCTTGGTCCTTTTAACTGTTTGGAACCTTCTCCATATTTTTCAGTTAAATCCCATAAACTCCAAATTCAAATAAACCACATGTGCAAAAAGAAATTCAAAAACTTTATATTTTCAAATTCAAATTTTCAGGATGTTACACGGATCCAAGTTATCAATAATCCTATACTGTGAAGATCGAGCATCATTATATCATCTTGGTATCAAAGCTTTAGTCCACACCCTGAGACGTATTTGTTATGGTGGACATATCGCAATCTTGAAATCACAAGGAGAGTAAAGGTACCATTTAATTTGAGAAGATATGTTGATAGCGTTGAGTGAGATGTGGTACCAGTGGCTATGTCTTTATGTCATCTTGTTGGGAGAACCTTGGATGAGGGATCATCAGGTTCGACGTGTTCCTAGCACCAACTGTTATTGTTTCATATGGAAGGGTAAGGAGATTGGATTGCTTCCAATGCCCACATAATTATTCCTTGCCAATCAAGAAAGGAGAAAAGAGTATGTCCAATCAAAGAATAACGGCTAGTTTATGGCATAAGGGCTATATAAGTTTGGCTTAGGGCTCTCTATCCTGGTTCTTATCACTCTATTTATTCTCTTGAGTTAGTATGAGTTCTCCTCTCAATTATACATATGATATACCTTGTGAGCAAAGAGATATCGCTGGTTGTATATATTACATCTAGAAGTGGATTGAGTGTCCACTTGTGCTTATGTAGCACTTAATGAGGGTCAAATAAGAGGCTTAACTTGTTACTTTTGATGGTTGCCGCTACCTAGACAGTTTGGAAAAGTCGTGCTTGGTAATATCTTCAAAAAACTTGTGAAGAGATCGGTGTGGTTGTGAAGGTCGGAATTCATATACCCGAAGGAGAAAAGGCTACCACTAGTGGATTCGAGATGTTTGGCTTAATTCGTAGAACTGATCTAATTCGTTTAAACTTGCCTTAACATGGATTAGAAGAAGCCAGTAAATCTTCAAACACTATGGTGAAAAGATTATGTGTCATCATGTAGTTTGTTTTCTTGTGCTCATTTAAATTTTTGTAATTTACATTCCTAAAATTAAATTACTTGCTTATCAACCTGAATTGCAAACCTTGATCAATATTTAGATTGTTAGTGTACATAGTGAGACTAGTTAAGTTAGATCTTAATTGAATAAAACCGATTTGATTTACACTTCTACATATAAAAACAATACAAATAAAATTTTAAAACCACACATTCACCCTCTCCGGTCGTCATGCGTTTTATAATTCTTTTGCTTTTTACATGACTCACAAGGAAGATAAAGCAAAGAGGTTATGGTCTAGGTGAGCATGGAACAACGAGTTTAGTAGTTCCAACAGAACTTGGGAGAACACTTACCTAAAAAATGGCAAGAACGAAGAGCAATGCTATTAATAGTATTCTAAAAATTCTTATAAAATCAAAGCGGAGAGTGTAGACGGAATCATCTATTATTCTAAAACTCCTTACAAAATCTAAGTGTCTGAATCAATAGTAGCAAAACATATAAACTTTAAAATAATCAATATATGTGTAGAAGAGAGGGAGCAAGATGGATTGCACCGGAACTTTCAAAGAAAAGTTTGCTATGAACTCTCACAACTTTTTTCTTATCCTCCAAAAGCATAGAAAAGAGAGCACTTTCCAAAAGAAAGCAATGAGGTAATTCTTAGTTCCGAACATTACTAAAGAAATTTTAGGGAAAAAAACTCCCTTTGCATTGCGATTCCTGCAATTCTTCCAATTAGAAATTTCACTAAAAACAATTTATTTACCAAATCCTGCGATTCTTAGGAATTTCACTAAAAACAATTTATTTACTACATGAATCGGGAACAAAACATGGCCCAAGATTTGCAAATATTTTGTTACTAGAGATTTTGCCTTTACATTTGCCCGACAGCTCTTAAATAATACCGTCCAAATCAACTAGGAAACTTCCCGTTTAGGAGGCATACGGAAAGAGAAGAGAAGCAAAAAAAGTAAATTGGACCAATAAACCCAAAAAAATGACTTCGCCATACCAACTGTGAAAAAATAAATATAACATGCAATTTATATGAATAGCACGCAATCCACAACAACCCATGCAGCGAAAATACTTGGCAACTCATACCCAAAATGTTCCAACTCATGGACTACATTTCAGAGTTCTCGAAAAAAGCAAACCCCGACCAGACCAGATACAAATGCCAACCACCGACTCCGAGCAGAAATTTTATATAACAAATAAATACTCAAAACACATGAACGCCCAACAGGTGAAGATGGACTCTGCTCAAGACATCTTCTGACTCGCCCAAAAAGTTCTCAGCATATTTCATGGTTAACGACTACCAACTTCCATAGACGGGAAGGACCCCCGACAAACTGACTCTTCCCACCGAGCAGCGCTCAGCAATACTATCGTGGGGCTGCTGCTCTGCTAGCTATTCCGAGGGGGTCACGGCAGCTTTGGTTTCTGCCTCCTTGACAGCATCAGTTGATTCCTCCTTTGTTGCACTTTCCTCAGATTTGCTTTCGCCCACGCTGAGTTTCTCCAGCAGTCCAGCAGCTGACGAACCTTCTTCGCTTTCTTTGTCTTCCTTCTTTGAAAGTGATTCGGCAATCTCTTCAACCAACTCCTTGAACTTCTTGCAGTCTTAAGAAATAGATTAAAAAAAGTAGGAATCATTGCCGGTGAAATTCAACTAGTTTTCAGAAGGTCCAAACGACTAATTAAATTTGTGCAACAAGTGGAACCCCCAAAAAAAAAGAACGCACTGTCACTGTGGCAGCATATTGCACATGGAATTGCTATCTTTTTAAACAGCATCTGGCAACAGACGGCAAACACTACATAGCCAAAACATGATCAGGCAATCAAGTAGATATGTTTTCCCCATGTATTGCTGGACAGATGTTATTGCTACAGATTTTAACAGCACTCATAAAGAGAGGAAATAGAACAACAAGAGAACGATTGCAAAATAGAACGCAGAGTAGACCAACATACAAAACAATGTTATATTATCAGGCCTTGCGGTAGAAATAGCACAAATCATGAGGCATTGTACCAATAAGAAGCCAACTAACTTTATATGAACTATGAAGTTAAAAGTACTATCTAATAAGCACCGAGCAAGTTAGCATGTTAAAGATAGACAAATATTTGGCTAATTCGCACTTTGAAGAATCACTATCAAAGTGTGGCCAACAGAGAGTACATATAATAGAGAACACATGCATTCCCAAGGAGAAACCAAAACTAATGTCTGCAACTGCTTGTAGCGAACCCATTCAAAAGATGCACAACAAGAGGCATGAATTGAGTTTGTAAAAATACCATCTCTTAGAATTTACTGCCCCTAAGACAAGAAAAAAATGTATGATCATAATTCTGAGTGAGGTAGACGTGTACCCACATACACATGGCCCCTCATCATAAATCTGGCAATGCCCACCAGGTGCAAACGAACTGTGCTCTATGGGCTGCACAACTGTGACAAGCGCATACCACAACAGGAACTTGTCATTCCATCAGACTATCACACTACAGGTTGGCAACAGGTTACCACTGGACCTTGATGGTTAGCTACACACCAATATGTACTTTTGAAATCCCGTATATCAAGTATACTTTACGACTTGAAAAAGAGGGTGGGTTGGTAAATCCTAGATAATATACAAAAACATGAGATTACCGGTGACGATTTGTCAATTACAAAGTACAGGCTGGTTCCGTTTACTCTGCAGACGTTAAGTTTCAGTAGGGGTATTTTCCATGTGACCACTCACATAATCGAGGCTAAAGTTTTAGTTGCCAAAAGAAAGCGGCCATATGAAGTTCCCATTTCCCAGTTTAGTCATATGTGCTTAGAACAGAAGGTTAAAACTGAGACATGACAAACGCTCAGATTTTGGAAGGTAAAATTAGATGAACCAAAACTGAATATCATAATTTCAAAAACAAAAGGGTTAAAAAGAAATTATGTAAAAATGTGTTATAGTGGAAATTCTATGCAACCAATGTCACAGGCGAACCACGACAGGTTGTGGTCATGTCACCACTAGGATAAGGGATGGTCATGCGGTCATGCCCCTTGTGATACCCAACCCACCATCCATCCCTAATTGCACGAGATTTTTTTATAAAAAAAAGACAGGATATTCTTAACGACCCAACATACATCGTAAATCACTGATACAGCTAAGAACAATCTAATTATGATTTATGAGATTAACACAAAAAGAAACTTTCACATGCTTCAGGCACAACACATGGTTCAGCTAAAGAAATGCAACCAGCCTGTGCCAAACAAGCGCATCGCCAGCATCTCACGAAGCTTCGAAAAAATACTATTGCTATTTGGAACAATTACATGGAATAAACAGCGTAATCTAGCATGACATCAAACTAGGTAAACGACGCAACATACAATTGCAACACGAATCAATCGGACAAAACAAGGGACGAGTACTCACTCTCCACGGAGCCAAATCTGATGGCGAACATCTCCTCCTTGAGCTCGCCGTCAGCAAAGTCCGCCGCGTGCCAGACGCACGACTTGTCGCTGCCCGCGTGCTCCTGCATCTTCGTGGACGAGACCACTGCACGCATACGCACAGAGCGTCAAAGCCCCGACCATGAGTTCCTGTCCTGAATCTACTCGAAGCGACTGAAGAGTCGGGAACAAATCTCCCAAAAAACAAGGGAAGATTCGGAGGAAAGGAGTGGAAACCTAGATGGTTGGCGCAGATCTTGAGGGTCTTGGCCTGGCGCATGACGAGGCGGACCTTGCCGATCTCCTTGTGCCGGAGCAGCTTGACGGTGCCCGTGCCCCTCTCCTTCCACTGGTTCCCCTCCTTGTCGTACCTGTACAGCTTCGCCTTCCTACACACCACAAACCAGCCCAAATCAGCACCAGATCGAGCCGCAAACAAGCAAAGCTTGAGAGCGCGAGCAGCTCACATGTCGAGGAGCACGTCCTCGTCCTCCTCGCCGGTGGTGATGGCGACCTCCTCGAGCCGCACGATGGGGGCGACCTGGGCGCCGGTGTCCTCCTCCTCGCCGGCGGCGGCCGCGGCAGCGGAGGAGGAGTCCTCTCCCGCCTCCTCCTCGTGGCGCTCCACGACGGGCTCCTTGTCCGCCATGAGAGGGTTGGTCGGTGGCGGGGCTTGCTACTTTCGATCCGACGCGGCGGCGAGAGGAGGAAGAGAGATGTCTCCAGAAGCTTAGAGAGCTCGATCGGGAGGAGGGGTTAAAAGGGTAGGGTGGAGTGCTAGGGTTTTTTTGTGTACCACGCAGAGGCGCCGCAAACGGAGGTGGGGTTTTTTGGTTTTTTTTTCAGATCCTAAAAGATGATTTTAAATTTATCTATATTAATTAATTTTCTAATAAAGTGTCTTTTTTAATATGATGTCTATAAGTTGATTGTAGTATATATTATAGCGACTTTATTTATATCGGCTAAAACCTTATACGAGTTTCTATTACTTTGTATTCTCTTACGAACAACTCAAAAATTATAAGCTGCTGTCAGAAAGTCAAAACCAAAAAGAACATAAATAGCTACGAGTTTTTGAGGCTTATTATTTTTGAATTTTGACTGTTCGCGAGATAGAGTACAAAGAGTGAGACAAATCGCATGAGATTTTGGCCGATAGCTAAAGTAAATACAGTATCTACTACAATCGACTTATAAACTCTACCTTAAAAAGACGTACCGTTTGAAAGCTAGTCACTGCACTAAAAGCCAAAAGTCATAAACAATAAGCCCAAAAGAACCTAGCAGGGTGGAGCCCTGGCGGTGAGGTCATTGGGTGAACTACATGTCAACTACGTTGGTTTCGGGTTAGCAACGACGTTAGTTCCTTCCTAGCTAAGTTTAGGTTTGTTCACAACACACAAATTCGATAGAAAAATAGTTTAAACTTCCAGAAATAAAAAAATCTCATATTTCAAACGAGTCTTCGTCCAATGCTTCACAGTGTGGCATGTTGAACACAAAGTTGGTTTGATAAGGTCAAGTTGCTTTAGCTGAGTAGTAGGCAAACACAGTTGCTATTAAAGGGCAACGCATTGTGCCAATGCTTCCGAATTCCGAGTCGATCTTTCAAAGAATATGATGTATCGAATGATCTCATTAAAGCACGTAGAGCGTTTCATAGGTTTTTATGCCCTCTCTGAGATGGCAATTACCCTACTCATCTTGCCATCGTAACTTTGATTATATTGAGGTTTTATGAACATTGATCGCCTGGAGCAATGTGCAAGTCTACAGAATCTAGCGTCAGACAAATTATTATAATGATGACAGATGTGTTTTCTCTGTTGCAAATGTCCGACCAGCCCTTAAAAAGCGTTAAAGACCCGACAGGTGCTTTGATTGGTGGTAGTTATTGTCAGCCTCTCATGCGTCATGCTGCTTGACTTCTAGCAGTTCTTTGGACATGTAAAGTGATATAGACAGTCACTATTTACAGTGTCTTTTTATGTTATCTGTAGATAATAAAACATCTTCTATAATAGGTTATATGTAAGTTGTCTATAATGTGTTATTTGTAAACTATAGACAATATTGATACAATATAATGAAAATCATCTGTAGCAAGCTATTTTCTCGTGTTTCGATCGTCTGTAAAATTACACTCGACCTCCTTCTCTCTCATCTTTCTCTTTCATCTACCTCAGCACAAATCCTATGTTGTACCTCTTATAAACAAATTATATCACCCTATTGTACATACCCTTAGACGGCTCTCTGTCGTAGCCGAAGGCACACACGGTTGTAGGTAGAACGGTTATGATTAGTGACCGTAATACAATGTTTTCTCTTTTCCACATGTTGATAGTCCATGGGAGTTGTGGATCTGGTCGATTACATAGTCCATGGTAGGCTTAACGCATGTATAATAGTTTGTCTCTTAAGGTTATCTTTCAGATTTTCACCTTATAAAAAAACATCGTTAGAGACAACATCTCAAATAGTAAATCATTTATCTAATTATTTTATATTATTTTCACCATAACTTCCTGTCTCTCACACACTCACTATTTGCGTTGGTTTGTGAGTTCAAACCGTCTCTTGCATACGGTATATTATCTCTCCTTCCACATAAAATTTTAATTATTTAATATAGCTAAAAGACAATTAAGATAACATGTGTAGAGATGTCCTTCTAGACCTTTAGACCATTATAGCCTAGGAATTGGCTATAGGAATTCTTTGTCCTTGGTACTCCAATCAACGAGACCTCGGGCTCGACCATCTATGCCCGATCCACTGTTTAAATCTTTTACTCGGGAAATTAAATATGCAATAGATGTATTAAATAGCTAAACAAGGTATGTAATCTTTGTCACATTGGAAATGGTAATCGTGCTTGGTTTGAGTCAGCGGCAAGGACATTCCAAATGCATGATGGGTGGGATCTTTGGGCTGTCGTTTAGAGCTTTTGCCTTATGGGAAAGATTTTAAAGAGAGATAATTATATATGATTTTAGTTAGTATAGTATCTATTTTAATGATCCATTAACTACCCCGTATCACCCTTTATACTACCTGGCATAGTTTAGACATGACTATATAATGTATCTGCATTAGGAGCGCACTAATCAAAATAGGTAGAAAATCAGGAACGGAAAGGTCCATTCCACCCAAGGTGGTTTGTATTTGGAGTACAGTACCGACCGAGCCGGTCGCGACCCATCCGCCCCCATGTGGCAAGCGCGACTCCTCGCCGAGTCGCGATCCCTTCCTCTTGCTTGCTTGTTGCTTCCTTCCTCCGCGACAACGGGGTTCAATGATGGAACCTTCTCGGATCGTAAGCTCCTCCCTCCTCTCACCCTCCAAGCCCTAACCAGAGCCCGTCTACCGAGTGAACACAGCAGCAACAAAAGAGATCACAAGGTTGTAACATGTAACAGACAGTCCAGCTGAGAACTCAGTGATTTCCGTTGGTAGCTGACATCATCCTAGACAATAGAACCTGGCAGTACACAAGTTCCTCACAACCTGAATTGCGAATATGAATCTAAAATCAGCACTAACGCTGACTTGGATTGACTTAAAACTCAAAAATCCTAAAATCCACCTAAAAGCTTTCTTCTCCAAACTGTAGCGTGCTATGAGCTAGGTTGGACTCAGAACATCACACAACAAAATCAAAATATATTAATCTCGGCCCATCCCTTGGCATACCTTCAGGTAAAGCTTCTGATACAGACCCACCACGATCGTAAATAATGTCAAGGAAACCCAAAACTTCATGCTAGAACAAAGCATTGCAACCGCCGAAATCAATAGCAAAGTCCATATGCATCAAGCGTCAGTAAACAATAACGAAGTCCATCTGAATCAGGTGCTACTGGCAGTCTGGTGCAAATGATAACCAATCCCCACTACATACCAAACGCCCAGATCAAAGAACTCACATCAGCAGAGAAAATTTTCCAGTAAATATCACAGTAGATTTAAACATAAAGAAAAGCTGAACAGAAGGCTAGCATTCGACACACCTCATAGATAATTATCTTTTGTGCTTTGATGTGATAGCGTGCAGCAGGATCGATCATTTCATCAGACACTTCAGAAAGTACTCAAATTTCCACAACTGAATGTGATATAACACCATCAGAAGCAGCGAAAATGCAAGTACAAAAGTAAGTAATTCAAAAAATCAGAATTATTCTTGGTTTGGAGCACCATTTGAACCCTCCTCCATAGGTTCTGCTTCTGCTGCATCTCCTTTCTTACCTATAGATGAGAAATGGTCATTGAGTAAGATGCACGAACTATTCAATTCTAAGATGCACGAACTAATCAGCAACAGCATGCAACGCACAGCGTCCAAAAATAACAGCTCAGTGATTGCAAGACAAACCTTTCTTCTTTCCACCACCTTTCTTCTTTGTTTTCATCCCCAAAGCAAGCCATCCCTTAATCTCAGCATTGTCTTCAATGGATTTCGAGGGTTGCAACTCCTGAAGTGGATGTGATGTTACCCTATCTGACCCATTTGGCATCAGCAACACAGTAAACTTTATGTGTGCAACAAGGTCACCTGCATGAAGCACCAACTATTAAGACGGTCACAAAGAAAAAAAGACAAACAATAGTAATTAATATCAGATGAAGTTTGTAAAAAATTACAAATAAGCACACAACCAATTCTCATAGGGAGTTGATTTACAGAGGTTTGTATAAAACCCTAGGATAATCTTTTATGACACAGGTAGTTAAACACCCGGAGTATTGTATTATCTACCTGGCTTCTCGTGAAGTACAGGGTATGGCTGCAATAGTTCATGATTCATGCATTCCACTAAGCCTAACCGTGCACGTTTCTCTTCCAACGCCCTGGGACAAATCATAATTTATGTTATAATAGAATAGAATGATATTCCAAAACGAAGAGCATCAAAAGCCAATGTGCAGTGCAAACCTAGCAGTGAAGGGCATGATTGGAAACTTCTGGCTAATCTCACTAAAAATGAACCTCGATGCTTTCATCTTCAAATGATAACTCTTGTCTACGGCTCTTTTATAGATGGTGGTCTGCTTCTCATCCAATAACTTAGGCTGTAAAAGCCAATTCAAAGAAAATGTTAGAAAAATATGCAAAGCAAAGAAAGCATATTGCAAATAACATGCATTCCCACCTTTCCTTCTCCAGTGCTGGTGACAATATCAATTGCATACACTTCATTTTCTTCAAATTCAGCATCATCCACCTTTGTATCAGCATTGGAGACACTAAGCACGACTTTGTTACCATCAATGACAAATTGTTTCAGTTGATGGCTAAGAACTCCTTCTACAATTTTGCAATCATAAGCGGCAGCAACTTTCTGAATTGCTTCAGTAACATCCTTGTTCTGCAGAAGATATAATCAAGGGGTTACTAATGAAATCAGCATACCAGTACACACCCACAAAACACATCAACTGAGTTAATTCAATGCAGACAAGATAGATACACTACTTAGGTCACCACTCAACAGTTTTTAGGGACTAATACAAATATACAAGCATGGTAAGAGAAAGGCTCAGACTGATGTGCTTAGGGAGCACTACCGACAAAGATGCAGTAATACTGTTATAGAAACAAGATTACTTGTGAACAAGAAAATAATCAGAAAAAACAGTTATACTTTGAAAAAAAATGTACCTTCTTCCCAGGTCTGACAAGCCTCATTGCAACTTCTGCCGCTGTGTTGGCAGCAGCAAGAACATCCGCTGCTCTTCCAGTGACTGGCCCATCTTTGATAACATGTGTATGAGCCACCACAGCAATAAAACCATCAATATGACAGCCCATATCTCTGACAAATGAAAACAGAATCATCAAGGTTTTAAGGTAAAATAAAAAAACATTGTAGAGAAGATTGCAGCAAGACAATACATTTTGATCATATCATTTTCTTCCAGGACTGCCTCATCAGTGGCAAGTGGAGAGAAATGGCAGACTGTGTTGTTCACGGATAAGCATGTTGGAAAAGCAATCCCCCTTTCAATCTTCCTCTTCACGTTCTTGTAGATATTCCCAGTTTGCCTGCCCTCAACAAAAGGTACCCCCCAAGTAATCAGGAAATCCAGCAAGAAAGCAATAAGCAAGACCTTATGAAAGACAAAGCTGGAAGCATTACTCTCGTATGAAAGAGTCGCCCTTCTCACAGATGTCAACAATCTTGGCTTTCGGCTTGCACTCGGACACAACCAACTTCAGGGCCTCTGTTACATTTCTGATATCATCATACATCATCGTAACAAAGCAAACATAACTGCACATTCATATGCAAGGGCTCAACCCGCAAAAACACAGTATGTACAAGCTTTGTCAGCACATGCCGCATGCGCACCTCAAATTTAACATCACACCGAATACAGTGGCATCCCACCGAGAATACAAACAAAGAATGTTAATTCCTACGCAAGAGGCATAGTGCTACTCTGCAAAGTTCCTAAAGGTCACAAAACTGCCACCAGAATTCCAACCATACAAATACTCTACGTCGCAAAGATTGCTACCAGGGTAAAATCAACACCCTAAACATAGAGAAACTCGTGTAGCACGCCGAAACAGCTAAATCTGGATACCGCTAACAATAGACAGCATAACACGTGGCAACCTGCCCCAGACAACAAAGACAGAATCGCCTCGCACGCTACTGCAACGACCGCAAGCGAGAGAGAGAGAGAGAGAGAGAGAGAGAGAGAGAGAGAGAGAGAGAGAGAGAGAGAGAGAATTTAGAGAGGCGACAGGTAAAGTTTACCTTTGATGATTTCGGCGGCGGCCTTGTACTTGGTGACGACGTCCTGGGAGGAGAGGTCGAGCTCCTTCTCCTCCCTGACCTCATCGTCCGACGACATCTGCACACCCCACCCGAAACGATCAGAAATAGCGCACGAAACGCCTAAGGAACGCACGAGACGGCCCGAGTCGAGAACGGAAAGCGCGAGAAGAGACGGACAATTCCTCACCTCTTCGATCCGAACCGGGGGGCGGGGCGTCGGGGCGGCGGCGGCGACGGAGGAGAAGGAGGTTTTGGGGTTAGGGTTTGAGGGGAGGAGGGGTTTGGGCTTTGGAGGGGAGTGGGGAGTAGGACGGAAGCGAGGCTCGCGAGTGGGGTGGAGGCGCGCGGCGGCTGTAGTGACCCGCGCGTGGGGGCTCGCGTAACGCTGACGGGTGGGACCGGGTGTCGGCTGGCTGGAGGAACGTGTCGCTGGCGGGTGGGGCATGGTTGTCCGGTCGTTCTGGTTGGGTCGCGCCGTGCTGTGCGTGGCGCGGCCGCGGTTGGATAAGGATTACAGGTGGGGCCAGCGAGAATTAGGTTTAGTGCGGCCTGGGCGACCGAGCCACATGTGGCCAGGACACTTCGGAAAAAGAAAAGAAAAGAAAAGAAAAGAAAAGGATAGGAAAAAAAGTGCATAGCTCCGCTCTACAAAGCTGGGGGGATTCCGGCCCCCCAGCGATCCACGTCGCCCCGCCCGCGTTCCCCGGCCGGCGCGTGGCGGGGCGTTTTCGGTACGGCCGGGAGAGGTGATTACCTTCAGTTTTCCGGAAATTACGTAAAGGTCATTTTTCCTCGCGAAAAGGTCCCTGCAAGTTTTTTTCCCCTAAAAAATTTTTTGATAGCGCCCCGCGGGTTTCCAAAATTACGTATAGGTCCTTATTTACTTACGTACAGGTCCTTACAGGACCTCGGTTTTTTCCAAAAACACCCTTTGATTTTTACGAAATTACGCATTTGTCCTCGATTTTTTTTAAAAACTCCTCACGCATTATCGTCTCTTTTACTTTGGTATATACAGTGGCTGGCGCGGCGTGTCGCCGCGCCTTTGAGGCTAGTTATATATACAAGATATTACACTAGTTATCTCATTAAAAATCTTGATGAGAAAATATCTAGTAAAAATTCATTAAGAGAAAAAAAGTACAATGTTTTGATCTTCATGATCATATTTAACATTCAAGATTAAATAATAGGCATCGATCTTCAGGATCTAATACATACGGACTACTTATTCAAGGAAGTGCTCCTCTAAATGCTGCACACCTCTAAGTTGTCTAATTCTAATGCATCGTACCACCTCTCCCACACCTTGAGCTACCCGATCTATCTGTCACGTTGTGGTTGAATGAGTGTGTTGGAGATACGCAGTTTTTTGTAGGGGAAAATAGGCCCTCTCGGATGTAGACGACGGACTTGAGGCACGTAGAGTGTGGGGAGGGCAAGGTGCAATCATTTCAGTTCGAAAAGGAGGTGGCAGTGTGATGTGTCCTCGATTTAAAAGGGCTAATTGGAGTGTTGTCACTTCGAACTGAAAAAGAAAGCAGTGTGGTGTTGTCATTCATAACTAAAAGGCTATGAACTCGCCTTACTTTTGTAAAGTGCTTGAAGCTTGGAGGGACTTCCTCAAAGACTTGGGCCAACAAGACTAGTGACTATCCATACTCTTTCGCCAATCTCACGTATGAGCTGAATGGATTTTGCCCCTTTAATTCCACTAACTCCCAATACATGTGTTGTCGTGTCCGGGTAGCAACGCTATGCAACTTTAGGTTGTGCGACGTATGATCTATTGAGAATAACTGGTACAATCATCTCATAACAGTGCCCCATTGATGTTGCTCTTCATTTGATAGATTGGTTGTCACAGGTGAAAAATTGTGCAAATCAACTCCTTCTGCACCCATCCGTAGAACCCCTTTTCATAGTGTATTTTAAAAACTACTTCTTTAGTAATACCCGTCGATCATTTCAACAACTAATATGGTGTTAATGGAAACTATTTATTTGATTAATTAAAACACAAAATAGACCTAATAACAAATCTGTTACTCATCAATAAATTTGCATATGAGGGGATTTCACTAACGTGCAACACACTAAAAAAGACAAGCAATCGTAACGTCTTGTAGAAATAAAAATTATGATGCATGCTTCGTCTATATAGCTCACATAGCTAATAATAGATCCTACATACTTTGTACTCTCCATATTATAAATAGATCTAATTAGCAGATATAATATTCTAAAACTGATTGGCACAGTGCAATTAACGACTACAAGAAATTAGTAGTTTTACAAGAACTTATCCTACACAACTACTCTAAAGAGCTATATATCTACAACTATACTACTTACACATGTACCCACTACCCAATACAACTACACATCTAATCATTTTATTTGTTAACCTATCATAATTTCAAAATAAAATCTACAAAGAAATATAAAAACACACCTCTAGAATGTAGAAATCCACTCCTCCTTCTCTTCCCCTCTCCTCTCCACTTCTTCTCTCCTCTACTTATTCCTTTCTTTTTTACCGAATTAAAATGAATTTTAGCTAGTTTTATGAGCCTTATATAGGCTTGGCTTCTATCACTATTTCAAAATAGTGACAGGGAATGTAAGGGGCTCTATCGCCACTTGAAATGATGATTAAAGCTACGAAGGCTTCTATCATCATTTCAATTGATAATTTGTCTCTTTGTCATCAATTGAAATGGCGATAGATACCATGGCGCCGACGTGTCACTCTGTCATTCATTTGTTTGTGGCGACAGAAGCTCTGTTCTAAATTCAAATGGCGATGAGCCTCTACCCCATTTGAAATGATGACATAATGTTAATTATGTAATTTTTTGAGCGATGATATATTTATAGAATATATATATATATATATATATATATATTATTTTTAAAAATCCTTCGTCGGGTCTGTTCTTTTTGGCTGAGGCTTATGGCTTTTGGTTGTGATTTGTGACTTTTAAGCTGTCTATGTAAGAGATTACAGAATAACAGAAACTCACGTGTTGTTTTTGTCGATACTTGTTGAATGCCTGTGCGTTGCTACAGATTTTTAAAATATGCATACAAACATGTTCTAAAAGTTTTTAAATCCATCAAGTAAGTTGAAAGCCGTCGATCACACCTCGTGATCATAAGTCAGAAGACATCGACCACACCTCGTGGTCATAGGTTGGGAGCCCTCGAGCACACCTCGCCGTCGTAAGTCGGAAACCGTCGACCATAGCGCATGATCGTAGGTCGGGAGCGGTCGACCATCACTGGCGGTCGTAAGTTGGCAGCGGTCAACGATCGATCGTGGTCCTAAATCGGGAGCCTTCGACAATGGTTCATGGTCGTACATCGAAAGCCAACGACCATTGTTCGTGGTCGTAAGTCAAAAGCCATCGAAAATACCTCGTGGTCGTAAGTCGGAACACATCGACCAGCGCTTGTAGTCGAAAGATATCGACCACACCTCGTGGTCGTAAGTCAAAACACATTGACAAGTGCTCATGGTCGTAAATTAGAAGCCGTCGATCACACCTCGTGGTCGTAAGTTAGAAGTCGTCGACCATCACGTGTGATCGTAGGTCGGGAGCGGTCAACCATCGCTGGTGGTCGTACGTTGGCAGACATCCGGTGCGCTTATGCCTTGTCACCTGATTATTGGCGCTAGCTAGCTCAGCCCCGACTTCGACCACTGCCCCCTTCGACTTTGACCACTGCCCCTTCAACCATTGTCCCCTTCGACCACGACGTCGACCACTTCCCACGGGTCGGCCCGACCTTTTCTACGAGCGAAAGAACTACCCACATGCGGATCTGGACAGCTAATGTTTGATCGGACGGCAGAGAAGAGAGGAGGGAGAACAGACCGACGACCACCAACTCACATTTTTATAATAGTAAAGATAAAGATATCCTTGTTGTAACACCAAAGCAAAAGAACAAAAAAAACTCAAATGTAAAATTTTGTACCATTTACTTGTTTCCATCAAAGCAGGAGGAAATTGTTTGGCACTCTAAATTTTAAGGACAGGAAAAATACATGGAGTAATTACGACATGCTCACCGCCATAAAGTATCATCAAACAGACATAAATCCTAATGGCCTTTTTGACTGAAACCTTTTTATGATCACTCATATAAAAAGCTCATCAGTTCAGAACCTTGTCATAGAAGCAACGATTCGAATGAAAGATGGTTGATCATATAACTCTTTTCGACATAAATAGGGTGCAAGCTACTATCATCAGGCAGCAAGGAGGATAATGTATACAAAGCTCAAGCAAACAGGAGAGTTCGGTTACATAGCAAACCCTGCTCAAAAGAGCTTATTTTGAGTAGCTTTTGGCTAAAATGCACTGTAACTGGCTGAAAAACGTTGTAGCTAACGGAGGCTTATTTAGCATAATTAAATTTAAAAATTATGAATAATGCAAAATAAGCCAGAAGTTCAAGTCGAAACGAGCGGGACCACAGACGATCAGTAATGTAACTATCTGAATCGTTGTAACTGATGATGCTACCAAAAGATAGTGAAGGTGATTACAAACAGTGACTGGATAACAATGTGCCATACATCAATGAACAGTTTGGGGTCAACCGGTCAACCATAACGTTAACAAAGAAAGGCACCCGTAAAATCATTGTTCACCTGCTAAAAATACAAAGAATATATACAACTCAACTGAACATACTCGAATGATCTTTGTGGTTGAAGAGAATACATCAAGACAAGAGTAAAATCCCTGCATAGTATTACGCATTGAAATTTATGAGCATTTGCTTTACCTACAAATAGCATTGCAAGCAACTGGCAGAGGTGTTAAAAATCTGTTGCCTAGGTTGACTGGAAGCATGAAATGAATAACAGATCCAAAAAGGCAATAGAGGCAACATAACGTATTCTGTACAAAAGTAATTGAACGAACTGTTCTTTTAAGATGCTAAATTCTGCTGCCGCAGTTGTGCCAAGAAGAAACTAAATGAGGCTACTTTATGTCTAGGCTATTTTGTAGGTAGTTCTGTCAATAGATATATTAATTGAAATCAGCTAGATGGTCAGAGGACAATACAATCCCATGAATAGTAAGACAAAAGATCACATCTCTGTGAATTGCTGCATGCCAGAAAAGAAGCTGTACATCTACTGGTCAGATAATCACCCAAACCACGCATTTATCAAATGCGTTAGTCTAATGATCACACCTGCAAATAAATGATCGTAGAGGAAAAATTAAAAAACTGAGAAAATAACATTTTAAAATAATAAGAGTATGGTTACCATGGATAACATGCTTAGTGCTTTAAAGATACACAAAGCAGCGTGCTAAGTGCTAACCAAAGCAGATGGTATAGCACAATCAAGGATGAAATCCCCCGAAATTCATAACCAAAAAGAAGAATGTTTTCACTCTAACAAGAATGTCATTGATCTCAAGCAAGGTAAGTAATCACTATTCACCATTTTAAAAGCTGTGCAAATCACTTTAAAAAAAAGCATTAAAGCACCTCCCAAAAAGGTAACACTTGCACTCATGTGCTTCCTAAAATGAACACACAAAAATGTAACACTTGCACTCTTGTGCATCCTAAAATGAATATCAGTTTCATCAACATTTTTCGTAGAGCTAAGGAGATAATTCTGAGTGAGGTAGACGTCTACCCACATACACATGGCCCCTCATCATAAATCTGGCAATGCCCACTAGGTGCAAACGACCTGTGTTCTATGGGCTGCACAACTGTGACAAGCGCATACCACAACAGGAACTTGTCATTCCGTCAGACTATCACACTACAAGTTGGCAACAGGTTACCACTGGACCTTGATGGTTAGCTACACACCAATATGCACTTTTGAAATCCCATATATCAAGTATACTTTACCACTTGAAAAAGAGGGTGGGTTGGTAAATCCTAGATAATGGCATGAATTTACCCTATTTACCCTCTGCGTTTGAACTGCATAGGAAGCTGAACAATTGAGGGGATCTTAAAAAATGCAGGTAGAAAAACAGAATCAAAAGAACAAAGACAAAAAACAGACAGAGCACACCATAAGCCTCAGTTTATCAAAGAAACTATACATGGATCTTCTGGACGAACAGGCCCAAACCTTGTCACGGGATTTGGCGGATCTCATCGCCGGCGACGAGGAAGACAATCGGATATGGTGGATCATGTCGTCGGCAACCAGGAAGGCGACCGGATCCAGTGGATCCAGTTGCCGGCGTCCTCCTCCAGCCATGCTGGTAGCTGCCCGCTGCGCCGCCTCCGTACCGCCGGTCGCCACTCGCCAGCCTCAGACAGACGATTGCTCTATGACCCAGATGAGGAGGCGGACGAGGGTCGCGGGATCTGGCGGATCCCGTCGCCGGCAACGAGGAAGACAACCGGATCCAATGGATCTTGTCGCCGGCGTCCTCCTCCCACCATAAGCCTTCAGCATGCTGGTAGCCACCCTCCTCGGCCCGCTGTGCTGCCTCCGTAGTTCCGGTTGCCTCCCGTCGGCCTTCACCGCCGTGCTAGTCGCCGCCGCCGTGAAGGTTGATGGTCGCGTGGAGGCTGGAGAGAATGGCTCTTCGTGGCGCGGTCTTCGGCGCTGAGAGCTGTAGGCAAACTGTACGAGAATGCGGATTGATTAGGGAAATGATAAGGGGGCGAGAATACAGCTCGGTGGTGTGGAAGTTATCGGCGGTGTCGGCGGGGAGGGATGTGTTGCGGTCGGTGAGGTCGAGGCTCTCCTTCTCGCCGCCCATCGCCGGAGCTCCGTTGTGGCCTGATTCGCCTTCGACTTGGACTTCGCCGCCGCGCCGCCTAGGACAAGAGAGGAAGCCCTAGGAGCGGGAGATGGGCGGTGAGAGGAAGCGGTGGTGGAGCGGAGGGGTGGGGGGAGGAGGAGGCAGCGGCGGAGCGGGGAGGCGATGCGGGGTAGGGAGGGAAGGAGGAGGAGACAGCACGTGGGGAGGGAAGGAAGAGGAGGAAGGAGGAGGCGCCGGCGCGGGGGGGGGGGGGGGCCGGAAGACGAGGCGGTGCGGGGTGGAGCGGAGGCGTGGGGGCGATGGTTTCGTGAGGGTGGAGCGGAGGCGTGGGGGCGACGGTTTCGTGAGAAGGATGGGGTTCACATCTTAGCTAGTTTAGCTTTTTTGTGAGAAGGGGTGGGAGAGGCCGCACCAACCACCAACTCCTTCTTTTTAAGGAGTAAAGATAAATAAAATTGGTACAGTATATACTATAATTAACTAGTAGATCCTATTTCAATAAGACACTCAAAATAAATATTAAAAGCTGAAATAGAACAGACCGTTAATTACCTGCCCAGGATGGCAACAGATTGGTCCAAACTGAAAACTCTAGATCTCCACGGTCCACCACCACGCGCGTAGGCGCAGCGGAGCTGTTGCTCCGCAGAAGCTGGTTTGGGCCCCGTTTGGCACAGCTCTAGCTCCGAGATCTATGCTGGATCTGTAATTTGTTGACTAAATTAAAGTGATTTAAATATTTTTATTTAATATATAATATAAATGAAATGAGTCATGTAAATGCACTTAATATGTCTGCAACTCTAGATCCAGGATTTCCTAGAGCTACAGATGACCAGCTCTAGGAAATATACAGATTTCCTAGAGCTAGAGCTCTGCCAAACGGACCTTGGAACTACCAAAAGAAGCCCACCACGGCCCATTCACATCCAGGACGGCCGCCTCTCCCCCCAACTCACTCCACAGCTGCTGCTCTCCCACAACAGTCACCTCACACAGCGCCTCTCTCCATCCCTCTTCTAGGGTTTCGTTTCGTCGCTCTCGCCGAGCACCGACCGTCGCCGACGCGGAGAGGAGGCGGCGCCTTCCCCTCCTCGCGACCACCACCAGGTCGCCCATTCAGATCCCTCGCCACCCCCTCAGCCGATTCCTGCCGCCGTCGTTTTTTCTCCAATCTTTTCTTTGCTTTTCTTTCTTTCTTTTTTTGTTTCGAAGAAGCTTGGTCGGGTGCCTGTCGATTCGGAACTCTGGGTAGATTTCTTGTTGTTCTTGGGAGTTTAGCTGGGGTACATATCTCCGGGCTTGGGAGGGTTTTGTTAGTATGTATTCTTCCAAGATTAGCCGAGCGCTCATTTACTGCCCCCATTTGTGTGTTTATTCTTGAAATTATACTTGTTTCCGTTTGTTACGCGTACTGTCTCGTACTCCTCGTCGGTTCCGTCGTAAATTTCTTGTAGGATTTGGATGTGTTGGTGCGTGGATTCTGGTAGCAGCAGCCTTTTCACTTGTACTGATCAGATCCTCTGGGCACCGGAAAATTTACATCCTTGTATGCTAGTTTCGCTCTATTTTAGAGTTTTGTGATACTAGTTGTTGTATTTTGCCGCTTCATGTATGTTTCAGTTTTTGCTTAGGGCTCGTTTAGTTTTTGCCTGCTCCGCATCTATGTTTAAACGGCAGTAGCGTGCCTTCTGGGGGTGCTCCAACCATCTAATGGGAAGATGAATCTGAGATCAGTTCTACTTTGTTTTGAGCCGCACGTCCATGATGTGTCCGAGTAATTTGACCTACAAACTTAAAAAATACATAAAGGAGTATTGATTAATATTAGAAGAAGAAGACACAAAATAAACGCATATGTGCAGTTAATAAATTCGAGCAGTTAGGTGCGGCAGTTACATAGAAATTGAGGTGGATTTAGGATGGGAGAAAAGTTATATGAGTATACAAGCTCTAAAGTATTTGGTGCTATCAGGAAAGTAATGCCTCATGTACCATGATAAAGTTTTGTGTAAGCTTGTTGAATCATTGAGTTCCTGCTGAGAAAACCCTTTCTTTTATATTTCTTTTGAGTTTGGAGGTAATACCTGTAATGCTGGTTTGTACTTACAACAATCTAGTTTTATGTACAATATGTCTTGAAAATGAAATATGTGACACTGGCTGCAAAATTTTGTTGTTTCAACATAAAGAACTTCAAAATATGTTCCATTGAGCTCTAGCTTTGTTATTTTCCCTTCTACATTAATAATATCTAGCTGATAATATTTTATTATCACTTATTCTTGTTACTAGCTAGTGTTATAGTTCTGTTGTTCTATAAACCATGCAGAACAGCGAACAATTTAGAGTTATGGGGCTTTATATAGCTATATTTTTATGAACTGAATCATGGTTATTACGGCGGCGAGGCGCGGCGCCTCACCACCTTCACATAACAATATCGCTTATGGCGCGCGGCGTGGCGACGCCATACACATAAGTAGCCACAACAATATTGGACTTCCGGAGGGTCTAAACAGAAGAAATATAAAGAAAAAAGGACTGTATTGTAATTTCAAAAATGAAGAGGACTAAATTGCAAATTGCAGAAACCCTAAAGCAATAACTGGCGTGAGGTGCCGCGCCCGCACGCGCAGTCTTCGCTCGCCCGCTCGCCGCCTCTCCTCTCGCGCTCTCGCCCGCTCGGCCGCCTCCCTCCTCTCTCCCTCTCTCCTTCCCCCATCTCCGCCTCCGGCGCCGGCGAGGCCGAGCCAGCTCGCCGACGGCCGCTTCCTCTTCCCGCCGCCATTCTCCACCGCCCCCAAGCGGCAGCCGCGGAGGAGGCGGCGAAGACTCGTCGCCCGGCGAAGCAGGAGGCGGCGTGACGGCGGATCCGGCTGCGGCGTGGGCGGATGCAGTGGATCCGGCGGCGGCGAGGGTGGATCCGGCTGCGGCGACGGCGGAGGCAGTAGATCCGGTGGCGGCGGCGGATCTGGCTGCGGCGACGGCGAATACGGCGCACCTCCATATCGTCCGGACGGGATGGAGCCTCCGGTCCGCCACGGCGATATGGCGACGAGATATCGTCGATATCTCGACGCCATAACAACCTTGAACTGAATTTTGAACATGATTCTTTGGTTAGGGTACATATGTAGCACATGTAATTATGTATTTACTGTTATCAGATCTTACCAATGCGTTCCCTAATTTTATTCAAGAGATAGTAAGGAAAAGAATTGGGTTTCCAGCTATACGCATGTGCATCAATTCATCGTATCTGAGTGGTCTGGAAATTTTTTACCTTCCAATCAAATACTTCTCATTGTTGATATATAGAAATTCTTCTGCTTTAGCTGCTAGGTAGCACCTACACTTTTAAGCAGAATGTTGCATATATAACACGTACTAGACACTGGCAGTCCCTGAGTGAAATGTACTGGAGATGTGTGGCTTGTAGGATATTATAATGGTCTGTGCCAACACTGCATTGGAGGAAAATATTTGTTTTCCTCCAACAAAGAGCTTACGAAGGCAACAGATTTTATTTCCTTTATGAATCTTGTGTAGTTACAGATGCCAGTTGAAGTTGGGAAAGTGTCTTTATGTTTATTTCGTCTTAGGCACAGGTGCAAGTGCCATGTCACACTGTCCATAACACACAAGGTTCATCTCTGGACTTTGGACAACCTAGTTTAGCTACATTGTGGTTTTTTTATTTTGACTGCACTTGTTTGCTGGTAGATGTAAATGTAAAACTGGGATATTATAGTTCACGATTATACTGCATAACAATCACATAGTTTTGTTCTACTCCAGCATTTTTTTTCTGAACGTATAATAATAGTTGCATCTCAGCTTTCCTGATTTTTTAAAGTTTATTCTGTAGATGGCTTGATGGATTGTAAAGAAGAACCTGCATTGTCCAAAATGTGTTTAAACTGTGCTATTACCTGTGATGATTGCATGGTCACTTGGGTAAACTACTTTATTATTGTTTTCTTAGTATGCTCTCTTGTTTGGATTTTCAGGTACTCAAAACTTGTAAGATGGCAGATGAGGAACATGCTCCAACCTCTAGAAAGAGGGTTGCAGGTACCCAAATCAACAAGGATAATCCTGAGCCTGATGATGACTCACCGGAGCAAGAGATGGGGACATTTAAGAAAGCTAGTGAGGAAGTGATGGCAACCCGGAGAATTGTAAAGGTTCGGCGCCAGCAACCATCATCAGCTCCTTCTAATCCTTTCTCTGCAATCAGATTTACCCCCAGTGATTCTAGTGTTCAAGCAAGTATCCCTGTCTCAGAGCCTCAAACTTCTGATGTCATGACGGCAAATGTAAAAGACAGTTGCTCAAGTGAGAAAGCTGATGAGGGCAGCAATGGCAGTGGAAAAGATGCCTTGTCCGCAATGGACAAGAATGCAGATTCTAATGAGGTAGATGAGATTCAAAAGGATGAATCAGCTCTGAAAGGGTCAGATGCAAAAACCAAGTCCAATGACCCAACTGAAGCACCGTCTCAACCTGTTGAGACCAATGACAAGGCAGAAGAGATGGGGGATGGGCCTGGTGAAGACCAGGTAGTAGTCAGAGGACCCAAGGAAGATAACAGCAAGATGTTTGAAGCCGAGGGCGAAACAAAGAAGGGAAATGCTGAAGAAAAGAAAGGAGTAAATGAATCTGGAGATGAAGATAAAATCAACAAGGATGATGCTGAGAAGAAAGGTGGAGATGAATCAGAGACCAAGGATGGATCAGCTGAGGAGCAGAAGGACACTGATAACAAAGGGCAGTCATCATCACCGACACCCCTGTTCTCTTTTAAGAATCTGTCAAGTGGCCAAAATGCCTTCACAGGACTGGCTGGAACTGGATTTTCAAGCTCATCATTTTCATTTGGCTCAGCCTCTAAAGAAGGCTCAACTGCTCCCCTATTTGGGCTAAAGAGGGATGGTTCGTCATTCCCTTCTTTTGTTGGTTCTACGAACAATGGGAGTTCTTCGCCAGCACTTGCTACTGCAGCAGAAGCACCCAAGAAATTTGCTATGCCAGAGGTCCCCGTTGAAACCGGTGAAGAAAATGAGAAGGCCGTATTTACTGCTGACTCTGCATTCTATGAGTACTTAGATGGGGGCTGGAAAGAAAGAGGAAAAGGGGAACTAAAGTTGAACATCCCGGTATCTGGTGATGAGAGAGGTCGGCTCATCATGAGGACCAAGGGCAATTACCGGCTGATTCTGAATGCAAGCCTTTACGAAGACATGTCGCTGAAGGACATGGATAAGAAGGGTGTGACGTTTGCTTGTATGAACAGCATTGGTGAATCGCAGAGTGGGCTTACTACATTTGCTCTGAAGTTCAAGGATACCGGCATCAGGGAAGATTTCAAAGTTGCAGTGGTGACACACAAGGCGGGAAAGGCTTCGGACGCGCTGAAGACGCCTGAGAACTCCCCGAAGGCATCTGATAATTAAGACCACTCTGGTTATGCGTTTTGATGATTTATGTGTCCAGGAAAGGAGCTGAGATGCTGCTTGTTCTTTTGGAGTCTTAAGCAACATATCCGTGCCCTTTTTTTTGACGGGAAAATATCCGTACCTTTGTCATGTTGCCTACGAGATGCGATTGCATTCGGTTTCCTCTCGCTGTTTTTGGAACGGTGGGTAGTATGCTGAACTTTAATCGAAGTCATAATCTTAGTAAGTGGAGAACTGGGGATATGGGACTCTCTTGGGCTATAGCTTTTGCATTGTGATCCTATGGGCATTGAGTTATTCCTACTAGCTGCATAAGCGCGGCGCACGCTGTGCTAGCTACCGTATGGATCAAAGTAAAATATACGATAATTCGCAGGGAGTTCCATAAAAAAAAATCGAGGACATATGCGTAATTTCGGAAAAATCAAAGGTCTTTTTTGAAAAAATAGAGGACTTGTAAGGACCTGTACGTGAGTAAATAAGGACCTATATGTAATTTCGGGAACCGGCGGGGCGCTATCAAATTTTATTTTAAAAAACAAAACTTGCAGGGATCTTTTTGCGAGGAAAAAGGACTTTTACGTAATTTGCAAAAAGCTGAGGGAAATGGCCTCCCCCGACCGTACGCGAATATTTCGGCCACGCGCCGGCCGAGGGAGGCAAAGGGGCGACGTGGAGGGGCTCCGGGGCCGGGAAACCGGCGGGGCGTAATGGGGTGGGATGCGCTGTGTTATTACTCGACATTTGTCTTTTGAGAGAGTGCTCTCTTTCGTGTATGCATGTTGTGCGTGTATGTAAGAATGTTAGGGAGAAACGAGCGGTGCTCGGTTGGTGGCGCTACCGGCGTGCAGGCCACCCGTCTGGGCTCGACCCAGTGCGTAGAGACTATAATAACTTTATTTATATCGATTAAAATTACACATGAATTTCTGTTACTTCGTAATCTCTCTTATGAACAACCTATATTTTTATTTTCCTAGATTGTTTATGTAAATAGTGTCTTTTTAAGCTGGGTTTAAAAGTTGATTATAGTATACACTGTAGCGACTTTATTTATATTGGTTAAAGTTGCATGCGAGTTTTTGTTATTTTGTATCCTCTCACACGAACAATTTAAGACCTGTTCATATTGGTTTTTACTGATAGTTTTTGGTTTTAACTTATAAATAGTAATATCTTATAGAGAGCTGTACATAGAGACATTAATGTATGATTTTGATCGATATAAATGAATTTACTATATTGTGCGTTATAATCAATTAGTAGACTTCGTCTTGAAAAGGCTCTGATTAAAAGTCAAATATTGTAGAAAAGTTATTTATTATATAAAAATATTTTTTAAAGGTAATATGAATAGAATCTAAAAATTCTAAGCGGTAGCTACGAGGCAAAGTTTGAAAGAATAGGCGTACGTTCGAAACAATGGCTGGGACACCCGCTTTTATGTCTCTACCAGTACGAGGCAATTCGATTCAGTTCACCTCACAATTCAAAGGCAAACCCACCCACCTTAACGTTCGAAAGCCACGGCGACCCCAATTAGCTACCACGGGACGATACGATGGCTGAAAAAACACCCCACAAAGATGCGTGATAGGATCCTCTGTAACTTCCCTCTGACATGGGTCGCTGACGCGTGGGTCCCCTCGCGCGTGGGCCAACGCGTCAGTGACCCATATCAGAGGGAAGTTACGTCAGAGGATCTCATTCCCAAAGATGCTCCCCCAGCTCTGCTCTCGGAGCACCAGCAGTGTTAGCATGCAATAATTACTAATTTTTCTGCTATATCTGTCACACTCGCACATACTACTGCTAACATAAGTTGCGTTATTTTCTTTTCTTTTCTTTTCAAGAACAGCCGTTGATGTGGTTTAGGTTTTAAAATTGCATGCAAAAACAACGCGGTTGTTGGGTGCTAGTTTTTGCGCAGGTGTTTGGCATTACCAAAAACATGTCTCATCTTTTTCGTCTTACTAAATAACTCACTCTACTGTATGTTACCACGGTACAGTGGTTGCACAAGCGATAGCGTTAAAAAACGGAATAAGTCAATTTTACTCTTCGAACTTTGCAAAAAGTTTGCTAAACCCCTTGAACTGCAAAACTGATTATTTAACTTTTGAATTTACAAAACTAGATCAATTTTCAAAACGGGTTATTTAACTCTTGAACTTACAAAACTGGATTAACTTTCATTTTGAGGCGGTTTGGTACAGTGGTTTTGCCGATGTGGAGGTGGTTTTGTCATGTATGCAGCTTATTTCACCAAAATTTTGCTACATTGACATCCTAGTCCGCAATAGTAAGTAAAAAAATAGTCTTCAACATATTAAACTAACGAGCCATCAAAGTCCTTAAAAAATGAATTATCAAAAAAATATCCCCTATGCCATCCTAGTAAATTTTGGTGATGTAAGCTGCACACATGACAAAACCATCTGTGTCAACGATACCACCCTCTCAAACCGCTTTAGTGTGTAAACTGACTTGGGTTTTGTATGTTCACCGGTTAGAATATCCGGTTTCATAGAGAAACAAGGGTTAGTTTGACTATTTTTTTGCAAAGTTAAAGATGTAAAATGGATTTATTCCTTAGAAAAAAATTACAAGCAATCGCTTACAAGTGAGTTCAAGTGTCCAACCACGCATGGGGAGAATTTGATGACCTTAACCTAGGCAATATGCTGTAGTAAGACGTAAACCCGGTATTTACTCTATTTTTTCTTTTAAAAATATACTTTGTATTTACTAGGAAAAGAATTAATGTTGAACCAATTGGGATACTAACTACAAGTAGTCAGTGTTGGCAATTGCGGTTGATCTTACGTAAAATGAGCATATGGTTGCTGTTTATTTAGGGGAGGTATAATCCTCATCAGCCAGCATTTTTCGGTTGGTTATGGCCTTTTCTAAACAATACCATACAAAAAAAAGAAGATCCGAACAACGAATAAGCTACAATTGGTAGCCGAGGACAATTCACAATTCACCAGGACTATTATATCTTGATTTTCTTTAGTTATGTGAATTTTTTATTTGGAAATTTCACTTTCGTTCCTGTGCAGCTCCAATCGCATCACTTTCTGGATCGAACAAATAAAATTTCCATCCAGGACCAAGTGGCAAGCATGGATGAAAAGATAGGCTCCTCAGACAGTTGATGTCACCTTCTCCCATCCTCTTGAAATCCCAAGGAAATTTCTCCCACCCTCTTGAAATCCCAAGGATATTTGCATTGCAAGAGGGATAGAAAGCATCATATGCCATGGACATATATGTCTAAATGGATGGATGGCTTTCAGATCGGAGTCAGAGAGCCGCATGAACTCATTTTCATTTTTCATGCCCTTTAGCCAGTAGCAACCTTGATCATGCCCTGCCCAGCTAGGAGAGGTGACGAGTATCGAATAATCCTTTAAATACGGTTTCAATACGTGGCACCGCTCATTAGAGCTTCTGTTCTAACTTCTGACTTCTTAATTTTGTTTTTTTGTGATTTTTTTGGCTTTTTAGGGTTTTTTGTATTTTCTTTTTTCTCGTTATTACTTTGCATTATCCGTGATGATATAACATTTTTTTAAATTTAATTACGCTGAAAAAGCTATCAGTAGTTACAGTACAAAAAAGTCGCTAGAATACAAAATAAGTCTGAAACTCGGGCTTAAAAGTCCAAATGAGCACCACCTTACATAAGGCCCTACAGACTCCGTGGTCGCAAGCTTCCTTTAGTACCGAGTACCTTGATCGGAGGTTTGCTGTACACTCTACCCGACCAGCAAACTACTTGAACAATTCGTGAATTGGCTTGAGGGTCTGCTTCCAGGGAACTCTTTTTGTGCGACGGATAAGACACATGCTCTATTCGGTCCAAACAACACGATGTTTCGGCCCTGTCTCTCTAACAATATCTGCCTTGTAGTTACGCCGCACGTTTCTCTCCCACTGATAGCAACCGACGATCATGCATTCTCTCTCTGACAATAACTACCTCCCTAATCGGATGCGTTAGTTCTATAAGGCATCTTCCTAGGTGGATAACTGGCATCCCTTCAAAAGTATTTAAGAGTGGACGAGAATAGACACAAGACAATTCCACTCAAAGCAATTCGATAATCAATCACAGATAAGATAGTCAAGGAGATATGGCAAGTCATATTCTTCTAGTAAGAAGAATATAGAGGCTAAGGCTAGTTTTAGACCTTCGTAAGGGCATCCTGTAACCAGTCACAGTAATAAAGAGCATCTTCATTATCTCCCAAGGAATTCAGCCATCTTTTTCATATTATTTCATAAAATCGGCGACTCGATCATCAATGCCAGGGGAAGAAGACGCTGAATCCTTAAAGTTTTCTTTGTTCAACAATCATCATCATCCTTCCCCGTTTTCGTTGGTATCGCTCAAGCGATCATGGGGGGAACTTGGGATGAGGAGAACCGATTTGACCTGGCATATTGTGCTGACCTTGATATGGACACCTGCATCCGTGCCATGAAACATGATGCCTCCTCCTCATCCTCTTTCATTCCAGGATTGCCATTCGCTGAGACCAGTGAGATCGACAAGATAGAAGAAGACTCATCACCCCTATCAAACACTCCCAGAAAAATCGATCATTCCGACCATGTCAGAATGCCCAAATGCCTCTATAAGCTCGGTACTTTCGACCAGAAAACATGATAAAAAAAGTGCAACACCACAATCTGAGAGTCAGAGTACTCTCAATGTAGTCGTGGGCGACCACTATTCGCTAACGACTCTTAGGTATTTCGAGAACCAACCGACACTTGGTCGCAATATCATTGAAGTTAGCTCCGACAGACAGTCAAGTAAAGATGATAACACTCAGCATCTGATTAGTGGTATATCAGATTAGATTGAGTCCACCATAACAGGTGTCCCGATCTTTCAATGAGAAGGATAATTTTGATTTGGTGGAGATGGCTTTCACGATTCGGCTACCAATCATACACGACCAATATGCCGGTAATCGTTGAACCAACTCCAGGATTGTTATCAACCTTGCTAGGAGCATGATTGACCTGACCATGAAGGTCTATTCCTATATGCAATTGAAAAAAGTAAGAAAAAGATAATAAGCAATCTGAAATTGCGAACATGAATTAAGCTCTATATTGAAAGGGTGGGGTTCCAAAGAATAATATCACTGTTGTACTCGTCAAACAAGAGGACAATATATAAAATAGCATAAGCTAAACTTCAATCTAACAAAACCCGCCAAACCCTAGGGTGGTGGCCACTACATAAAGGAGGAAGATGAGAATGGAGGGTGACAAGGTTACTATTATAATTTTGCTAGGGTGACAAGGCCCAGATATTCAAATGTTCCAAAGGAGGTGTAATACTAGCAAGTCGAATAATGGGCATATAACTACAATCTTCAACAAACATATATTTGCATAAGAAATAATAGCATGCAATTTGATAATTTAAACAGAAGTAAATTTACAGAAAATGTAGGTTCAACATGATCAAAGTATTGACTCGCCTTGCACGGTTTACCGCAATCTTGAGCTCACTCAAAGCTTTCTCATTTGATGGTCTTGAGTTCCTGTTCTTCGTCTTTGTCTGGATCTTGGTCTTGATTGATCCAATGAATCTTCAAGACTCCAATTTCTAATTATGTGCTAAACAACTGAATCCAAATAAAAGCAAATAACTCAAAGATCCAAATAAATCCAATTTGAACATGATTAATATGATTAAATGGATGATTTGAGACAAGGTTGATTGGGTGTGGGTTATTTTCAGAATCAAATGAGGTTTGAGCGAAGGGAAGAATGAAGGTAAGGAATCTATCCAGACAGATGTCAACGAGCCTTCATGACAAGAGGAATATTCACAAGAATATTCCATTTTGGGTTTGAGGATGGCTAGGCATAGCCGACTTTAGACTACCATGGATCGATCTTTTATTTAATAACTTCTTTTATTATTTTTATATTTATTTAGGAAATTCCATGAGTCAGGTTAGACCCATGGATCGGTGTACGAATTTAGCTAAGCATTATTTTGTCGAGTGTTTAATATTCAGGGCATATTTTATATATGCGACCTGTACAATTTAGCTTACCGAATTAATCTTAGAGTCTGGGTTTATAGCATTTTGTGATATGATATTTTATGTACCCTTAGTTATTACTAGGCATAGTTTGATTTGAATTAGGATTCATTTATACGAGTCCTAGCTTGTTATATACAATCATGTCTCAACACTATTATTCATTAAACCTAATGTTAAGGTTTAATTAATGGCACCATTAATATTTTGTCTGCACTTTAGTTATTATTAGGCTTAGCTTTATTTTTAATTTACATTTACTTATCTGGGGCAAATCTTGTTATACAGGGTCATATTTCAATATTGCTATTTAATTAAATCTACCACTGAGATTTATTTAATGGTGGCATGGTAAATGTTAGGGCATATATCTTTATTTGAACATTTAACCAAAGTCATATTTCTTTGTTAATGCCTTTTGAGAGTCCATGTGGAGGTGTCCCCATGTTTGTGATGAGTAATTGACTCGTATTCTGGAAATTTCAGTTTGGTTTGGTTGGTTCGCGCCAAGTCGATGCAGGTCGCAGTCCAGTTTGATTGGACTTGGTCGAACGCGGTCGGGTGCGCTTAGGACGGTTGTTCCTTTTCTCGATCGGTCGTTTGGGCTATTTTGTGTTTGGTTATATTTCTTTGTGGCTAATGTTAATTATGCTGTTTCGTGCGGTGCTATGTGACTGTTTGCTTGTCTGTGTGGCTGTAGGACTTCGGAGCTAGGTCATGGTGAGGCGTGGGAGGACCGGGACTAGGCACAGGAGGTGTTGAGGTCCAGATGGTTGGAGACACCGAAGATGATCGAGGCTGCTGAGGTGGTTGCGAGTCGGGAGACGAGGAACCAGAGCTGGGGCTGCCAGAGGTGGACACGACGGGCAGCGGCGAGGTGGACTGGGACTAGGCTTAGGGAGGATCTGAGGTCCAGACAGTCAGGATGCCGGGTGCGATCGTGTGCAGCGGAGCGGACCGGGACTAGACTCAGGGAGGAGTCGAGGTCCAGACGGTCAGGGTGCCGGTTGCAGTTGTCTGAGCAGGAAGCTTCCAGGAAATTGCGGTAGGGGCATTTCGGTAAAATGCACGAGGCTGCAAAATTGGAAGCGGGTTCGGTTGAAGATAACGGGTTGGAGACCCGTTAGTGGAAAAGAGGTGGAGGTTTGGGTTTGGAGTGGAATGTGTGGTTCCCTCCATTTTCCTGGTTTGACTCCTGCCTCATATGGGTGTGAAGAAATGGAGTGGGCATTGGCCGCCACTTCTTGATTTTCTCCTTGTGGGTGTGTGCTTGGAGTTAAAAGGGGCAGCTAGTGTGTGTGTGTCCTTGGGTGAGTAAGCAAGTAGTGTGTGTATTGCTCTGTGAGCACTGGCGTGTGTTCTTCTGTGAGAAGCATGCAGTGAGATTGAGAGACACCACTTGATTTCCAATTGCGTATGGGGCTGTAGTGAGATGGTTGTAATCCTCATGTAATCATTCATCTTTGTGATTCAATATGAGAATTCTCTGTTTGAGATGCTGTGATTATTTGGGTTCTCCCTATGTCTGGTTTTTTTAGTCCTGGTCTTTGTTCTTCTTTGGGTATTCTTTTGGTGATTCTAAGATGGATTCTTGATTAAATGCAAATTGTTTGTCTCAGGACTGGGAATCTTCACAAAGCTTTTTGGCTAGCTCATTCCCAAGAGCAAGGATCCAAAATAGAGATTTTCCATTCAAAGAATGTCTTCGCTGTTCATTCCTCTGTTTCCCAAAAATTAGGGTTTGAATGCAGGGGAGTGTTGGTGCCTCTGATTTCTTGGCTATGATTGTGCTCTTAGTTTGTCTACTTAATCTTAAGGCTATCTCCTGCTGTTATTCCAAAGCTTCATGGAAAAGATTCAAGAATTATTTTGGATTTTGGGTTCCCTACCATGTTCTTTTCGGCAAAATGTGTTTTCACTGTTTCTTCTTGCTATCTTTCTGCAATTTCTCCTCTTTAAGGTCTTTTAGCTATTTAAGTTGAAGCTCATATGTTTTGACTAGAGGAGAACAACATTCACTAGTCAAATTCAGTGATTTTTGGTCGTATCTTGTATTTTCTGTGCTTTTCGGCCAGCTCTGCATTTCAGACCTTTTCTTGATATTTTCGGCTAGGGGCTGTTCATCTGCTTTCAGCTCACGGGAAAAACTGAAACAGAAACCAAAACTCTGAATTTGTGTTTCTCTGTTTTCGGTACAGGACCTATGTTTACTATGCCGACTTGTATTCCAGTTTGCAGTCTTCGGCCAGCCCTGTTTTCAACCTAATGCTTTCAGTTTCAGTTGCAAATTTCAGATGAGAGCAGCTCAATTTCCTTTGCAGATTTTCAACCAAGTATTCTCATCCTGTCACTTTCTGTTTTCAGTTTTCGGATCAACTGCTGTCCAGTCGAGCTGATCTTTCTGTGTTCATTTTCAGTCTTTGCTGCAGGATCAGTTTTCAGATTTTCCAATGTTTTGTTTTCAGGTTCAGTTTTTGGCTGTTTTCAATTGTAGTATTTTGTGTTTTCAGCTAGCTCCACTGCAGTCTGCTTTCGGTTGTTGTATGTCTTTGCTACTATCGGCTAAAACTCAGTAGCTTCTCTCGGCCAGCTAGCTCAATTCTTCTCTTCTCTTTGCTGTACCATTTACTTCAGTTTGATTTATTTTTGGTTGTGCAGTTTGCAGCCAGCAGCTTCTGTTCGGCATTTCACTTCTCTGTTTTCAGCAGCTTATGGTTTTTGAGTCCTTTTTAGTCTTTGGCAAGGATTATTGATATTCTCTGCTTTTCTGCCAAATCAAAACGTGTAGTCTCCAGTATGTTTGCTTGATCGTCTTTTGGTTTCCAGTGAGCATCCGACTTTCTTGCCTCATAGTTTCTATAGCTATCGGAGCAGAAAGTTTTGTGAGAATACTTTGGGGGCGATTTTTGAAGGCACCATTCACCCCCCCTTTGTTGCCATTTCCGATCATACACCTTTAATTAATAATTAGCTTTTTAAATAGTTATTTGAACCACATTAATTACTCATATATGGTAACTAATCCAAATTTAAATCTTAAATAATCTTATTTATATCCTAATCAAATTTATTAGCTTTCACGGATTAATTTCTAATTTTTCCTTTATTTTTCTTAATTGAAATGGATTAAGGAAAATAAAATAAACAATAAAGAAAAGTGCGTGAGGAGAGAACGGGATTCGAACTCTGGACTAGTGGGCTAGTGCGCAGCTCGGCTGACCACTGGGCTGCTGCCCATTTGGTTATTAGGAGGGGGGTTAAATGAGATGAGGTGAGCAGTGGCTGGGCAAAACAGAGGAGGCAGCCGGTGAGGTGGAACGGGGGCGGTGGCGCCGGAGTGAAGGAAAGGAGGAATTGAGGCATACTTAAGCAGTAGAAGGGCAGTAAGATACTCACCACATGGACCATGTTGACTGAGAAGCACCGAGGAAGATTGGCGGCAGTGGCCTACGGCGGTGCGGGTGGGGTCGCCGTGGGCAGCAAGTTGGGGCGGAGGGATGCTTCAGCCGGTGATGGGGAAAGCTTCGGGGTAATGGAGGGATGCTCTAGACTTGGGGAATCGAGAAGTATCCCGTCGGAGCAAAGGTGGTGGTGATGGAGGCGGCCGAAAATTAGGGAAATGGCCGTTTCTGGTGATGGAGCTCCAATTAAATGGAGGGGGAGGAAGAAGAGAAGTAGGGACACGAAGTAACAAGGTCGAATCGGCCGAAGCTTCGCTGGAGGGCTGGGAACGGCGAGGAGGCAGGTCGGCTGTCACTCAGGCAAAGGAGGAAGAAGAGGTAGGGGGTGGAAGGGGACTGGCGCGAGGAGCAAGGCACTCCTAGGGATGCTATTTATAGCCGGTGGGAGGCTGTGGACCTGCTGTGGCTGGCAACCGAGTAGTAGCGCACGACATGGAATCCGGCATGGAGCGGCAGAGCAGGGTATGGCGGGGGCGTGCAAGGCGTAGGGGCGATGGCGACGTGGGTGCTGGCGACAAAGGCGATGCGGGCGACATGCGCGCACAATGGTCAGCGATGTGCGGGCGCAGGCGACGTGGTGACGGACGCACAAGAGCAGTGGGGCCACGCGGTTGGGGTGGAGTGAGCAGAGGAGAGGGGGAAAAGGATGGAGGAAGAAGAGAAAGCAGAGAGAGAAGCTAGGAGCCAGAGAGATAAATAGAGAGAGAAGAGAAGAAAGGGAGAAAAGAAAGTGGGGCCTACACGTAAGAGAGAGAAGGAGAGAAAAGAAGGAAAAGAAAGAGAGGAAAAAAAGAGAAAGGTTCAAGCATAATTTTGGAATGTGGATTTTGATTTGCATTAGGATTTACTGATTTTTGAAGTTTTGCATGACATTCAAAATTTAAATTTTCATTTAAGTTTCGTATTCAATTTTTGGATTTTCAATTCAAGTCTTGGTTCAAATATCTAGATACAAAAGGTAACATTCCTCTATTTTTGACTTTTATTTTGTTCTGAATTTGTATATAAATTTTGAATATTCGACCTTTGGTTTCGTTTGCTAGTTGAATTTAAAATAAGGAATTTTTGGTTCAATCTTTTAGCGATAGAGTCTAATATTCTTTTGGTTTTATTTTATTGACTTGAATTTGAATTCAAGATTTTTGGTATTACGATCGGTAATGTCATTTTCCTTTCTTATTATTTACATGATATTTATTTACACTTGGGTTGTTAATTTGCATAGCATGAAACTTAGAAAATTTGAAATAAATACTCAGAAGAAATTTGAATGCCAGCAAAATGCAAAAGAAGGTTTTTAAAATTCCATATTTTTGAACACTTAAAATTTAGGATGTTACATGAAGATGCCATCGTAGTGTGCAGCTCTTAAAAATTATATCAAGGCCAAAAGATCTCCATCCAAGGTCATGTGATAGCCCATAAAGTATGGTGGCGCAAATCGAAGTCCGAGACAATAGCAGCATAGAAGGAAAGCATGATAGCCTTAAAAACTCGGGGCGGCAGCCCAGAGAGAAGTGGCAGCCTTAAAACTTCTACGATCTGCAGCGGTTGAGAGAGAAGAGCAGCGACTGCGGCCATACAAAAAGAAGACCACACTCGATCTAAGAGGATGGACCGTTACTAACAAAGCAATCAGCTGACTTACATAAATATTTATAGACTTACACGGTTTTGATGAATTGAAAAAAAATCTGGATTTGGATGGACACAACGGATGACTTAAAGAAAAAGATTTAAAAGCAGTGAATGCTGGCAGCTGCAACACCAACACCAAAGATCTAAAGCTGCAGATCCTAATAGCAACAACATCCTTCAGCAGCTGGAGAAAGATTGGATGGTGCAACCACAGTGAGACATTCACAGCAGGCGGCTTCCATGATTGAGTTTAACTGGCTTAGTTGCAGATTTCCAATTAATAGTGCAACGACCTGTGTCTCCATTCAGAAACCCAACATCACTGAGAATAGGATCAACTCATCACCAATCGACACAGCCAAGAGAATAACCCAGCCAACTCATCCTACTCGGTACAGCCAAGAAAGCCACTCACTCCCTCTTTGCACTCTCGTGAGCACGCTCCCTCTAAGGCACACACGCCTCTCCCTCTCGTCTCTCTCCACCACCAGCCAGGGGAGGTGACAACCAAAAGGAGAGGGCAACGGCTGGGGGACACGCATGGAGGTGACAGGGAGGCTGTCCGGATCTGGAAGAGGAGCAGTTGTGACAGCCGACGGTGACCAGATCCAACGCGGGGGGAAGCTGTGCCACCGAAGAGGTGGCTGGGGTGCCAGAAAGAGCGATGACAATGGCTCTAGGTGGCAGTGAGTCGGATCCAGCGCGAAGGAGGAGAGCCCGATGAGGAGGCAGCGAATCTTGAGGACAACGGTGGCGATAGAAGCCACATCTAGAGGCCTTGGCGCTGCGATGCCGAGAAGAAGGCCAGGAGACGATGGCACATGCGAGAAGAGGCGGCTAGCGGCTGAATCAGGGCGAAGACAAGCCGGTGATGACTAGATCGAGCGGATCCACGATGAGAAGCGTGGGGACGGAGAGGACGATGGCTAGATCCGACCGAGGGAAGTCATGGAGACGCCCAAGAGCACGGAGCGGCGGTGGCAGTCTGTGAAGAGGACGGTGGCTGTCCCAAAGAGCATAAGATGGGGACGTGGCAGCTCTTGGGAGTAGAGATTGATCCTTCTAGGAGCAGTGGCAGTGGAGGCAGCGAAAGAAGGATGAATGTTAAGGTTTTACCTTTGCTCTAATATCATGTTAGATCTATCGGTTGAATATAATAATCATTAATCTATTGCATAGCCCAAAGGCTATATATATATATAGTATAAGACTCAAGAGACATAATGCTAAACCCTAGAACTAGAAAATACCACAAATACCCTTATATCCTTAACAGTGATAAGTGTTATTCTACACAACATAAACCCTGTAAGCTAAACTATTGATGCCCTAAGCCCATTGTTGTAGGGGTGGCCCCCACCTAAGCCCAGCAGGCCTGTTAAGAGAGTGTAAGGCCCAAAATGGGACATGTATAGTGACATGGGTATTCCTGAGGGAAGTACTCATGTGTAAGGGTATAATTGTAAAAGCACTCCCCATGTGGATATATATAGGACATAGGCTATGGGGAAAAGCCCTAAGCCATTTTTACTCACCTAACTCCCCACTACCATACTCTCTCTCTGTTTGGTCTGTAGCCACAACAGTTGGCGCCGTCCGTGGGGAAGACAAGAGCAAGCCTCCAGGTCTGAAGGAGGATGGCACCAAAGAAAGCTTCGCCGACGGTGGCGAGGAAGAAGAAGGCGGAAGCGGTGAAGTCTCGTGTCAGCACTAGGGCTTCGGCTTTAGCAGCCGCAAGTACGGGCGGTGGTGCAGGTGTGACTGTGAACACCGACGTTCACGACCCGACGCCCAACCCCGCCACCGACGCGACGCCCAGCCCCGCCACCGACGCGACGCCCAACCCCGTCACCGATGCGACGCCCGGCCCCGCCAGCGACACAACGCCAGACCCCGCCAACACCACCCCGACGACCAACCCCAGCGATGGCAATGCAGGCGCATCCGTTTTCCCACCAGGCACAGAGGCGGTGAATGGTCCCAGCGGCGACGCGGACCTCGTCACCGGCTCCAGGGTCCTCCAGGACAACGCGGCGGGCAGCCTGGGCACGCAGGCCGTGGTCACCGCTGTGCCGGTAGTACCGCCAAGCGCACCGACGGCCCCAGCCACGTCCGCGGTGGAGGCTGCCCTGCTGGCGGCCCTTAGCGCATTTCAGCGGGAGCTAACAGACCTCCACGGAGCTGTGCGAGACATGCAAGAGGCTCGGAGCCAACACGCCCCCCGGCGGTGGCATCTGAACCCGCTCCGGAGAGGGCGGATAGCCGCGACGCCCCTACGTCTAGTCGCGTCCCATTGCGGCACATAGACCCGGAGTCCCCGCTCTCCGTGGGCCTACAGCAGGCGGCATGGCCTGAAGACTTCAAGTTCCTGAGCGTCATCGAGGCCTACAAGGGTGACTCCGACCCGCAAGAATTCATGCGCGTATATGAGACCGCTATCGAAGCCGCTGGCGGAGACGACACCACGAAGGCAAAAGGACTCCCTCTCGCGTTACAAGGGGTGGCGCTGTCCTGGTTCTTCACCATTGAACCACAGTCCATCTACGCGTGGGAACAGATCCGCGACCGACTCTACAACAACTTTCAGGGAAACTACGTCGAGCGTGTTGATGCGGACCAGCTCTTCGTAGTCAAGCAAAAACCTGAGGAAAGGCTCCAGGATTACTTCAAGCGCTTCGCGAAAATGCGTTGCCAGGTCAAGGACGTCAACGAAACAACTATCATCAACGCAGCAATACAAGGCCTCCGACCGGGACCGATGGCCGAATACAACGCGCGCAAGCCCATTAAGACGGTCGCGAAGCTCTTCGACAAGATGGAAGAGTACGCCAGAGCGGAAGAGGACGCGCGGCAGTGACACGGCGATGACTCCGATACCAACAAGGCGGAAGGCTCGATAAAGAGCGAAGGCTCACCGTAGCAGGGCTCTTCAAAGGGTAAGCGCAAGCAGGAGCAGCCGAAGGGCGTTTTCGAACGCAAAGACCCCCAACACAATGACCCGTCAGGCGATAGGCCCAAGCGCGACCAACGCAAGTCCAGAAAACCTCGTTACGTCTTTGACATCGAGGGTGGCTTCGAAGATAACTCCTCCGCAGGTCGCGGAGGCAGAGGGCGCCTGGGCCGGGGATGGGGGCGTGGCCGGGGTCGCGACGACCGAACCCGCGAAGAGTACAGCGACCAGCACCACGGGCAGTGGTGCGAAATCCACGACCGAGGCAACCATGACACGCGTGCTTGCGCCACTATCGCAGCGCTCAGGCAGAGCGTCGCCAGGGATAAAAACCCGGAGGCACGCGCGCCCATCGTGGCCCATGTCCAACACCCCCAGGACCAAGGAATGCAGCCCCAGGAAGGCCTCCTGCGAATTCAGGCACATGTGCAACAACCTCGGGAGGGCGTCCTGCAGTTACAAGCCCCGGAAGGAACCCAGCGCAGGATCATAAACGTCATTTTCGGAGGCTCCTCGTTGGAGTTCGCCTCAGCGCGGCAACGAAAGGCCTACGTGAGGAGGTTGCATCACGTCGCGGCATACCCAGCGCAGGCGCCGCCAGAGTGGGCACAGCACGAAGTCACGTCACGCCCGCTGACGCTGAGGGCGTGGATTTTCCCCACCAAGACCCTCTGGTCGTCCGGGTCCTCGTAGCAGGATGCGAGGTCAGGCGTGTTCTGGTCGATGGAGGAAGCTCCGCGAACATCCTGTTCGCCACGGCCTTCGACCAGATGGGGATCCCTCGAAGTCGATTGGGCCCTTCAGGCATCCCGCTGCAAGGCTTTGGAGGGCAGCCTTTGCGCGCTTTGGGCCAGATATGCCTCCAAGTCTCCTTCGGCCAAGACGACAACGTGAGGACCGAAGACGCCATCTTCGACGTGGTCGACATCGCATACCCCTACAACGCCATATTGGGGCGGCCGCTCCTGAATACTCTCGGGGCAGTTCCACACCACGGCTTCCTGTGCATGAAGCTTCCTGGACCGCGGGCCGTAATTATCATCCATGGCGACCAGGACATGGCTCGGCGCATAGAGCTCGGCGCCAGGGGTCCATGCTACGCGGCTCGCCAAGGCACCTAGGCCGGGTAGGCAGGTGCGGAGCCCCCAAGCGCCCCCGGAGAGCGTCCCGCGATCCTCGGGCACATTTGCCCCAGCAGCAGCGGCTCGTCAGCAGCCGCCCCCGTCCTAATAGCGGTTAGTGGTCGGTATCTCCCCTTTTTTGTAAGTGCTCACCCGCGCAAACGAGAATTTAATAAAGTTCACCGTTTGCACAAATTCTTGTTTCTCGTAACAAAGACACGCGTTCGCGCGCGCACTCTCTGTCAAAGGTACGGGTATGAGTATAAACAAAGACACGCGTTCACACGTGCACTCTTCGTCAAAGATACGGGTATGAGTATAAACAAAGACACGCGTTCGCGCGCGCACTCTTCGTCAAGGATACGGGTATGAGTATAAACAAAGACACGCGTTCGCGCACGCACTCCCCGTCAAAGATACGGATATGAGTATAAACAAAGACACGCGTTCGCACGCGCACTCCCCGTCAAAGATACGGGTATGAGTATAAACAAAGACACGCGTTCGCGCGCGCACTCTCCGTCTAAGATATGGGTATGAGTATAAACCAAGACGAGCAGAGGGACACCTCCGCACACACTCTACGGAGTATAAATAAGACGTAGCGTCGAGGTCCGCCTCTGCACGCACTCTACGGAGTATAAATAATATGTAGCGTCGAGGTCCACCTCCGTACGCACTCTCTGGAGTATAAAAAAGACGCGGATGCTATTTCTGCGCACTCTACGGAGTATAAACAAGACGCGAACCCCGCGCACGCATGGGCGTTGCCCCAGCGCGTACTCTTCGGAGTATAAATGAGACGTGGATGCCGATCCCACGCACTCTCCGGAGTATAAAAAAGACGCGGACGTTATCCCTGCGCACTCTACGGAGTATAAACAAGACGCGAACCCCGCGCACGCATGGGCGTTGTCCCAGCGCGTACTCTTCGGAGTATAAATGAGACGTGGATGTCGATCCCACGCACTCTCCGGAGTATAAAAAAGACACGGAGGTTATCCCGGCGAATTCTACGGAGTGCAAAGTGCAACACCGGGGCCCACTCCTACGCGCAGCCCGCGGAGTACCAAGGTGGCGCGCCAGAGGCTAGCTCCCACGCGAGCGAGAAACACCAGAGGCTGTCCTTGCATAATCTTAGGAAGGAGCGCTCACGCGTCTACCTCGCCTAAGGCGCCAGCTCCGCCGCCACCACTTCGAAGGGAAGGGAACGGAGCGCTCGCGCCGCTACTTTGACTAGGGCGCCAGCTCCGCCGCCACCACTTCGAAGGGAAGGGGACGGAGCGCTCGCGCCGCTACTTCGACTAGGGCGTCAGCTCCGCCGCCACCACTTCGAAGGGAAGGGGACGGAGCGCTCGCGCCGCTACTTCGACTAGGGCGCCAGCTCCGCCGCCACCACTTCGAAGGGAAGGGGACGAAGCGCTCGCGCCGCTACTTCGGCTTGGGCGCCAGCTCCGCCGCCGCCGCTTCGAAGGGATATCGAACTGAGCGAATGTGCAGTTGTTGCAACTACGCGTCTACTTCGATCACCCCGCCCTCGCAAGGCACAAATCGTCATATGCGGGCGTGGTAACCATCCGGGTTTACCATGGGACAGCGTAGCCAGAGGGGCGAAGACGCACTTCGCAAGTTCTAATCAAGACTATTTTCTGCATTCGCTAAGGACGCTTACAAAGGCGCACAAACACCTCCGGCGCGCTAGGCCGCTACTCGGCAGGCTCATCCTTAACATGCGTCCGTGCCGAGGCTCCACTCGAAGACGCCCGACCCGCCCAAAAATCCAACGCTTCCTCGGTCCTTCGCCAGCGCCGAAGACGCCATCGGGTCGCAAGGTCGGAGATTAGCAGCCGGCCCCGGCTGTGTAGCTGCTCGGGACAAGGGGGCAGGAATCAGAACAGCGGAGAAACAACTCCGTACTTTGCCAGAAAAAAAGAGAACCCGGGCTTCGGTTACAACGCACACCAACACGCGACAACCTCCCGTCACACCTGTGGGTTCGCGGTATCCTCCGGGGCCGCAGCGCCATCCTCGTCACGCCGTGGGACTTCGTACAGAAACCGGCCAAGGTTTCCCTCGCCATGTAAGTTATTCCGCACCTCGACTATGGCTGCGGCCTCGCCGCAGTACTCCCATATCCGCTCGTGGAAGAACTTGAATGCGCGACGTATGACACGCATGGCGCCGGACATTACCCCGCCCCTGGCGGGCATCTCCAGTTGCGGATCGACTAGCCCCGCAACGTGGTCGCAGCCGCGGAGTCGAAGGAGCGCGCATGTCAGACATGACGCCACGTAGGCGCAGTGGTTACCGAAGGTCGCCGCGGCGCCACGTGCAATGCTGGCCGCATCTCCAATCCACCGGAGCGACCGCAACAGGTCCTCGGGTCCGAAGGAGCGCGCCGGCACTTCGGCGACAAGCCCCTTAAGGGTGCCTTCCAGGGCCAGCATGGCGTCCCAGGCAGCTACCGAAGCGTCGCCCAATGCTCGATCCTGCTCCGCGAGAGAGGCAGCAAGCTCGCTGTTTTCCCTCTCTAGCGCAGCGACTTGTTGCAGAAGGTCGTCCCGCTCTGTAGTAGCTTCTTGCCGCACTGCTTCGGCGGCCGACGCTCGCGCTGCGGCAACGAGCCCCTCGGTGCGCGTCTTCATCTCCGCGCACTCCACCTCCAGGCGGCGTATGCGAGCATCCTCGGTGGAGCGCGCCCCTGCAGCTCCCTGCAGTTCCTCTTCGGTGGCCTGCAGCCTACTCCGTAGCGCTCCTTCCTCGCGAACGTGAGCAGCTCGTAGGGCCTAGGCCAACACGAGTGTCTGCGCGGCGTAGGAGTCAGCAAGCGCCAAACGGCTGCAAGTGGTCCAAAAAACAGACGCTTACCCTCACTCCCGACACTTCCAATGCATCTCCAAGGCGCCCTGACCCGTAGGTCTGCAACACCTGTTGACCGGCGCTGGCGGCCGCGTCTTCCGCAATCCCGCGCCATGCCCTCAGAGCATCCGACGGAGGGACGAAGTCCGCTGGGCTCGAGCGCGCGACATCTGTGTCGCCAGCGCCAGGACCCCCGCGCTCAAACAACAGCTCCTCCTTCGGGATAAGTGCCGCTACAAAGAGGAAGTACACGTTTGTCACGGGGCGTGGAAAAGCTGTGTTGAAGAAATGCCGTCATAGCCTACCCTCGGTGGCAGATGGGGGACTTCGCGAAGACGCCTCCCTAGCCGCGGGCGGGACCGCTTCGACTTCGGCCCCAACAGACGACGTTGTCTCGCGAGGCCGGGGGACCACCGAGTCAGGACCTAGCGCCAACCGATCCTGCGCCACGGTCACTGTGGCTCGAGGGGCCGGGGGGGGGGGGCGCGGGGTGGAGGAACCTCGGTGCTCGAAGCGGAGTCCCACAAGCTCCCAACACCGGTCGCCACGACGAACCCTCGCGAAGTCCGTGGAAGGGGGGACTGCAGGCGTGGCCGCTTCGCTTGAGGGGAAGGTCCCACCTCGGTACCCGCTACAAAAGGAGCCCCCGTGGTAACAACATTCGCCAAAGGACAGCGGTCGGGGGCTTCGCCCTCACGACCTCTGTGGGGGACACCTCCGCCTCTGCGGGGGGCGTTTTTGCCTCGGCCACCGCTATTAGCGAAGGCTGCGCTTCATATACTCCCGCGGAGGGCAGCCCCGCCATAGCCATGGCCGTAGACGAGGACTCCGCACCGGTGCCGCCAGCCAGCACTGCCACCTCGGCGACTGTCGCGGGCAGCGAGACCTCTGCGGCGCGCCCTCCGCCGCCGGCGCTTTCGCCCTCAGTACCCGCGCCCTCCAAGTCTGAGTCGGCATACTTCACCGAATCCGGCTCCGGGCTCGCCGCGCCAGCAGGAACAGCGGCAACTGCCGTATAGGGCGTGGTCGCAGTGCTCCAGGTCCTCTTGCGGGATGCCGCCTTCGTCTTCGCGGCACCGTCATTCTCATGTTGTTGCTCCGGAGGAGTGCGATCCGGCACAGGAAGCCCTAAGGCCTCACACACGCGGTTTATCCGCCCCAATTTCGCCTTCGCAGTCGCAGCTGCGCGCTGCCCGTGCTCTCTGGCGGTGTATGGCCCAAGGAACACGCGCGCGGCGCGCTCCGCGTCTTCAAGGCGAGTCCCTGTGCCGGACAGAGCACATTTACACTATGCAATACGTACGAACAGAGAGGAAGGCACGGTCGAGGACTTACGAAGACCAGTCGGCACGGGCAGCGAGCGAACGGACAGGTGAACGTTATCATCCCGACGTTCACCGGCCGTGAAGCAACAATCGCGGGAGAGCGGCGTCGCACCGAGCATCATGTACTCCTCAGCGAGGTCGCGCATATTGAAGCGGGCGGCGACCCCCACAAGCCTTCGCGCCCTCCGTCTATCTTCCTGGTCAAGTGTTATGCCGGGGGTGGTCTTGAATGTAATCGGCCCGCCTGTGCACTCAAGGCCGCTGCCACTCGTCACACAATGATAGAACCACCGCCTCGCCCAGTTGGACTCCCACTTCCCTCGGGTCGAGTTCGCGGGGAAGAGCTTCCCACATGACGTCCGCAGGACGAAGTTGACGCTGCCAAACTTCGACAGCGTACCGTCTTTCCGCTCCTTCGGTTGGCATCGGGCCTCATGCAGATACACGAACAGGGAGGCGCTGGGCCAACACGCCTCCGAGCGCAGGGCCCAGCTGTACACGGCGAGGCGAGCCACCGCATTCGGAGTCAGCTGTGACAATTCCAACTTGAAGGTCCGCAGCACGTCCCCGACAATTGCTGCGGACGGGATGCGAAGTCCGGCTTCGAAGTAGGCGACGAAGACAATCGCCTCCGACTTCTCAGGGCGCGGCTCCGTTTCATCATCGGCGGCAACCGCACCGCTTGGCGGTCCGATAGCCTCCCCTCCCGCAGCAGTGACCGGATCGTGTCCTCCGTCACGAGCGTGCGGCCCAACTTGCCGGAGTACGGCCCCTGACTCTTCTTCACCGCCCACCACCTGTCTGCCGCCGCCGGATCGCGCTCCTCGAGCGCGTATTTCAACTCGAGCGGGGAGGATCACCGGCGGATGGCGTAGCCGCCCACCTGAGTACGCTCGTCGCAAGTCGCCTTCAGCATCCACGGGGAACTCGACGGCAAAAAGGAGCGCAGGAACAAGGCGAGCGAATGCGGGGGGCGACATGAACAACCAGAAAGCGTAAGGAGGAGGCGCAGGCGCAATACCACGGGGGGTACTTAAAGGCCCCCCGCCTCCCACCGTGGGTAAGCGCAAACGACGAGCAACAACCGCTCACCCCCCCACGTGCGAAGCCGAAGCGTCGCGACGGTACAATAGCCCGCATACGACCATGGTCGTACAGAGTCCTGTCACCACACGACGCGCCACTAGCGTCTCACCACGTGTCAGTCAGCGCAAGGAATAAACGCAGGTCGTGCGACCCGACATAGCTTTCGGCGCGCGCCGACGCGACTCTTCGGACCCTGAACCGCGACAGACCGAACGGGTCTCCGCACCCCCCCGACCCTGACCGCACCGGTTCGAAGGGACAACCGCAAATTTGCGTGACATGCGCAACCAAAGATCGGCAAGAAGCGCAACTGCTAGCAGCCGGTGACGCACGTTGGAAGGTGAGCAGCCAGCGCGCAGCGCGCCATCAGCGCTGCGCCACGTGCCCCGCCCCTCTGAGGAAGGGGCTTGACCGCTGACGGCCCGTCGCACGCCAATCATGGCCCGCCGCGTGTGCATTTCAAATGGACAAGTGCATACGGATACAGCAGCCCACCCATGCCAGCCCAGGGGTCGGCGTGATTCCCGGTGCCATTAAGGCGCACTACCGCGGGGCCACGCTCACCCCAGGGAGTGCCTTGCTGTAAGATCGAGGAGGCCGACTAGACGGGGGGTGAATAGGAGGTTTTAAAATTTTCGTGTAATTCTAATTAGCAATTTTAAACTTGATGGATAAATAGAACAAGATAACACTAACACCACTAATCAACCTAGTGAGGTTCAAACAATCACTAGCACAAGTAATCGACTAAGAGCAATAACGAATAGTAGAGAATAACAATTGCTACTCTAACTAATCAAGCAATCAAGTAATATGAATGAAGAGCGTTGCTTGAAAGAAAATGATCACAAGAGAGCAAACCACAATTGACACGATTACTTTTTACCGTGGTGATCGGAGACTTGTCGGTCTCCCCTAGTCCACGTTGAGGTAAGCCCAAACAAATCGGACCGGCTCCATGAATGAGCCTAAACACCTCGATCACTTTTGGCAGCGCTTTCCCTCTCCGGGTAGGCGAGCTCCGAGCCTTCACAATCTTCCGGGCCTTCTCACAATCTTCTTGAGAAGATCACCGAAACTCCGCCAAGCCGTCTAGGTGCCGGCAAGCACCAAGAGAATAGACCACTGCGGCTTGATCTCACTCAAGTGCTCAATGGATCAACTAGAATGCAATGCACTTGAATTTTGGGTCAACTACCTCAAATGAATGCACAAGTGAGTGAATGAGGTGTGAGAGGTTGCACTAGGCTCAAATGTATTCAATGGAGGTTCAACAACATGTCCAAGTTCTGGTGGGGGTGTATTTATACCCTCACCAACCTCAAATAGCCGTTACAATAAACAATCCTAAAAATTCAGGAAATCCGGAACTACCGCAGGCAAAACCGCGGTACTTCCGGACTCTCGCTGACCAGACAGAACGACTATGTCAGAGAGTCAGAAGTAACCGTTGGTCAATGAGTGCGGTACTACCGCCGTTGAAATCGCGGTACTTCCGGACATCCGGAAGTTCCGCTCCAGGACCCGGTACTTCCGATCTCAACGAGTCTATGTTTTATTCTCGGCGCTCTCTGGAAATAACGTTCCGCACAGGTATCCGGAACTTCCGCACATGCGGTAGTTCCGCAGGTCAAACTGCGGTACTTCCGTTTTCCGAGAGGCTAAGTTAAACTCCGGGCGCTCTCTGGAAATAAAGTTCCGCTCGGGTGCCCGGTACTACCGGCCATGCGGTAGTTCCGTCCAATACACACCGGAACTACCGGATTTTCTGACAATGCACAGATTTGATTTAATTTTAATTTCTAAGTGCATGCATGATCCTAAATTGATCCAAAAGGCACATTTGAACATGATCAAGCAATCACCATGATCCCTCTTAATAGTACGGCGTCTATCCTATAATCCGGTCTTCCAACCTAACTCCAAGACCGGTAAAATAAAATAGATACCTAAACTATTTACCTTGTCGCCCTAGAGATCTTGAATCTTCATGGGATATTTTGTGAGCCTCTTTCTTTGCCATTTGAACTTATCCTTTCAAACACTTAATGCACACATTAGTCCCATATTCACATAAATTCATTAATTACCAAAACTAATATTTTTAGGGGCCTAGATGCTTTCAATCTCCCCCTTTTTGGTAATTGATGACAACAAGAGCAATTTATGAGAAGAATTTAAGATTTGGATATACTCCTAGTTTGCAAGATGTATATCACAAGGTCTTTGAAATTTTAGCAGTTTAGTACATGGGGAATTTTTGCATTTTAGAAACTCATAAGAAAGAGCTCCCCCTAAACATGTGCATCAAATTTTATAGGAATTTATCAGGCATGATTACATCATAGCATTACAGCACATTCACCAAAATTCAAATATACGCAATAGACAAGTAAACAAGCATTGCATTAAGGACAAGACATAGTTCATTACAATGCATCAGAAATTAAAATACTAAACATCCACAGAGTTTAAACCACACAACCGCATTACATGGTTCATTTCACCATACTTTATTACAAAGCCCAAAGCATAGATAAAGACTTAAAGACTTAAACTTCTCCTTGCTACAATTTCTCCCCCTTTGGCATCGAAGTACCAAAAAGAGGAGCTAGTCCTGAGCTGCACTGGGATAAGGAGGACCACGGCGACGAGTGCGACGACCATAGCGAACTGGAGAAGGCGACTGAACTGCACTCTCCAAGGATGATACGCGATCACCAAGAGAAGATACAGTGGAGATCAAGACATCCTGGCGCTCCTCAAGTCTGAGTATGGCGGAGTAAATCTGGGATAGCGACACATCACCCTCGCCCTGGGGAGGAGGATCAGCAGCTGCCTGATGCTAAGGCTGAGGCTGAGGCTGAGACTGAGCACGGGAACGAGCAGGAGCTGGAACAGGAGGCTCTGCACGCGGCTTGTATGGCTTGTGCGGGGTGCAGAGTGCTCCTCGGTATCCAGTCTTCCGAATGATCACAGCCATGATGAATGGTGCAAAGTTGATCCTTTTCTGTTTGTCATTCTTATTGGCGTCGATCCCCCTGATGATAAGATCCACCACATCAAACTTTTGGCCGCGCATAATGTAATCAATTACATTCCACGCATGGCCACGAATAGCATCATAATTCCCACTCTTGGGAAGAATGGTGTGGTTGATGATCCTGTTGACAAGGCTGGGAATAGGGAGTAAGCCAATTGTCGTCCCCAGTGATCGTTCAGCTGCTTGGTCATAGTACTCTGAATATGCAGCAATAGGAAGAGCTCGCTTGCTGTACACTTTCTCATAGGCACTGGTTTCCGTCCCAAGTGCTAACTCAAACTCGTGCCTGGTGCACTCAATGAACTGGGTCCCTGTCATCCAACTCAGATGCTCAAAGTTGGGAGAGATGTACAGGGTAGCATAGAACTGCCTAATCATGTTGTCCATATAGTTGCATTTGAAAGCAACAAGTTGATGAATATCGGCTTGCTGAAAGAGCTGATAAGCACCACTGAACTTGTCAATCTGCGACAAGTGATCCCAATCCACATACTTGTGTGCAGCAAACTTGCGAGCCGGACCATACATTTCTTGGTACACCTTCTCTTGAAACTTGGAATGAAACTGGGGGTTCATTGAGTTTCGAGGGCGTACATACTGACTGCGGCGACGAAGAATAGCATAGTCCTCATTTGTGATCTTGGCGAGGTCCACTTCTTCATCTGCCGTTACCTCAGGCATCTCCTCATCTGAGACCGCATATTCCTCGCTCTCATGCGAGGCCTCAGATCCGCTCTCATGCGAATCCTCTGAGTCACTCTCAGGGTCAGAGGCGGGACTCTTGCCCTTGTGCTCCGCCATCTGAGATGTAGGAGTCGAGGAGGAGGATTGACCAGCTGTGCCCCCATAGGACTTGTGCGAGACATTCTTCATCCTCGGCATCTTCAATGACACAAAAGGATAATCAAGGTATGAGGTAGAATAAGCGAAAGTAGGTTTGAAATTGAAAGCAATGAATTTCTGCTGTTCCAGGAAAAACGGAAGTACCGGCGGCAAAACTGCGGAACTTCCAGGAAATCCGGTAGTTCCGGCATTAAACATGCGGAACTTCCGGGACCCCGGTAGTTCCGGCCGCTCGATCGGTAGTTCCGGTTTTTCTGGACATTTCTAGGGCATGATAAAAATTGAATCTTTTTGGGGTATTTCTTGGATTGAATCCAGTGCATGTATGAATAAACATTCTAATACCCCAAACAAACTATTTTGCCCAAAGAAACTACAGCAAAAATTGCTACATTTCAAATTTCACCTAATTTCAACTCTAGGGTCCTTAGAACAAGATAAAAGGGGTTTAATCCGATTTACCTTGTGGAAGCGAAGGAGAGGAACCCTGGGAGTGTAATGAATTGCCCAAAAACGAAAAGCTCCCCTCGGATTCGAAGATCGGGAGAGGAGGAGGAGGAGTATTTGGGAGTTGGAGAGAGGTTTGAAGAGAGGAGAGGAGGAGGAGGCCCTCTGCGGTTTTGGGAGTGGGAGAGGAGAGAGAGAGTGATAGAAACGGTAGGAGTAAAGAGAGGGGAGTAAAGGCAGTCGACGGTTTTGGAAACCGCAACAAATCCCGCAAAAGGCGGTAGTACCGCGCGTAACACGCCGGTAGTACCGTGTTCACAGAAATTCCGGAAGTTCCGCGGATTACACTGCGGTAGTTCCGGTTTTTCTGTCAGGAGCGGAAGTACCGCCCAAAGACTTGCGGTAGTTCCGGATTTTCTGGAACTTTTCAGGATTTGACTTTTGAAACTGGAAATTTTGCAAATGATCCCTAGTTTTGCATCCAACTAAAGTCATTCAGGATCATTATGCATCAATTGAGCTAATGCTATATTTTGAAACTAATTTTTATGAATTTAAACGAATTTTTGACCAAAATAGGGGAAAATCCAACAAAAATCCATATGAGCACAACAAAAGAGCAGAAATGGATGAAATGAGATTTCAAGCTACATTTGAGTAGTCTATGACATTTAATTCATTCCTCAATTTGCAAAAACGGCTTTCATCTAATGGTTTGGTGAAAATGTCCGCTAGTTAATTTTCGGTTCGGATGTGGCTAATTTCAATGTCTCCCTTGCTCACATGATCTCTCAAGAAATGGTGGCGTATATCTATATGCTTGGTTCTTGAGTGTTGAACGGGATTATTGGATATTTTGATAGCACTATCATTATCGCACAAAAGAGGCATTTTATCAAAATTGATCCCATAATCCAACAATGTTTGCCTCATCCAAAGCAATTGAGCACAACAACTTCCCGCTGAAATATATTCGGCTTCGGCGGTTGAAAGTGCTACGGAATTTTGTTTCTTGGATGACCAACACACTAGAGATCTTCCTAGAAATTGGCAACTACCCGAGGTGCTTTTTCTATCCACTTTGCATCCCGCATAATCAGAATCCGAATATCCAATTAATTCAAATTTTGCACCTTTGGGATACCAAAGCCCTATGCTTGAGGAATGCTTTAAATATCTTAGAATCCTCTTTACGGCCACTAAATGGCACTCTTTTGGAGAAGCTTGAAAACGTGCACACATGCATACACTAAACATAATATCGGGTCTAGATGCGGTAAGATAAAGCAAACTACCAATCATGAATCTATAAAGTTTTAAATCTACCGACTTACCTTCTTCGTTGAGGTCTAGATGCCCGTTTGTTGCCATGGGTGTTTTGATGGGTTCGGCTTCTTCCATTCCGAATTTTTTGAGTAGATCCTTCACATACTTTGTTTGGCTAATAAACGTCTCATCTTTAAGTTGTTTGATTTGAAGTCCAAGGAAGTAGCTTAGCTCACCAATCATCGACATCTCGAATTCCCTAGACATCATCTCACCAAATTCTTTGCAAAAATCTTGATTAGTAGAACCAAATATAATATCATCAACATAGATTTGACATACAAAGAAATCATCTCCAATAATTTTTGTGAATAGAGTTGTATCTACTTTACCAATTTTAAAGCCTTTTGATACTAGAAAGTTACGAAAGCGCTCATACCAAGCTCTAGGAGCTTGCTTTAAACCATATAGCGCCTTTGACAATCTATACACATGATTAGACTATTTAGCATCTTCAAATCCCGGGGGTTGTTCCACATATACTAATTCGGAAATTGTACCATTAAGAAATGCACTGTTGACATCCATTTGAAACAATTTAATGTCAAAGCATGATGCAAAAGCAAGCAAGATTCTAATTGATTCAAGTCTAGCAACGGGCGTAAAAGTCTCATCATAATCTAAGCCCTCGACTTGAGTATAACCTTGAGCTACTAACCTTGCTTTATTTCTTACCACAATTCCGTTCTCATCTTGTTTGTTCCGGAAGACCCATTTTGTCCCAATGACATTGTGCTCCTTGGGTCTCTCCACCAAGGTCTAAACATCGTTTTGAGAAAAATTATTCAACTCTTCATGCATGGCATTTATCCAATCCGGGTCATCTAATGCTTCTTCTACACGCTTAGGTTCAAGTGAAGATACAAAGGAATAGTGTTCACAAAATGAAGCTACTCTAGAGCGAGTTTGAACACCCTTACTCACGTCACCCAATATTTGGTCAATTGGATGATCCTTGGCTATTGCATTGTGAATCTTGAAAATATTTTGCGGTTGATCCTTTTCTTCATCTTCTATAACTTGAACATCGTTTGTTGTGGAAGAGGAGGGTGGTTCCACTTGTCTAGATGAGCTTGGTGATGTTGGATCCTCTTTTGGCTTGATGTCTCCGATTTGAATGTTCTCCATTGCCTTGCGAAGACTTTCATCTCCTACATCATCCAAGTTCTCATGCTCTTCTTGAGAGCCGTTAGTTTCATCAAATTGAACATCACATGATTCTTCCACTAAACCCGAATTTTTATTAAAGACCCTATAGGCTTTACTATTTGAGGAATACCCTAAAAGGAAGCCTTCATCACATCGACTTTGAAATTTTGAGAGCCGAACACCTTTTCTTAGAATATAGCATTTGCAACCAAATACTCTAAAGTAAGAGATGTTCGGTCTCCTTCCAACAAGAAGCTCATAGGAAGTCTTTTTCAAGAGTCGATGTAAATAGAGGCGATTTATGGCATGACATGCGGTGTTAATAGCTTCCGCCCAAAACTTATCGGAAGTATTATATTCATCAAGCATTGTCCTAGCCATTTCAATTAATGTTCGATTTTTCCTTTCTACAACTCTATTTTGCTCCGGAGTGTAGGTTGTGGAAAGTTCGTGCTTTATTCCAAGATCATCACAAAAGTCTTCAACTTTTGTATTTTTGAACTCGGAACCATTGTCACTTCTAATTTTCTTTATTTTAAAATCAAATTCATTTTGAGCCCTTTTTGAAAAACCTTTGAAAATCCCGGAGGTTTCACTTTTGTCATTTACGAAGAAGACCCATGTATATCTAGAGTAATCATCCACAATGACTAAACAATAGCTATTACCTCCAATGCTCTTATAGGTTGTTGGCCCGAACAAATCCATATGTAAGTGCTCTAATGGCCTAGAAGTTGACATGATACTTTTGGAAGGATGTGAATTAGCGACTTGTTTTCCGGCTTGACAAGCACTACAAAGTCGATTTTTCACAAACTTCACATCCTTCAAGCCAACCACTAAGTCATGCTTAAAAAGCTTTTTAAGTTGAATCATTCCCACATGACCTAGCCTTCTATGCCACAACCAACCCAACGAAGTTTTTGCAATTAAACAAGTTTTTAAACAAGACTCATTTGAAGAAAAATCTACCAAATAGAGATTCCCAAATCTAAAGCCTTTGAAGACTAGTTCATTATTATTATCTTTTGAGATTACAACATTTTCTTTTGAGAATGAGCATGTTAAGCCTAGATCACATATTTGAGCAACGGATAGCAAGTTGAAATTTAATGATTCAACTAAAGATACATTAGAAATTGAAAGGTCGTTTGAGATAGCGATTTTACCCAATCCCAATACCTTTCCTTTGCTGTTATCTCCAAATGTGATTTTGTCATTGCTTCCATTCTCAAATGTGGTGAACATCTTCCGGTCTCCGGTCATGTGTTGGGTGCAACCGCTATCCAACACCCAATGCCTTCCAACCGTTTTGTAGTTCAACTACAAAATAAAATCAAGTTCTTTTAGGTACCCAAATTTGTTTGGGTCCTTGGAGGTTAGTGACCAAGGTCTTGGGTACCCAAATGGATTTCTTTTTAGCACCCAAAATCGAGGTGCCAATGAAATGAGCAATAACATTTCCATTTGTGGATTTTCTAAGCATATAACAAGAATCATATAAACCAATAGAATGCATGTTATTCTTAGAACATTCATTTTGAATATGTCCAACACACCGGCATTTTGTGCAATACTTACCATTTTCCTTTACAAACCTTGAAGGCTTGTATACCGGCTTCTTACCCTTTTGGGGAACATATCCAAGTCCCTCTTTGTTAAAGGAGCATCTTTGATCACTTAGTAACTTATCAAGGGTTTCTTTTCCCTTGTAAGCCCTCTCTAAACTTTTGTTTAATTTTAGCACTTGTTCTTTTAAATTTTTGTTCTCATTAGCAATAACATCATCATGAACAAGATTTAAATCATTTCTAGAATCTACACTTGATGAACAAGGTATGGCAAGTAAATCATCACAACAAGTGGATATGCTAGACTTTGAAATTTCTATACTAGACATTTCATTCATGATATTGCAAGTAACTCCAATGCTAGTACTAGATTTGTGATTTTCTTGGAGAAGCAAATCATGAACTTTCTTTAGCTCCTCATAAGAGTCTTTGAGAGAGGTGTGTTCTCTCTTTAAGACCTTAAACTTTGATTTTTCTTTTCCAAGAAATTCATTCAATTCAACTAGCATATTCATCAAGTCATCATATGAAGGCTCATCATCATCAAGCAAATTTACCTTTTCTCCTTTAGCCATAAGGCATGTAGGAGTGGAGAATAGTGATGGAGCCTCCTTGATTGCAATGCCCACAAGCCCTTTCTTCTTGGGAGATTCGTCCTCGCTTGAGTCGGAGTCCGAATATTCCTCTTCGGAGTTCCACTCACCAATATGGGCTTCATTTTTGCCATCCTTGTGAAGCTTCTTGAAAAGCTTTTTCTTGCCGTTGTAGTTCTTCTTCTTTGATGACTTCTCCTTGTCATCCTTCTTTGTTGGACATTGAGAGGCAATGTGCCCCTTCTCATCACATTCATAGCAACGAATATTGCTAAACTTCTTGTTGGAGGAAGAATGCCATTTCTTGGTCTTCTCGTGGCTTGTGCTCCGAAATGGGCGCCTTCTCATGAACTTCTTCATTCTTCTTACTAGAAGCGCAAATTCTTCTTCGGAGTCCTCCTCATCATTTTCTTCAGATTCTTCACTCATTACCGCTTTAGCCTTGAAAGCGGTGATCTTCTTATTCTTGGAAGAAGATTGCTCCAAGAGCTCTTCCTTGTCTTTCTTGTAGAGCTCGTTGGTGATGAGGTTGCCCAACAATTGTGTTGGTGTCATTCTTGCCAACTCCGGTGAGTTGAGGAAGAGAGTCACCAACACTTCATATTTCTCCGGCAAGGCCCTAAGCATCTTTCGAACAATATCAAGATCGGAAAGGTTAGTTCCAAGGCCTTTAAGCTCATTCACAATGTTGTTGAGCCTTAAGTACATCTCATTGATGTCTTCATGGGGCAACATTGTGAATGTCTCATATTTGATCCTAAGCCGATGCAATTTGGCCTCCTTGACCGTGGATGTCCCTTCGTGTATTTCCGAAAGGGTAGTCCAAATAGCATGAGCCGTTTCAAGATTGCTCACCCTATTGAACTCATCCGCGTTCAAGGCTCCAAATAGAGCATTCATAGCTTGGGCGTCTAAATGAGCATTACGCCCGTCTTGGTCCGTTGGGTGATCCGGATCAAGAGCCATAACGTAACCCTCATTAACGACTTTCCAAATTTGAGGACTCATGTCCTTTAAATAAATAGACATCCTAATTTTCCAATAAGCATAATTTGAGCCATCAAAGAGAGGTGCCTTTCCTATTGCTATACCCTCACTAGCCATCCTTTTCTCTCTAGACGGTTAAGTCTAAAAATGAGAGACCAATCTCTGATACCACTTGTAAGATCGAGGAGGCCGACTAGAGGGGGGTGAATAGGAGGTTTTAAAATTTTCGTCTAATTCTAATTAGCAATTTTAAACTTGATGGATAAATAGAGCAAGATAACACTAACACCACTAATCAACCTAGTGAGGTTCAAACAATCACTAGCACAAGTAATCGACTAAGAGCAATAACGAATAGTAGAGAATAACAATTGCTACTCTAACTAATCAAGCAATCAAGTAATATGAATGAAGAGCGTTGCTTGAAAGAAAATGATCACAAGAGAGCAAACCACAATTGACACGATTACTTTTTACCGTGGTGATCGGAGACTTGCCAGTCTCCCTTAGTCCACGTTGAGGTAAGCCCAAACAAATCAGACCGGCTCCATGAATGAGCCTAAACACCTCGATCACTTTTGGTAGCCCTTTCCCTCTCCGGGTAGGCGAGCTCCGAGCCTTCACAATCTTCCGGACCTTCTCACAATCTTCTTGAGAAGATCACCGAAACTCCGCCAAGCCGTCTAGGTGCCGGCAAGCACCAAGAGAATAGACCACTGCGGCTTGATCTCACTCAATTGCTCAATGGATCAACTAGAATGCAATGCACTTGAATTTTGGGTCAACTACCTCAAATGAATGCACAAGTGAGTGAATGAGGTGTGAGAGGTTGCACTAGGCTCAAATGTATTCAATGGAGGTTCAACAACATGTCCAAGTTCTGGTGGGGGTGTATTTATACCCTCACCAACCTCAAATAGCCGTTACAATAAACAATCCTGAAAATTCAGGAAATCCGGAACTACCGCAGGCAAAACCGCGGTACTTCCGGACTCTCGCTGACCGGACAGAACGGCTATGTCAGAGAGTCAGAAGTAACCGTTGGTCAATGAGTGCGGTACTACCGCCGTTGAAATCGCGGTACTTCCGGACATCCGGAAGTTCCGCTCCAGGACCCGGTACTTCCGATCTCAACGAGTCTATGTTTTATTCTCGGCGCTCTCTGGAAATAACGTTCCGCACAGGTATCCGGAACTTCCGCACATGCGGTAGTTCCGCAGGTCAAACTGCGGTACTTCCGTTTTCCGAGAGGCTAAGTTAAACTCCGGGCGCTCTCTGGAAATAAAGTTCCGCTCGGGTGCCCGGTACTACCGGCCATGCGGTAGTTCCGTCCAATACACACCGGAACTACCGGATTTTCTGACAATGCACAGATTTGATTTAATTTTAATTTCTAAGTGCATGCATGATCCTAAATTGATCCAAAAGGCACATTTGAACATGATCAAGCAATCACCATGATCCCTCTTAATAGTACGGCGTCTATCCTATAATCCGGTCTTCCAACCTAACTCCAAGACCGGTAAAATAAAATAGATACCTAAACTATTTACCTTGTCGCCCTAGAGATCTTGAATCTTCATGGGATATTTTGTGAACCTCTTTTTTTGCCATTTGAACTTATCCTTTCAAACACTTAATGCACACATTAGTCCCATATTCACATAAATTCATTAATTACCAAAACTAATATTTTTAGGGGCCTAGATGCTTTCACTTGCTCCAAGCAGTACACCACTCATAGCGCCCCTGCGCGCGTGGCACCCGGGAGTGCATCGCCACCACTTCGAAGGGTAGGGGACGAAGCGCTCGCGCCGCTACTTCGACTAGGGCGCCAGCTCCGCTGCCACCACTTCGAAGGGAAGGGGACGGGGCGCTCACGCCGCTACTTCGACTAGGGCGCCAGCTCCGCTTCCACCGCTTCGAAGGGTAGGGGACGGATCGCTCGCACGTCTACCTCGACTAAGCCGCCAGCTCCGCTTCCACCGCTTCAAAGGGTAGGGGACGGAGCGCTCGCGCGTCTACCTTGACTAAGGCGCTAGCTCCGCTGCCACCACTTCGAAGGGTAAGGGACGGAGCGCTCGCGCCGCTACTTCGACTAGGCGCCAGCTCCGCTGCCACCGCTTCGAAGGATAGGGGACGGAGCGCCCGCGCGCCTACCCCCACGCACGTAGCACCCTCGGACCACCCCGCAATCGCCTGCTCTCCGCGGCTGCTATCCTCAAGGTAGGAGACCAGTGGCTTCAGAGCACCACCTTGCTGCCCGCCTTGTAGGCATCGCCTCGGCGGGACGGCACGTCCTCGGCGCTCGACTTCGCCTCCTAGGCACTGCCTCGGCGGGAGGCACTGTCTCGGTGGAACGGCATGACTCCAGCACAGGACTTCGCCGTTCGCCACCAACGCGCCCACGATCTCGACCTCGGCTTCGGATTCGAGGAGCGGACTCGCATGCAAGGACTCGTCCGTCGGCATTCCCCACGCATCGTACCGGCGGAGGTTATGTCACGCCAAGTTTTGGCTTGTTCTCATAAACAGGCCACCTTCAGTGCATCAACATTCTTTCGAAAGTAATGCGGACGGGCTTGATCAGAAGCCCCGACTGAAGCTGAGCCTGTCTAAGAGAACAGGGCAAACCTTGCCGTTATATGCAGAAACACGACACGAGCGCAGCAGGTGCGACCAGTTACACGACACAAGCGCAGCAGGTGCGACTAGTTACCGTTAACAGACGCTAACCAAGCTCCCGAGAAAAATAGGCCTCCATCAGTACATCAACATTCCCCGAGCCGCGTAGTGCCGCCATGGAATGTGGATGCACTGAAGAGGCCCATTTTAGGGGAGCAACACCTATCCGGGCACACAATGCAAGTACAATGTTGCACCAGCACGCTATATATACCCCATCAGTGGGGAAGCCAACCGGCAGAAGTCCAGCCGGCAGAAGTCCAACCGACAGGAGTCCAACCGGCGGGGAAGCGTCGCAGCATCGTTCCACCGCGATGCTTCAAGACCCGCGCCGCGCCAAGCATGCTCCGCCACATGGACAGCCAGGAGAAGGAACGTCACAACGTGGTATCGCCGCGACCCCTCAAGTCTCACGCCGCGTCAACCAAGCCTCGCTGGGCAGGCTGGCAGTCGCTTATCGTCAAGGGCGCCCGACGCCAGAGGCGCGCGCGCGACGACTTACGACCCGCTCCGCCTACCTATGCCGACGCATTTGACTCCGCCGACACCCCCAATCCGGCCCGGGCGATCACCGGCTCCACCAAATCGGTGGCAACTTCGACCTCCAATCCGCCCCGTCGGTGGCGATGCCAACCTCGACTTCGACTTTCGCTCCGGACGACAACCCCGACCCCGCCACGGCAGGACTCCGTGGGTGACGAAGCCTTCGCCAAGCCGCCCGGCGCCATACCTTCGTAATAAGGCGAACACTACACTTCGACGAACGTTGAAAAAGCTCACAGGCCGCAGGGACGAAGAGAGCCAAAGGGCTCGGCAACATGGCTTCGGCCCGTGAAGCCCTTCACGATGAGAGGCTCCTGTTGTAGGGGTGGCCCCCACCTAAGCCCAGCAGGCCTGTTAAGAGAGTGTAAGGCCCAAAATGGGATATTTATAGTGACATGGGTACCCCTGAGGGAAGTACTCATGTGTAAGGGTATAATTGTAAAAGCACTCCCCATGTGGATATATATATATATATATATAGGACATAGGCTATGGGGAAAAGCCCTAAGCCATTTTTACTCACCTAACTCTCCACTACCATACTCTCTCTCTGTTTGGTCTGTAGCCACAACACCCATAAAATGTAAACTAATATACTTGGTACCTCTTCATAATTGCCAAATGCCAACAGCGGTAGCCGAAGTGTATAAGCTGCCGAGTGGCATAGTGAAGCAGTTAACGTATCACTAACGTTTACTGAGTTGCATAAGTGATCTGAGCAGCGTTTAGTTCCTCAGAAGGTTATTTTTCAAAGAACAAAGCAATCTCAAATCAATCTCAAATCAATCTATTATTTTTCATAAAGGTGGTCTGTCCTACAATGAGGGAATCCCCCAGAATTTGTAGCTCCACCTTCCTAAGACTCACGAAAGACTCGGCCTAGTGCCGGCTGACTTGATTCCGTCATGGCCGAATTGATCACTCCGGTCTAAGGCTGAACCAATGTTTACTTGTGTTCAACTCGGACTCCAATCTAACCAATATTAGTTCGGGCTCAAAGGGTAACTGAGATACAAATCGAACCATTGATTGGTTTCGGTCAGTCAATTGGCACGCAGGCCAACCCGAGTCAACGAAAACATGCAAGCCAAAGCTAGTCATGTGTTGGGCCTTTAAGGAGGTGTTCTGCCTTCATGCACATGGCTGTGTGGATTTGCTTTTCCTTTGTGTCTTCGTATCTTCCATTGGCGCATATAGCTTCTTCTCTACACTTGTCACTTGTGCTCTCTCCATAGCTGGCCAAAAGAGCTTGATCTTCCTTATGCTCCTCTATCGCTTTGGTCTCAGTCTCTATTTTCTTTGTCATGGTTTCAAAGTTCTCACATCGTTCAGATCTAAGAATACATAACGAGCTTATATAAAGTAGAATATTATTCTCATCAACATAAGGAAATTTATTAAGAAATAAATTCACCTGTTTATTTAAAAGTTTGGATCTCGCTCTAGTCATTGAATTTCTTTTTGTGCTTCATAAACACTTGAATAATTTGGAGAAAACAACGACATAGTAACAGTGATGTCCTCATCACCGAGTGCATCACAGAAAAACTATACTTTATCTTTTTGGGCTGGCCGTGTCTCACATGTCAGTCATGTCCCATGTGTCGAGCGGTGTCCAACACGTGCTGGACCGTGTCTAACAAGTGTTGGGAACTATTATTTTTTTTAGAAAGTGTATGTGATTTGGCATGCCCTGGACACACATGAGAGGCATGATGGTGTCCAATATAGTCACGTTATGAATGCTAGGAGGAAATGCCTATTCAACATTGGTGCTTCACAGGCGTAGGTCTTGGGAAATCAAGATGACCAGATCAATAAATCATTGAGGGAATAGGGATTACATATTAATTGACTGTGGGAAAATAAAGGAGGTGCAATAGAAAACTTCTTGGAAAACCATATATACAATGAATAGCTACCAAAGAAAGCTGAAACATTTCTGCACAGAACTGCCTGCTGCACTATATGTTCTATAGCGGTTCCCACGGTTACTTTAGCCCTGCGTCTTCAGATATAGCAGCCACTTTAGAGTGGCCATAGCACATGCTATAGCACAGTATTTGAAGCACTAAGTGAAATCCTTGTGCTTGTGTGTGAAGGTTCTAAGTTATTCAACTTAATTGCAGGTGGATAAGCCTTTTTGTTAGTGTTCATTGTTCTTTTGCGAGCATATGATCCGCAAGGGTCTGTCTGGCCTATATTAGGCTTAGTATGAGCTGATTTATTGGGCTTAAAGATTAGCTTCTAAGATAAACCCTAAACAATTTGTAAACCGAGCTTATGAGCTACTGAGCTTATAAACCTGCGAGCCACCACCCTTAGCTTCAGCTTCTCTTTGGATAATGGGCTTACACATAAATGGTTATCATTTGAAAGAAACAGCCTATTTTACTGTTTTCAAGAAAGCTATCTTGGTGCCTTTTTTGAAATATCTCTATTGCTATTTGATTTAAACTAGGCCGTTTTCTTGCTGAGCTGACGAAGCAAGTTTTCTCTGACCTTTCTGCAAGCAAATATCAGGTAAACTGTGAACTTGATTATTTATTCTTTTGGTTTTGTGTGCAGATTAATTCTTATTTGAGGTCTTTAAACTTGTCTGCTCTAATTTGCTTCACCAGATGGCTGAATATAGAGTTTCAATCTATGGGAGGAAGCAAAGTGAGTGGGACCAACTTGCGAGTGGGATAGTAAACAATGAATTGTATAGTGAAAATGTTGTCTGGCTGGTTCAGGTACCCTTTCTCTAATTTTGCTGGTAGTTATCACTCCTAGAAGTTTCTATAATTTTCTTGCAATTAGTGGAACTGCATTCTAACATGCTATACTGGTTAGTTTTGTCAGTTTTATCCACCTCTTCTATTCGTATGCTGTCATGACCATGCAGTAAAGCCTAGGCTTGAGATTATGTTATTGTTATTTTCTTTAGCTATTTATGTTTCACTATTCTGGGCTTGTTCCATCAAGGATCTGTACTTTTTTAAGAGCATGCAGTCCATTATTTCTGTAAAATCACTTTCCACAGCAATCTAGCTTGTAAAATGAGGACTTCAGCATAAGATGCGGTTCTCATCCATGGAACCGTTATCTAATCCATAAACGAATGGCTTTGAGTTTTTTGTTTCACTTCCCCAGTTCTGTTGCCCTACACTTCTCTCATGGAGAGCTAGTGCTTGTTAAGAGTATTTAAATCTTTTTCTATTATTTTAGGGTTTGAGTACTTGCACTATATAAACCCCATGGGCTATTGCAATATATTTAAGCATCTCACTATTATTACATGGTATCAGAGCCTAGTGCTTGATCCGAACTCAGCTCCAATCGCTATTCCACTGCGCTGCCTCCAAGAGGAGCATCTCCACTCCTGAGGGCTGCCATCTCCCGGCCACCGGTTGTCTCGCACACGATCATCATCGTCGGTGCCCGATCGCGCCTGTGCTTGCACGTCCTAGCGACTTCGTGCAGTCCACGCCCGTGCCGCTGTCGCGCTTCCTCCCGGCCACTTCCAAACCTGGATCCGGCGTCTCCGCCATCGGCCTTGACGTGCCAGGTCGTCTCCCGCCTGGGTCCGCCCGCTCCTCCTTGGCGCGGCCTCGGATCCGACCACCGTCGCCTCGGATCTGGCCATTTCTGAAGCCAGATTCGGCCCTCTCCACCACTTCCAACCCCGGATCCAGCCTTCTCCACTGCCGCCATGCTCGGATTCGGCCGCAACCTCCCGCCGACCTACTTTGGCCTCCCCTTTTGGCCACCGTCGTGCACACGCCATTGCCAGGCCATCGCACCCGGCCCCGGAGAGCTGCCTCCAACTTGTCTCGGCCTTTTTCGAAGCCAGCTTGCCTCGACCTGCGCTTGGCTCGCCAAGCGCCGAGCCGCTTCAGCGTCGCTAGCTTCCCGCGCGGGCTCTTCGCTGCCTTCCTCGACCGGCCTCCTCCCATGTCGGGCCTGTCTCCTCCCGGCAGTGGGGAAAAGAAAGAGGAAGAAAGAAATGGGAAGAAAGAAATGGCAGAAAGAAGAAAAGAGAGGTGCTGGAGAGAGAGAGAGAGAGGGGTTTGGGTGGGCTAATGGTGGAGCTTGCTTGAATGTGCAGCCTTTTGAGTTTGAGTCTTTTCCATTACGTCCATCCAAATCCGTAATATCTACTCTTTCTAATCGTCAAAACCGTACGAGTCCACAAGATCCTTGTCAGTCAGCCGATTGCTTTGTTAGATATGCTCCATCCTTTTAGATGAGTGTGGTCCTCTCATTCTTTTCGCATAATCGCAGCTATCGCTCTTCTCCTTGAGCCACTACAGATCATAGAAGTTTTTATGATGCCGCCGCTTTTCTTTGAGCCGTCTCCCTGAGCGTCTAAGGCCCCCACACTTCTTCTACACCGTACTTCTGTTGCGCTTCTTATGCATTGCATCACCATCGTCTCAGATTTCGATATGTGTCGCTATACGTCTATCTCTATCTTCGGCTTGATTTGACAGCTCTATCTACTTATGTCACCTTTCACATCCTTTTCATTGTATTACCGTGGTCGACTTTGCTCCCGCTTAACTCTACTTTCTTGGCCCTGCACTTTGTGCGTTATGAGCTGCCGCATAATTTCGGATGGGAAGCGATCTTTCTAATACAATTTTTTAAGAGCTGCATGCTATATCGATGTTTTCAAGATATGGACTTTAAATTTTCCTATTTTAGTGTCGACCCTTTTCAAATATAATGCTATTACATACGCCTTATATTTGAGAGGGTATTAAAGGTATTAGGTCTTTTCCTATTGTTCTAGGGTTTGAGTTTTTGTACTATATAAGCCCATGGGCTATTGTAATATACTCAAGCTTCTCACTATTGTTACAGTACCATCTGATGCACAGTCCAAATAGGTGGACCACCCCCTATCTCTTCAATTGCTTTATCTTATTGCTTCCACTTTACACTTTCTATTACAATGTATATCAGTCTTTAGTATGTTACTATTTCTGTCTTCTTATGATTATCATTGTCATCATTATTATTATATACTCCAAACTAATAAGAAAGAGAAAGCATGCTAAATGAAGGCTAAGAGGTTGCCATATTGTTTGAAATTTGCGCATCCTTATTTTCTTGGAAGTTTCATAGTATATTTTGCATTTTCTTTCATTTGTTCTTTAGTAACTAATATTTACAGGAAATAAATTACCTGTATGACTAATTTTGTTGCCTATCAATTTATGATCAACTAGCGATCTTAATGAATAAATGATTTTTCTACATGAACTAAATCATTAAAAATGTTTATTGATATTTGATGCAAAGTTTGTACGTGATTCATTATGTTTTGATATGCAATGTCCCATGCAGATATTTTATTTTTTGCATTGTTTTGCAGATTCCGCGCTTGTACAATGTGTACAAGGAAATGGGTATTGTTACATCATTTCAAAATCTTCTTGACAACATTTTCCTTCCTCTGTTTGAGGTTACTATTGATCCAGCTTCGCACCCGCAGCTTCATGTCTTCCTAAAGCAGGTTCAGAAATTGTGTTCTCATTGTTTTGTGTACTAGATGATAAGGGAAATAAAACTGTCAAATCTAGATATTATTTGTATTTGTATTTGACCATATTTTTTCATACCGTGTTCGTAGTTATATCTGTAAAGAAACGGATAATATTCAGATTTGTATTCGTTTTGCAACACTCAAAACACGTATGCTATTTTGCTGATCATATTTTGTTGCCATCTGGATACGAATATCGGATACTATGGACTATCCGGATTACACTGCTAGGCTCAGGGGTGCCATCTACACTGGCTTTGCCTCGTTTGTTACTATTGCTCATACCAATCGGTATTGCGTACTTCTCTAGGTCATAAAATGCTGTGATGTTTACATCCGTCATATTTGAAGTCTTGACGGCACAAGCTGACCTTTTACACATGCATACATCTTAGCCTACCATGGCTATGCTCTACTTAAACTTGGGAATTTTCTCCTATTCCTCTGAAAAATAAATTATTTTATGTGAAACTCATGAGATAACAGTCATATTCGTATTGGTTTTTGAAAGCCGTTTTTCTACTGTCAATAGCTTTTTATAATATCTAGCTTTTAAATAAAGTGTTTTTTCAAAGCGGGTTTTACTAGTTGATTATAGTAGACACTGTAGTGACTTTATTTAATCATTTATATCAGCAAAAATCACACGTAAGTGTCTATCTTTACAAACTTCTCTACAAACTGCTACTATTCATTAGCAAAAGCTAATATAAACATCCCACAATGTCCTTAAGATATTTTAAGTTCATCGCTCATATTTTGTTAATAACCACATTTTAAGTCTTTGGCCCCTTGGTGACCGGAGATTCAGAGGCGGTGAATGGACGGACGGAGAATGGAGTTAGAATCTTCACAAAGGTTGAACAGGCCATTCATTCATGTCGAATGTGATCAAAATCTGCGAAGATGGCATGTAGATTCTAAAAATGGGGAACCTGTTAAGATGGTACACCGTACACTATTTGCAGTGTATCTCTGCATTTTCATTGAATTTTTTTAAATAATCCATATTTTATTAGAAATAACACAAATATACGCGCCCTAACATTTTTTTTACAGAAATGGCTTCCAGTCGTCGAACCGTTGGGTGACTAGAACCTATCACCTAACGGACGCACGACGCATAAGCAATCCGTGGGTCGTTGGGCGACATAATTATAGTCGCCGAACCGTCAGGTGACTTCTTCCCATCGCCCAGTGGTTAGGCGACTGCAATTCCAATCGTTCAACTTTTCGGTGATTGGATGTGCATATAAATCGTCCGCGCGGCCGAGCCCCCGAAGCATCGACGCCGCGTGGTGAACAAAAAGCAACAAGAAAGAAAGGAGAGAAGAGGAGAGGAAAGAAAACAGAGAGGAGAGGAGAAGAGAGAAGAGGAGAGGGAGAGGGAGAGGAGAGTATAGGGAGAAGGAAAGGTTCCGCTACTTCTGTTAGATAAAGTTTTTTGTATGTTGTAGTCAATATTTTTTTTATATGAAGTAGATAGTTTAGTTAGTGTTAGTATCCATATAAAATTATAGCTGTAGAAAAGAATAGTACCACTGTGGTATAGAAAATTTAGTCAATGTAGTTATAAAAATTAGTCGCCGTACAAACCTGTAGTTGTAGAAAATTTAATGAACATAGTTGCAAAAAAAAAGCATCCGTACGAAATTGTAGTTGTAGAAAATGTAGTCAATGTTACGTACAAATTAAGCCTCCGTAGAAATTTGTAGTTATTTAAAAAATCAGTCAACATTTTTATAAGAATTAAATAGTTTGCTTTGTACAAAACAATAATACGCAACATTTATGATTACTTACGAATGAATGTAATGCTGTTTGTACATTAAAAATTTATGTGTACCATTATAACTAGTATATTGGCATGTAAATCAATATGTCATGTCAATTGTCAAAACCCATTAGGACTTATTTACAGTAGGAGAGAGCTCAAGCAGTGAGACAATAGCGGTATCGGTGAGCGGTCTACCAAGAGAGAGTTAATGCTATGAGGGAAGTGTAGTTGGTTACTATAGGCGAATGATCATCGAAATGTAAATTACAGTATATCAGTACTTCCATAAAGTATATGCAATTTGACTAGTTGCAACACTGAGAATATGTGTAGGTAGACATCAGTAATGCCGATACTCACTACATTGAAAGCGCATTATAGTGTTAGCACTATTCGTGAAGGTGAAAGCATCTAGGCCCTTGAAAATGATTTTGGTAATTAATGAAATTAAGAGAATATGGAATATGGGACTAACGTGTTTTAATGAGTATGCGAAGGGTTAGTCCACACACATGAGCGACAAGATGCAAGCCAAAGGATACGCGTGAAAATCAAATTGGCTCAAGACAAAGGTATACTTAGAATAGGACCCCTTTGATTTTTACCGGTCTTAGGTGAATGGTGGAAGACCGGATTATAGGATAGATGATCGTACCATCAAGGGGGATCTTGGCTAAGTAGCTTGAATACTTATCTCATGTGCCAAATGGTTTTGTCTTAAAACTTGCATCCGTTAAAGAAATCTAGCTTTCAAAAGAAATCTGTGCTCTGTCTGTAAGAGCGGTACTACCGCAGTTTTGAACGTCGGAACTACCGGAAAGCGGTAGTTCCGCAACCAAAATGCGGTAGTACCGGCCAGCGGAAGATCCGGTTTAGGAGCGGATCAATATTTCCAGAGAGCACCCTTGGCTCATTCCAAAGTCTTGCGGGAACGGAAGTACCGGCCATTTGAACACCGGTACTACCGCTCGCAGCGGTAGTACCGCATCTTAAAGCGGTACTTCCGGACCCCGGAAGATCCGGAGGGAGAGAGGATCAATTTTTCCAGAGAGCGCCCTCCGGATGAAGTCTGGATTTCTCTGGAGCGGAAGTACCGGCAATTTCAACGCCGGAACTACCGCTGAGTGCGGTAGTTCCGCTACTCAGAGCGGTACTTCCGGAGTCCGGAAGATCCGACTTCAGAGCGGATCAATTTTTTCAGAAAGCGCCAAGTCTGGGACCCTTCGGAGCTTGGCTGGAGCGGTAGTACCGCGCCGACTTTGCGGAACTACCGGGGAGCGGTAGTACCGCAAATATCAACGGCGGTAGTACCGCGCCGCCAAATCCAACGGTCACTGCAGACGTCTGACATAGCCGTTCTGGCGCGAAGATTTGGTAGCGGTAGTACCGGTCTTTGGGAGCGGTAGTACCGCTCGACCAGAAAATTTTCTGGAAACTGGGTCAAACGGCTAGTTTTGGTTGGTGGAGGCTATAAATACCCCCACCACTGCTCAAGGGCTAAGGTTAGAGACTCATTGCATATTTCTCAAGCCCAAGTGCATTCATTTCACCTCAATTCTCTCTTTGCACATTAAAGTGAGGTGGTTGAGCATTTAGTGCTAGATTTCATTTGCAAATCCATTTGGCACTAGAGTTGCATTCAAGTGAACACCAGGATTTATTACTCTTAGTGCTTGCCGGCACTTGGACGATCCGGTGGAAGTTGGCTCGGTGATCTTCTCAAGGAGATTGTGAGAAGACCCGGCAAATTGTGAAGGTTGGAGCTCGCCTACCCGGAGTGGGGAAGAGCTACATTAGTGATCGAGGTGCTTGGCTCAATTCGTGGAGCCGGTCCGATTCGTCCGGGCTTACCTCAACGTGGACTAGGGGAAACCGGCAAGTTTCCGATTACCACGGTAAAACATCGGTTGTGTCTCCTGTCTCTTTAGCTCTTGTGTATTTGCTTCTTTATGCTTATTTGATTATTTAGAGCAAAATTGTTGACTAGAATTGCATAGGATTAATTGCTTTACACCATTGTCATTTAAATTGTGGAGAATTAATCAAGTAAACAAGAAAAGTTTAAAAACCTCCTATTCACCCCCCCTCTAGTCGGTATCCTTGATCCTACAGAAGGTCTGAATGGTGTTGACTTGAGCGGTTTTGCGCAAGCCACTGTGGTACACCCGGACAGCGAGAATGCTCAAATCGCAGATGTGATGTACTGGCTCACTCGTAGTTTCTTCTTAAACTCTGAGGTGTTCAGCATCGTCATACGAGTGCTTTATCTTCCATGGATATTAGATGGAAGTTGAGAACATTGATGCACACTGTTGTGTGGAAGAGCTTTGTGTAAGGGTGTCGTGCCGTGGATATGAGTGCGTGATGTTTGTGCAACCATGCCCAATAGAAAGGAGACGAGGACAGTTTGGATGAGGACGAAGCTCCCATCCCGTAGGACTGGAACTGATTTGATGCTGAGGGTGTTGGCACACATGAGGAGCATGAATCATCATGAGAGTATCACGGCACAAAGGTTTGGTTGCATTTAATGTCTGCTGACAAGGCATCATTGCAGGATTCTATCAAGTTGTGGGCCCTGTCCATGCAATGGACTTTTCGGGTCGTGAAATCTAGCCAGGAGCAGTACACCATGAAGTATGACCGAACATAGAGGGTAAACGCATGTAGACTGAAGTATGAGACTCACTGGATTGTGTCGAAGGTGGAGCTGCACTGCTGCATTTTTAGTAGTGTTTTGTCGAAGCATCATAACCTAACATCTACCTTTATAGCCAATCAGATGTATGGAGAAATAGTGGAGAAGAAGGACATGGAGGCAACGCACATCATGATGGCTATCGAGAAGAAATTCAAATACAAGATTAGCTATGCGAGGGTATGGTGTGCGAAGCAGAAAGCGTTGGAAAAACGGTTTGTGTCTTTCCCGAAGCAACTGTTGATGAAGCTGTTCAAGAGGTTGGCTATGCAGAACCAGAAGAGAAAATTTAACACTTTGTGGGCGTTATTGCATGAGCACAGAAGGAAGCACGTTGACGAGAGAAACAAGGGGCCGGCCATGCCTAGGGTGGCACAACCTGAATGCCTCACAGCACTGGCTGAGCCTAATGCAGTTGGTTTGAGGAGGACGAGCTCACGGAACATCAAGTGCTTCTCGCAATGGATCGAGGGAGAGCCATTGGAGAAGTTATCCCTGTTGCACGACACGGACGGCATGAGATACGGTATAATGATGACTAACCTTGCCAAGGTGTACAACTAGGTTCTCAGGGGCCTTCATTCTGAGCCTCTCATCGCCATCGTGGAAGGTGTTATGCACAGTACAATCGGCTATTTCAAGGAGAGGCACGCAAATGTCGCACTTCATGCAGCCAACCCACAAACATTGTACTCGTTGAAAATTACAACATACATGAAGGTGAAGACAAAGAAGGGCCAATCGCATGCAGTGCACGTCATGGGTAATAGGGAGCATTGTTTTGATGTGCTCCTCTGAGATAGAGCCGGATTGGGATGGATCGTGCCTTTGTTACCCACGATGTATGTCTTGGAGATCATGTAAATGAATCTAGCTGCTCATGCAACAAGCCAAAGTTGTTACACAAACCATGCTCTCATGTCCTCCTTGCATGCGGCACTGTGGGCATGAATCATTCGAATTTCATGTCTGAGTACATTTTTGAAGGAGAGGGTAATGCATACGTGGTGTGGCGAGCTTAGGTGGGTCAGGGTTATGGGGAACCTCGTCACCTTGGATATTGCAGGGAGAACATGGATTTCGGATGTTGACATGCTGAAGGGTGGGAAGGGTCGGCGACAAAGTCGTCGTATTACAAATGATATGGACAAAGCGCAAGCCGGCGCGCCTGGTGCACGCTGCGGGTGATGCGATCAAGAGGGGCACACGGTTAGCCGGTGCAAGGCATCTGTTGATCAATAGGCATACCAGCATGGTTTTTGCAATTTGGCTTTGGGACGTATGCAAAGTGGCTTGAATACTACAGATAATTATCCATTGTAATATGTATTTTATTAGTTGGCATTTTTGATGTACGTACTATCGTACTAACTATATCGTACATTGCATGTACCGTTTGTACAACTGTTATGGTATTTTTCTGTTTTCAGTACTGTTATAGGTATTGGGCTGGTAGTCTAGTATTGTTTTGTTTGTTTATTTAGAAGTTATATTTACTGTTGCTTTATTTTTGGTGCTGTTTGTTCCACATAAATGCTAACTTGAATTCATTTTGTAGGTTTGGGTTGTGAACTTCACGGATCGGACTGGCCTTACGGCCTATTGGACGAGCACGTCAAACAGTGCACCCAATTAATGGCAACTACATTGACGCCCGCACCACTTGAACAGTGCACTCAATTAATGGCAACCGCATTGACGCGTAAACTATTTGATTACATGCATTACAACATTGAACAATATCGTAGAAAACAGGGGAGAGTACTACAGTGCAACCTTGTCCGTACATGCCTACTGGTAGAATGAGCATCGCGCTACCCATATGGAGTGTTGCAGAGGGGGCCACCTCGGACGCGGCTGGTCGTCATTGTAGTGGCAAACACATATGCAGCTAGGGTTTGCGTAGTAGCATATTGAATCACGAACTTCCTATGTTGATGATGTTCTCGTTGCCCCTCTCGCGCTGCATCTGCTAACGGAGGTCATCATTTGGCTCTTCGAGACTTTCAATCCGCACCTCCAAGTCAAAAATTCACTCCCACAACATATCTATATACCACACAACGTACTGTTAATGAGGAGGATCTATCCATCACACGAAGTCGCATTTAGTTATCTACTGAATAGGAAGGTTAATATGGAAACTCTATGTAACAGCCCAGGTTTTTATTAAAATAAAAATAAATAAAGAAAAATATAAAAATTTAAAATAAGTATTTTTGTTGCCTAAAGATTTAATTTTGAGTTGCTATTATTTTCTGCTTTTCAAAAATGTTGGATTTCAAAATTAATTTAAGTAAAACTCAGAAATATTATTAAATAAAAAGATATTTTGAATTTCTATAAAAATTCTATTTCAAATAAATTATTTGGGTTTATTTGGCTTTTACTTGGTTTTCTGGTTTTTCTGGAGTTTAAAAGTCTATTTTGAAATTAAAAAGTATTTCAAATATAAACATATATTACAACATTAAGTTGGAAATATTTTATATAAATCCAAAACTTGTCCAGAAACTTCTATGAATTTTCTGGAATTTTTGGAATTTATTTCATATTTTTCTGAGCTTTATTGAATTTCCTAGCCTTTTCTGAAAATCAAAAATCAAAATTTAAAAATAAAAATCCCAACCCCCTCCCTCCGGACGACACGTGGACGGCCCAGATCCGCCCACGTCGTCGCCCGGGTCCCGCCTACCCTCCTCCCTCGCTCGCCACGTGGGCGGCCGAGATTCTCCCGCCCCCACGCGCCCGGCCCATCCCGCCGCCGCCCCACCCCTTCACGCCAGCCGCCCGATTCCCCCACCCCTACCACGCGTCACCATCTCACCCACGCCCGCGCCGCCGCTCCCACTCTCTCCGGCCCCACCCGTCAGCCGACCCCTCCTCTCTCTCCCGCTGCCGCCCGGGCCCGTCTATCAAGCGCGTCTTCCCTCGCGCGGCCCCTTCTTTCTCCTCTCGCGCAGCCGCCCGTAACGGTCACCGCCGCCATTTCCGCCGCCTCCCCACTCGCCCGGATTCCCTTCCCTGCTCCCTCCCTCTTCTCCCCGACCAACCCCGCCATCCCCGCGCCCGAATCCCCTATTGCCGTGCCCCGCCCCTCCCCTAATTTCGCCGCAACCGCCGCCCCCGCGCCATCTTCGGCGACAAATCCGCACCGCCCCCGCACCCCTCCGCCCCTATAAATACCTCCCCCGGCCTCCCCTCACTCCGCACCACCTCCTCCTCCATCTCCCACGCCCTCCCGGCCGCTCCATCGCCGCCGCACCGAGAGCCGCCCGCTGCCGCCTCTGCCCGCTAGCCGCCGGCCGCCCCCGGTAAGCCGCGCCGCACCCTCGGGTTTCCCCGCGTCTCCTCTCCCTTTCGCGCAGCTCGCCGCCAGCCGGAACGCCGGTGAGGCTCGCTCCCCCGTGCGCCCTCCGGCCGGCCTGGCCACGTCAGCAGCCGGAGCTGACGTGGGCGCCACGCCACCGGCTGCGTCGGCCCGTCCCGCACACGTCGGCTGCCACGCCACCACCGTGCCACCTCGCCACCTCCCCTCACCCGTGGGCTCGGTCCATGGACTGGGGCCGCATGTCAGTGTCGGCCACCCTATTGCTGACGTCAGTTGGCGCAATAAGCCCGATTTTCCCGTAGAAAAATAAATCAGCCGAAATTAAATCCTCTGCTGACGCAATAATTCAGATTTTCCTTTAGGGAAATAATTCCAGAAATTCCCTTTTTCCATTTTCCCTGAATCTAATCTTCCCGGAGCCCGTTCTCCTTCATCCTAACTTCGATTTGGCCCATTCAAATTTCTAAATTCATCAAAAATTCCCCTCTATCCATTTCTGGCCTCAATGCAAATATTTGAAGTCAATTTGAATTTATTTGAATTTGGTGGGTTATTTTCACGTGTAGACTTCGATGATTCGGGAAATTTCTTCGACGAAGATTAAAGCCAAATTAAAGAGCAAGGCAAGTCACACTCCTTGATCTTGTTGATCCCAGTTTTCAAAATAAAATTATGTTGTTTTAAATTATATTGCATGCATATTTTTATTCAACGTATTTCAATTCAGTTTTAAATTTAGTTATTGCCTACTTGTTAATTCCTCCTTTGATATTGAATTCTTCGATACCTTGTCACCCTAGAATCAAACTCTAGTTAATACATTAGTGTTGGCTAGAGAGTTTAAATCAAATGCTTAGCCCTGTTTAGATATAATCTTGGTTTTGGGATACTCTTCACATAAAATGATAACCTTTTTTTACATAAAATGATATGCTTTTCAGGTGTACTCTGGACTTTGGTGAGTCAAGGAGGTTTATGAAATATTTTAAAACAAAATACAAAATATGGTTTAGACTTAGGCTAATGGTTAGGTGGTGGGTGCAGGCATGCACTGTTGTTCGGAGACACAGTGTTGATTGTCGTGCACAGGGAGTATGTGGTTGAGCCTAAGTCAATTAAGGACCGGTCTGTGAGCTACTGTTGCAAAGCCCTATCGTACTACCACATGGCTGGTATGGGACAGCCCTGGCTGAATAATTTGTGAAGTCTCAATCTAAGTCAAGTCGTAGGTTGAAAGTGAGCGTGGTTGGTGCCATGTGAAGTCTCACTTGGGCGAGCGTGGTTAACCCATGAGAAGTCTCGTCTAGGCTCAAGAGGGGGTCCCGGTCTGGTGGATTTCTTACTGGGGCGAAACCTTAGAGTTGACTTGGTCAGGTTGAAGGCTTTGCTTTGTAAAGGCCTTGTCACGACTCCTTGCCGCACACCTAAGGAAGTGTGTAACTCGCGTGGCAAAAAAGGATGATCGTGTCTTGTGGGTAAAGTTGTACAACCTCTGCAAAGTGTATAATCTATCCTGGATAGCCGTGCCCACGGTCATGGGTATGCTGAGTAAAAGTTTTTCATGGATTAGACTTTGTTTTTAAAAATGGTTTTTGAAAACCTTGTGGATGGAATCCACGAGAGATGAAAACCTTATGGATGGATGGAATCTGTGAGAGAGTTGCGCAGTGGAAGCAGGTGGATGGATGGAATCCATACGTGAACTTTGGGAAAGATGGTCCGGGTGGAATGCCCGTGGATAGGTTGGTGTTTGGTCGGAGCCTGCACTGACGGTGATATTTACGAATACAAGTATTGTTTTATTTACTGTATTAAATTCAGCATTTTCAATCTAGTTATTGTATTTCTTTAAATGATGTTTATGCAAACTAACCCTATAAGCCTTCCTTTGTTGCCTTTATCATTATGTTGCATTTCTCCGTGTAACTTGCGGAGTACAAGTTTGTACTCACCTTGCTATCTCCACACAGAGGAAGACAACTTCGACTATGGTGAAGACCAGAACGAGTAGGCCACGTCTTGCAGTTGTTTGCCTGTGGTCTGGCTTGAGCTTCGTCTTTTCAGCTTTGCTTCCGCAGTTTCTTTTGCAATTATATTTGCCAATGTGCGATATACTCTTTAAGTTTAATAAATGTCATTTGCTTGATATTTATCTTTGTTGTTCACTGTGTGCACTAGCTGATCCTGGACTAGTGCGATTTACACAGAGGATCCAGGAGTTGTTGCTCCGGGTTCCGACACTCTATTAGCAGTGCTACAAAGTAGACGATTGCCTAATTGTACCCTAGAGTATGGGCATCGGAAGAAATGTCGCCCGCCATCCAAATAGCCTTCCGCTACCTGCACGACCGCATCATCCATGTATCTGCATTTCGGCCACACTAGCTGAGCATGCCTATTTGGCAACAAGCGGTAGTTAACGCCGGAGTCCTCCCTCCTTTCGAGCAAAAAGTCTCCCCTTAGTGACCCATGTTCGACTGGCCCCTCAGCGTCTGCTATGGTGTCTTACTCCAGGACGAAGAAGATAACTCTTCCTACTACCAAGGGGTGGGGCATACATTTTATAGCTCGTGGGATGTCGCAACGTGCTTTATGACAAACCACATCATCTACAACCTTTGTGCAGTGGCTACACCAAATGGGGTAGATTTGTGCACCAACAAGACCACATGGGACAACTTTATACAATGAGAAGACCACACAGGATAGCTTTGCACAGCGAGAAGACCACACGGGCCAGCTTTGTGCAGTGACAAGACCAAAAGGTGCAGTTTTGTGTGGTGAGAAGACCAGACTAGACCGCTTTGCGTGGTGACAAGACTACACGAGGTAGTTTTGCACAGCGACAAGACCACATGAGTCAACTTTACGTAGTGAGTACACCAGACAGGGCAGCTTGTGCAGTGAGAAGACTAGATGGAGCAGCTTTGTGTAGCGAATACACCCAGACGGGTGAAAGCATCTTGGTCCCTAAAAATAATTTTGGTAATTAATGAAGTTATGTGAATATGGGAGTAACGTGTTTGATAAGTGTTTAAAAGGTTAAATTCTTAAGTAGATGACAAGACGCATGCTAAGGATAAATGTGAAAAACAAAAGTGGCTCAAGGCCAGAAGCTCTGGAAGACTGAATTATAGGCTAAATGTCATACCATAAAAAGGGATCATGGCAAGTAGCTTGATAGCATAATTCTTGTGCCATTTGGATCAAATTAGGATCATGCATTCTTTAAAAATCAAGTTTAAAAGTAAAATCTGTGCTCTGTTTGGAAAAACAGAAGTACCGGAGTTTCAACGGCGGAACTAACGCAGAGCGGAACTTCCACAGTCTGGAGCGGTACTTCCGGCTCCTAGAAGCTCCGAAAATCAGGTAAAACCTTTTTTCTAAAGAGCACCCCCAGGAGTTCTCGGTGCTCTGTCCGGACAACCGGAAGTACCGGCGTGTAAATCGCGGTTTTCCACTTGCCAGAAGCTCTTGCCCTTCTAGCAGAGCCTTTTTTTTTTCCCAGAGAGCGCCCTCCGGATGATTTTAGAGTTTGCGAAATCCAGAAGTACTAGAGTGTCAACGCCGGAACTACCGTTCGAGCGGTAGTTCCGCTATCCGAAGCGGTACTTCCAGAGCACGGAAGCTCCGAAGGCAAGGGCAGAACTTTTTTGTGGAGAGCGCCAACTTTTGGTTCTGGCCCAAGTGGTATTACCGCGCCGACTTTCCGGAACTACTGCAAAGTGGAAGTACTAGATTTATAATGGTGGTAGTTCCGCGTCGACTTTCAAATGGCTAGTTCAGAGGCTCTGACATAACCGTTACTATCGCGCCAGAGCCGGAGCGAAAGTAACAACCTTTGGCCTGCGGTACTTTCGCTCGCCCTGATTTTTTCTGTAATTTGTCTCTAACGGCTAGATTTGGTTGGTAAGGGTATAAATACCCGTACCACGGCTCAAGGACTAGAAGAAGAGACACCATTGAACATCTTTGAGTATTGAGTATTCACTCCACACCTCATTTACTCCTTGTGCATTCATTTGAGATGGTGCATCCAATAGTTTGATCCTTTGGCACCTAATTGTGGTCAAGTGAAGCTTGAGATTTTTTACTCTTGGTGCTTGCCGGCACCTGGACGACTTGGTGAAGATTGCTCTGTGATCTTCTCAAGAAGCTTGTGAAAAGACCCGGCGTGTGTGAAGGTTGGAGCTCACCTAACTAGAGCGGGGAAGAGCTATCACTAGTGGAATTGAGGTGGAAGGCTTAATTCGTGGAGCGATCCGATTAGATCGGGCTTAACTCAATGTGGATTAGGGGAAACTGGCAAGTTTTTGAACACCACGGTAAAACATCGAGTGTACTTGTTTGTCTCTTGTCTCTTTTTAGCACTGGTTTATTAATCTCCTTGTGATCATCTATTTGTACTAGTGCTAGTGTAGATTCTCAACTTGACTAGAATTTTGCAGGTCTCAAGTGCATTATACTCTTATTTTATTAAAATTGCAAAGAATTAAGTAATAGGCAAGAAAATTTAAAAACCTCCTATTCACCCCTTCTAGTTGGTTATCCTTGATCCTACAACGGCGTAACTTTCTGCAGCGGCAAGACCACACAGGGCAGCTTTGCATAGTGACAAGACTACACGAGGTAGCTTTGCGCAACGACAAGACCACATGAGCTAGTTTTGAATAGGGACAACATTAGACGAGGCAGCTTTGCACAGTGACTATACCAGACTAGGCAACTTTATGAAGTGATAAGACCACACAGAGCAGCTTTGTGCGGTAATAAGACCACATGGACAAGCTTTGCGCAATGACAAGACCAAATGGTGCAGCTTTGCACAGTGAGAAGACCAGACTGGCTAGCTTTCTGCTAGCGACTTTTTCGAAAGACAACGCGACACTCTGCCTCGCAGCATACTCATATGAAATAAATCACACCGTGCCAACCCTTTGGCTTATAAAAAGAGGTGAAAAAGATATAGGAGAGAACACTACACAACTAAACCCAACATTACACTGGAGCTTGCTTTACCATGTCGGGATGGACAAGAGAGAGAAGAAGAAATGGGACAAGATGATGAAGTGATGGGAGGAGACCCGCGAACTAGCAAGGTCTGCTGCTACCCGTGACGAATAAGCAAGGGCTGCTGCGGTCCGGACCGAACAAGCGGAGCATGCCAGGATGTCAACTCCCCGCAATGACATCCCCCGTAGCAAAGAACCCCACCCCGAACATTCTAATCGAGCGTTCGCCGCAACACCCACCCGAGGGAGAGATGCCGCCCCTCTATTGGTGCAGTAACCCATGCCAATTTTTAAGTCTAAGAAGCGTCTCAGCCTGGGCATGCATTATTGGGGTTGCGTAAACTACTCTTGTGACTATTTCGACCATCGTCGGGACACGAGCAGCTATCGATAACCGATAAGGACTAGTTACAATTTGTTCCTCCTACTATTTCTCTTTTAAAGTACGCACTAACAACCTCTCCTGTCTAACCGTAATCCCTGGAACTGCTACGTGGCTCCCACAAGTGGATTAACCTAGAGATCCACTCACATGACTAGTGGGCTCTAGATTGAAGGAGTAGTATGTCAAAAGGACCTGCGAGATCCGAGAGGAGGAGCATCGTTCTGACGAGCAAACCGAGCGTATACGTCAGGAGACGAAAGCTCATCTTGAAGCGTACACGCGTAGGGAGTGCGAGGCTCGTGAGAGGGAGCACGAGAAAAAGAGGAAAATGACGGACAAGGCAAAAAAAGGCCGCTGAGGAGTTCAACGCCGAGCTCGCAAGGAAAACGTAGTAGGTTGGGCCATCTTGTAATAACTGCTGTCCCGCAATAACTAGTCCCCTGAAAGTCGAATTTAGTTCCATTCCAAAAATGTGCATATGTATTGTAGGAGCATTTCGGTTTATTGAATCGTGCATAAAGTCTTTCTTATGTATGTAACCAAACATACACGCCGTGTTACTCTCAATTTTACTATGAAGTCTATTTTAATTTGGACAAGCATATTTTCTCAGTTTTTTGTATTCAATTATTCACGTAGCAAGTCATACAACAACATTAACAAATAAGTTCTCATCCGTGTATGAATTCTTGGTTACTAGCTAAATGCCAATGAGTTGCTACAGATTTTTAAAATTTATCATAGTACATGTTTTAAAACTTATGGGTAGTAAAAAATTTTAGAATATGCATACAAACATGTTCTAAAAGTTTTTAAATCCGTCAAGTAAGTCGAAAGCCGTCGATCACACCTCGTGGTCATAAGTTAGAAGACATCGATCACACCACGTGGTCGTAGGTCGGGAGCCCTCGAACACACCTCGTCATCGTAAGTCGGAAGCCGTCGACCATCGCGCGTGATCGTAGGTCGGGAGCGGTTGACTATCACTGGTGGTCCTAAGTTGGCAACGGTCGACGATCAATCGTGGTCCTAAATCAGGAGCCTTTGACAATGGCTCATGGTCGTACATCGGAAGCCGACGACCATCGTTCGTGGTCGTAAGTCGGAAGCCATCGAGGATACCTCGTGGTCATAAGTCGGAACATATCGACCAGCACTCGTAGTTGTAAGTTGAAAGACATCGACCACACCTCGTGGTTGTAAGTCGAAACACATCGACCTGTGCTCATGGTTGTAAATTCGAAGCCATCGATCACACCTCGTGGTCATAAGTTAGAAGCCATCGACCATCGTTGGTGGTCGTACATTGGCAGGCCTGTAGTGTGCTTGTGCCCTGTCGCCCGGCTACCGGTGCCAGGCTGCTCGGCCCCTACTTCGATCACGGCTTGGATTTTGACCACAACCCTTCAACTTCTATTACGGCCCTTCGACTTCAACCGCGGACCGACTTCATCCACAACCCTTCGACTTCGACCACTGTCCCCTTCGACTTCGACCACGGCCTGACTTCAACCACAACCCTTCGACTTCAACCGTGGACCGACTTCGTCCACAACCCTTCAACTTAAACCATTGCCCCCTTCGACCATAGCTTGGACTTCGACCACAACCCTTTAACATCGACCACGGCTTTGACTTCGACACAGATCTTTGACTTCGGCCATGGATCTTTGACTTCGACCACGGATCTTTGACTTCGACCGTGGGCGGGCGTAGTAAGAGGAAGTCATCGCCATCACCGAGTGCCATTCTCTTTGATCCATCGGCCGCTGTCGCCGAGCGCCATTCTCTCCGATCCACCGGCCACTGTCACCGAGTGTCGTGCCGCTGGTTGGAGGGGTGATGGGAGATGGAATTGGTGGTGGCGCACTGGGGAAAGTTGGGGACTGCAACCAGATGCTGTTGCACGGGAAAGAAATTGGTAGCGGCACCGAGGAGGATGAGGTGCGACACGAGGGTTCGAGGGCGAAGGAGGTGGCAGTTGCAGGAGGTGGAGGTGGGGAGGCGGCGGTAGGCAGATGGGGAGAGGAGACGGCGGGCAAATGCGTTACGGAGGTGGTGACGGGGAGATGCGATGCTGCTGGGGAAGTTGAGGGACTGTGACCTGCTGCGTGGGGAAGGAATTGGTGGCGACGCCGAGGAAGAGGAGGTGGCGCTGCACGAGGGTTCGGGTAGAGAAGGAGGTGGTGGTTGCGGGAGGTGAAGGTGGGGAGGCAGCGACAAGCAGATTGGGAGAGGAGGCGGTGGGCGAATGCATTGGGGGGCGGCAACGGGGGATGCGACGCTGTTGGGGGAAGTTGGTGGCGGCGCTGAGGAGGAGGAGGCACGACACGAGGGTTCGAGGGAGAGAAGGAGGCGGCAGTTACGGGAGGTGGAGTGGTTGCGGAAGGCAGAGGATGCCGGGGGGGGGGGAGAAGAGGAGGAGCGTAACCTATGCATCAGCTTGACCTTTTCTACGAGGAGCGGAAGAACTAACTACATGCTGATCTGGACGGCTGATCTTTAATCGGACGGCTGAGAAGAGAAGAGGGAGAATGGATCGACGACCACCAACTCATATTTTTATAATAGTAAAGATATCACAATATCACTTATCTTCGTACTTACTAATTGTTGTTATTTTAATCATTTTCAAATTTTCTTATGAAATTTCTTATACTACAACAACATACGACAATCACAAACTGTTATTGCGAATCTAACAGATTATCTACTATTTATAATCTATGAAAAATCATAAATGGATCAACCGATATTGCCTCCCAGCTGCCTCAGGAATAGCTCCTTTGCAACCGCTGAACAGCTAAGCGATTGCAACTGTAGTCGCCCAGCCACTAGGCGACAAGCTCCAGTCGCCCAACGGCACAGCGACTGGAATTTGTCGTCCAACGGCCCACGGACAGCTTGCGCGTCGCGAGTCCGTTGAGCGATAGGTTCCGGTCGTCCAACGGTTCGGTGACTGAAAGCCATATCTATAAAATGTTTGCACAGGTATATTTCTATCATTTCTAATAAAATATGGATTATTTAAAAAATTCCATTTTCATCGACCTTTGCTGTTTGGTCATATCGGTCATATCTCTATGTGAAATGATCCGACGGTTTTAAAAGTACTGGATCAGTCCAGGCTGTTCAGGAAAAAAACATGCTGGAAAGCATACACACTTTTTTGTGTGGATAAAATCATATATAAATTAGTTATCCACCAATCCATGATGTTAAAAACAAGGGTTCTTTTGACTGTGACATATAATTTTAACTTATTATTCTGATTGTCTGTAAGAGAGAGTATAGAAAGATATATACCTGTGTGCGATTTTAGCTGATGTAGATAAAGTTAGGATAATATCTACTATAATTAGTTTATAAACTTTGTTTTAAAAAGATACTATGTTAAAATATAGTTATTGTAGAAATCTAAAGCATAAATCTAAAAGAATCTACATATAATAAAAAAAGGTGTCATTATCTTTTTTTAGAGAAAAAAAAGAGAACTGTAGAAATGGAAACGATTGGGGGACAACAGTACAGGCCCATGTCGTAAAATCGAAAGAGGGCCAGCCTAATTATTTAACAGGCCTAGCCCAGCTTTTTTTTCCTGTCCACATTTCCGCTCGTTAGGGTTTCCCTCCCGACGGCGGTAAATAATTTGGAAGCCCCCAACGAGCGGGACGAGAGTTCCCTTTTCTCACAGTTCTACACGTGCTTCCCTCGTCCGCGAGGACCTCGCCGCCGGCGGCGGCGAGAGAGATGGCGCCGGAGATTGGCTCGCGGCGGCTCGCGGTGCTGCGGGAGTTCCGCCCGCACGGTCTTGCCGCCGAGGAGGCCGACGGGGAGGGACCCGAGGCGCGGCCGCCGCAGGACTACGACTACTTCCTCTTTGACCCCTCCCTCGCCGCCTCCCCCGCCCCCGCCCCCGCCCCCAACGACGAGGCCTCCTCCGTCGCCGACGGCGACCACGAGCTCTTCATCCGCGGCAATCGGTGCGCGTCGCCCCCTCCTCTCCCTCTGTGTGTTTACAGTTTGGTGGAAATTAGGAACTGGCCAGGGTTAAACTTCTTAGCACAGGTAGCAGCAATTAGGCATTAAGAAAATTTAGAATTCCATTGTTTGATTCCAGTTACTACTTAACCATAGAGGCTATGTTCTTTATAGGCTGCGGTTGATGGCTTTTGGCTGTATTTTTCGAGATAACAACAGACGGCGGAGACACTAACGTAGACAGCACATACAGTTTGGGCCCGGAAGCTGTTTTGAGATTTCACTTTAAGAAACCGCCTTGTTTGTTTTGATTTTCGGAGAAGTCAAAAGCCCAAAAGAACGGGCTAGAATTCTGTTTAAGTAGTCGTGGTCCTGCGTTGCTGTTGTTTTTTTACCTTGAAAAAGTTGCTTTTATGGTAAATTGTTGTCATCAAGTTTTCGTTTGTTCTGTTGCAATGCTAGAACGGCTGCTGTTGAAGTTCCGTTTTTTTTCTCTCTCTCTCAATTGTGTCTTTTTACATTCTGACAGAGGCATGGTCCGTGGAATTAATTGGTCTTACTGTATCATGCTGAGTGAGGGCAATGCTAACTAATTTTTACCCACTTGCATTCTGTTATTATAACAACTAGTAACCAAATGCCCACATGTTCCTAATTGCCATTAGTTGTGTGTGACTTCCATATTTTCTTATGTTGATATTTATTCTGGTGTTCAAAGAGCTCCTAGAGGTGTGGATACCACAGCGCATGTCACCTTAATTATGCTGTTTTTAAGCACACATGTACTGTCAAGTCCAATTTGTATTCTTGAATATTCCCTCCCATTCTCTTTTATTTATTGTCCTAGGATGCACACAGTCTATTTTTCAAAACTTTAACCACTTAAATACATAAAAGTATTTAGATTGTCACATTAAAATGATATTAGTAGATTTTTCATCAAAAGTACATCCATGTTATTACATTTGTAATCATTTTTGCTAACATATAATTGGATTTTATGCCAAGCTTACTTGAACATTGTAGTTTAATTGATTATTACATTTTGTATATGTTTGTCCTCTTATCATCAATATGATCTGTTTATGTTTGCCCTATCTTGTAGGATAATATGGAGTACTGGTTCTCGAGTTCACAAAAGATACGTCTCTCCAAATACAGTCATAATGGTATTGTGGTCTTTGTGTCTTTATTGTTTAACGAATTATAATCTTCCAAGAATTTTTGCATATAGTTGTTTATATCTTATAGTTTATTTAGTTAGGAAAAAACAGCTGAATTGAATGACGGCTGACACCCAAACTCTCTACTGGATGTGGTACTTCGTGCACTTTCACCTCCAATGTAGTTCACTGGAGTATTTTTTTTGGTTTCCCATATATTTTTAGCTGTTCTTCTGCACCTCCAATTTGCTTTAAATGTTAAAATGCAGAACATTACCTTTCAACCAAGGTTTACTCTGCACCCTTTTTCATTATACAACATTAGGTTGTTGGTGTTTCCGCTTTCCACTGTGTGGGGATTAAAAAACAAGTCAACATGGAGCTATATAAGCTCCTTTTTAAGCAACCATGCGTTTTTCTTGCTTTTAGCACCAAGTTTCTGATTTACTTACAATAGGTTCTCAGTTCTCACTTGCTGATGCTAAACTGAATTGTAGGCCTGCTGGTGTAGGATGGACACAATCTGTGATGCCCTTCTATGTGTTCTTCAAGTTGATACTTTATCTATATACAATGTAACTGGTGAGTTTACCCTCCTTGTTCTATTATAGTGCCAAATGACATAGCGCTGAAAACTTGGTGTGTTTACTTTTCTCATGCTTATAATGTACACAATGTCACAATTTATGTTGCAGGTGAGGTTGTCAGTATTCCACTACCATATGCTGTTTCATCAATATGGCCTCTTCCTTTTGGTCTTCTACTTCAGAAATCTACTGATGGAGGCCGTATGGTATCATCCACGAGTTCACTGTTAAATGCACGGGATTTAACTCGCCCTAACAAGGAATTTGGATTGAATTACAATGTTTCATGCCAAGTCAATACATTGGAGGCGGTCTGTAAAGCTGATGGGGCCATTATCTCTTCTCACCTCATTTTGAAACATCCACTTGAAGAGCCTCAGGTATATTTGTACTATATGTTTTTGACTATGATGTGAGTTTTTCTGGTAGAGATGAACCTTTTAATTCTTTGTTCCTGTACACTTGGAAGATTGTCAAGGGATTAATTGCTCCGTGGTGGCATTGTTGCTAATTACCATTATTGGGCGTGTCCAAAATACAAGGGTGCACATGTTTGCTTATGTAATAACATTTTAGCAGGGACTGACTGCCTGTTACATCAGGGCATGTGCAGGCAGGGGAAAGATACTATCCAGATTCCAGAAATTATTGGCTCAACATTTTTTGTTAGGTTGTCATATAAATATATAAAAAGTCATGACAAGTTTCATGTCCTTACCTTTTGATTACATTATCGATTAATCATTTTCAGGCAACATATTTTGAAGAAAGGGGCAGACTGAATGTGATGAAAGATTTTGATGAAAAGACTATATGGACAAGTGATATAATACCTCTAATGGCATCATATCATAAAGGTTATGTTTTACGTTTGTCTACCTGTACATTTTACATCTTTTTTATGGTTGGATATGGAATTAACTTTTTATGTGCAGGAAAGTTTCAGCACTCGGTTTGGCAAATTGATGGTGCAACTTTCCAGGAAGGAATGGATGAAAATGCAATACTACCAATTCCATGTGATATTTCTTTGCATAAGTTTGCATTCCGTAAGATATGGCAGGGGAAATGCTCCCAATCTGCTGCTAGTAAGGTTGCTCCATTCTAAATATATATTAAAAGAACTCCATTTTTGTTATATTTTCTATCTATAGCATATTTTCATCTTCAATTTCCTTGTCTTCTTTCTTATATGCTTCTTAACCTTGCTTCGAAAGAACAGTCTTCTCATGCATGCTATGTGCTTGTTTTCTGCCTGATTAATTACTCGAATTATAATATCCTTTTTGGTGCTGTTAATATCGTTAATTTATAAGAATGGGTGCCAATCTAGCATGTATTTTGGCAGATATCAAGTTAGTGCACATAGCATACCTGACTTGGCACCATTTTATGATTTAATGTAACAGAATAAAAAAAAAGAAGATCTGGTACATGGATTGGATTATGGTCACGATTGAAATATAGGAGTTCTTCCTTTTTCTTTTCTAAGGGTTTCTATATGCTAATTTTGGATTAATGAATTCCAGGTGCAAAAGACACGTAGGACATTAGTGATTTCTTTCTTCTTTCTCTGCTTCCTCTCATGTTTACCATATCCCATGCCTATCTCCCACGCCTGTCACTCTATGGGAAACCCTCACATGAGCCCGGTGCTAGTTGGAAGACGACACATGGCTTTTGGTTCTGTTTCTACTGAGCAAACATTTGCTCAATACTGTTTCCCAATCCAAATTTTCTCCTGAAAAGCTTTACTTTTGATTTTTTTGTTAGATTGTGCATGTGAATGTTGTTTTTATTGTGGTCACATTACTATTTACTATCTTTATTCCTTTGCACTTTTTGCCATTTTTTGGTTGCTTCTTCATTTGCCTCTCTTATTAAGGATTTTGTTCTCTTCTATCAACTTCTGTGGTTTCTAGTGCAGCATGTAATAGTCCAAGTAGTCGTTGCTGTAGGTTGTGAATTGTTATAGTGTTTTTATGATTCTCATGTGATCAGATCATAGCTTTGCTTTCTTTGCGGGGAGTAATTTATGACCACTAAGATTCAGAGGGTGTCTGTGGGCCTTGGTTCTTATTGCGTCCTTTTATAAACTTTAACTTCATGAGATATTCAAACCTGGTTGACACATGATTTATCTCTGTCCCTGCAGTTTCCTTTTTCTCTTATCTTCTACTTTATACTGTTTGTTGTAGCTATATCTTTTTTTTGTTATTACTTGAAATTTACTTCAATTGTTATTATCAGGTGTTCTTGGCAACTGATATTGATGGGATGCCAATAATTTGTTTTTTACTTCATGAACAAAAAATATTGCTTGCTGTAAGGATTCAAGTTGATGAGACTAATGAAGAAGCTTTTGGTGATATTAAACCTCACATGAGCTGGAACATTCCTGCATTTGCTGCTGCACCAGTTGTTGTGACTCGACCAAGGTGGATTGACTTAGCAGATGGTTTTGGATCCTCGTTCAACTAGTTTTAATGTTTGTATTTGTTATCTTGCAGAGCACGAGTTGGAGTCCTTCCCTTTACAGACATCCTCATTCTAACACCTGACAATGACCTACTTCTTTATGTATGTTCCTTTTTTAAAAAAAACTTCTTTATGTATGTTCTTTGTGGTCACACTGTAAGCATTGTATTTTTATCACGTGGATATGATTGCGAAATCAAGTTCCTTCTGTTTTTTATCCTTTGGTCTTGAATAATGCTCTAGCGTATGGCCTGGATTTGCATTCAGGGTCTATCACTTTTGTTGTTTATCATGCGGAAAGCACCAGTTGTCTATTACTTTAGTTGACTAGGAACAGTACTTCTACTTTTCTGTTGTATAGAGGACAATCATAGTCTTCTATAGTTCTATTGCATTATGAATTCAACCAGTTTTCAGCTCATGATATTTTGATTGCCCTCAAAAAGTTGAAACACAGCCGTGCCTTTAGATTACTGTATTTATCACTGCATTTATCTTGTATGTTTGTAGAAACCAACATTCACACTTTTGACTTTTGGAGCTGACCCTTCCGATCTGAAGTGAATTTTGTAGTGTTACGCTGTAAGCACTATGCAGGCAATGCGTTTCGTTTACTGCAAACAAATTTACCATGCGCAAAAGGTTAGGAAAATCATGAAGCCTTGTTGCTTGGTTATTGAACAAAATGCCTTTTGATGGCTTGTCTTACAAAGTAAACCACTTACATTGGAAAAGTAACATAAGACATATTTATTCATAAAGGACTTCGCGAGGACTTTCATGGCATCACTCTTCATCGTTCTCTTTTGAAGATGCATTTTTGAACATATTGATATTCTCGTTAGATTGAGTTGCTTTTCCAAATCCTGTCATCCAGCAACTGCTCATCTATTAAAGTAATTCTTCATTTTTTAATATATCATGTGCAGTCTGGAAGGCAGTGCCTCTGCAGATATACTCTGCCTACTGAACTGGGAAAGGGTATCTTCTCAAATTACGAGCTAAATTCTGAGGTTATAGATTTTTACTCTGATCTGAAGATCACAAGCATAGCGGATGCTGTTGAAGGTCGTATAAATGTAACATGCAACAATGGCCTGGTAGGCTGTCCATATACCTCTCCTCTCTGTATTTCGAACTAAAATTATCCTTATGGTTTACTCCACATGTATTGGTTTAGCACTATACTTGTTTTCTTTTTCCAAGACAATTGATATCATTTATAAGAGCATGAGTTATTGGCTGTGTTTTGGTTTTGTTTTGCAGATGTTTTGGGTTTTTATGTTCATTTTTTGGTTATTTCGATATGAATTTGGTTTCATTTAAATTTTAAATAACTCAATGGATAATCTTGCTGTTGTTTGAAGTTTGCTGTCTGTTGTGTCAGGTCTTTAGGTGTGATGTGTCAGAAGTTTGTATGGTTGTGCTGCATTATACTATGTAGAAACACTAATGCTATGGGTTTGATGTTATACTTTTCTTAGTTTTCTATGTTATTCATGATGGTTATGTCATTTGTCTATTAGTAAAGGGTGGTGCCTTTTACTCTTTTCATTTTTTCATTTTTGAAAAGTGCAAGTTGTTTTATGTGTATTATGTAGAGGAAGTCAATAGTTGATGACATTATCTATGGCTTGTAGTTTATAGTGTACATCAAGTTACTGAGGTGGCCCTGAATATACCTCTCAGTGCACTTCTGTAATTTTTCTTCGTTTGTGCAAGTGACAGAGTTTTAGCATTAAAGTTTAGTCAATGAATTATGATGATTAGGAATTACGATTTTGACCCTTTAAAAGCTTTCTTAAGGCTATCCTTACAGCCATACTTGTCCATCCTACTTCCAGCATAATTTGCGTCTGGTTTCACCCTCATTCACATGAGCCTTCCTTCTAGTTGTCAATGCTCGCATTTTGATGTTCCAATTGCATTACTGCATTTTTTTTTGAATTTGCCTTCGTTCCAGGAATAATCAATTGTTCATTAGTTGCCTATGCGAACTGTTCAAGAAACATGGCTATGTTACCAAAGTACAGAAGGCTAAGCTAAACTGAATATGGTTGTTCTTATGAACTGTGCTCCTTATTGTTATCTCCAATTTTATACAGTTTCGATATTTACCTTTCAGTTGATCTTATGGTACATTTTACATATTTGCTTTCTCCAGATGCTCCGATGTTCATTACGCAAAAATCCTTCGTCTTCTCTTGTTAGTGACTGCATAACTGCAATGGCAGAGGGCTTGCAGAGTTGCTTTTACAGTTATTTTGTTTCTTTTCTCTGGGGTGATAGTGATGCTGCCTACCTGTGTTCGAACTCTCATGTGGATTCAGAATGGGAATCTTTTAGTTATGAAATAACAAAAGTTTGCACAAAATATGGACGAACTTCGCCAACTAAATCATCCACATCGCCTTGTACAGCATGGGACTTTTTGATAAGCAGCAAATACCATGCTCAATACTGCAAACAATCTTCAACCTCTTGCGCTTCATTTTTGCCCATGTCATATGGTACTAGTAGCACAGGCTTTCATTCTTTCCTTCAAGATGAACATAGTTCAGATGTGTCATTCTATATTCGGTTTATGAGAGAAACTTTGGATACATTGCATGCCCTATATGAGAGCCTGAAGCTGAATACTTTGCGGAAACAGTAAGTTCTGTTTATTCTTTTTGTCTCAACAAGCTGTTTGTTTTACTGTACAGAGTTACTGAGACTGTAAATATTTTGAAGTTAATGGGTACTTTGCTGATTTGTTTCTGAAACCTTTCTTTTTGTGATTTTGATCCAATTGGTATGTATGACAGTATGACACAAAACTTGTCACTTGGCAGAATCACCTAAAATCATACAGAAAATTGATAGACTTGGTAGCTGGAGTACTTTACATGTGCATGAATAGACCAGTTTATTACCTGATCGAGTTGATTGGTTATTGTTAGAAGTGGACTTGTCACTCTCCAATGGGCCAAAGGCCAACTATACAGGAGGGAGTATAAGCAAAGAGCACCCTATACAAAGCAATAATGCTACAGCCTATACATGTCTAACACCCCCGTAAACTCATGGTGGATTAGAAATAGAGTTTGGAGAGGTAGAAATTGTGTTAAGCTCTTGTCTGTGTTTTGGTGAAGAAATCTGCTAGTTGAAACTCTAAAGGCACATACTAAAGAACAACCACCTGCGTTTGCACTTGCGATCTCATGTAGGAAACATCAACGTCAATATGCTCTATGAGCTCATGCTTCACTGGATCGCGAGCAATACTGATCGCACCCGTGCTGTTTGACAAGAGAGGAGTCGGTGCAGAGACTAAAACACCAAAATTCGCAAGGATCCACTATAACCAAGTGATCTCATCAGTCAACGACGCCATAGCCCTCAACTTAGCCTCAGCACTCGAATGAGAAACTGCAGTCTGCTTCTTGGTCTCAAGCAATTAGAAAGGAACCAAGAAAGAATCAATAGGCAGAAAGAGACCGATGATCAGAATGATCACTAGACTAGGTTGCATCAGAGTATGCCTGAAGATGTAAAGAACTAGAGCGGGGAAAGAAAAGAAGACGAGAGATGGTCCTACGAAGATATCGCAGAACACGAAGAAGGTGGATGTAGTGGAGCAGATTATTAGAATTAATAGTATTAGCCTAGAATAGTTCCTCTAATTGAGGATTGTAATCTTCTGTAATTATGCCTATTGGCCTAACAACCCTCCCCCTAACACGTCCGTCACTGTTGGCAACGGCTCTCGCCTCACTATCACCTCTAGCGGCCACACCTCTCTTCATACACCCACCTCTAAATTTCTCCTTAATGATGTCCTTGTTGTTCCTCATATAGTTCATAACCTTCTTTCCGTTAGAAAGTTCACTCGTGACAATCACTGTTCCATCGAGTTTGACGCTCTCGGTTTTTCCGTTAAGGATCCTTCGACGCAACAAGTGATGCTTCGATGCAATAGTGAGGGCGACCTCTACACCATTTGTGCTGCCAACCCTCCTGTCACCGCCAACGCTCACCTTGCCGTCTCCTCCCAGTTATGGCACCAGCGTCTTGGACATCCCGGCGTCGCCTCCCTCAATGCTTTGAATAAACATTCGCTTATTTCTTGTAATAACGTAGCTCGCTCGCTGTGCCAGTCTTGTCAACTTGGCAAACATGCGCGCCTTCCTTTTGCTACATCCAATTCGCGCACCTCTGCGCCTTTTGAGCTTATACATTGTGATGTGTGGACTTCCCCCGTTGCTAGCATTTCTGGTTCGCTATATTATTTGGTTATCGTAGATGATTTCACTCACTTTTGCTGGACCTTTCCACTTCAAAAGAAATCTGATGTTCATCAACACATAGTCGACCTTGCCGCCTATGCTAGCACACAGTTCGGTCTTTTTCTCAAGTCGGTTCAGGCTGACAATGGCCGCGAGTTTGTGAACCACGCCAACACATCCTTCTTTGCTTCTCGGGGCATCACTTTACGCCTATCTTGCCCCTACACTTCTCCGCAGAATGGCAAGGCCGAGCGGATGATTCGCACAATAAACAATGTGGTCCGCACGCTCCTTTTACATGCTTATATGTCCCCCAAATTTTGGGCTGAGGCTCTAGCTACTGCCACCTATCTCCTCAACCGATGCCCCTCCTCTGCCATCGGCGGCGCCATTCCCTACACTCTTCTCCACCACAAGCCCCCACAGTACAGTCACCTACGGGTTTTCGGTTGTCTTTGCTTTCCAAACCTATCCGCCACTTCTGCCCACAAACTTGCTCCTCGCTCCACGGCATGTGTGTTTCTTGGTTATCCTCCACAGCACAAAGGGTACCGCTGTCTTAACCTTGCCACCAACCGAGTCATCATCTCTCGTCATGTTGTTTTTGATGAGAGCTCTTTTCCGTTTGCCAACAGTAATATTTTGCCCGGATCTCCTTCTGTCACTCAGACCGACTTGGAGTTCCTAGTCAATGATCTCGCTGTGTCGCAGCTCCGCCCTGCTGTCATGGCACCCCTGCAGGTTCCTTCAGCGATAGCTCCACCATCCGGTGTCGAGCGGTCGCTGCCCTCCTCGCCGTTGGTGCCCCCCGACACTGCTGGAGCTCCTGCCGCACCACTCCGCCCGCCTGTGCATCTGGTCTACACCAGACGGCCACATGCGGCAGCGCCGTCAGCCGAGAAGGCTCCTCCAGCGATAGCTCCACCCTCCGGTGTCGAGTGGTCGCTGTCCTCCCTACCGTCGGTGCCCCCCGGCGCCGCTGGAGCTACTGCTACACTGCTCCGCCCGCCTGTACATCTGGTATACACCAGACGGCCACATGCGGCAGCACCACCAGCCGTGCCACCTGCTGTCCCGACTTCTGCATCCCACCGGATGGTGACGCGGTCTCGGGCCGCTACTGACCCCTCCATGGAGTTCTTCTCCCTGACGGCTCAGCATACCACGGCGTCTCCTGTTCCAGCTACTTATCGCAGTGCCCTCGCAGATCCAAATTGGCGCGCTGCTATGGAAGACGAGTACAAAGCTCTCATGGAACAACACCTGGCGCCTTGTCCCTCGCCCGCCAGGGGCCAATATTGTCTCCGGCAAATGGGTCTTCATCACAAGTTCCACTCCGACGGCAGACTGGCTCGCTATAAAGCGCGCTGGGTAGTTCGTGGCTTCTCCCAGCAGCTCGGCGTCGACTACGCCGAGAAATTCAGCCTAGTGGTCAAGCCGGCGACCATCCGTACTGTTCTCTCCATCGCCACTTCCCGCTCTTGGCCGATTCATCAACTTGACGTCAAGAATGCTTTCCTCCACGGCTCAGTTGACGAGACGGTTTACTGCCAGCAGCCGCCCGGCTTTGTGGATCCCGCTCATCCTGACCATGTGTGTCTTCTTCAGAAATCACTCTATGGTTTGAAGCAGGCTCCCAGGGCGTGGTACCAGTGGTTTGCTACTTACATTCATCGGATCGGCTTCGTCACATCCTCCTCCGACACGTCCCTGTTCATCCTTCATCAAGGGACTAACACGGCTTATCTACTGCTGTACGTCGACGACATCGTCCTCACCGCGTCATCTACAGTGCTTCTCCAACGCATCACCAGTCAGCTTCGCTCAGAGTTCGCCATGACCGATCTCGGTGAACTGCACTTCTTCCTCGGCATCTCTGTCACGCGCTCTTCCGATGGCCTATTCTTGTCCCAGCGACAGTACGCCATGGATCTTCTACGACGCACTGGCATGACTGAGTGTCATTCAACTGCTACGCCGGTTGACACCCATGCCAAGCTCTCCGGCCGTGATGGAGCTACTGTTGCTGATCCGTCGGAGTACAGGAGTCTTGCAGGGGCTCTACAGTATCTGACGCTCACCCATCCTGACCTGGCGTATGCTGTCCAACATGTGTGCCTATTTATGCATGATCCGCGGTAACCCCATCTCGCGTTGATCAAACGCATCTTGCGGTACATCAAGGGCACTCTCGATACTGGTCTTCACATCGGTCTCTCACCGGTGACGTCTCTCACTGCCTACTCAGACGCCGACTGGGCCGGCTGCCCGGACTCTCGGCGCTCCACGTCCGGCTACTGCGTTTATCTTGGTGACAACTTGGTGTCTTGGTCCTCCAAAGCCTAGAATAGTTCCTCTAATTGAGGATTGTAATCTCCTGTAATTATGCCTATTGGCCTATTAATAGAATGGCACCCTTGCCTTTGGCTGTGTGGTGATTTGCTCCAATCTTTCTACACAGATGACCTCAACAGAATGAGAAGAGCAGTGGGAGCGGGAACAAGGGAGTCTGAAGAGGAAGAAACAGGCGAAGGTGAAATAGGTAAAGGTGATGGCAAAGCTGAAGTGGGAGGAAGAAGCGGAGAGTCAGGAAAAGTCATTAAAGAAAGCACCTCAGAGGATGCTGAACTGGTGGAAGAAGACCGATAGTGTTAAGGACGAGACTCATCAAAAGTGACATCTCGAGATATCCCCATCTTACGAGCAACAGGGTCATAATAGTGATGACCCTTATGCTCATAATTATAGCTAAGAAAAGCACACTTAACTGAATGAGCAGTTAGCTTGGTGCGCTCACAAGGGGAAAAAGAGCAAAACAGACACAACCAAAATAACAAAGATGACTGTACTGAGGAGGCCTACTAGAGAGACACTCAACCGGAGTACAACCCTGAATTCAGATGAAGGCTGCAGATTGACAAGATAAGCAGCCGTAGAGTCATCCTTAGCGTAGAAATGAGGCAAAACATGAGAAGCAAGCATCAGCACGAGCAGTCTTAAGTAAGGGACGATGCTTACATTCAGAGACACCATTTTGAGCATGAGCACCAGTTCCCTGGTGAGCAAGAAAACTTGAAGAGCAGCAGCTAAGTACTCACGAACAAAGTCAACACGAATTGCCGAATCAAACTGAGTACAAATCCTAGTGGCAAATGATTGATAAATAGAAAGAACTTGACTATGAGAAGACATAAGATAGATCCAAGTATATCGAGAATAATCAATGAAAATGACATATTAGCGATGGTCCCTTTTCGAAACGAAGGGGGCTAGACCCCAAACATCAGAATGAACAAGATCAAAAGGATGGTGAGATACAGAATCACTATAGGGGTATAGGAGTTGCAGCTGTTTGCCAAGCTTACAACCCGTATAGTGTAAGGAAGCGTCGCCAGAAATAGATCTAAGGACACTCCGTACTAGCGAAGACAGACATGAACGTCTGTTGTGACCTAAACGATAATGTCACTCGATGAAGGTGGCAGTGCAAGAAGCGACGAAAGCGAAGGCGGTGGAAAGGACCGATTGGCTGGTGGAGGCAGTAGAAGGAAGGTGTAGCCAGTCAACCTCCTAGAGGCTATGAATAACGATGCCTAGGGCCAGTCTCAACTAGAGTCTTGGTGTGATGATCTTGAACACAACATGAGTTAGACTCAAGAATGATACAACTATGGTCAGTGATCTGACCAGTGGACATAAGTTGCATAGGTAGTTTGGGAACATGGGAGACTGTAGGAATAAGAAAGGAAGAAGTAGATTGTCTCGTCCTGCAATAGGAAGAGAGGTATCATCTACAATTGTAATTGTGTGAGGAAGAACACGAGAACTCACAGAGGTGAGTTGAATCTGGTGTCATATGAAATGAAGCACCAGAATCCAAAATCTAAGGGAATGTGATACTTGAGGAAGGAGGTGGTGATGGTGTAGCACCAGAGGACTGAGCAGCAGAACCAAACAGAGTTGAGGCAGCAAGGCGCCGAAGCAGAGTGGGCATCCCCTGGTAAACCTTGGCATGGGAGCTCTGACGAGAACCTGACTAGGAAGGGCCATTGGTGCCCTTGGGAGCAGTGGCGGACCCAGGATTTGAATCCAGGGTATGCCTAACTAAAAAATTATTATCCAATGTTGGTATAATCTAATACCACAAATGATCCTATTAACCATTTAGCATGAAAATGATCTTATATACCACAAATCCACAATCAACACGGCCAGAGCTAACATGCCTAGATAGCACCGCCAGTCAGCAAACTCTCACGGCCAAAACCAGAGCACTAATGCCAAAATATCCCACTGCCAGCCAGCCCCAACACCACAGAGAAGCCAGCCACCGCGTGGAGCCGAAGGCCAGGGAGGTGAAGGATCAGCAAGCCGACGGGAGCAAGGCGGCCAGCGCCGGTGCCGCGCCGCCCTCGCGCCCTGGCGGAGGCGGAGGCGCCGAGGCGGAGGCGGAAGCGCCGAGGCGGAGGCGAAGACGCCGAGGCGGAGGGGCGGAGGGGAGCCGGCGGGGGAGGGGGAGCGGCGGGGGAGGGGAGCCGAGCGGCGGGGGGAGGGGGAGCGGCGGGGGAGGGGAGCCGAGCGGCGGGGGGAGGGGGAGCGGCGGGGGAGGGGGAGAGGCGGGGGAGAGGGAGCGGGGGAGGGGGAGGCGGAGCCGGCGGGGGAGGGGAGCCGGCGGGGGAGGGGGGCGGCGGAGGGAGGGGAGCGGCGGGGGGAGCGGCGGGGGAGGGGAGCCGGCGGGGGAGGGGAGCCGGCGGGGGAGGGGGAGAGGCGGGGGAGAGGGAGCGGGGGAGGGGGAGGCGGAGCCGGGGAGGGGGAGGGGGCGGCGGGGGAAGCGGCGGGGGAGGGGGGGCGAGGGGGTGGGGGGCCGAGGGAGGGAGGCGCCGGAGGGGGAGGCGTCGGGGGAGGCCGAGGGAGGGAGGCGCCGGAGGGGGAGGCGTCGGGGGAGGCCGAGGGAGGGAGGGGGTGGGGGCGCCGAGGCGCCTGGCGGAGCGGCCGAGCGGGTAGTCCTGGGCCTATATGGACTACCCGCTGGGCCCGCCCCTGCTTGGGAGGGTGAACACCCTTGTGGCCTTGGTTCTTCCGCCTGTAGCACTGCTGAGTCGTGTGACTAGCACGATCGCAGAAGGTGCAGTGAAGGCTTGTGGTAGAAACAGCTGCCACCGGTGCAGCTGGGGTCACCAGTGCAGCGGGAGTAGGTGCTGGAGAAGGCGCCTGAGCAGCCACAACAGAGGCGGGCTGTAGCTGGCCCACACTACGAAGACGAGTCTCAGCACGAACAACGGTGAGAGCCTCTAGAACTGACGGACGCGGCTGATGAGTCAATAGGTGAGCATGGACAAGCTCAAACTTTGACCGAAGACGTGTCACGAACTTGTAGAGACGTGAGTCTCTAGGTGAGCGCGCTGACGCACAGTAGGGACAAGTTTGACAAATATCCAGTCCCAGAGACAGAGAGTCAAGCTGATGCCACACCGCGGACATTGTTGGCCCAGCTCCTGGAGAGAACTCGCACATTGTTTTCTCTCTAGAACACACGCGAGACAATGGATCTTAACACAAGTTTTGGTGCTGCAAAAGACTGCAAATCTGCAGCATTTTCTTCTCCCTTTTATAATGCAAAACAAGTAAAGACTCTAGTACTAATGACCAAGAAAAACTGCAAACACTAAAGACCAAAAACTGCAAACACTCACTCACTAGAAACTGCAATCACTAACTCACTAGAAACTGCAATCACTAACTCACTAGAAACTGCAAGCACTTACTCAAAGCAAATACTAAATCAAGATTAATTTCCAACAATCTCCCCCTAATCTTGATTTGCTAAACCTCACAAGATGAAGTTCGATCTCCTGACGCATCTCCAAGGAGTTTTGCCTTCTTGTTGACAATGCTGCCAGTGACACACCTTACCGACGACTTTGACTTCTTCCTCAGCTCCAATTGTCTTTCGCCGATGACGCAACTTGACGACGAAAGAGACTCTCATCAGAGCATACACACATGAGAACTTGGACACAACTACAAGGACTCACACACACATTACATCATGCACTGACACATCTACGTGCACGAGCACGACACGACTATGCACACGTATGTAACACACCTACGTGCACGACCAAATAAACGACACAAGCAAATGCACACGTATGTAACACACCTCCTACGTGCACGACCAAATAAATAACACATGCAACACTCCTACTGTGCCAAATGACTTAAAATGCAATCGTGCACTCATATTCGTACACGGACTCAACTACATGCACCACAACACTTAGACGATGCCGCCGTCGATTTAGACATCGCCGTGTTCGCGACGCCTTACACCATGACGCTGTTGATGGTGGAAGAACGTCATTCGCCGTCAACGTCGCTTATGCCTTGCAGCCCACCCGCCGCTCGTCGTCGCCACACCACAGCAATCACGTCGTCACCCCCAGTGTGTACGTCACGTGCGATTATGGCACACCATCCTGACCTCGCCATGGCTGCACGAACCTTCGCCGCCGTGCTTTTGAGCGCATGGTGCTGCAATCGACTCGTCGCCAGCACCTGTGCACCTCCACCTGATACGCGCCGCTGTGCACGCCATCACGCCGATCAGTGAGTCATCGCTAGGGAGCTTCTCCTCGCACCTCGCTCTGATACCAATTGTTGGCCCAGCTCCTGGAGAGAACTCGCACATTGTTTTCTCTCTAGAACACACGCGAGACAATGTATCTTAACACAAGTTTTGGTGCTGCAAAAGACTGCAAATCTGCAGCATTTGCTTCTCCCTTTTATAATGCAAAACAAGTAAAGACTCTAGTACTAATGACCAAGAAACACTGCAAACACTAAAGACCAAAAACTGCAAACACTCACTAGAAACTGCAATCACTAACTCACTAGAAACTGCAATCACTAACTCACTAGAAACTGCAAGCACTTACTCAAAGCAAATACTAAATCAAGATTAATTTCCAACAGACATCTGCTGGTAGAAGTCGTCCATAGTGGCATCAAGCTGGTGAAGAGAGTGCGCCTGGTGCATGATCGAAAATACATAGCATCACTCTCGGCTCATAGTAGCCACGAAGGCACTCCCACATTAGCTAAGATGTCGATAGCTTCACCACATCCATGGGGGTAGGTATAGTCATGCTACCCATCAGGATGGCAGAAGCACGAGCCTCATCGTCTTGCCACATCTCATAGGAGTGAAGCTAAGCCTGGTACACATTCATAGCCTTTTCAAGGGCAGTGATCGCAACCTTCTGGGTTGCATCATTAGCAGTTGTAGGGATTTGAGAGGGCGGTCAGCAGCAGAGGGCAAGGTAGACAAGTTCTCTCGCCAGTAAGATGGCCCTAGAGGAGCTAGCTCCTCATGTGGATCCGCATGTGCATAGCCCACTTGCGATAGTTCATTCCCTCAAAGATGACCTTAGGAATCAGGATAGCAACAGAGGCACTATGGGTGGCCATCATGTGCAGAAGAGGGGCAGTAGGAGCAGCGACATCGGAGAGAAGCTCTATATTCGGTTGGCGGCGGCGTGGCCCGGGCTGTGGTGACCTGACTTGTGCGGCGGCGCGACCTGGAGGGCGAGGGCGTCGTGGGTTGGGTGGCTGAGACTTGGCCTGGGAGGAGGCCGAATCTGGCGCAGAAATGGCCGATCTAGGTGGGGCGATGCAAGTTCGGGCGGCCGGTGTCGGGGTTGCATTTGGGGACGACGATGAAGCCTCCTCTGCCCCAGAGTAGTGTAACATCGGAGCTCGGATCCTGGCGGGGCGAGTCGGAGATGGCCTAATCTGGCGTAGAGGAAGAGATGGTCGCCGAAGGAGACGGCCAGATTTGGGCGGGGCGAGGTTGGCGGTGGCCTGATCCAGGCGGGATCGAGTTGGGAACGGGCCGGATCCGGTCGCGTGGCGCAAGGTGACGCAGGGGCTCAAGTGGCCGTGGTTGGCATGGGATGAGGCGGTAGCGGCGACCCCGGGGGGGGGGGGGGAGCGTGGCGGCGGCTAGGGTTGGGAAACCCTAACTTGCTCCTGGCTGGGCTGATACCATGTCAGAAGTGGACTTCTTATCGCTTTCCAATGGGCCAAGGGCCAACTATACTGGAGGGAGAATAAGCAAAGAGCAACCTATACAAAACAATAATGCTACAACCTATACATGTCTAATAGTTATCAATAGTAAGTGCATGAATAGAGCAGTTTATTACCTGGTCGAGTTGATTGGTTATCAATAGTAAGTTCTTCTGGGAGTCCTGCCTAGTTCTTTTAAGCATTTATAACATAGTTACTTGGGAAATGGCAGAACTTTGTATGCCAACGGTTTTGTAAATTAGATCAAACCATGTATGTTTGTCTATATTATAGCTGATTTTTTAATATGCCGAAATACGAAATAAGTTCAATTATATAGACCTCTTTCCAAATATTTTCAACACGTAAGCTATTCGCTAGCAAGAGATTTGCTTAGATTTGTGGGCGCCTGTGATGTTAGTTTCTGGTTGATTTACTGTGGTTCAGGCTGCACACTTTCTTACCTTCACTGATTTTTGTGAGCCTCTTATATTGTGTCCATTCTCTCTATCCGTGGTTGTAGTTCTGATTCCTACTTGAAGCAATACACATAGTACTGGTCATTACTGTTATATCACCACAGGACTTGTAGACAGTAGGCAGTTTAAGCATAATGACGAATCAAAGAATTGGTCAAGCAAATGTTGAATGATATAAAACTCTCAAACAGCAATGCAGTTGGGCCTATGTGTGTGGGGTCCATGCACTGTTGACTGGAGTGCAGTGTGGACGTGGCAAAACATTAGAGTATTTGATGGTTTTTCTTGATGGACCACCAGAGGAGCCTTGCTTCCAGAAAAGATGCGAGTTGTATGTGGTGGAGTCACAAATGCTGACCTCATTACATTACATGCTGGTAAAACAATTAACATCTAAACTCTCAAAAGGTTGGTTCCCCACGAACTGCTAACTTCGGTAGTGAAGAGCTTAATTTTGCAATAGCATGAGCAACTTGCTTCTCTCCAGGGGGATTTTGGAGCAACTGACTAATGGGCTAATAATTCCCTGTTAGCATATTAAGTAGTGTGGATATATCATATATGTTTCAGACTTTCATGTCAGCAACAAAGCATGTCAGTCTTCATTCCGAAAGGCAATGAAAAAAAAACATTGAATTAACTAAAAAAGCAGATATAAGGGGAGTAAAAGTAAAAATTGCAGGTCGTCTCGCAGGGAAAGAAATTGCAAGTGGTTTTAGTGATTCTTTTTTTGTGACTATATGCATCAAACTTGCATATATCTGTGCTTATTCACTATTGTTTTCCTTTACTGTGTGAGATTCAATGTGATCTTGAATGCTTTGAGTCTTTTTGCATTTATATCAGTGCTATATTGTTACCATGTATATGCCAATATTTTTCTGCAACACTTATAACCTATGTTGGCTTCTTTGTTTACCTTTTCAGGGATCTAGGATGTCTTGCTTCATTGTTATGTAGGATTGCTTCATCCCTTAGTGAAAATGGTTATGTAGATTATTATTGCCGGGACTTTCCCCACAACTTGGTTGAGTTCCATTCCCTAGCTTCTGGTACAGCTTTAAGAACTCCACCATGTCTGTTTCGGTGGTTTGAACACTGTCTGCATCATGGGTGCAATTTGGCGAATCTAGATGACATTCCCGCTCTAATGTGCAAACAAAAAGGTTCTGCTGTGAGCTGGGGTAGGAAAGTGGTGTCATTTTATAGTTTGTTATTAGGAGCAGAAAGGAAAGGGAGAAATCTCTCTTCTGGTGTGTATTGTGAAGTTGCCAGTGGTTCAGCCAGAAGTACTGAGGAACTTACTGTTCTGGCAATGGTTGCTGAAAATTTTGGGCGCCAGCAATTGGACTTGCTACCAATTGGCGTATCTCTCGTTCTTCGCCATGTGTGTCCACTATCTTTGCAGTTTGTTATATGCTGCTACTGAATTTGTCTTAAGACATGGTTTCATATTACAGGCACTGGACAAATGCCGTGAGTCTCCCCCTGATGACTGGCCTGCACCTGCTTATGTTCTTGTTGGCAGGGAAGATCTAGCTACGGCAAAGATGGGGTCAGTGAGGAAAGAAAATGGGTTTTGGAACAATGATAATTTGACATCAATTTCAGTCCCATATATGCTACATTTGCAACCAGTAACCGTACCAACAACTGCATCTGACATCCCAACATCAGAAGTTTTGAATTCTGAGGATACCAATTCTGTCGATAGATCAGTTGAGGATGGCATGGAGCACATCTTCACCTCAACAACACAACTACGATATGGTCGTGATATGCGTTTGAATGAGGTTTTTACTTATTATTGAGCAAATTATTTGTTTGACAGTTGTCTTGTGTTTTTACTTATTATTGAGCAAATTATTTGTTTGACAGTTGTCTTCTGAGTTATTGGATTTAAATTGTGGTATTATTTACTTAATATTTAACTCTTAGATCCAATTGTCATCCGCATATCTTTGGTTAGCTATTCTCACTCACACTAGATTCTATAAGTTAGTCAGCCGTATATGGCACATGGTCTCCTTGGGCTGTTATGGTTAGTTATAGATTGATTTGTGTTGTATTCGGCAATGATATCCCATGGTGGTTCTGTTTCTATAAACCAACCGATCCTCCTTGCCTATATATACATGTAATCCCTTTGGCTCCAGATCAATCTACTAATTCCAATTGCCTTCATGGTATCAGACGCCTAGGTCTGTTCTTCCGCTGCCCTTTCTTGCGCGCCCCTGTGGCTGCGCACCACGCCCGCGCGCCCTCCAGGCTGCGCAGCCCCCCGCTCCCATCCGGCGGCGCCTCCCCCCCTGCAGCAATGCCCGGCTCTCTCCCCTCCGCTCCCTCTGCTGCAGACGTCGCTGCTGCCTAGGCCGCCGTCGCCGCGCGCACAACAGAGCGCAGGGCAGAGGATCTCCGCCGCCAGCAGGAGGCCGCTCGGGCCGCCGCTCTTCAGCGCGCCCAGTCAGCCGAGCAGGAGGCCGCGGCTGCTGCTCAGGAGCGCGACGCCGCCGCCGCCCGCGCTCGTGATGCGCTGGCCCGTGCCGCCCGCGAACGGGAAGCGGCCGAAGCCGCTGTTCAGCCCCCGGACGATGACGCCGCTTCCTTTGTCAGCAACGACGGCGGTCAGCCCCTTCGGGACGTCCTTCTGTCTCACGAGGCCGCCGCCATCATCAATCTCCACGCGCAGGCCGTCGGGGTCCAGAATATACGCAGCCTCGTTCCCGCCGCCCTCGACATGGAGTCCAACAACTACTCCCGCTGGCGCCACCAGATGCTTCTGGTCCTTGGGAAGTTCTCCCTCCAGCGCCATATCCTCGCCGACGCCGCTGATCACATCTTCCCCGACTGGGAGCGCATGGATTGTGTCGTCATGACGTGGCTCAACGGCACTATCTCTCCCGATCTTGAGGAGATCGTCCGGGAAGATCACCCCACCGCCCGCTCCATCTGGCTTGCCCTGGAACAACAATTCCTTGGCAATCGTGAGCAGCGAGCTCTCTACCTCGACGCCGCCTTTCGCAACTTCGTCCAGGGCGATCTCTCCATCACCGACTACTGCCGCAAGTTCAAGTCAATGGCCGATGCTCTAGGCGACTTGGGGGAGGTCGTCACCGTTCGTACACTCGTCCTCAACATCATCCGCGGCCTCAACGAGCGATTCGCCTCCATCGGCATGCATCTTCAGCGTGGGCGTCCGTTCCCCACCTTCCTGGAGGCCCGTACTGACCTCCTCCTTGAGGAGCTCAATCTGGCCCATCGCTCGACGCCTTCGCCCACCGCCCTCGTCGCCTCTGGTGCCGCCGGAGCTGCGGGTCATCATCCGCAACCCAACAAGCCGGCCACACCCCCTCAGCCGCATTCCAGCGGCTCCTCTGGTACCGGCAGCAACTCCAGGAACTCCGGCAAAGGCGACAAATGTGGCACACGCGGCGGCAAAGGCAAGGGGCGGCAGTCTGGCACACCCGCCTCTGGTTCAGCGCCCTCTGCACAGCCCCAGCAGGCTCCGACCGGTGGCCCGTGGCCCAGCTTCTACAGGCCGTGGTCAGGCTCCATCAGCATGTGGCCTGGGAATCGTCCTCCCCTGGCTCCAATCCCGGCGCCTCGTTCTCCACTGCCATCCCCTGTACCTCAGCCGCAGGCCTTTGTGGTCGGCGCCCAGACACAGTGGGCGGTTCCTCCTGGCGCCCAGGGATCGTGGGCTGCTCCTCCTGGCTACTACTACCCCACCGCCGGCGCGCCATCCTGGGATGCGCAGGGACTTGCTTCCTCCTTCAACACCATGTCACTGATCCCACCTCAGCAACACGATTGGATCTTCGACACCGGTGCCACCTCGCATATGACTTCTGACGCCGGTACACTCTCCTCCACCTCTTCCTCGCGGTATCCTATTCCACCTTCAATTATTGTCGGTAACGGAGCCTTACTGCCCGTCACCTCCTCTGGCACAGCTCATCTCCCCGGTCCTTTATGTCTTAATAATGTCCTTGTTTCACCTGGGCTTATTAAGAATTTAATTTCCGTTCGCCAATTCACTTCTGACAATAATTGTTCCGTCGAATTTGACCCCGCTGGTTGTTCTGTGAAGGATCTGCAGTCCCAGAGAGTGATCACCAGGTGCAATAGCTCCGGGCCGTTGTACCCTCTTCGCCCATCTGGTGCACCATCCCTCCCTGCTGCACACCTCGCCGCTGCGTCCTCCGCGTCCACCCTATGGCATCGTCGTCTCGGTCATCCTGGATTTGAGACTCTATCCAAACTTATGGCTTGCAATAAAGAAATTAGACACTCTCTATGTCATGCTTGTCAATTAGGACGTCATACACGTCTTCCTTTTCCTGTGTCAGCATCTCGTGCCTCATTTATTTTTGATCTCATACACTGTGATTTATGGACCTCGCCAGTTCCTAGTGTTTCCGGTTTCAAATATTATTTGGTCATCCTCGACGATTGCTCTCACTACTTGTGGACATTTCCTTTACAACTCAAGTCTGACACGTTCACCACCCTGTCTAATTTCTTCGCTCTTGTTTCCACATAGTTTGGATGTACCATCAAGTCTGTCCAATGCGACAATGGGCGCGAGTTTGACAACTCCAGCGCCCGCACCTTCTTCCTTACTCACGGCACTCACCTTCGTATGTCGTGTCCTTACACGTCCGCTCAGAATGGGAAGGCTGAGCGGGCCATTCGCTCCCTCAACAATGTTGTTCGATCCCTTGTTTTTCAGGCCTGTCTTCCACCTCGCTACTGGGTAGAGGCCCTGAACGCCGCTACCATGCTCCTTAACATCTTACCAACCAAGACGCTGCGCTCCCATACGCCTCATGCAGCCTTATTTGGCTCTCCGCCAGCATACGATCACCTGCGTGTCTTCGGTTGTCGCTGCTATCCCAACCTATCTGCCACTTCTGTCCACAAACTCGCTCCGCGCTCCACTTCGTGTGTTTTCCTTGGCTACTCTGCTCATCATAAAGGATACCGCTGCCTTGACACCGACTCCAACAAGATCATCATCTCTCGGCATGTGATCTTCGATGAGTCTTCTTTTCCTTTTGCTGAGCAGCCCACCACACCCTCTCCCTCGGAATTTGAGTTCTTGGATACCTTCACTCACCCCGCTCCGGTGCCCATAGGCCCGACGCGGCTGTTATTACCTGCTGCAGGAACTTCACCGGCTTCTTCGACGCCCCCTGCAGACTTCACGCCGCAGCCACACGCACTGCCACGTGCGGCAGTACCCTCTGGCGCTCTTCTTGCGGCAGCACCCGCTCCTTCGCCCGCACAGCCACGTGCGGTAGCCTCGACGTCCTCTCCCGCACAGCCACGTGCGGCTGTCCAGCTCCCGCCGCGCCCTGCTATCACCAAGGTGTTTAGCTGGCGTTGTCCAGCTCCTTCGGCGCCCTCACCCACGTTGCAGGTTGCCCCTACACCGGCTGCCCAGCTCCCGCCGCTGACTTGCGTCATCACCCAGGTGTATGGCCGGCGCCCTCACCTTGTACTCCCGGCGCCTTCAACCGCGGCTCCGGCGCCTCCCGCAGCCCCTGCGCCCCTCCCAAAGGACGCGGTTGCCATTCCCCCCGTGGTCAATCAACACTCCATGACCACCAGGGCGAAACATGGCTTCCGGCAACCTGCTGTGTTCCACACCGCGCTGCTGTCCCCTGTTCCAAGGACATACCGGGCTGCTCTTGCCGACCTGAACTGGCGCGCTGCCATGCTGGACGAACATGCTGCCCTCCTCCAGAACAACACTTGGGATCTTGTTCCGCGCCCTTCTGGCGCAAATGTGGTGACTGGCAAGTGGGTCTTCAAGCACAAGTTTCAGGGTGATGGTTCCCTGGAACGTTACAAAGCTCGCTGGGTCCTCCGCGGCTTCACACAGCACCCCGGCGTTGATTTTTCAGAAACTTTCAGCCCCGTCGTCAAACCAGCTACCGTGCGGACTGTGCTCTCTCTAGCCCTGTCCCGCAACTGGCCTATTCGACAGCTTGATGTGAAGAATGCCTTCCTCCATGGCAACCTTGCTGAGACAGTCTACTGCGTTCAGCCTTCTGGGTTCGAGGATTCCACCCATCCAGATTATGTCTGTCGTCTGAATCGCTCGCTCTACGGTCTTAAGCAGGCACCTCGGGCATGGTACAGTCGCTTTGCAGCCTACTTGCTCTCTCTCGGGTTCGTTGAAGCCAAGTCTGACACCTCGCTCTTCGTGTTTCGCCGTGGTGCTGATCTCATCTACTTGCTGCTCTACGTTGACGACATCATCCTCACTGCCTCGTCCACTGCGCTACTCCATCGCACCATCACTGCCCTGCAGCACGAGTTTTCGATGAAGGACTTGGGTGATCACCACTTTCTTGGGATGCAGGTACAAAGGCGGCCTGATGGACTCTTCTTGTCACAACGTCAGTATATGCAAGAGATCCTCGGCCGCGCAGGCATGGCTGAATGCAAGCCTTGTTCTACTCCAGTGGATACATGTTCCAAGGTTTCAGCACTGGATGGTGCACCTGTCACTGATGCCTCAGATTTCCGGAGTTTGGCTGGTGCTCTCCAATACCTCACCTTCACTCGACCGGACATCTCCTACGTGTACAGCAGGTCTGTCTCCACATGCATGATCCTCGGGAGCCTCACCTCGCCGCTCTGAAGCGCATCCTCCGGTACATTCGTGGCACTCTTCACCTTGGGCTGCTCCTACGACCGTCAACACAGCTGGATCTGGTAGTTTACTCCGACGCCGACTGGGCCGGTTGTCCCGACACACGCAAGTCCACCTCGGGCTATGCCGTGTTCCTCGGGGATAACCTCGTCTCCTGGTCCTCTAAACGCCAGAACACTGTCTCCAGGTCGAGCGCCGAAGCTGAGTATCGAGGTGTCGCTAATGCAGTGGCTGAGGTTTCATGGCTGCGTCAACTTCTATGCGAGCTCCACTCCCCACCCAGCACGGTTACCTTGGTGTATTGCGACAACATCAGCGCTGTCTACATGTCCTCCAACCCGGTTCAGCACCAACGCACCAAACACATCGAGATTGATCTCCATTTTGTTAGGGAACGTGTTGCCCTTGGTGCTGTTCGCGTTCTTCATGTGCCGACATCATCCCAGTATGCCGACATTTTCACCAAGGGCTTGCCTTCCACGGTCTTCCAGGATTTCCGGTCCAGTCTGAACGTCTGTGGCGACGCTACGACTGCGGGGGGGGGGGGGGGGGGTTAGTCAGCCGTATATGGCACATGGTCTCCTTGGGCTGTTATGGTTAGTTATAGATTGATTTGTGTTGTATTCGGCAAGGATATCCCACGGTGGTTCTATTTCTATAAACCAACCGATCCTCCTTGCCTATATATACATGTAATCCCTTTGGCTCCAGATCAATCTACTAGTTCCAATTGCCTTCAATTATATTGCAATCGTAAACTTCTACTCATCTTGAGGGTCTTAGTTTTTATTCAACTAAAGTTAGTAAAAAAAGCTGGTTGAACTATTGCCAGGTGGTACTCTGTTAATAAGATGTGATGCATAAAAATGATTACAATTTACATTTTTTGACTTATTCAATGCTTGAAATGGACCGTATCGGATCTGACTGTATAGATGAAGCCATGAAGGTGCAAATAATCTTATGAAAATAGCCAGTAGCTACCATAATTATATGGTCCATATGTGCATTTTGTCTCAATCAGATAATGTATATCTGTTGCTTTACATATGTGTTATAGACGTGGGCATTGGGCCAGTCGGGTTATTATTAGGAATTAGAGATTGGTTTCTATTCGAGTTAGAGATTAGTTTCCTTGTGTTAGAGATATATTTAGAGATATGATATTAGTTACTATATCTGTTAGAGATATGATTGGGATTAGATTCCATCTGTTAGGGGGGAGCCATCTATATAAGAGGGCTACTGCATGCTATTGTAATCAAGCAGAATAATATCAAAGTCTTCCTAGTCTATAGTCTCTCCTCTCTCCCTACGCCGACGCCATCCGGCCATCTTCTTGGTGGTGTTAACCCGTTATGAACTAAGGTTCATAACAACTTGGTATCAGAGCAGTCGATCCCTTCCCACGACTTCTGCTACCATGGTTTCCGACAAGGAGGCCAGTTCCGTGAGAGCAATGTTTAAAGCAATCCAGGAGCAGATGGCTGAGATGAACTCCCAGATTGCAGATTTGACGCGGCAGAGCATCACAAATAACGCCAGAATTGCAGCACTTAAATCCGGGGGGAGTCTGATGAATAAGTCCCTGTACTGTGGTCTTTGTGGGGCTGTGGTAGTTTTTGTTTTTTGACTGCTTTAGGACAGCATCTGCTTTTGCTTTAGGACAGCATCTGCTTTTAGGACAGCATCTGCTTTTGCTTTAGGACAGCATCTGCTTTTAGGACAGCATCTACTTTGAGGACAGCATCTGCTTTTAGGACAGCATCTGCTTTTGCTTTAGGACAGCATATTGACCGCTTTAGGACAGCATCTAGGATAGCATCTTAGCATATGCTTGGCTGGTTCTCAGCCTATAAATATGTATCTCCAACCCCTCAGGTTGGCATGGCATTGTGTGAGCAATAAACAAGAAGAAAATTGCCCCATCTCCTAGTGTCATCCTCTCCATGAGAGTTAGGATCTTACTATCACCAAGAGCAAGAGTCCAGCGACTAACAAGTGGTATCAGAGCCTTAGTATCCTGTAGCCTGAGCATCTCCTGCTCATCTCCTTCTCCGGCCTTGCAGCAGCCCCGGCCGGTAGCAGCAGCAGCTCCGGCTGTCCCCGCTCACTCCTCTCCGGAGACGGACGGCAGCTCGTCAGAAGCAGCCCTCTCTCCACGCAACAGCCCCCCAGTAGCGCGCCATGTCCGCAGGGCAGTCTCAGCGCTCGGTCGCCTCGAGCATGCGGCGTCAGCAGACGGCCGAGCTCGTCGCGGCAGAGCAGCGCGAGCGAGCGGCGGCAGAGACCGCTGCGGCGGCGGAAAGGGCGTCAAGGCTGGCAGCGGCGGAGCTGGCAGCAGCCAGGGCGGAGGTGGAAGCAGCGGCGGCGGCAGATGCAGCGCGTGCGGCAGCAGCAGAGGTCAAGGCTCTGCGCGGCAGCAACAGCAGCTCCGGCTCTGTTGATGACAGCGCCGACGCGGACCCTCAGATGCTGGAGAGGGAGGCAGCGCAAGGGCGAACGGCGCAATGGGCAGCCGCGCACGCCCACGAGCGCGGCGGCAGCCCAGACAGGCGCGGACGCGCCGGCGGCGCTCCTGAAGGAGGCGCACACGGCGGTGGTGCTCCTGGAGGAGGCATGCACGGCGGCGGCGTACGGGTCGACGGAGAGCGCGGCCCTCACAGGCAACGCGGCTCTCTCTCCCCGGTTCGGTACCGTGGTCACCACGAGTACCAGGCTGTCGTCAGGGACGTCGGCTCCTGCGGCGGGTGGCCTACCCTCACCAAGACCAACTATGTCGAGTGGTCTGCGGTGATGAGGGTAAGGCTCCAGGTGCGGCATATGTGGGATGCAGTCCGGTACGGCGACGTCGACTACGACCAGGATCGACGGGCGCTGGATGCTCTCATCGCTGCAGTCCCGCCCGAGATGCAGTTCTCGCTTACCAGCAAGCGGACTGCCAAAGAGGCTTGGGACGCCATCGCTGCAGCACGCATCGGCAGCGACCGCGCCCGCAAGTCTACACTGCAGGCACTACGCACGGAGTGGGAGAACCTGGCCTTCAAGCCAGGTGAAGACGTTGATGACTTTGCTCTCCGTCTCAACACTCTGTTGCAGAAGTTGGTGCAGTTCGGTGACGACACCTACGGCGAGGAGAGAGCTGTGGAGAAGCTCTTCCGCTGCGTCCCCGAGAAGTACAAGCAGATGGCTCGCTCGATCGGGTCTCTGCTGGACCTCTCCACGATGACCATCGAGGAGGCGTTGGGTCGCCTCAAGGTCGTCGACATCGATGAGCCACAGAGCCTCTCGGGACCCGTCACCATTGGCGGGAAGCTCCTTCTCACTCGGGAGCAGTGGGCTGCCGGCCAAGGTGACAGGAAGAAGGGGGAGCCTTCTTCCACGACAGGCGGCCGCAAGCATGGCAAGCGCGGCAAGCCGCGCAAAGACGCCCAAGCAGGGGCGCGAGGAGGCGCCCAGGGCGGCGATGCTGGCAAGCAAAAGCCGGCACGAGACGACTCTTGCCACAACTGCGGCAAGCTTGGTCATTGGGCCAAGGAGTGTCGACAGCCACGACGCGGCCAGGCCCACGTCGCACAAGCGGAGGAGGAGGAGCAGCCGGTCCTGTTCATTGCTCATGCGAGCATCGAACTACCTCCAGCGGCACCGGCCGCAGTGGCTCTCCTCCACCTTGACGAGCCCAAAGCACACGCCCTCCTCGGCGACAGTCCCGGCAAGGACAAGACCGACGGGTGGTGCCTCGACACCGGCGCCACCCACCACATGACCGGGCGGCGGGAGTTCTTCTCCGAGCTCGACTCAGGCGTTCGAGGCACCGTCAAGTTCGGCGATGCCTCCGCCGTGGAGATCAAGGGCGTCGGCTCTGTCGTCTTCGTCGCCAAGACTGGCGAGCACCGGCTGCTCACCGGCGTCTACTACATCCCCGATCTGCGGAACTCCATCATCAGCTTGGGACAGCTGGATGAGAACGGCTCGCGTGTCGAGATCGAGCACGGGGTGCTGCGGATTTGGGATCTTCGACGCCGCCTCCTTGCCAAGGTAACCAGAGGCGCAAATCGACTCTACACTCTTCACGTGCAGGTGGCACAACCCATCTGTCTCGCAGCTCGTCGGGACGACGAGGCGTGGCAGTGGCACGAGCGCTTTGGGCACCTTCACTTCGAGGCCCTGAAGCGGCTCAGTGCCACGGAAATGGTGCGAGGCCTGCCGTGCCTTGACCATGTGGAGCAGCTCTGCGACGTCTGCGTGTTGACGAAGCAGAGGCGACTCCCCTTTCCCCAGCAGGCGAGTTTCCGAGCCAAGGAGAGGCTCGAGCTCGTGCACGGGGACTTGTGTGGCCCGGTGACACCGGCCACACCAGGAGGACGACGCTACTTCCTGCTGCTCGTCGACGACCTCTCCCGCTACATGTGGGTGATGGTCCTCGGCAGCAAGGGAGAGGCTGCGGACGCCATCAGGCGCACGCAGGCTGTTGCGGAGGCGGAGTGCGGCCGCAAGCTGCGCGTGCTGCGCACAGACAACGGCGGCGAATTCACGGCGGCTGAATTCGCGTCGTACTGCGCTGATGAGGGCATTCAGCGCCACTACTCCGCGCCGTACAGCCCGCAGCAGAACGGCGTCGTCGAGCGGCGCAACCAGACGGTTGTGGGGATGGCTCGGGCCCTCCTCAAGCAGAGGGGGATGCCGGCTGTCTTCTGGGGAGAGGCGGTGGTGACGGCCGTCTACATCCTCAACCGCTCGCCTACCAAGGCGCTCGACGGCAGGACGCCGTACGAGGCTTGGCATGGGCGCAAGCCGGCGGTCTCCCACTTGCGGGTCTTCGGCTCCCTCGCGTTCGCCAAGGAGCTTGGCCACATCGGTAAGCTCGACGACAGGAGCACTCCGGGAGTGTTCATCGGCTACGCGGAGGGCTCGAAGGCCTACCGCATCCTCGACCCTGACACACAGCGAGTCCGCATCTCGCGTGACGTTGCGTTCGACGAAGGGCGAGGCTGGACGTGGGACAAGGCGGTGGACGACGGTTCGACTTCGACTCTCAGGGACTTTGTTATCGACTACGTCCACTTCGAGAGAGCCGGGGGAGCTAGCAGCTCGTCTTCACCGAGCTCGTCCACCTCGACACCTTGCTTGCCACCAGCTCCGGCGAGTGCTCCACCACCTTCGGCACCGGCTACGCCACACTCTTCACCACCGGCTCACCACTCTCCTGCACCGGCGGCCACACCACCGGGATCGGCCCCAACAGCTTCGGTCCACGACGAGCAGCGCATGGTGGAGTTCGCTACTCCGCTATCTCACGACGAGGACCGCGTCGACGTCTACCACGACGACGAACCTCTGCGCTATCGTACCATGGACAACATCCTCGGCGAGTTGCCCGTCCCTGGACTGGCGCAGCGCGACTTCGAGGCGGAGCTGCACTTGGCGTGCGACGACGGCGAGCCTCGCTCCTTCGCTGAGGCGGAGGGAGACGCGGCGTGGCGTGTCGCGATGAAGCAGGAGATGGACGCCGTCGAGCGGAACCGGACGTGGGAGCTGGCGGATCTTCCTGCCGGTCACCACGCGATCACTCTTAAGTGGGTGTTCAAGCTGAAGCGGGATGAAGCCGGCGCCATCGTCAAGCACAAGGCTCGCTTGGTAGCACGAGGCTTCGTGCAGCAGGAGGGGGTCGACTTCGATGACGCCTTCGCACCCGTCGCGCGCATGGAGTCCGTTCGTCTTCTCCTCGCACTTGCAGCCCAGGAGGATTGGCGTGTCCATCACATGGACGTCAAGTCCGCCTTCCTCAACGGCGATTTAAAGGAGGAGGTCTACGTCCGTCAGCCGCCGGGATTCGTCATCCCCGGCAAGGAGGGCAAGGTTCTCCGCCTGCGCAAGGCCCTCTACGGCTTGCGGCAGGCACCACGAGCCTGGAACGCTAAGCTGGACTCCACCCTCAAGCAAATGGGGTTCCAGCAGAGCGCACACGAGGCTGCGGTCTACCGGCGGGGCAAAGGCGGCAATGCTCTGCTGGTAGGCGTCTACGTCGACGACCTGGTGATCACCGGCTCCAAGGAGGCCGAGGTCGAGGCGTTCAAGGCGGAGATGAAGACCGCCTTCCAGATGAGCGACTTGGGGCTCCTCTCCTTCTACCTGGGGATCGAGGTCCACCAGGACAGCTCCGGTATCTCCCTTCGTCAGACCGCCTACGCCAAGCGCACCGTCGAGCTGGGCGGGCTCACCGACTGCAACCCAGCCCACACTCCTATGGAGGAAAGGCTGAAGCTGAGCCGCGACAGCACGGCGGAGGAGGTGGACGCGACGCAGTACCGGCGCATCGTGGGCAGCCTTCGCTACCTCGTCCACACGCGTCCGGATTTGGCGTTCGCCGTCGGCTACGTCAGTCGGTTCATGCAGCGACCGACGACGGAGCATCAGCAGGCCGTAAAGAGGATCCTCCGCTATGTTGCGGGCACCTCCGACTACGGCTTGCACTACCCGAGGTGTCCCGGCGCGGCACACTTCATCGGGTACAGCGACAGCGACCACGCAGGCGACATTGACACCAGCAAGAGCACAAGCGGGATTCTCTTCTTCCTCGGCAAGTGCCTCGTTAGCTGGCAGTCAGTCAAGCAGCAGGTGGTGGCCCTGTCTAGCTGTGAGGCCGAGTACATAGCGGCTTCCACCGCTTCAACTCAGGCGCTCTGGCTCGCTCGACTGCTTGGTGATCTCCTCGGCAGGGACACTGAAGCAGTGGAGCTCAGGGTGGACAGCAAGTCCGCTCTAGCCCTGGCAAAGAACCCCGTTTTTCATGAACGGAGCAAGCACATCCGGGTGAAGTACCATTTCATCCGAGGCTGCTTGGATGAAGGAAGCATCAAGGCAAGCTACATCAACACCACGGATCAGCTTGCGGATCTGCTCACCAAGCCTCTTGGAAGGATCAAGTTCCTTGAGCTCTGCTCCAAGATCAGGATGGTTCGATCCTCCCACAAGACAACGCACAAGACTTAGGGGGAGAATGATGAATAAGTCCCTGTACTGTGGTCTTTGTGGGGCTGTGGTAGTTTTTGTTTTTTGACTGCTTTAGGACAGCATCTGCTTTTGCTTTAGGACAGCATCTGCTTTTAGGACAGCATCTGCTTTTGCTTTAGGACAGCATCTGCTTTTAGGACAGCATCTACTTTGAGGACAGCATCTGCTTTTAGGACAGCATCTGCTTTTGCTTTAGGACAGCATATTGACCGCTTTAGGACAGCATCTAGGATAGCATCTTAGCATATGCTTGGCTGGTTCTCAGCCTATAAATATGTATCTCCAACCCCTCAGGTTGGCATGGCATTGTGTGAGCAATAAACAAGAAGAAAATTGCCCCATCTCCTAGTGTCATCCTCTCCATGAGAGTTAGGATCTTACTATCACCAAGAGCAAGAGTCCAGCGACTAACAGAGTCTAGGCGCCGGCTACGCCCCACCGGCCGCATCAGCTCCAAACCGGGAGGATTCCACTGTCGCAGCGTCTCTCGCAGCGTTTTCTCCCCCGGCTCTGTCGTCTTGTCCAGCTTCCACGCGGGCGCCGAGGTGTTCTGGGTCGTCCCCGCCGTCGCCTTCCGCAGCGTCTTCTCCACCCCCGCCACAGTCGCTCCTCCGACCGGCTGCTCCAACCCCGCCCGAGCCGCCACCGTCGCCCGGACCGTCCGCGTCGCCACCGCCGAAGTCTGCCTCGCGTCATCTTCATCTGGCGGAGAAGCCGTCGAAGCCGACAATCACGCCAGCACGGGCGCCGCTGGTCCCGAAGCCGCGCCTTCCCGTGCGACCGGCGCCCGCTTCCACGCCCTACCCCTCGCAGCCGCCGCCAGTCCCGCAGCCCTGCGGGTCGCCGCCGCCAGCATCGGCATCTCCGCCCGAGCGCTCGCCCCCAAGGCGCCGCCGTCGCCCGAAGTGGCTTCTCCCGCACGGCGCCGCAGCTTGCCGCCGCCGCCGCCCGAAGCCGCTCCTCCGGCCGCTGCAGCCGCTCCGCCCGGGCCGTCTCCGTCCGAGCTGCCGCCGTCGCCTGGGCTGTCTCTGCTGGGCCGCTGCCAGACCCGGCCGTGGACAGATCCGTCGTCACCCGGGCCGCCGCCGCCCGAGCCACCATCCGATCCGGCCGATCCGCCTCCGCCGAGCCACGGCCGTGGATAGATCCGTCGTCACCCGGGCTGCCGCCGCCCGAGCCACCGTCCGATCCGGCCGGTCCGCCTCCGCCGAGCCGCTGCCGTCGCAGCCCGGGCCTCCTCCGCCTGTTCGCAGCCGCCGCCATAGCTGCTCCGCTGGTCGGGCCGTCCAGCTCGAGAATCGCCGCCGGTCCGCACCGGCCGCCGCTCTTTGTTGCCGGCGGCCGCTTTTCGCCGTCGATCGCCAGGCCGCTGTTCACCCGGCGGAACGAACGATGCGTTCGTGGGTGTCGGTGGGTTTTAAAACCGACCGAGTGATTATTTAAGGCTAAAAAAAACTTTTCCAAAAAAGAAAAAGAAAAAGAAAAAGAAAAAAATAAATTAAAAAAAAAAATCAGAAAAAGGCTTATTTTGCAGGCATTATTTTCCCGAAGGCGTTACACTTCGTCTAGCCTTGTTCCGCGTGGATCTGGCCACCCGTATCCATCCGCTGCAGCACCCTGCTACCGTTCGTCTTCCATTCGGCATCGAATGTCTTCCATTGGCCGCCGTCTAGCAGCTCGAGGACGAGCTGCATGTCCGGGAGGGGTGTAGTGTTATAGACGTGGGCATTGGGCCAGTCGGGTTATTATTAGGAATTAGAGATTGGTTTCTATTCGAGTTAGAGATTAGTTTCCTTGTGTTAGAGATATATTTAGAGATATGATATTAGTTACTATATCTGTTAGAGATATGATTGGGATTAGATTCTATTTGTTAGGGGGGAGCCATCTATATAAGAGGGCTACTGCATGCTATTGTAATCAAGCAGAATAATATCAAAGTCTTCCTAATCTATAGTCTCTCCTCTCTCCCTACGCCGACGCCATCCGGCCATCTTCTTGGTGGTGTTTACCCGTTATGAACTAAGGTTCATAACAATATGCTTCTACGATTCATACATTTTTACAACAGGAACATTACCTGGCCTGTGTATGATGTATTAGCCTGCTCCAACCTTATTTCATTTTCATCTGTCAACATGACATTGTTTTTTATATTGTAGTATGGCTGCTTCTTATTCTCTCATATTATTTCAACTAGGTTAGACGCCTCTTATGCTCAGCAAGACCTGTGGCCATACAAACACCCACTAATCCTAGTGCCTCTGATCAGGACCTACAACAGGTATTTCTCTTGCTGTTTGCTCATTATTACAGATATTTTCGCCTAACCACAACTACAGATATTATCATATTAAACTTTGTTTCACCTAACCACAATTCTACTACATAGCCCAACTTCGAATTTTCTAAAGCCTGCTCCCATTGCCGCCGCCGCTTTCTTCCATTCTTCCTTTCTTTGTTACATTCTTTCATTTTTCTCAAGTATATCACAAATGTGAAATACTGAGAAATAACCATTTTTATCACGGTATTAATTCAGTACTTTTCTGGATCTCACTGGTTATGAATGTCCTTGTTCCCAACCACTTTTTCTTGCATTTTCAGCAACAACTATGGAATTTTGCACAAAGGACAACAGCTTTACCTTTTGGGCGTGGGGCTTTTACTTTAGCTACAACTTACACTTTGTTGACAGAGGTATGACTTGATACTAATGTGTCATTATAGCCAGGATGATTGATGCTTGTATTTTGTCCAACATTTTATCACTGTGAGTACTCTCAATTTCCTCTTGTTATGGAACCATTTTCTTTTGCTGCAGGCTCTGGTCTTCCCAAAGCTTGTTTTGGCTGGTCGGTTGCCTGCACAGCAGAATGCAACAGTAACTTTTCCCTTTCTTTTGTAAATTCTGTTTTAGAGTTTGCTATCTACAGAACACCACTGTTAAAATCACTTCATAGCATTAATACTGCACTAAAAATAAATTCAATGGCACTGTTAATGTCACTTCATAGTTCATAACATTAATGCCATGTATGGGCTTGTTCTTTTTAGCTTCTAAAAGCTGCTTTTCGGCTTTTCTACAGTAACTACCTTTTAAACGGGGTATTTTTTCAAGTTAGGGTATACTAGTTAATTATAGCACATATTGTACCTACTTCATTTACATCGACAAAAATTGCACGTGAGTTTCTATTATTCTGTAATCTCTCGCACGAACAGCCTAAAAGCTACAAGCCACAGCCAAAAGCTATAAACTTTAGCAAAAAAGAACAGGGCCTATAAATACATTCAACTTGTTTTGTTCCTTCAACAATATTTGAAGTGATTTACTAGTTGTGTTACCTCATTTTAATTTGTCACAAATTCAGAATTAGGAATTGGGTTCTGAAATATGGTTGTATGTGTGTAGAATGTAGAATAGTATCAGTGGCAGAGCTAGAAAACTAGCTCCCTAGTTCTCACTTCTGTTTTTCCTGCCATACTATTTTATATAGGTTAATCTTGACTTAAGCAGTAGAAGTGTATCAGAATTCAAATCTTGGGCTGAGTTTCATAATGGTGTAGCTGCTGGGCTGAGGCTTGCTCCTTTTCAGGTAAACTAATACTCACAAAAGAGTGGCATACTATCCAGCTGTTGCAACAACTGCAGCATTCACAGACTCCGGCAAATGTTTGTTGCTTTTTATGTTGTCTTTCCTCTAGTTATGGATGTATCTTACTGCCATGTGTTTTTCAGGAGAAAATGTTGAGAACGTGGATACAATACAATAGACCTTCAGAGCCAAATTTTACTCATGCTGGTCTGCTCCTGGCATTTGGTTTGCACGAACATCTACGAGTTCTAACTATGACTGATGCTTATCGGTATCTCTCCCAGGTGACCTTGTTGTTCTTTAGTTGCTCAGTCATCGTGAAAATAATTGGCTTCACTTATTCTTGTGTTCATGCATTCAATTTTTTTCCTTAACCATTTCATACCCCTTGGCACCTCATTTACTCAATCAGCTGTCCTCCTTTTGAGGGGTACTTCTGTTCTCAACCTATTTGGATAAAAAAAAGGGCTGTGACATTATTTTTCTGCAAATTTTCAAGCATTTATTTGTTTGCTATGCTATAATTTTACTTATTATCTTATTGCAGGAGCATGATATTACTACACTTGGTTTGTTACTTGGTTTGGCAGCTTCTCATAGGGGGACTATGCACCCTGCAATTTCAAAGGTACCGATGTCATTTTTGTGGCATATGTACATTTACAGTTATTAGGTGGGTTTAGTTACCATGGTTAGAAGTAAACATGGTGTATTCAAAGTCTGTTCTGCGGATCTGATATGGATTTTTGTGGGGAATTTGATGTCCACTTCTCTGTCAAGAAGGTCGTTTTGTCATGTTCCCTATCTCCTCGGTGCTTGCAGCTGCAAGGCTATTTGAAGAAGTTAGTCTACTAATGTTGGGGAATCGTAAAAGTATATGACTGTCAAACTGGTAAATGCTGTCCATCTAATAATGATGTATGGTGAATTGGTGATCAATTCTTTGTTAAAAAAGTTTTCCTTTCAGATTTGTGCATTTTTCCCTTTATAGTAATAACATTGTGAATTCATCCAATATAGAAATGTATGGTGCATTGCGTATGTGCCCTCTGTCAGCAATAATATTTCCTCTTTCACCACATTGAATGCTCATTGAACTGGTATGGCGCCGGCTTGGGGCCTTTGAATTCTCAAGCGGCGGTACTAGCTGATACGAGTCTGGGTGGGATCGAAGTGGATAGCGGCAAGCGAAGGACGAAGTATCGCTATCGCCCTCCTGGTCGCGGCTGGGGTTTTCGCCGGCCGTAACAGGAAGCTCTGATGCTTCAAAGATTGGCCCCCTTTTTATACTGGAACCAGGCTAACACTATTTCGTAACAAACTCTTCCTGAACTTCCTTATCTAACCGACCTTTCCTAATCACAACCCGACTATTATTCTGACAGATTTAGCGGATATTGTCTTCAAAAACCCTTTCACAAAAGAACAAAACACCGTCTCTCAAAATGTGCTATTACAATTATGGGACCAAACAGCCGGCCTAACCTTGACACGGTTTTAGCAGCTTAGTTTCCCATCTTTGCTATAGGCTTGATGAGCAAAAGAACAAACTATTGAGTTTCATGCACCAGCCAGTTCACCCAAAAGCTGAAACTGATAAGGAAAGATAGATAACTCACTTATACTTCAACACTACACGCGTGTAGGCTCCCTTAGGTCTAATACGTGGAATAGAAGTGGACTGCAATTATTTTTTTTAATTGCGTCAGCCAGGTCTTGAACTCGAGACCTCTTGGCTCTGATACCATATTGAGTTTCATGCACCAGCCAGTTCACCCAAAAGCTTAAGTTGATGAGGAAAGACGGGCAATTCACTTATACTTCAACACAAACAGCCCCATATTTGTGCTACTCTTTTTTTTTCTTTTCTAGTACATCCTGTTGGTTTACATGCTACTTCAGTCATCCTGTGTTTACTTCAGTGGTCACTTTGAATTCTGGGATATCCTGATATGCTGCTTTATGGTAAATTGAAATGTTTTTTGTTGCTTTGGCTTTATGGTTACTTTTCAGATGCTCTACTTTCATGTTCCTTCTCGGCATCCATCTTCCACACCAGAGTTGGAATTACCAACTCTTCTGCAGGTAACACTGCAGTTGGCTAATGCCTTATTGTGTCTTTTTTAATTTAAGAATTCGCAACATGTGACCCTCAAACTTTTTTTAAATGTCTGGTCTTACGTTCATGTGCAGTATACTAATGCGTTAGAAATGTTAGGTAGTGAATATGCAATTGTGTACAAGTTTTGGTTGGTTGTACAGCACACAGAGTTGACATAATGTATGCTTTGATTTTGGATCTTTGTTTTGGTTACTGATGACATGTCCTGTTGTAAATTTGTACCTATGAGTCTCACAGATAACCAATTATCTATATGCAGTAAAAATAACCACTGTAGAGACTAGATATTGTGTTTAGGATGGAGAGTAGATATTGTGTCAGTAGGTGGTTTCCATGAAAGTAAAAAAATGAAGTGTAAGAATTTGGATGCTTACCAAGATGGGCTGAAAAAATTGCATTTTACTAAGAGTCAAATACTTATCACTCAATTTGTTCATATTGTTTGCTTAATTTTTTTGGTCCTAATACTCTTTTTTTTAATAAAAAGAACATAGACAATATGGTCGCAGTGAGTCAGCTTATATGGTTCATTTTTAATAAATGCAACTACTGAATTTTTCACTGAAAATGTTCAACTAGGTCGTTACCAAAGGCCATATGGGCCAAAATCTAGAACTATACGAATTGATATTTAGCATTTGATTTGGTGGTGTTAGTTTTGGTACCATATTAGGGTAGGTTCGATCTATATGACCAGTGCTAATTATGGCGAGAGATTGAGAGATGTTTTGCTATTCACAACTGTGCAGCTTTTTCATCATTGAGAGAAGAGAGGGAGGGAGGGAGGGGAGTTAGACTGTACTCTTAACATATAGTACCCTACATCGGAGTTAGAAATGCATCAGGAAAATGTGGCTTGCTCCCTGGTATCATTGTCATCTTGTAGACTTGTAGTTTCTTATACTGATTTCTCCTCCCTGTTCACCTGTTACAGACTGATTCATAATAATTTCTACTCAATAATTTATTATTGTAATTCTTGTTAATACTGCACTATCTTCTACGATGTCCTACTTAAGCTAAATTTACATGGCTGCTAGCCGGCAATATTAGATATCCATTTGTCCTTACATTTTCATCATTTTCTATTCATCCAGTCAGCAGCAGTAATGGGAATTGGACTTCTATATGAAGGATCAGCACATGCATTAACCATGAAGATACTTCTGGTAATTGGTTCAGCTGTGCTATTCAATGGAGATTCCTTTCTATTTGTTGATTTTCTTTTTTGTTTGTATTGGCAATTTCCTTTTTTGATTAATCAGCAAAGGAGTGCTTCATTTCATTTGTATGTGATTCTCCCATGGCTTTCGTGTATTCTTTTAGTTCTACAGCAGAAAGAGTTGAAAAATATGGACCTTGTGTGTCTCCATTTGGACCCTCTAATTTTCAAGTAGTTCGTCATCACAGCAATTTCACATATAAAAATTTGTGGTTTACTTGTGGCTTTAAAATTACTGAGACTGGAATTAACCAATACTAGAGTGACTAAGTTTGTTGATGTTTCATGATTTTTAATTAGTACAAGACTATTGTTGGATATGTATTATAGCTGTGTATTTACCCTGTTGTGTAAGGGGTTTTCTGCATTATGTCACACCTCTACGCAGGGTTCGGTTTACCGGTGGTTACCGGCCGGTAACCGGAATTACCGCTGGGGACCGGGTATAAAAATACCGCCCGAAATATGAAATGCGAAAATTTGAATTTGTAGATACACTGTAGCCTGCATTGGAAGCATGTAGGGTCCATGGGGCTTTTGCTTGTGAACTCTTGATGTTTTCTGCATGTGGGGAGACAAAAGTGAGGCTGCAGGAGATATAAAAGCATGCATGAATGCCTCTCCATCTTCCCACGCATGCATGAATGAATGCCTCTCCATCTTCCCACGCATGCATTAATAGCAAACGTCTGTTCACATGGCTGCCTCTCCATCTTCCCACGCATGCATTAATAGCAAACGCCTATTCACATGGCTGCCTCTCCATCTTCTCACGCATGCATGAATGCATGCCTCTCCATCTTCCCACGCATGCATGAATGCATGCCTGTTCACACGGCTGCCTCTCCATCTTCCCACGCATGCATGCCTCTCCATCTTCCTACGCATGCATGAATGCATGCACAACATGCCTCCTTGGTTCAGCTTCTAATCTTTTCATTTCTCTCTTTGTATTCACACTCATATGTGTGTAGCTAGTGCTATATATACTTGTAAGATGTAACTTCATTCATTAAGTAATCTATTTGCAAAGCATTCAACGTTATCAAGCAGCAAGCAGCAGCAAGCATTTCACCGTTTTTATCCGGTTTTCCACCGGTATTTCCGGTAACCGACCGGTTACCGGTCCCGCCCAAAATTTTCATTTGACAAAATTCATCCGGCTTTTATCCGGGATTTCCGGTAACCGGTCGGTTACCGGTACCGCCCGGCGGCCGGGATTTACCCCGGTTCCGGTTTTTCGATCCTTGCTTCTACGTGTACATATAATTACACATTGGCCTCATGATGAATACAAGCACTATTCATAACATGGTATCAGACCAAACCTAGGGTTTGTTGTCAAGTCGCCGCTGGTTCATCTCTTCAGCCGCCGCATGGCTTTGCCTCTCTCCACTGTGCTTGCCTCTCCACCGATTGCCACCTCTCCATTCGTTGTCATCTCCGCTGGTGATTTTCCTTCTGTCGTCCGTGATTTTCTCAATGCCACCGTCGTCTCCACTGGTGGGGATGTCACGTGGTTGCCCATCGACGTCGGCTGCTGTAGCCATGGCCAACACATCCGTCGGCGTCGCTGTCCCTGTCTGTCGTCGCCCTCATAGTCTCCGTCGTCGTCACTTTCTTCTGCATGGATCCGCACACGCATAGAGTGGTCTTCCACGGGTGTCTCTTGTACACGTTGGCCAGTCGGTGTTGTCACCGCTCGTCTTCTTGCTGAGTCTTCATCCGGGATGCTGGGACGCCGGACGTTGCCACTATACGGGGGGATCTCTCCCGTAGCTAGAGCCGATGCTGATGGGGGGATCTTGCCTGTTGCCGGAGTCGCCGTCGCTCGATGACTCTGCTCGGGCCGAGCCGCTCTATTTTAGGTAACAAGGAAACCGTGCTTTCCGTTCTTTATTAGTTTTTGATTTCCAAAAAAAGGGAAGGAAAAGAAGAAAAAATGTTGTCTGTTTTCGGCACCGTTTTCGTTCCTCGCTGCCCGGTGATCCTTGATGGTTTCAAATCTCAATTATTGGGACTGGTTTCATTACATGTGCCTCCACGTGTTGTAAGCGCCTTTAGGAGTTTCTTACTGGCGAGTTGCCTTGTCCGCCTCGCCCTGCTCCACCTGTTGAGCCTGTGCTCCTGAAGGATGATTTCGAAGACGCTCGTACAAAGCCATCTGAGGCTTTTGAGGATGCCATGGGGACTTTTAGACTAAGTATGCTGCCTATGAGACATGGACCGATGAGGATGCTCGTACTTTTGCTATTCTGGTTGCTAGCGTGGAGGTGCATCTCATTGGGAATGTGGTTGGTTTGGCTTCCGCACCCGCGATATGGGCGCATCTGCGCAACCGCTACGAGCCATCTAGTGATTCCTTGTACCTTTCTACTACACTCGTCGTCTGCGAGTTGAGGATTCTTCTGACCAATGTTCAAGAAGGCGCTAGACGCTAGGCGGGCGGCGAGGTAGGGCCTAGAGCCTAGGGGGCTTAGGCGGCCGACTTTAGCATGATGTCCTACTGGCGATATCAAGACATATATGATGTTTGGAGGAAGAATTGTTACCTGGAAATGATTTGTGATGTTGTAAATTTGATAGATGATGGATATTGCATCACTTGATGTAAATTCTTGATGTAAATGCTTCATGTAAACATGCACATTAAAAATTAAGCAGTACATGAGACTCTTGGTATGTGAATAAATTTATACAATTATTGCTCTTTAGGCTTCTATTAAGTATGAAAGAATGAAAAAAATAAGAAATGACTGCAAGACAATAAAACAGTCACATAGATCAAATAAAAGTATAAAATAAGTTCACAACCATACATAGACATAGTTCACATTATAACACCTCACACCAAAAGTTCTCATCACACATAGCAAAATAATTCTTAAAGAAACTTTAACAAAGTAGCATGCATAGATAAAATGATCAATCTTCATCCTCTTGACCGTAATCCTTTGTTGGAATCATTTCACCTTGATCGGATTCGAACTCAACATCCTCAAGTTCCTCGTTCTCCTCCTCTTCCTCTTCACTTTCGGATTCGAAATCATCCTCATGAAGTTCTCTCACCCTTGTGCTCCTACGAGGTTGTGTGGCTTCATTAGCCCCACTTGCTTCTTCAATGAGTTTCCATGAAAGATCCGTCTCAGGGTCAACCTCGTCATCCCCACCTTCAATAACCCATCCTTGAGCAAAAGTAGCGTGCGAAGCTAAAAGGACATCTATGTTCTTTGATTTGCTCTTTTCTTTTCTATTCATAAGTCTTGCATTGAATTGGACACATTCATTAAATTTGAGAAGTGAGAACAACTTTACCGGGAATAAGATCAAACTTTTGACATTCAAGTCGGGCGGGGGTTTTCCCAAATGTCTATTTTTTATCCTTGAATATATCAAAGTCAACATTGAGTACTTGATCCATTGCTTCATCATTACCATGATAAAATATTTCAACACATTCAATAAACCCATCCATAATATTTTGTTCCAAAAAAATAGATCGATCACGACAGCTATAATATGGGTTTAATAGATATGCCGTCAAATGCAATGGAGAATCAAGCCTTCCCTTCATCTTTCCATCAATAGCATTAATGATTAAGTTGTAATTGCTCTTTGAATTATTCAAGGCCTCTTTGATTTGCTTTTTTGCCTCTAAAATTTCTCCATAAAGAAAGGCCATAGATGTACCATCCTCATCAACCATGCGAAGAACCTTCACTAATGGCTCAAAAACCTTCAAGCAATGTAACATAACATGTTAGCAAATTGAAAAAAAATCAAATACATAACATAATGGACAGCATTATTATACATTTAAAGCATTGTTCACGCCATTCCAAAATGATCTACTAATGAGTGTTGCGGTTGCCGTGACGCCTTTGCCTTTTTTTGTGTGGGCAGATTCTTCCCATTCCTTACTAAGTGCCATCACTCTTAGTTCGGCTTTCTTTTCAATTAAACTTTGTAATGTAAGAGAGGCCGAAGCAAATCTAGTCACCCCCGGTCAAGCGTCTTCTTGTACTTTGGCATATTGCCAATTCCTTGTAGCATAAGATTGATGGTGTGAGTTGCACATGAGCTCCAAAAGATATTTGGCCTTTTAGCCTTCATTAATTCCTTTGCTCCCATGTTATTTGAAGCATTGTCCGTTACTATTTGAACCACATTTTGAGGACGAATAGTGTCAATGCATCCATCCACATACTAAAAGATATACTCACTTGTGTGCGCATCTTCCGACGTCTCCTTTGATTCTATGAAATTTGTCCCTAAATTGCAATGAACACATAAGTTCATGATATTTCTCCTCTTTTGATCCGTCCATGCGTGGGTCATGAGAGAGCACCCAGTCATGGCTCTTCATGTGCTTTCAACAGCTCATTAGTTCTTAACACTTCCTCTTTCAACAACGGCTTACGAACATCATATTGAGAGGGACCTCCAAAGCCTGGGCCAAAGCGACCTATGGCCTCCAACATTTGTTTGAATTCATTGTTGTTGATGGCATTGAAAGGAACACCTAAAGAGTGAAGAGCAAATGTACAAGCCACAACGTAAGGTTAACAAAGAATGAATTAATAGCATACAAGATAATAAGAATAAAATGAATGATAATTGCGATCTTTGCTTGGTCTTCTTTTGTAGATTTGGGACATCTTGCAACATTTCCCTCAATATGTGCAATATGTTGCTTGATCTTATAGATGCCCCCGGAAACAACCTTTCTGCACAATATACATTTCACCTTGTCCAAATTGTTTGGGTTCACTAACACCCCATATTCCCACCCTACGTCACCCGACTTTCTCTTGAGACTATCTTCGGTGCCCACTTCAGGAGCTAACGCGGCGGATGACATCCTAGTTTATATATACATGTTTATTCATTTACAAATTAGTGGATTATTCAAGGAAATAAGGAACTACTAACTCAAAAATCAAATTACTAAACCTTACCTTACCTCTACTGCTAGCTGCTGTCCAAAGTTGGCCTGGCGACGTGTCAGTGGTCGGCAGTGAATGAGTGAAGACGTGTCGGCGGTCGGCACTCGGCAGTGAAATGCTTCAAGCCGGCGCAGCGCACTCAGATTTGGTTCACTCGGTAGTCGGCACAGCTCAGTGCCTCAGTCCACTCCTCCCGTCCTCCGTTGCAAGCCCAAGCCGCAACGCGTCGACGCTACTCGTCTCCCTCCCAAATCCTCCCCCCGCAGCGGCGATACTTCAATCGCCAGCGCCACCAATCGTCGGTGCTCGTTCCCCCGCAGCTCCCCTCGTCCCCCCGTAGCTCCCCCCACAGGCCGGCGCCGCGCAGCTCCCCGCAGGCCGTCGCAGCGGCGCTCCTCCCCCCGTAGGCCGGCGCTCCTCACCATAGGCCGGCGCTCCTTCCTGCAGGCCGGCGCAGCTCCCCGTAGGCGGCAGACTGGCGCAACGGCGCTACTCCTTGGCTCCCCGCAAGCCGGCGCTTCTCCCCGCCGGTCGGTGCTCCTCCCCGCAGCAGAGCCTGAGGTACTAGCTTAGCTCTTCTCTTAGCTCCTCCCCGCTACCTCCTCTGTCCTCTGCGCCGAATTGAGCTCACGGCCACGGTGAATCCGCGGAGGCAGCGATGGCCTGGATTCGGAGAGGTGGTGGCCACAGTGTGGACTGTGGTGTGGCTTGTCTTTTGTGGTCCCGTTCTCGTTTTTTGCTGTTCTTGTGGTCTCTGCCGCCTCGCTGCCTCACGTCGCCTCGCTGCTTCCTCCCCGCCCAACACCTCTAGGCGAGGCGCCGGGTGGCCGCCTAGCGCCTAGGCGGGGCCTAGGCGGCCGCCCAGCCCGCCTTTTAGAACGCTGCTTTTGACGAGTTATCTGATTTGGCCTCTCCTCGACATGCTCTTCATGATATTGCTGCCATTGCTCTTGCCGAACTGACTTCTTATCGTGATGCTGTTGTTCATCAGGAGTGGCAACATGCGACGTCGGAGATCTCTGCCCTTGAGCGTATTGGCACGTGGGATCTTGTCTCTCTTCCTGCACGTGTCGATCCTATCACATGTAAGTGGGTCTATAAGGTTAAGACTCGCTTTGATGGTTCTCTTGAGCACTACAAGGCTCGTCTTGTGGCACGAGGTTTTCAACAGGAGCATGATCGTGATTATGATGAGACTTTTGCTCCTGTGGCTCATTTGACCACTGTTCGCACTCTTCTTGCTGTGGCATCTATTCGGGCATGGTCCATCTCTCAGTTTGATGTCAAGAATGCCTTTCTCAATTTTTAGCTGCGTGAGGTTTATATACAGTCACCATCGGGGTATTTTGTTGTTGAGGGTATGGTTTGTCGCCTTCAACGATCTCTTTATGGCCTCAAGTATGCTCCTTGTGCCTCGTTTGATCGTTTCTCTTTTGTTGTCACTATAGCTAGTTTCTCTGTTAGTGCTCATGATCTTGTTCTTTTTATTCACACTTCGCCTCGTGGTCGGATGCTTTTACATATTGATGATATGATCATTATTAGAGCCTGGAGATGATTATCAGTACATCAATTTTTGTTAATGAGCATCTTAGTGAGCAGTTGTCATGTTTGATTTGGGTCCTCTTTGCTTCTTTCTTGGAATTGAGGTTATTTCTACGCCTGAGGGTTTTTATCTGTCTCAAGAAAAGTATATTCTGGATTTTCTTGATCGTGCTTCTCTTATTGATGAACGCATAGCTGAGACTCCCACGGAGCTTAATGTTCATCTTCGGACCACTGATGGTCTCTTATTGATCTTACTCGCTATCGTTGCTTTGTTAGGAGTTTTGTTTATTTAGGTGTTACTCGTCCTGACATTTTGTACCCTGCTCATATCTTGAGTTAGTTTGTTTATGCTCTTTCTCAGTTCCATTATAGTCATCTTCTTCGTGTTCTACGATATCTTCGTGGAACTATCTCTCGCCGTCTTGTTTTCCATCGCTCTAGCTCTTTATTGCTCTAGGCATATTTTGATATCACCTGGGCTAACGATACTCTGATCGTCGGTCTCTCTCAGTCTATTGTGTTTTTTTTGTTGGTTCTCTCATTATTTGGAAGACTAAGAAGCAGACAACTCTTCTGTTTTTGCACCGACTGTTCTTTTGTCTGACAGTACATGTGTTATTAGCATTGCTAAAGATCCGATGAAGCATGAGCTTACAAAGCATATGGTATTGGTGCTTCCTATATGCGAACAAAGATGCAGGACCAGGTTGTTGCTCTTCAGTTCAGTTGGTAGACTTCTTCATAGAGACACAGACCAGAGCGCAACATAGCTTCTATTTTTCTAAATTTCATGTTGTTGATCCACCATAAGTTTGAGAGGGGTGTTAGCTATGTATTATAGCTGTTTATTTACTCTGTTGTGTAAGATGTTTCCTACATATATGCCATACATGTATATGTATATATATTGGCCCATTGGCCTTATGATGAATACAAGCACTATTCATAACACCTATATCACCTTTGCTTATTAGTTTTTATACTTATGTTGTGCTCGTTACATGTAGGGTGAGATTGGCCGAAGAAGTGGTGGTGACAATGTGTTAGAAAGGGAAGGGTATGCTGTTGCCGCAGGCTCTGCATTAGGATTTGTTGCCTTAGGTGAATTGCATTTGCATTTCATGACAACCGTTGCATATCTTGAACTGGTACTCTGGGTGGAAATAACAGAAGTTTTCCTTCAAAGGTCGTGGCGGCGATGCATTTGGATTCATGGATACTTTTCTAGATCGACTTTTTGAATACATCGGCAGTAAAGAAGTCTACCATGTAAGATTTTGTCATAGCTCTCTACCATTCTAAATTTTATGTTTTGAGTGCTTCCTTAAGATGTTTGGTTCTTGATGTGTGTTGATTCAAAGGTTTTTTTATATTAGTGCATGCCCTTGTTAACATCACAGATTTTAAGATGACACATGTTAATAGCTGCAGCTATTTAATTAATTCAATTTATGATCTCAAATGTGCTGATATATAGGATGAAGCAAAAGAGTTTTTTGGTGAGATTGGCAGGTAACCAAATAGCACCTTCCAATGAACCCAATTAAAGTGGGTGTAAGTGAACACCTTTTTGCTACCAAGTGGTCATGGATAAAATGACCTGCTAGAGTTATATAACCCAGGTGTATGTGTGCAGTTTGCAATGGCCTTATACAGTTCTACTAATTCAACCAAGATGCTTCTCAAATTTTGTTTGTAAGATGCCATCTTCAAGCTATATTTTGGTCAAATATCATGATTGATTCGAGTTTTTGACAGCAAACTGGTAGATTTAGAGATCAAGTTCTTCATAGACTATCCAGTTTGGTGATGGAAGGGGGATTGAACACTTCAGGAAGGTCTTGATTGAGCTGAGCCGTGGCTGTAGATCACAGCATTCTTGTTTCTCAGGCATCTTTCCCCCCTCTTTGGTTACTGTTCCCAGCATGCACAACACTTGTTCATCTTCTATAACCTCTATGGTACATTGGTACTAACCTGAAACTGGACAAAGCTGACTGGTTTCTTATTGATTTGATTTCGTGTGTCATAGCTGGAATGCTACTTTTAAGAGATACCAATGTCATGATTCTTTGTTTTGTGCTTGATTTACTGTGGTTTTTGCACTTTGTGAAACGATGAAATTGAGTTAATGAATTACGTATTTGACAATAGTTGTTAATACTCAGGAAAAACAACTAAATGCAACAATAGCTGCCGATGATCAAGGTGGCAACACCGGGCAGGTTATCTTTCACTCATCGCAGCCATGGACACATTCCATGAGTCACACCGTAACTGTATATTTCATTTGTATTATTATCTTGCTGTTTGTACAGATGATGGATGGAGCACAAATCAATGTTGATGTTACTGCACCTGGAGCAATAATTGCTCTAGCCTTGATATTTCTGAAGGTTACTTTTCTTAGTCGTTTGAATCCCTTTTTACCTCCTGTAAGAATTTATTTACATTGTTTTAGGAACACCCTGCCGAGTTTTGTATTATTGTGGTTCATATTACAGGTAGAGTCAGAAGAAATTGCTGCTAGACTCAGTGTTCCCAATACGCACTTTGATCTGCAGTATGTGAGACCTGATTTTGTTATGCTTCGCATTATAGCCCGGAATTTAATATTGTGGAGCCGGTAATCTCACGATTTCAATATGAAGTCTTAGCCTGGCTTTATGATAAATTGTTAACAGACTCGCAGTAAATTAGTGGCATAAAGGTAAAGAATGTTGTGATTTTGCAGAATACAACCTTCCAAAGAATGGATTGAGTCTCAAATTCCTGAAACTGTCAAGTTTGGTGTTTCAAATATGAGTGAAGGGGCTATTGACAGTGATGAATTTGATGCTGAAGCCCTCTTTCAAGCTTTTGTTAATATTGTGACTGGAGCATGCATTGCACTTGGTTAGTAGTCAATATTTGTTTTTGAATCCCCGTTCCCCTGCTGATTTTCTTTGGAGTCTATTACTGTACTGCTTTGCTACAGTGACTGTGACTGACCTACTAGGTGCATAGCCTGTTGCTGCAGAATGCCATCTGCTTTTGTAGACTGTCCCTTGATTATGTGTCGATTATGAGTTCATACAGCTTTCCTGGTTACCGTCTTTCCTATTTCTGACGGAAGTACTTGGTTATCTTCTTTGATCGACCATTTGGAGTGAAGATAGAACTCAGTTTAATTCGCGAATGCATGAGGAGACTCTTGATATTGTTGGACCAGTACAACATCGCATTAAATATTCTTTTTCACTTAGCAGACTTTTGCTGCCATTTACCAGCATTATCAATGATTTTCAGGACTCAGGTATGCAGGCAGCAGAAATGGTGATGCCCAAGAACTACTCTACACTTATGCCGTCCATTTTCTCAACGAGGTACATACATGTCTATGCAATCTTAATTCTTAAATGGTACTTGGGTAATATGGTTAATCTTTTCTTATGCAGATTAAACACATACCTGTTCGAACTCCAAGTATATTACCAAAGGGATTGCTGCAATATGTTGATCGTGGAACTCTTGAGCTCTGCTTGCACCTTATTGTTCTCTCTCTATCTCTGGTTTGTGAGAATGAGTATATCATTATTTTATGTAGAATTGGTACATCCTTGTAGTTGTTGTGTTGCACACTTTTCATGAAGTTGTCTTTATACATTTCAAATACTGGTGATTATCATAATAAAATAGTGTCGTCCATGTTTTGATAATTTGTGTTTCTTTTTTGTTAAGGTAATGGCAGGATCTGGACATTTACAAACTTTCCGCTTACTGCGTTATCTTAGGGGAAGATGTTCCGCAGAAGGACAAGTGAATTATGGACTGCAGATGGCTGTGAGTATTGTTACTAGGTGTGATGAACAATTGTATTTTCTTTAAAGTTAAAAGGCCAGAAGACTAAGAACTGATATTTTATTTTATGGCATATTTGAGGAGTCTAAAGGGGCAACCTTTGGTTGATGTGGTTCTGGCTCCTGGCAAATACCGGTCAGTTTCCCGGAACCACCCTGGGACCATTTCAACTGGTTTGCCCCATAAATAGTCTCTTTTGGGCTATGTTAGATGTCGTGACATTTATAACTAGGAAAACTCAGGAAAAATTGAAAAAAATAAATAAATTAGGAAAATTCTGGAAACCTTCTGGTTTTGCCTGGTTTTATGGAACCGGCCTGCTGGTGCTGCAGTCATATGAAAATTACACTAAAATAGCACTTTTATGATCGTGTGCATTCCGAGAGAGACATAAAAAATAGGAAAAAGAACTTGTAATTTATTGCTTTCAGTCTGGTAAATTTCTAACGTTTTAAAATACCCAAAGATGATTCAACTGTGGTGATTCTGTTCAAACTTTTTACTACAGTTTACCACATCTTGTTGGTTTATGTTGAAATTTGTAAACTATACTGAGTCCGAGATATCATCTGGTTAACTCACCATTGTATGAAACTAAATCACAAAGTCTGCTACTTTCAGAGAAGTTACCTGTGCGTTTTGACATGCTAATAGCTCGTTTTGTCACTTTGTGAGGACATGGGGTAATCTGGATGGGTAGATCCATCAGGTCATTTACCTGGTTTATCTACAATGTAGGTAAGTTTGGCTAAAGGATTCTTATTCCTTGGAAGTGGTACACACACATTTTCAACCTCGAATGGTGCAATTGCTGCATTATTGATTACACTTTACCCACGTTTGCCCACTGGACCAAATGACAATCGCTGTCATCTCCAGGTACTCTCTTTTACTTTCTGAGTTATGGACTTTTCGCTATATGATAGCTTCTCCTGTTGCAAACAAATTGAAGTTCTCTATATGGCACTGTAAGCAGGCATTCAGACACCTGTACGTATTAGCTACAGAACCTCGATGGGTTCAGACAGTAGATGTTGACACAGGACTTCCGGTGTATTGCCCACTTGAAGTGACAGTTGCTGAAACAGAGTATTATGATGAGACTAATTACTGCGAGGTGACACCGTGTCTTCTGCCAGAACGCTCAGTGGTATGTATAGTTGATTGCAGCAATATTTGTTTGTTGAAATAATATGCCGAATAAAAATATAAAGCTTTCAGATAAGAAAACATGTTTAGCACATCAGATGTTGTAATAAGTTGCAGTCAAGCTAGTGGTCTACCAAATTACTTTCTGCTTGTGAACTAATGGCATGTGGGACACTCAGAAATAACTTCTGGTATAGCCGGGCAGTAGGTATTTGTTATTTTGTATTGTTTTACTGCTGTTAGCACGAGTATTACTATTTGGAGAAAATGATTTTACTAGAGCTACAAATTTCTTCGATATTTGGAAAATCGTCTTGCACTCTTCCTGATCACATATAAGCACGATGTCACGCCCCTGGGGTAAGGAGCTTATTGGATAGCTATGCGAGGTGGGTGGTTTTTTCGACCAGGAGCCGTGGTGAGAGGAGAAGACACGCAGAAGAAGGGCTCGTTGATATGCTAGGACGAAGGAGGATAGGGAAATTCAGATATAACTATTCTTGCTTGCCTTCATAGATCGATTCAGTAGCCCTTACCTTCCTAACAGCTTAAATCTTGTTATGAATAGCGATTGTATTCATCATAAGGCCAATGTGTCAATATATATAAGTCAAGTATAACATATATGCAGAAAACCCTCTATATAACAGGGTAAATACATAGCTAATAATACACATCTAACACCCTCCCTCAAACTTATGGTGGGTCAACAACATGAAGTTTGAAGAGGCTATTCTGGGCTCTGATCTGTGCCTTCATGAAGAAGTCTGCCAATTGAAGCTCTGAAGGCATATACTAAAGAGTAACAACCTGGTTCTGCACCTGCGTTCGTATGTAGGAAGCATCAACACTAATATGCTTGGTAAGCTTATGCTTCATCGGATCTTTAGCAATGTTATTATCACTTGTATTGTCAGACAAAAGATGAGCCGATGCAGAAACAGAAATACCAAAAGCCTCAAGTAACCACTATAGCCAAGTAACCTCCGCAATCAACAAAACCATAGCTTGCAACTCAACCTCAACACTCGAACTAGAAATTGTTGTTTGCTTCTTAGTCTTTCAAGCAATTAGAGAACTACCAAGAAAAACGTATTAGGCAGAGAGGGTGCCCTGCTGAGAGAAAACTGAGTGCCCTGCTCGACAAGAAAACCATGGATTCCCGACAACTACTTAGCGGAATCAGCATAAAAAACACGAATAGGAGTCAAACTGAGTACGGATCATGGTGGCAAAATTCTTGTAGATGGATAGAACTTCACTATGAGATGACAAAGTATGTCCATGTGTGTCGAGAAAAATTATCAATAAAATTATATTATATTGATGATCTTTCAAAACATACATCAGAATGAACAAGATCAAAAGGACGCTGAGACACTGACTCACTAGAAAGACAGATGAACTAATGACGAACCCACGAGACATAGACCCTAAAAGACCATGACGAACTAATGAAGACAGACGCGACCCACAAAGATGCCCCAAATGATGATACCACTGAGCACAAGATGCGGTGGAGAATGCAGTAGATGCGGATGCGGTGGAGACAACGAAACTAGCAGGGGCAACGGAAGGAGTAAAATTCCCAAAGATGCCATAAATCACGGCGACGAGGGCCAGTATCTACCAGATTCTCCGTCCTGTGACGCAAAGAGATATCATCTGTTGTCTAAACAGTGATAGAAGCAGCTAGAGGACTAATGGAAGTAAGACTGGTGGAATCAGATGTCATATGAAAGGAAGCACCAGAGTTGAAGAATCCAAGGTGATATACCTGAGGAAGGAGAAGTATGTGGTCTCTCACTAGAAGATTGTGCATCAGAACCAGCAGAATCGTTCGGTGCAAAGCCAGCCATACGACACAGTAGTGTGAGAATCTCCTGTGACAGCAGCTGACCTGCACCACGAAGGTGAATCTCAATACGAACAGCTGCAAGGGCCTCCAACAGTCCCAAGAGGGTGGCGAGCCAATAACTGAGCATGAGTCTGCTCATACTCAGCCCGGAGACGTGTCAATAAGTCGTAGATGAGACGAAGCTCCAGGTAAGACTGCTAGCGCTTACAACACTAACAAGTGTGGCAAACATAGTGGCATTGTAGAGAATTAGGGGAACACCTCACGCCCAATGTAGGGGGGGGGGTGACTTTCATATATATAGCCATGTACAACTTGTGTTACAAGAAAGGGTATACATATCTCTAATACCCGCCCGCAGTCACAGCGGGAGGGAACTGGACGCAGAGACTGGACCTAAAGTCACTGAACAACTGTACAGGCAGTCCCTTATTCATGATGTCCGCGAACTGATGTGCGGAGGGAACATGGAGCACACGGATCTGTCCCAAAGCAACCTTCTCGCGGACAACACAATAGACAATAGTCGCCGAAGGAATCGAGACATGAAGCTCCTGAAGCAACTGTCGCAGCCAGCAGCACTCAGCAACCACATGTGCAACAGCTCGATACTCTGCCTCTGCACTGGAGCGGGACACTGTAGGCTGCCGCTTGGAAGACTAGGAGACCAAGTTGTCGCTGAGGAAAATGCAGTAGCCGGAGGTAGATCGCCGAGAGTCTGGGCAGCCAGCCCAGTCAGCGTCGGAGTAGGCAGTGATGGAGGACACACCGGCGGTGCCGAGATGCAGACCGGCGTCGAGGGTGCCCTTCACATAGCGCAGGATGCGCTTGATCAGAGCAAGGTGCGGCTCCCGCGGGTCGTGCATGAAGAGGCAGGCTTGCTGAACGGCGTAGGCGAGGTCCGGTCGAGTCAGAGTAAGGTACTGTAGAGCGCCAGCAAGACTCCGGTACTCCGAGGGGCTGGCAACAGGAGCGCCGTTAGTCGCGGACAGCTTGGCTCGAGAGTCAACAAGTGTCGTTGTAGAATGACACTCGGCCATGCGGCCCGCTGAAGAAGATCAACGGCATATTGTTGCTGGGACAGAAGTAGGCCGTCGGAGGAGCGCGTGACAGAGATGCCGAGGAAGTGGTGGAGAGTACCAAGGTCCGTCATGGCGAACTCGGAGCTGAGCCGGGCGGTGATGCGCTGCAGAAGGGTTGGTGAAGATGCCGTCAAGACGATGTCATCAACGTAGAGCAACAGGTAGGCGACATCATCTCGATCTTTATAAATAAAGAGAGACGTGTCAGATTTTGCCGCCGTGAAGCCGTGCGTGCAGATGTACGAAGCAAACCACTGGTGCCATGCCCGAGGAGCCTGCTTGAGACCGTATAGTGACTTCTGCAAAAGACAGACGAGTCAGGGGCCGAAGGGTCGACGAAGACGGAAGGCTGCTGGCAGTAGACAGTCTCCTCAAGGTCGCCATGAAGAAAGGCGTTTTTCACGTCGAGCTGATGAATGGGCCAGTCCCGTGAGGCAGCAATGCTGAGCACAGCACGGATGGTGGCCGGCTTGACTACCGGGCTGAACGTCTCGTCGTAGTCGACACCTTGCTGTTGGGAGAAGCCGCGGACAACCCAACGAGCCTTGTGGCGGGCAAGCGACCCATCGGAGTGGAATTTGTGTTTAAAAATCCACTTGCCCGTCACAATGTTAGCGCCAGGTGGTCGAGGCACTAGTCGCCAGGTGCCATTGCTGATGAGAGCTTGGTATTCATCCGCCATGGCAGCGCGCCAGTTGGGATCAGCCAACGCGCTGCGGTAGTTAGTTGGCAGTGGCGAGGTCGACGTAGCGGAGAGATTCCGGTAGGTTACAGGCTGCACTGCTCCTGTTTGCAAACGAGTCATGGGCCGTTGCGCAGGAGCAGAAGGCAGCAGGGTCTGTGTGGCGACCCGGCTAGCAGTGGGAGCCGGCCGGGGCGATGGAACAGCACGGGGCGGCGAAGGCGGGCAGGCAACCGTTTCTGCGGCATCCTGCGGCTGCATTGCAGCAGTAGCGGCATCCCCGGCGGTCTCTCCAGCGGCCGATGGGCCAGTCCCGGCTGTGTGTGTAGGGGGCTGGGGCGGACGACGCTGGTACACCATGCCGAAGCGGCGGTCGGTTGCTGCAGCAGGTGGTGCCGGCGATGCAGACTCCGGTGCGCGATGCTGATAGACGGCGCCGAAGCGGCCAGACCCTCCCGGAGCATTAGCCGGGGCGAAATGTCGAGCGGGCTGAACAGCAGGGCCGGCCATGATGACGGCCGGGTCGTCGATGAACGACTGCTGAGGAGCAACCGAAGAAGAAGGCGGCTGCTCAACACCCGAAGGTGGAGCAACCGATGCAGCGGAGGAAACATCCTGCAGCAAAAAGTCAAGTGAAGAAGCACAAGACGGAGCGACGGCGAACGGAAACACCGACTCATCAAACACGACATGTCGAGAGATGATCACTCGCCGTGTAGATATATTGAGGCACCGGTAGCCCTTGTGGGAAGAGGGATACCCGAGAAACACGCAGAGCGCGGAACGAGGTGCAAGTTTGTGGGGAGTTGTGGCACTAAGGTTGGGGTAACACAAGCAGCCGAACACGCGAAGGTGCGAGTAATCTGGAATGGAGCGATGAAGGAGCTGGTACGGGATTTGGTTGCCGATGGAAGAGGAGGGTCGCCGGTTCAGTACATAGGTGGCTGTGGCAAGTGCCTCGGCCCAGTAAGCCGGAGGCATGGAAGCATGAATGAGGAGGGCGCGGATGGTGTTGTTGATGGTGCGGATCATACGCTCGGCTTTGCCATTCTATGGAGAAGTGTATGGGCAAGAAAGGCGAAGAAGGATGCCGCGGCTTGACAAGAAGGTGGACATGGCATGATTAACGAATTCAGTGCCATTGTCAGCCTGAAAGCATTTAGGAACAGAACCAAACTGAGTCTGAGCGTATGCAACAAAATCAACAAAATGACTATAGACTTCGGATTTCTGACGCAGCGGAAAGGACCAGCAAAAATGACTGAAATCATCAAGCATGACCAAATAATATTTGTAACCTGAAGTACTAAGGACTGGAGACGTCCATACATCACAATGAACTAGAGCAAAAGGTTCAGACGTAGTTGACACTGAACTAGCAAAAGGCAGACGTGTGTGTTTGCCGAGCTGACAGGCATGACACAAGGATCGCGTTGCTTTATTACACGTGATAACCGACATGTTGTGAAGGGAAGCAACGGCGGAGGCGGCCGGATGACCTAGGCGGTGATGCCATAAGGTGGACGAGACGGCGAGGCTGCAACTAGCGGCGGTGGATGGCGAAGCTGGTGAGATGGTGTAGAGGTCCCCGCTGCTATTGCAGCGAAGAATCACGCGTCCCGTCCATGGGTCCTTAACAGAAAAGCCAGAAGCGTCAAATTCAATGGAACAGTTATTATCACGTGTAAACTGACGAACTGATAGAAGATTGCGCACAAGAGCAGGTGCAACAAGAACATTGTTGAGGTAAAAGGAGGTGTCGGCTGTGGGAAGGATGGAAGTGCCACGACTGGTAACAGGAATGGAGTGACCATTTCCCACAGTGATAGATGAAGAGGAAGGAGGGAGGCGGGTGAGTAATATACCATCCGAGGAGGACATATGGGACATAGCACCAGTGTCGAGCACCCATGGACTAGCACCCTGAAGGGCCATTTGGTTCAGGGCGGCAATGAGGCCCGCCTGGTCCCATCCGCCATCCTGAGAGGCTCCGGGCGGCGGGAACTGCTGCTGCACGCCTGTCTGGGAGAAGTGAGCGGGCGTGAAGGCCGTATGAGCATGTGGAGCCGGCCCAAGGAGACCTTGCCCGCGCCAGGCCGGTTATTGCTGCTGCTGCTGTCCGGGCAGCGGGCCGAAGCAGACCCATGGCCCGGAGGGGGTTGGCGTGCGCTGACCCGCCTGGTGCTGCGGGTGGTCGCGTCGACCACCGCCGCCGCCGCCGCTTCTACCTCCACCGCCGCCCTTCTTGTTGTTGCGGCGGTTAGAGGAGGTTTGCTGACCCCCCTGTCCGTGCGTTGCGCCAAGGCACGTGGAGGCAGAGTGGCAAGCCGTGCCACATGTGGGGGAGCGGGCGAGAAGTGCGGTCTCGGAGGAAACCCTGCCTTCATTGGCAAGGCGAAGTTCCTTGAGAACGAGCTTTTCGCGCGCGGTGTTGAAGTCGGGAAGCGGTGTGGTGTCGGCGATGTTGTCCGCCGTGCTGGAGAAGCGCGGGTTGAGGCCGCGGAGGAGGTTGAGGACGAGCTGCGACGGCGAAACAACATGACCGACATCGCGCAGGGCATCGGCGACGGTCTTCATGCGCTGGCAGTAGTCGTTGATGGAGAGATCGCCCTGCTTCATCGAGGAGAATTCCTCATGCAGGAAGACGACACGGGGCTCCTTGTTGGCCAGAAAGAGGCCCTCGATGGCGACCCAAAGTTGGCGCGCCGATTGATCTTGCGCCATAGCGAGGTCCTGTACGTCGGCGGCGATGGAGCCGAGAAGCCAACTGTGGACGCAGGAATCGTCCATGACCCACTGGGGATCATTGGGGTTGGCCGGTAAAGTCCCATCAATGTGGCCGCGAAGGCCAAATTTCCCCACCAAGGACTTGAAGGCGCGCCGGCGGGCTGTAACAGAGGAGCGGCGGCGGCAGGCTGCAGCAGAGGAGCGGCGGCGGCGGGTTAGAAACCCTAGAAGCAGAGGAGGGGTGGCAGCGGGTGAAGAACAGAGGAAGGGGCAGCGGAAGATGCCCAGGAAAAGAAATCTGATACCATGTAGAGAATTAGGGGAACACCTCACACCTAATGTAGGGGGGGTGACTTTCATATATATAGCCATGTACAACTTGTGTTACAAGAAAGGGTATACATATCTCTAACAGGCATCTTCTTGTTGCAACGACTACTACTGTCGTATAACAGCAAGGTACAAGGGATCACTTGATGGTTCGTACTAGTTTTGCAAATGTGCCCACATCGTTTGTGCTGAAGCCAAACCAACGACATCCCCAGTGAGATGCATCTCCATGGCAGCCAGTAGAATAGAAGAGGCACGTGCATCCTCATCAATCCATGTTGGGTCCGGGCCACCAGAGTTGGGAGGCGGCAACAGATTCAGGCGACTCGAGATGGTGGCGGCCCGGATGGAAGAAGGCGACGTATCAGCGGTGGGCTGGAGGAGGCGCCAACGGATCCGGGTGATCATAGGCGGGAGGCGGCGACGGAAGAGCTAGCAACGCGGCGGTTGCAGAAGACGGCGACGATAGTAGGTGGCAGGGCAGAAGGTGGCGGTGTTGGCTGGAGAACGGCAAGCGTAGTGGAGATGGTAAAGCCTGGTGGCGGGTGTCTGGAATCGAAGTTCATAAGACCTAGGAAGCCCCATCACGACCTCCAAATTATGCGGGCATTGTAGCTTGAGGTCGATGCGAAGCGGGTCGCCTAGGCCCATAGTGAACAACTGGATTTGCTGCTGTTTGGAGAGAGGTTCAGCATGGTTCAGCAACACCAAAAATTTCTCTTGGTAGTTGGCGACCGTTCCTATGTGGGTTGTTGCAGAACGGGGAACCGAAGCGCAGATTGATGAGCTCAGTGAAGCGCCTCCATGTTGGTGTCCCGCCATCGTATTCCAGCCTGTAGTACCACTGCTGGGTGCTGTCAACTAGATGGTATGCGGCCAGCCATACCTTTTCTTCCAACGTGCGCTGCCCTCGAAAAAATTGTTCACAACGATTAATCCATGGCAAGAGATTGCTTTTACCGTCAAAGGTGAGGAACTCCAACTTATAGTAGTGGGGAGGTGCATGCTTTCTTGTCTGGATGGTAGGGGCAAGCGGTGCATCTTTTGCTGCCAGCAAAATCCCATCGCTTACCATGGCATTCGCCTCGTTGTTTTCTTAACGGGCAATGGTTGCTTGTTCTGTCTTCTGCACTTGATTGATATCGTTGAGCTTGGCCTTGATGGTGTTGAGTTTCTTCATCTGCTCTAGGATTTCCGCAAGCTGTGTGGCCACGGCATCACCGCCGCTGCCTCTAGACATCCTGTCATGTGCAGCGCCTAGCTCTGATACCAAGTTGCCATGCCCTAGGGTAAGGAGTGTATTGGATAGGTCTGCGTGGTGGGTGGTTTTGGCCTTGGCTTTCGACCAGGAGCCGTGGCGAATGGAGAAGACACGCAGAGGAAGGGCGCGCTGATAGACTGGAATGAGACGAAAGAGGATAGGGAAACTTAGAGATAACTATTCTTGCTTGCCTTCATAGAATGATTCGGTAGCCCTTATATAGATAGGCATACCTTCCTAACAGCTTAATCTAATGTGATCCCTATCTTCTAAACAAACCAAACTCTTAACTAATAAATACTTTCTAACCAAGGAAATATGCAAACTCCTAAAGATACATCTGGCTACTGTTCCGTATCCAGCACGGTTGCTCCTTGCCGTTGCTTGTGTCGCACGTATGGGATGCCGTATTTGACACATGAGTACTCTTACCTGCACCATAAGCTGCATTTAATTCTGCCATTCTTTCATACTCATAATTGGTATAGTTAATCAGGAATTGGTGTACTTATGGTTTGATTTCTTTCTTCATATCCTCCGAGTAGTTATCTAGGATGAAAACTAGATATTTAGTGAAAGCTTAAGTAGCAGTTCGGCACCAACTTCATTCTAGTTATTCACCCTAAACTTTTGTATGACTTATGACACTTTGCTGAGAGTCTTCCCCCAACTTCCCATCCCCATGTTTGCATGTTGCGTTGATCCAAAAATGGTTCCCATGTCACGTGTAGGGATTCTCGAATTCACCCTCTTCATGCAACCCATTTTGCTGTCAATATGTCCAGTAAAAAAATAAGCTATGAATTAAGGTTACAGATAAACAAATAAAGTAGGAAAGCTACATGCAGGGGAAATATCTGGTGCAACGCCCTAGTATGGTGTAAACCTGTGTGAACTTGCGCATAAGATCTGAAATATTCTCAAAATATTAGTATGTTGGCCTGTTGGGGAAAGGACATTGCATGATCCTTTAGACTTTCATTATCAAACTTGATAACATTTGGGGGATACAAAATAAATGAATAGTGGTGTGTACTGTTAAATAAAATTCCTTTTAGTTGCATGTCTGTTTCATTCTTCCGAATGTAATCGACTTTGATCATGAAATTAGGGTCATAGAGCATCCCTCCCCCTTTATCCACAAATATTGAATCATATGGAAAGTTCACAAAGGTTTACACCAATGATTTGAACTATCTAAAAGGCTAATTCTATTGCAGCTGAAGATGATTCGAGTTTGTGGGCCTAGATATTGGCCTCAGGTGATAAAACTTATACCTGAAGGTACATAACTCAGTCTGAATACTTGACACTAGTTCAGAAAATATTTGTATAATATTGTTATTTCATGTCTCCTAAGTAGACAAGCCATGGTGGAGATCTGGAGACAAGACTGATCCATTCAATGGTGGAGTACTCTACATAAAGCGAAAAGTTGGATCGTGCTCCTACTCAGATGATCCAATTGGATGCCAATCTTTGCTTTCACGGGCAATGCATGAGGTTAATGTTTCGTTACACTTCTGACATGAGCCTTAGTGTTTCAGGAATGGCTACACATGTAATTTAACTGTTCTGTATCAATCTTCAGGTTTGTGATACACCATCTGCAAGCTGTAGTACTCAACTAAACAGTGCTACTCGTAGTTCATTTAGAGTTGATCAGTTAGTAAGCACATTTTCGGCCAATCCAAGCTTGATAGCTTTTGCAAAACTCTGTTGCGAGTCATGGAAGGACAGGCAAGTTATATATTCTCTTTGATTTTTGTCTTGTTTCTTATATATGCAGTGAAGAGCATTGCCTGTCGATCATATGTTAAGCACTACATGTATGGCACTATGATTCGGCCAACTTGTTTTTGTACTTCCTTATAAGGTGAACTTCCAATTGCAGATGCAATGGCAATTTTCAGGAGTTTTGCTCTCAAGTACTGTATGAATGTATGAGCAAAGATAGGCCAGCACTGTTACAGGTTTCTTACTGTTAACTTGTATCAAATTTTGTTGGCTCTCCATGCTTTATCAACTATCGTGTGTTCAGTCATTGTTATATTTCTCTTTCAGGTCTATATCAGTTTTTACACAATAATTGAGTCAATGTGGGAGCATCTGAAGATTGGGGATTTTCCTTTCTACGACTCTCTTTTTCTTTCCAGCTTGAAGGTTTGTACTGAGTGCTCTACATCTGACCTGTTCCTCTTTGTTACCAGGTTGAGTTGCTCGCAGGTTCCAAAAACTGTTTCCAGCAGAAATTCCAGCCCTGCTGCCAGAAACTTTTTTTTGTGTGTGTGGTTGGGCCGCCTTTTCTCTTTTTCGTTATTTTGTAAGGTTTCTATCTTCTCTAAATGTTAGAAGATGAAGACATCTTCCTCCACTAGATCAAAATTGCACATAGGTCTGCTCATCTTGGCTAGTTTTAGAGATCCCGGTGAATTGCCAGGAAATGGCTTGTCTGGATTTGGAATCTTGATTTCAAATTGTGGTGCTGTGCCTGTAACGGAAGAAATTCAGCATCACATAGTTACCAATTTACCCTATTATGCCATAGCAGCTTCACATTCATCTTCTGTTCTGGTGTTAATGTACCTTTTACTCGGAAAATTCCCAACCTTTTGTAATATTACTATTGTTTTTCTTTCCAATTTGCAGGTTGCATTGGCCTATAATGGAGCATTAGTTGATGGTAGAATCACAAATGGAGGCATTATTCAGTCGACGTTCTTGGAATCGCTCATGAAGCGCGTGGAAGACATTTTCGCAGAATTGCCGGACCTAAGGGACAACCTCTTCAATTACTTGAGCACAGGCAAATGGCCTGATGCCCAAAATGACGCAGTGCTCCTCTCTTGGTATCTCCAGTGGTACAGCATCCCGCCTCCCCATGTTGTGGCATCTGCAATTGAAAAAATTAAGCCCCGAGCTCCCACCGGTGTGTCAATGCTCCCACTGCTTCGCCTCCTGCTGCCAAAGACGCACCTTGTAGGACTGATGGAGATTGAGAAGCATCAGGTAGCCACGGGGCCCTAAAACTGCGCGTTGGAAATTGAGGCAACGCTGGGCCTTGTGCGTGCAGGTTTTTAGATGGGACACCCCAAATCATCGAGCATTACAACAAATATCAAGCAATGCCAAGCAAGTGCGGTTGATGACAATGGTGTGCGAGGAAGCGAGTGATTGCAGCTCTTGTTCTGAATTTAGGGGCTTAGTGAAAGGCAAATTTGCACAGATTGTGATGAATGATGACCCGTAATTGAGTTAATTTATTATGTGTCTGGTTAATTCTGATGATAATTTAGGCACCCCTTTTCCGCTTGTTTTTATCGGATAGCAGCTTAATTTAGCAGAACTATGGTAGGAATGGACATTCTTGCCAGCCAGGAATCAAGTTCATCCTCATATTTTATTTATTTATTGAAATCAGTCCATCCTCATTCTTTTTTCTATTCTGGGCGAAGTTTGTTTTCAGTATGTCTGCAGCCGGAAAGAAAAGAGGGGAGTGGACATAAGAGCACTATTCGTACGAAATATCATGTTTTAACATGGTAACCTTTTTTTACTGTTGGATGGAAGCGATAATTTAGTCGTTGACAAATACGCTTGAAGATAAAATGCTACGATCGTCGGGACATTTTGTTCTGTGCATCCGGGCACTTAAAATGCAACAAGCAATGAATTGCGAGCCGGACAAGGTCGCCAGGTAGGCTTGGAACTCTCGAGCTGGATGGAAACGAGCTTGCCGCCACCGAGTACCATCACCGGGCGCGATGGCGGTGTTTCCCAGCTTGCCGCTGGTGTACCTAGTGGCGAATCCATCGTGGGTGCTTGTAGGGGCTCGAGCACCCCCTCCTATCGTGGAAGAAGACCCCCCCCCCCCTCCTAGTCTCCCACTGTTGAACGTCGGGCGTCGGCGTCGCCGTGTGACCGTGTCGTCACCCAGGTTGAAGAACTCGGTAGAACTCCGCATGAGGGCAGGCCAGGCGGTGTCTTAAGGCCCATCACCCTAGCCGCCAGCTGGCCCAAATACCCGACGAATCCTGGCCCAAAACCCCAACAAGAACAGTCAACATTAAACAGGACAACAGTAGATCCGTAGATACGAGATCAGATCGAGGAAGATGAACAGCACGCCTCAACAGTAGATCTGGTCGCCGAGTCGGAGAGAGATCGTCGCGATGTCGCCCGCAGCCTGGCGGCTGGCGCAGCGGAGGGGGAGCCGGGGAGGGGAAGGCGGCCAGCGCGGCGGAGGGGGAGGGCCGGGAGGCGATCGGCGTCTCGACGCAGAGGGGGAGGCCAAAGGCGGCTCGACGCGGCGGAGCGGAGGGGCCAGCCGGCCAGGGGAGGCGATCGGCCACGCGCGGGCAAGGTCGAGCGGCGGAGTGGGGCTAGCGCCTGGCGGGTGGCACGCGGGCCTTCGGAGTTCGGACGCATCGCCAGTGCCGGCATCGGAGTCGGGACAGACGGCATCACGGTCTCACAGAGTCAGAGAGGACGAGGCGCTCAGGCACTGTGTTTCTATGGAATGTGGTGACTGGTGAGGTGTGCAGCACTGAGGTGAGGTGAGGCGAGGCCTTATGGCCTGGTGATGATTTGCAGGCTTGCGGCTTTGCGCAGTTGCGCTGCGCAGCACTGAGCCATTGACGCGTGACCCCGTGGGGACCGACGGCCGACCAACGACAGTGGATTCCCTGGTTTGGTTGACTGTTCAATGTAAGTGAATGTCCTATTTTATTTGTGTTCTACCAATTTGCCAAGTTGTTTAATCAGTTATTAACTAGTTGTTGTTTAATTATTCTTAGACTTATAAAAATGGAGAAGCGAACTTTGCACAAATATCTCTCAAATAATGCAACTAGCAGTAACCCTCCAATCATAGAAAGAGAACTGAAGCAAAAAAGGTTCGGCATGAATTTAATCTAGATGATATTATTGCCGATCCAACATGTCGCAAACCAATTGAAGATTATCCTAATGAGATTAGAGATTAAGTTAGGAGAGCATATTTGTTAAAGGGTCCAACTCAACCAATTGGTCATGATTTTCCAAAGAAAATGCAAGGTTCAATTTCAAGATCCTTTCAAGAATCATGGTATAGGAAGTTCGACTGGTTGGAATATAGTGTGGAAAAGGATGCCACATATTGTTTCTATTGCTTTTTTTTAAGAAGCCATCACACCCCACTCACTTTGGGAGGGTAGTCTTCACAAAAGTTGGGTATGTGAATTGGAGAAGTGCTATGGAATCTTTCAAACAACATGTTGGTGGACCTACTAGTGTCCACAACACTGCAATGCTAAATTGTGAAGATTTTCAAAATCAAAGAGCAAGTGTTGATCATAAATTAAATACCTATAGCAAGGAGTCCGAAATTGCATACAAGATTCGTTTGACTGCTTCTTTAGATTGCACAAGATATCTCATTCAGCAAGGTGAAGCTTTTCGTGGACACGACGAATCATCTACTTCCATGAATAAGGGCAATTTTAGAGAGTTGGTAGATTGGTACATTGATAAAAAGGCAGATGTGAAGGAGGCTTTTGAATTTGAGTGTGCTGGAAATTGTTTGATGTTTTATCCGGATATACAGAAGGAACTCGCAAAATGTTGTGCACAGGAGGTCACACAGGTGATTAAGGATGAGATTGGAGATAGAAACTTCGCAGTGCTTATTGATGAGTCACGTGATTCATCAATAAAGGAGCAGATGTCCGTGATTGTGAGGTTAGTTGTACATATAATATTTTTTTGTCATATCATTTATGATTTGTGTATTGTGGTTTTGTTTTAACTTTGTAAAATTCATACTATGTAGGTTTGTAAATAAAGAAGGGAAGATCATGGAAATGTTTATTGGTATTGAGCATGTCACTTTGTGTACATTTATTGCATTGAAGGAAGCTTTGGTTCGTGTGCTTGCTAAGGTTGATCTACCTATTTCTAGGCTACGCGGACATGGTTATGATGTAGCTTCAAATATGAGTGGGGAATTTAATGGCTTGCAGAGATTAATACGAGATGAGAATCCGTATGTTTTCTATGTCCATTGTTTCGCCCACCAATTGCAATTAGTGGTTGTCACTATCGTAAGTTGTAGTGGTGCTATTGCTGATTTCTTCAACTATGTTCCCTTGATAGTGACCACTGTGAGTGCATCTTGCAAAACAAAGGATGCTTTGATGGAAAAGCATCAGGAAGTCTTATTAGAGAAATTGGAGAATGGTGTGCTTTCAATAGGAACATGCTTGAATCAGGCAACTGACCTAGCTAGACTTGGAGATACTAGATGGGGTTCACATCTTAAAACATTAGTTCGTATATATACCAAATGTGGGAATCAATGCTTGCGGTGTTAGAGATGATATGTAAAGATGCAGCATATCCTTCAGGTCATGGTGGAGCAGCAGGTTTGATACAAAAGATGGAGAGCTTTAAATATGTGTTCATCATGCATTTCTTGATAGACTTATTGAGCATTACACATGAGTTGTCACTTTCTTTGCAAAGAAGAGATCAAGATATTATTGAAGCTATGGGTTTGATTGTGGATGTGAAAACACGCTTGCAAGACATGAGGGACAATGGGTGGGAGCCATTGTTCGACACAGTAAAAAGCTTTTGTGAGTCAAATGAGATTGATGTACCAAATATGGATGATCACATCGGAGTAAAGGGTAAATCTGCACGTCGGAAGCATAAAGTTACTCTCCTTCACTATTATCGGATTGATATTTTCAATGTTGCTCTTGATGCTATTATAGCAAAGATGGATCATCGTTTCAATGAAGTTTGTTTAGAGTTATTGGTATGCATGTCTTGTCTTGATCTAAGCAACCTCTTCTCTAAGTTTGATGTGCAAAAGTTAGTTCGCCTTGCTGAGATATATACAGCAGATTTCACCATAGATGACTGTTTGTTGTTAAGAAATCAACTTCAAACATTCATTCTCAATGTTAGAAGAAGTGGTGAATTTCGTGAATGTCGTGATCTTGCAAAGGTTGCTCAAACGATGGTTGAAACCGGGGGAAAAAATATAACTTTTGCATTGGTGTATCGCCTCATCGAGCTCACATTGATACTTCCAGTGGCAACAGCATCAGTTGAAAGAATTTTCTCAGCAATGAAGATTATTAAAACAGATTTGCGCAACAAGGTATCAGATGAATGGCTTAATGACTTGATGGTGTGCTACATTGAGCGAGAGATATTTAGAAGCCTTGATAACAAAAGAATCATTCAATGCTTTCAAGACATGAAAACTCGTAGAGTGAAATTGTGTCGCAATCAGATTTAGTGACTTAGTGGTATGTTTTCATTTCATTTTTAATGTTTATGGACATTCACAATTTAATATTGTATCTCTACATTTGGTATTTTTTTATCTACAGATCGGTATTCACATATTTATGAAGATTTGGGGGCACATTATCCATTAGCAAGGTACTAAATTTTTTGTATTGTACATTTTCAATTTGTTCTCTTTCTATTTATGTATGAATTTGATATTCCAATGGCAAAAGACTAGTGGATGTAGCTTTGGTATATTTATGTTGTGCTATAGTCTCAACAATAGAGCTCCCCCTCTATTTTCATCCTGGATTCGACACTGGGTGTACCGTATCCAGTGCCGGTTAAGTAGACGGCGATTTCATCAAAGCCGACACCTACACATGTTACAAAGTATTTTGCTAACATACTAACTTCTTTTTTAAGTGACAACACCGATAATTGATTTGTCCTACTCGCTGTAACCACCATGAACCGACCTCATTGAAGGAGAGGTGTTGCCATCTATTAGTAAAACAAAGCTAAAAGAAGGCATCACTTTCACTCTCAAAAGTTAGAAATTACACCATCGATTATGATGGATTCATACTTATAACAAGGTGACTAAAGGTGAATTAGCGATGGCAACGGTCATGGCGTAAGGGCGGTGCTCGGTGGTGGTGAGGTATAGTGACGAGTTGGTCATGGCTGTGGTTATTAAGGCTCAGGGCGATAGGGCGAAGCTCGTGACATGGACAGGCAAGGTATAATGACGGTGGTTTGCTCGGTGTGGTGTGCATGCGCACGTGACGACATGGTCGGTGGCGTGGTTGTCTTCCTGCACAACTTTGGCGAAGATGATGAGGAACAGGGGTGCGATTGGGGTCATAGATTGTTGAGAAAGGTAGTAGTGGCATCAATTTCTAGTGGAAGGCAAAGCAGACAAAGGATTTTAGGATTTGGAGGTAGATGGTGATGGAGTGCAGAGGTTGGTGTCTTTAGGATGTTACACGAAAAGAGCAAGGAGAGGAAAGAGGGTAAAAGAGTTTTTTGTGGCCCACCTAACGGTGCCCGTATAGGGACTTAAAAAAGAAACTCGATGGCATATAAAGAGTTGAACTTTTTTCGATGGCAAATCGGAGATCAGATTAACTCGCATGCAGCGCATGCAGAAAATTATCTCATTGTTTTTCTATTGCTTGGTACAGGGTACCATACTTGGTCGTGCCTCCAGGAAAAAATTTTCTAACACATAACTTGCAGTGCCCTCTCTCTGCTCTCTTGGCACCGGTCAATTCCACACACTAAGTGAACGGTAACAAGGATAACTCTATGTTTCAATGTAAACATATGTATTATAATATCTAGCCATGCAATTTTGCGGGGAATTAACAACGCACATCTTGGGCCGGAAATACATTCAACTTAACTTCTTTCGTACACTTTGTTTTGGAGTAGATTTAGGGTCATCTTAAGGCATACAACTTGGTCACGGGTTCAAATTCCAGAGAATCAGGTGGGAATTCTATACAAATAACTCACTTCGTGAGAATCAAACTCTGGTCATTAGTCAAAGAGACTAGATGTAATCCCATTATTAATTAGCTCACACGAAAGTTCACACATTATTAATTAGAGGAGGGTTTATTCACAGCTATTCACATTGTTTAACACTTCGGTGATGGAGGCGGAGCTACAGGGTGGTCCCTGTGGGCCGCGGACCACCCTGCGCTCGGATAATGAGGCCTTCATGTATTTAATCATAATGCAAAAACTTGTTGAATCACAGCTACATTTTACCTCCCGCTAAATCATTTAATTTGCTCTATATGTGTCAAGCTAATAACACGCAATTTGGGAATCTAGTTGTACAGTAAAATCGTTGGCTAGCTTGGCATCTAGATGTACAATAAAATCGATGACTAGCTTGGCATGTTCATATTGAACGACAGTTGATGGTTTTTAGCTAAAATAAATAGTAATGACTAAAAAAAACTTTTAGTGGGAGGATACGAGTGGTGGGGAAAATAAAAAAGAGATGCATGTGCGAGACAGAAGCGAGAAGAGTGAGGTAGTGATATGTCTGTGTCCCATAACTTATTTTCAGGATGAGAGAAATAGAGAAATTATTTTAGAAAGTTAAATATTTATATTACCTTCTTTCTTCTGTGAACAGAAGTCGGTGTAAACGGTCTCGTAAATTTGCCGAGGTAGGTATTTGTTGTCTTAGCTTGCGTTTGCTCCAAATGCGGCTTTCAGGAAGTTACCCATGCAAGCAAACTCTTCTGATCTACTCCTTTATAAAAATGTATTTTTTAAATAGCTTTGTCCATAAATATAGAATGTATTTAATGTTCTAATATAAAATTAATGTGATGTTCTCTTTATATCCTGACAAGAAGAAGAAGTAGTGACGTACTGTTCTTCAACTACTGTGGGTATGTAATATTTCAATTCTATGTTAAGAAAGCTATATTCGTCTATTTTATGAAGTTCGTATGTCCTTTTTCCCTTAATTGCATTTCGTAATTCATATACTTATGTACCGACATGTTAAATTTATAGCGGTTAAATAAATCTTAGACAATGGACCACTATAGCTACAAATCCTGGCTACGCCATGGAGCAATAAAATTATACATTCGGATATTAGGAATCACTGACACCTTGCAAAATACCATTTGTCAAACTGGGGAAATCTCATCCGCAATGACCCTACCGTCGGAAGCAGTCGGATGAGCGATGTGCTCTTCTCCTCCTTCAGGAGGCGCCGGCTTCTGAAGCCTCTTCTCCACCCACACGCCCTCGATCACCTTCCACCACCTCCCAGTATCGTCAAGAGCACTTGAGCATGGTTGCACGCATCACGAATCAAAACACCTGTGGCCGACGCCGACTGTACCTTGTCGATTATCTTCTGAGAAAGGCTTCTTTCGTCGAGTGGTTGCTTGTCATGTTTACAGTGGAGGTCTGAAATGACCCCAAAATTTCAAAAATTTTGAAATTTGTTTGATTTTGCTTGAATTCGAAAAATTTACCAAATTGAAAAACCTTATTCATTTGCCGCTTTCCTCTTCTGAAGAATATGCCTTCATCCTTGCCTTGGGGCCTTCTGCCTTGACGCCATCTCCCCTATTCCCTCTACCACCCGGCCGTTCGCTGTTCGCGCACTCGCTCGCTCGCCCTCACCGCTCAATGCTGCCATTCCGTCAACGATCGCACAGCGCCGCGCCACCTTGCCGACCGGCCATTAATTAGCCGTCACACCGCTTCTGGCCACACGCCTTCTCCCATTGCCGTTGCCGACCTCGCTGCTGCCACCTTGACCGCCAGCCACTCGACACGGGCCCAGCTCCTTACTTCTCCCCGCCAGCTTGTGCGCTCGTGCCAGAGATGTGAAAACATCTAGGCCTCTACAAATTAATTTTGATAATTAATGACAACATTATGTTTTGAGACTAACACATGTGCTAAGATGTTTCAAGGTTTAGTCCCAGACTACGGATGGCAAACAACAATGGCATACAAAGATTATGAAGGATCGACATGGGTCAAGAACAAGGTAAAATATAGCTTTAGGATCCCTTTTTGTAGTTTTGCCAGTCTCGGTATTTGGAGGAAAAAAAACCCAGATTTTTAGGCTAGATACCGTACTATAAAGGAGGATGATGGCTAGTAGCTTAAGGATTTACTTTATGCCATCTTGATTAACAAAAAGTCATACATGCATCTTGAACAACCTTTTGAAAACCTTTATCAAGAAAATCGGTAGCATCGTAGGCACCATACAACACTACGTGCCAGTGGTATGACCACATTGAAAGATCAAGCTCCATTTAAGTTGGTTTTGGTGATAATGACAAATACTATTAAGAGGTTTTGGTGATAATGACAAATGCATTTGTGAGACTAACCTTGTTTATTGATTATGATATTACTTAGTCTCACATGGATGAAAAATATGAAATCATTGAGGTATGCATTCGATATCTTTCTTATAATCTTGTTACATTCCTCACATCTAAATATATGATTAAATGATAAATCCATATGTGAGACTAATATATTTGTTTAAGTATATTATTGCTCAATCATATTTGTATGAATAAGGTGAAATCAAAGAGGTATGCAATCGAAATCATATTCTTATATATTAGTGCATTTCTTGGATCTAAAATATAGATTGAATTGGATAAATAGTTCAAAATGAATATGTGTATATGTCTTCATTGCACATACTTGTATGCACACATTTAGGGGGAGTTCACTCTATGTTTAGAGGTTTCATAAGTATTGATCTATGTTTTCTTTAATACATATATTTAGGATCTTTACTTTGAAACATATCCTTTGAGTATATATAGCTCGTGTAGTTCATATATACTCATCTGCAATTGGGTTGTCATCTAACTTCTGCATTATGTGTTAATGTTTGGATGATTAATGATGACCGGATAAGTAAGTTTTGCTTTGGAGACTTATTTTAGAGTATACAATTGTTGTGTACATGTTATATACTCAAAATACTATCTTTATCTCATTATTTATTGAGATTGTCATGAATTACCAAAAAAAAGATTGTAAAATCTAGTCCCTCCATTATGTGTTAATGGTGAAGTTTAGTAATTGATGGCTATTGACTTGTGGACTAACATTTTTCATGAGTTGGATGAATAGGTTAGATTCCACAAATAAGGAAGATTTGGGATGACTTCATGTGTTGAAGATCATCAATTCATGTGGTGGATGCATCATAAATTGATGCATGTCCAAGAGGAGATGATCATGTATTGATCATCAAGTCAAGTGAAGACCCATCATGTAATGATGGAACTGAAGTAATGGATGCAACATGAGTTGATGCAGGTCAAGACTGTGACTCAAGGCAAATGTGTGGCTAGCTAGGGTTAAGGATGTGTTTATAGTCTTTTACCAGTCTTTGTGTTTGGTTGGAAGATCGGATTGGTAGTATTGATTGTCGTACTATTAAAAGGGGTCTTATCTAGTAGTTTGAGTCTCATCATGTGTTGATAGCTCAACCTCACTTATTCTAGCTCTCTTTGGCATGCGGCTTGTATTTGCGAATGTGTTTTGCAAATAGTTGAAGGTCATGTGTTGAATCTGTGTAATATGAGACTATACATTGCAAATGTGTTTTGCAAGTGTTCGAAGTCCATTTATCCTACTTGTTGTGGTATGAGGTTTATATTTGTAAATGTGTTTTTGCAAATAGTTGAAGCTCATATACAATCCTTGTAGCATGTGACTTTGATTTACGATTGTGTTTTGAAAACACGTTAAGTCCATGTACCTATTACTTGTGTCATGATTTTAAAAGTGTACAAATTTATTTTACAACTTGTTGAGAATCAAATTTAATCCTTATGTGCATGATGTTATAGCTTGCATGTGTTTTGCAAAATCTATTGGAGTATTTACATTTGTTAGGAAAATCGAAACTACAACTGTGTATGTAGCAGTACTATCATAGGTCGGAAGTACCAGCTCTGTGTGAGCGGTACTACCGGACATCGGAAGTACTGGTATGTGTTGCGCGATACTACCTAATGAGCGGTCCGAACGGCTCTGTGTGAGTGGTCCAATCGGCCGGCGGAAGTACCAGCTCTCTATGAGTGGTACTACCGGAAGGTGAAAGTATCGATGCGTGTTGCGCAGTACTACCGAACATCAGAAGTTTCAGATTTTCCTGTGGTACATTTTTTCAGAGAGACCTGTGTGGTGGTCTTGTTCTCCTCGCGAGAGCGGTAGTTCCGCATGTGTGGAGCGGTATTTTCGATGATCGAAAGTACCAGAAAATGAATGGCGGAACTTTCGATTTTAACTGTATCAGCTAGTTTTTCTGACTGTTGTAAGGGGAGCAGAAGTACTCGTGTTTTGCTTGTGGTACTTCTAGTTCCTTAATTTTTCAGGGATTTGGCTCCAACGGTTAGTTTTTTTATGTGGGGTATAAATACCCCTTGTGGCCGAATGGAGATAAGGTTGCTTGACTCATTTCTATTCCCCTGAGCTAGTGTGAGGTTCTCCTCTCAGTTGTGCATGTGTTGCATCTAGAGTTGTACGTAGGGTCCATTTGAGGTTGTGCATTCATTGCATGTGTTGAGAGTCAAGCGAGGAGCTTGACTTATTACTCTTGGAGCTTACCGACTCCTAGACGGTGTTGGAGGCGTCATGCACAGTGATCTTCTCAAAGAAGATGTGAGAAGACTCGACGAATTGTGAGTGGTGTGGTGCTCGCAATCTTCGGAGTGGAGGAAGAGCAATCTTAGTGGATTAAGGTGCTTCAGTTTAATTCGTGAAACCAGTCCAATTCGTTTGTTCTAACCTCAACGTGAACTAGGGAGACCGGCAAGTCTCCAAGCACCACGGTAAAAAGAAATCATGTCAATTGTAGTTTGTTTTCTTGTGCTTAATTTACATTCAAGCAATTTGTATTCAATGAATTAAATTCATTGCTTGTTTTTCTAGAATTGCAAGCCTTCGACATAGACTTAAGTTGTTGGTACACTTAGGTGAATCTAGTTGATTTGAGCTTTATTTGTGTTAAACCAAATTGGTTTAAGCTTTCACATTATATACTTAGTTTTTGCCAAATATTCTAAATAGAATTTAATTGAAATTTTTAGAAATGATTATTCACCCCCTCTAGCCAGTCTCCTCAATTTTACATGTGTGAATGGTGGTACTACCACAGTGCGATAGTACCTATTTTCTTGTGGTACGTTTTTTCCAGAGAGTATGTTTTTGAACACTTTTGGAACTGTAGAAATCGGTAGTACCTGTTATGCCTTGCGGTACTACCGCCGTGCGGTAGTATTGGCCCTTGTGAGAGTGGTAGGACCACACTTAAAGTTTAACAGCTAGTTGAGATGCATTAATTGCACACAAAAGAGCTATTGAATAGTAGGTGTGGTAGTACCGGCCGATACATGGCGATAGTACCGTACCTACTGAACTTTGTGGAATTTGGCCTCAAATAGTCGAATTTCTAGTTGGGGCTATAAATACCCCCTCACCAGCACCATAACACCACCTCTTGATCTCATTGAATACACTAGAGCCATTGGTGCACTCTCTACTACTAAAATTGCTCATATTTTAGTTTGGAGGTAGTTGAGAGCATTAAAGTGCTTTTGCATCATTCATTAATCATCTTGGTACTTAATTCTTTCTCAAGCAAGGGTTGTGATTTATTACTCTTGGTATTTGTCGACACCTAGACAGCTTGGGAGAAGATTGCACGGTGATCTCTTCAAGAAGGTTTGAAGAGGCCCAACGCCGGTTGTGAGTGGTATAGTGCTCGCCATCTCCGAAGCAGAAGAAGATCAATCTTAGTGGAATTGAGGTCATTAGGCTTAATACATGGAGCCGGTCCAATTTGTTTGGGCTTACCTCAATGTGGATTAATGAAGACTAGCAAGTTTTCGATACCACGGAAAAAAACATTGTGTGTCTCTATTGTGGTTATCTCTTGTCTTTACTTTTTGCATTTACATTCCTAACTATTGAATTGATTATCTTGTGTAGCTATAATTATATTTATTAGAGACATTGCTTATGGTGCCTTAGAAAAACCTAGCCTTTTAGCTCTTAACTTGTGCTAGAATATTTAAATAGCTCATTGTTGTTAGAATTATTAAATTTGAGCAATAAGTTTTAGAACCTTCTATTCACCCCCTTCTAGTCGGTTATCCTTGATCCTATAAGATGCCACGCACTTTGCATCACAATTGTGGTTGCCAACACCGCTGCCACCTCGACTGCCAGCGCCACCATCCACATTCCAACCTCGTCACCATTGCATCCCTATCACCACCGCCTTCAATGGTCTATAAAGCCAAGCCGAACCACTCACTTGCCTGCATTCGCACCAAATCACGACCACTAAGCCCTCCCCTCCCTTCTCCGACCTAGAATCGCTGTCACCACCGAGCTCATGTCGATGAGCTCCAAACCTCAATTACTCTGATAACCTCAACCCAATCCAATTCCTCACGGTCACAGCACCCAATTGATAACAAGTGTCATCCTCGACCTCACTGATCCAGCTCGTCACCTCTAGCCCATCGGCGCCATGCACCACTGCTGGCCATGCACGACCACCATGGCCAGCCTCGCACAAGCTAAACCCAGCCAAGACATTGCCACCATTAGGACACCTGTGCACTATAGATGCTCAAACCACTATTGAACTAGCCAAAACCGCATCATAGCACCGCCGTGCCATGGCTCTGCTCCGGCAAGCCACCACCATCACCAGCCATCTATAGCTCTCCCTAACCGTGCACATATCAAACTGGGTTGCCCAGGTCCCACGAGCCCTCATTACACATCGCTCGCCGTCGATCACCATCACCGTTGCCCAATTGCTATCGCCGCCACTTGCCTCTGCTCGAGCAACCATGAGCACAAGCTCAAGCCAAGTAGGCCTCGCTCCTGGTAAGCCGTGTAGTTGTGCTAGCCGAGTCGGCCCAAAGCATGTCATAGCCTAGCAAGTCAAATGGGCCAAGCCCTACTATTCACAGCACAACACTGTTCACCTTCAACCTAATACTATTCATGGCCAAAACCCATTATTGTTTAGACCATGGAAAGCAGCCCAACCTATTGCTATTCACCAACCCGACCCGTTAGGAATAGTGCCAATCCAGTACTATTCATCTGACCCGTTAGTATTCATTAAAAACCCCATTAAGCATATTTATACCCATTTTGACCATTTCAAGCCTGTTTAAACCATTTTTAGCTCCGTTTGAACTACCCAAGCTTTGTTTAAAACTTAACCATTCAAACCCACCCATGTTTAGCCTTTTTCTCTAGATTTTACTTCTTTTATTTTATTGATCCCAGCTCGTATTCTTTGAGCATAGAATTATTTGTTTATTTTTTGCGATAGCACTCGAATTCGCTAAACATTCTGCCACAGAAGCAAGACAAGACCCAGAAGATGTAGGCTCAGTCGAAGAATACAAATAGGAAGACAAGTAACAAGTCTTTGATTACATTGAACCCATACTAATTAATTAAACTTTACTTTCATTTATGTTGGTTATGCACTTTTATTTACATAAAATGATAGTTTAGAATAACATGAAAATTAGTGATATCCTATCACAAAAAGGAAGGCTATGTCTTTATTTTGTAAGCCATATTCACCTTGACAAACTTGGTTATTGATTAGTGTATAATTAATTATGTTTTAGAAGAATTGAGAAATTAGATGATTTATTTAAACTACTAAGAATATTTTGGTTTCATGCAGTTAGATTTCAAAATGGTACTAGGATTAAGACTACCTAGTGGGAAGCCACTAGATGGTTAGATCCCATGATCTCATCCTAGGGTGGAGGCTTTGGTTTGGTTCAATGGTATTGTGCTGAGGTGCACATAGAATGGAGATGATGGCTCATTTGAGAAAAATAAGGACTAGACTCTTATGTTAAGTAAAGGTCACATAAATCACTTAACTACAAATTTGACTTGTCAAACTTGGTCTAATACACTGTTTGATTCGATCAAATGTCTATAGGAAAGAGAACTATTCCAGAGTTTCAAGATAGCCAGTGAAATAGGAGTGAAATGGAAGTGAGACTAGTAAAGTCACTTACATTTTTCATAACGGTAGGTACACTCAATGTCTAGTCGCGATTTTTGAATTGGCCTGTGGATTCCTGATATAGGTTGAATGGTTCCGAGCCTATCGGGTAGAAGCTAGAGCGAAAAGAGCTGTGAATGACCTTGTTATCTCAACTCAGTCGTACGCTAATAGGTTGCGTGTATATTGCATGACATTGTGAGTTTGAGAAATATTATGGATAAAGCTAGGAAACTTTGCAGAGTAAGACATACATTATTCAAATACGTCATACTTCCTATAAATAAAGCTATGTTCAATAACAAGGTATAAGTAGTTTTGGTATGATTTTTAAATTGGTAATTAAGTTGATTAAACCACTTTTCTCTTAAGAAGACAATGATTTACTTTTCGTGTTTAGAAATATTTAGAAATAAACTTGCATCCATAAATATAGTAATAAAACCAATATCTTCCACTTCATTAAAATACTGGCAAGTAGATAATTACATATATTACCATGTGACTTATTAGGTACAATTGTACTTATACTTACTAAAATATCAATAGAAGAGATATGAAAAGATGACGGAGATCCTTTCGAGGAAAACTATGATGGTCCTCTAGTAGGAGATGATTATTGGTTTTACGTTATCTATGCTCAGATATGTCTGTGGTTCTTTTTGAAAGTTCTTTTGTGATGTAATATAAACTTTGGGTTTGTATGTTCTTTATGTTGTAAACTCGACTGATATGCCGTATTATTATGTAATAAAGTTTGGCTTTTAAGTTTAAAGCGTGAGTAGGTTTAATATACACTTATATTCAAAACACTACAATTGAATATCCTGAATAATTGCAGAAAAATCGACGGTCTTAGAAATGGATGTCACAGGCTCCAGTGAACAAGACATGCCTGGTTGGACAGTTTTTCAGGACGAGTGAAAAGCAGGTATGAGCTTGTGTTGGGCAACCATGTCAGAAGAACTATCACTACATACATACCGGGGCATCTTCTACACGGATACTGCAGTAGCTGATGTAGGTCTGTTCATATTAGCTACGGTTGATATTTTTAGCTATAGTTAATAGTTTTTAGCTGAAAATAAATAGTAGTAATTGAAAGAAATGACTTTTAAAAGAAAAAACGAGCGGTGGAGCGAGGGAGAGATGTATGCGTGAGATGGGAATGAGAGGAGTAGAGTGCGTAATACGCTTGTGATCTTCTACCTTATTCTCAGAGTGAGAGAAGTGAAGAAGCCGTTTCGAGAAAGCAGAGTTTTATGGTGGACCAGAAGCTAATATGAGCTGGCTGGAGTAACCCATGATGACTTCGGTGTCGGACTGTTTATAATCATCAGGCACAGGGTGGTTACATGGTCCAGGACTGTTTATAATCCGGCCGCCGGCTGCTTTCTGTGGTGGTTCAAACTTCAAAGGGTGGCGTTTTTTTTTCCAGACGAAAGGGTGGCGTGGTTAGGCAGCCTCCATCATAATTTTCACTGGTAAGTATCATAACTTTGCAATAATCATCAGATTTCCTTTCCTATAGGGGACCCATCATCAGATTTCAGCTGCTGCTTTTGACAGAATTTACAGAATGAACGGGAGAACCAAAACATCCTTACAAGTCAGAACCACCTACATCACGTTTTAGCTGCAACATTTTGACGACTGCTGCAACATTAATTCGTCGGAATTGCACGCATGCAACATGACATACAATAGCTTAAATGTAATCCTGCCAAATTCCCAACAAAAAAAAAGAGACGCTGCATAGAAAAATGTCAAGAGAACAAATATAGAATATTTTCCAGAAAGAATTTGATAAAAACTATGTACATGTATCAAATGAAACACGATTGCTTTCCAGATGAGAAGAACATTCCTCATAAATAACCACATTCAGACGGTATAATTACTCTCCTGGGGTTATCTCTGACTGTTCTAGGTCTGCATTTTTGCTATCCTGTGATCTCTCACCTTTGAACAAATGCTATCACCAACTTTTCCCACTAAAATGATCTACTGGATTTCAAATAGACAAATTCTGCACTGTCATCTATGAGGTTGATCCTCAATTTGATGCTGTTGAGTGCTCGACACAATGTGGCCATAAATGAATTCATTCCATGTGTCTGGCAGGCCGGGGAGGCACCAATGGATGCAGTCAGCGAACTTGCGTGGGTTGGCCTGCTGCTGCTTCGTCAGGAGTTTCCCCTGTCGCAGCGTGTGCACAGATGTGTGGGCGTCCTTGCGGATCTCTGACAACGCTGTTATGTTGATGAAGTGCACTGGCACCCTCTTCATCACCTTTGTCACGCCATGAGCTACCGAGAAAAGGTCCCAGTCCGTGCCCAGCTCCAATGTTTTTGTGTAATTGATTGCTGGCTGTGTCTCAGAGAAGCATTTTATGGCGTTAGGTTTGCCCCAGCCTTCACTCCTGTATCAAGCCAACGATTGTGCATGCCATTAGTGGTCAGACCCAGCATCCTTATACAACGAATACTACATTCGTGCCAGAACAGTAGTGCAAGGTATAAAAAAACTCAAAACAGCTTCACACCAATGTGCCACGCCAACATCTGCACTTTCAAGCCAACAACACTGTCAGGGAATTTTTGCATCAAGATACAGGTATCCGTCGAGATTTAAGTAAAGTTCGTCAACTGCATGCTGTTCTTAGATCACCCGAAGAATCTTGATGTATGCAGATACAGAATTAATATGTGTGTGTGGAGAGGGGGGGAGATAGAGGGGGAGCTTACTGCATATGTACGGGTGACACACTCATGAATAAGACCGTTGTTCTTTTCGGATCTACATGCTCTTCTACCCATCCAGACCATGTCTTGAGGACCTGTCGGTATGCAACCACGCGATCCAGTTCATCATACTTAACCGGTTTCCTTGCAAAAGATTCACCACGCCTGTAGTCAAAGTAGCATGTGTAAGCTTAAACAAGCATATCCACAAAACCATAATATTCCACATTACTCCTAAGGTTTGGTCAGACGAACTCGTTTCGTTGTTCACGAGGATTGAAGGTTTAATTTTAACAGTTACTTACAATTTTTTCATCTTTGGTGTGTTCATCCACCAAATGTAAGTGTTGAAAATCAAGTAGTCCACCCCTTCCCAATTTGCTGCATGCTTGGCGATCGATGTTGGCATGATCATGCGGTCACTGATGCTATGCATGTTTGGATCATCCGAGTTTGACTCAACTAGGAACGGAGCCCAATAGAACTCAACTGTTGCATTGTACTCCTGAAATATCACGTGTAAATCTCCATGTCAGGACATACCATAAAGATTCAAAAGTCAGTAGTCAACTAGTCATTACTCTTTGGTTGGGAAAAAAATCACAAAAACAATAGCTTTCTGAATCTTTTGAGTTTTCTTTATTAATTAATTAGGTTGAGAGTGTCAGTACTTGTTACAAATACCGTTTTACCAAGCAGGTTCTAGCCATATCATTAAAACTGCTTTGTTCTCTAATCTCTATATTGGGTTTTTTGTTATGTCAGCGATGAGTAGTTACAAATACTGTTTTACCAAGCTGGTTCTAGGCTTCTAGCCATATCATCAATACTGCTTTGTTCTCTAATCTCTATATTGGGTTTTTTTTGTTATGTCAGCGATGAGTAGCTAAGGTGCAAATTATTTACCTCAAGGCGGAACACATTTAGAGAACCATTCTTGACAAGCGATTTCTTGTCCCATGGAGCCTCAGATTGGACCAGGCACACCATGGACTCCCACTGGTTCCGATTCAGCGAATCACCCACAAACATCAGTCTTTTGTTCCTTAGCTTCTCTAGAAGTAACTTAGCCTCAAATCTGATAGCAAAATTGTCAAACCACCAATTTAGTACTAAGGAAACCATCAGTTTTGTAACAAGAACTGCAGAAGATAACATGTGAAGCTGCTTTGATGTTTTACTTAGGCCAATTTCACTTAACAAGATTGTACAAGTCAGAGTTGTGCTACCAATGGTTGAGCTAGACACAAGTTTTAACAGTTTGTCTATGGTTTCACTACAATGTTGGTTGCAAAGGGCAGCGTCTTTTGTAAAGTTCAACATCCGTACACTTGCAACGATAGTGCAATGCATTTCCAAACCAGAAAGTACTACATCAAGATTTCATGATTCATTGGCGTGCAGCGTGCTTCTGACATACAACTATTATACTAACAAATCACAACTTGTTTTATTTTACTGAACTATAGCGGACCTTACGGCCAGCCTGAACAAATTTTATTAATAACACCAACAGTTTTAGGTTTACATGTTTACAGAATGAGAGTACAGGCGGATCACAGCTTGTCTCGAACTTGGAACATAGAGCTACTTGCAAACAGACCTCACTTGTCAAGTTATCATAGAATGGCATGATAGACATGAAAGCATAAACTCTAACATGTTCCAGTTAGATACGCACTAATTGTTAGGAATTAGTTAACATTAGAAGTTGATGTCATGTCATGCAACAACTCCCATTTGTTTTCAGATTCTAAACCACTCATATGTCATATCCCCCTTCCAACAACTTTCTCTAACAAACAGAGCTTCTCTATCAACCATTAAACTGCTTAATCTATTTAAAGAAAAGACCATGGCAGATCAATGAGTGTATGTCATGCAACAACTCCCATTTGTTTTCAGATTCTAAACCACTCATATGTCATATCCCCCCCCCCCCCCCAACAACTTTCTCTAACAAACAGAGCTTCTCTATCAACCATTAAACTGCTTAATCTATTTAAAGAAAAGACCATGGCAGATCAATGAGTGCAGTCTCTTTTCTTCTACAATTATATCACCTAACCAATTAAAGTACCCCCATATACCATTCTTAGTTACCAAGAAACAAAGCTAATGAGTACAGACTTCAATGGGTCAAGCGCACCAAACATACTCTGCAGTCATAATGCAGGGGCAATCCTGCACAGCCACTTGCCTTGATGAAACTTTGAATTAACTGACAACAAGGACAAAACCTTTTCCAAGAACTGAACAAAAGATCTCCAAAACCATCAACCAAATTGTGACGTGCACATGGCAAACCCATTGTGAAAGTAAAATAAAACCACCATCAGCGTATTTCATTAGTATTAATTAATTGTAGTAACAACGCAACGATACAGTTTCAACGGAACTCAAATGTTGCTAGTAATTGTAGCCTCAGTATCATCATCGGGTTACCTTACAGTGAGTCAGTAACCCACGCGCTTAGTAGTTGGCAAACTGTTGCTAAAATCTGCAGTATGCAGCTAGTTGACTTAGAGCATCTACAATGATGTAACGTCGGCTGTCTGTAAGTCTTGTTATATAAGGTATGAGATGATGTAGAGAAGAGATCATAGAAAATTGAGTCGTCTCTTATGCAACAATCGACTAGCACACGAAACAAGATATATTGTATCATAGAGAAACTATCTATAGAAACATATAAAAAATAACCTATTATATATTATATTTGTTGTTTTTAGTGTCATCTATATATGACATAGAAAGCATTATATATACAGCAGTGCCTTTGTACTAACCGGCTGCTCCACTATTTTATAGCTACTCGCAGACTGGCGCAGTGGCGCCACACATGGAATAAAAACAAATATGAGATAGCAGCGACAATACCGATACCATTGTCGTGGGTACTCCATAGTCCACACGCAATCGCGCACCAGCAGCCGGACACCTCGAGCTTAGTATCACCCACGTTAACAAAATCAAAAGCACAGGAAAAAAAAGGACGAAGACGCGCGCCCCCAGTCTCACTCCCACCTGATCTAACTGCGGCTTTCAAAATGGACAGAAAAAAAAGGTAAGAAATGATGTGGCCGCTCGCAGCCGCCCATACGCAGCACGCGTACACCCCAGCTTTCCAGTTCACGAAAGCACACCCCTACCGTATATACGTACACGCGTACGTGTATACATACGTAGACCGTATCTAGATAAACGGAGAATACGGTGGCAGGCAAGCAAGTAGAGCAGGTGTGGTGGCGTTTGTACCTTGGGAGGTCGCATCCATCGGGCTGCCACCGCCACTTCTGGTAGGCGTCGTCGCGGCGGCCGTTGCGCATGCAGGTGACCTGCTCCGTGAGGAACTCGCAGTCGGACTCCTTGTACAGCGGCGCGTTCGCCTCGTCGTACACCCACCTCCCCTTGTAGACGTCACAGCTCTCGCCGCCGTGATTCCCTTCCGCCACCACCTCCTTCACGACCTCCGTCTCCGGCGAGGTCTCGGCTGCTGCACCAGGGTTCCCCACCTCCTCCGCCTGCTCCTGCCGCTGGTGCGGGGGCGGGTCGCTTCGATCCGTGGCCTCCTCCGCTGATTCGACCCCCTGCGCCGGGGGCGGCAGCGCGCCTGCCCACATCTCCGCCGCCGCCGTCGCCGCCTCCTGCACGGTTGTTCCGGAACCGTTAGGACTAGCTAGTAGATGGAGATAGGCAGATGGCGACCGAGAAGGAAGCAGCAGCATAGCGTCGCTGCTTAATTAGTTAGTGCACGCTTACCCTGGTGGCGGAGAGCTTGGTGTAGGCGCTGTGACGCCGCAGTGAGGCGGAGATGTGGGCGCTGTCGTAGAGGACGGAGATCCCCAGCAGCGCGGCGAGCGCGAACACCGCCGCGACCTGCGTCCGCCGGCTCGGCGCGCTCAACACCACCGCCTTCCGCCGTGGGATCCGCATCGCCGCCGCGGCTGAAGCCACCAACCTCCGGCTAGTCGAGCACGCGGCGCGCCCAAATTAGCTAGGCGCTCGACTACCTCGCCCGAATCGAATCAGCCGAGGAAGAAAGGAAGGAAGCGAGCGAGCGAGCGATTGGGGAATTTGGTGTGCGAACTTGTCTGCTTGTTTTCTTCCTTTCCTCCCGAGAAACGAGAGCGGAAGCGGAGCGGGGGGGAGGCGCGCGCTCGGCTGGGCACCCAGCGGCAGCACGATCCTCTTTGAGGAGAGCAGCGGGGAAGAAGACAAGAGGCGTGGGTGGGGCCCAGGTTTGGTAGGGCCCCACTTGCTTCTCTGGTGCTTCTTTTTTCGGCCTATGTCTCTCTCTCATAGATAGATGAGGCAGTTATTATTATTTTTTAAAATAATATATCAAAAGTCTTTTTAACGACTTATGGATATATCGTGTTTAATTTATTCACATAAATATTTATATTTAAAATAAAAATTATTAATCGCAGTGATAAGCTATAAATTGCAGGAGAAAAAATCCACCTAACTCATCCTTTGTTAAGAAAGAGCGGAGGGTGTGGGCTGGCTCGCTCAGGTAAGGTGGTGATCATTTGGGTTTATTTTTAGTGGCTTATGGCTAAAAAGTACTGATTGAAACTTATTTATCATAATTAAATTTAAAAAATTAAAAAATATGTTAGCCTATTACGTATAATACAAACAAATACGGAAAAAAAGAATCGACAAAAAAGCTCAACAAAAAGTTAAAAATTCAGAAAAAGATGAAATTTATGAATAGTGAAAAAAATATGTTAACCGAAATTTGTTAAAGCCAAATCGATCACCACTAAGTCTAGTTTACTTTGACTCCGAGCGCACGGTAACTCGAATCTTCGTTTAATCACACTCAGTCTAATTAACAGTCACAACAGTGACATGTGGGGTAAAGAGCTCCGGTTCATCAGCCAAAGCTAGCACCTTCTAGCTTCCAGTACGTAACACGTGTGATGATGCGCCCAGGCCCAGTTTACACGAACACAACACTGCACCTGTCCATCGGTGGAATATAGTGCAAAAATATCCATCTAGAGTCCACCTAGAACGTAGACCTTTTTTTATTCCAGCAGTAATTGGACTGTCTCACGTGAAATACCAACAAAAACTTTACGATATTTCTATGTGTTCAAATATATATATATATATATATATATATATATATATATATATATATATATATATATATATATATATACACACACACACACACCAACAAAAAGCCTCTTTTCTACTCCCGGGTGTAATTACACCCTATATCGTACCTCACAACGTAGGTAGTATCTCGCATAACGGAGGGTATGTACATATAGTATACAAGTATTTAAGACTATATAGGTGGTATGAACAATTTTTCAGAGGTGGTATGTACATTTTTTCGACATACTCCTTTTATGTGTATATATGAAGGTATTTATAAAATAGCTAAAATTATAGACTCCCTTGCAATTTTTTCGTATATTTTACATTGGAGTATCTTATAATTAGTATATGAGTATACCTAAAGTGATAAAGGAGTATTTCAAGTTTGTTTAGGTGGTATATTGAGGTGGGTGTAATTACACCTAGGAGTAAAAAGTATTTTTCATATATATATAATCTTAACTTTAATTTTATATCACCGAACTTTAATGGTACATTTTAATATCACAGCACATCCCTTTCCACCGTTAGTGCCATCAAGATTGACCATTTTACCGTCGAGTTCACTTGTCCTCACCATCAGCCCCTCTAATCCATCCCTATCTCTATTGGTTCTATCTTCCCGCCACCTCCTCAAACCTTGGCCTCCCTGTCGCTCCATCGGTAGCCTACTGTTGTTGTTCCCCCGACTTTCTTCTCCGCTCCCCCCACTCCCAGGGCATGTCTGGTCCAGTGCAACCTTGAAATTCCATGACATCTTGAAACTCTCCTCCCAAGTCCTGTGGAGCTCCTCTAGTGCAGGCTTCCTCCCAGCCTACACTGTGTTGTATGTCAAGTCAACATTGAATTGTTGTTGTAGCCTGTTAAATCATGTGGATAGGTCTTGAGTATTGTGATGATGAATAATTGACATGTGACATGTGTTGAATTGGAATTTGTGTTTGTGAAAGTTTCGGTCGATGCACTTGTGCGAAAATTATAAAGTGTTGAAGTATTTAGGTATTGCGGTCTGACCGGTCTGTGGCCTGGTTGAATTGGTTCGTGTTTATAGATGAATCATGTTATGTTATGAGTGTGTGGATTAATGTTGGTCAAGTTGGAGAGAACTTTTGCCGAAAAAATATTTTTTGGTCTTTGCATGTGCAGGTTGAGCATGGAGGCGATCATGGTTGATGACGAGAATGACTGGGACTAGGATGGAAGATTCGAGGTTCAAGCGGTCGAGGATGTTATGAGATGGCTGAGATAATGCTTGGGTACGTGGAGAACAAAGGTGGATAATGCGTGGAGGAGCTAGGGAGGTGTGGTCCTGAAGGCTTCGACACGTGAGATATTGAAAAGTTGGAATTTCAGAAAACCCGTGTTTGGAAGGGTTTTGGCTCCCTTGGCTATAGGAGTTGGTTTAGGACTCGAATACGTGATCTGTTCAGATAGGACTCAAATTGGTGATCTGTTCGAAGAGGACTCTTAAGGAGTTAGAGGATATAAATAGAGTTGCAGGGGCATACTAGATGTATGGCTTTTGGAGAAGATTGAGGAGACTTTAGTTTGGCTAGGCTTTTAGGGGTGCTTTTGAGGGCACTTTGTAAACCCACAAAAATCCAGCAATATACATTATCTTGAATCAATCTTGTTCTTGATTTGCTTGAAAAGTGTTGGTGATTGCATTTGGATTGAAGCTTACGACTACATGCAAAGGTGTTGAATTGCTACCAGGATAACAGAGGAAATATGAGAACTCAAAGGTGCTGAATTCTCGAAGGCATAGGTGATCAAGAGGTTCTACTCCCAGTGTCGAAGATCTCGAGTAAGTGCAAACCAGTTGAAGTCTCGAGTACGTATGATGCAGTTGAAGTTACGACCTTGTGCAAAGCAGTCAAAATTTGAGTTCGTGCAAGTTTGAGTCAGTGCAAATTTGGTCAAAGTTCTAGCATGTGGAAAGTGGTCAAAGCTTACAAGTGCTAATCGATCGAATATCAGAGTATGAAGCAGTCATAGTTTAAGCACGCAGAAGTGATTGAAGGTTACGACTGGTAAAGAGCTTACGACAGCTGAGCGATTGAAACCATCATCAGATTTTATGACTGGTAAGTGTTTACGACAGCTAAGTGGTTGAGCACTGAGGGGTTGAAACCATCGTTGAGAACTAAGAGATTCTAAAAAATGGAGTTAATCATGCACCCCCCTCTGATTGTGATATTCGATCCTACAAGTGGTATCAGAGCAAGGTCGCTATGGCATCAAAGAGGTATGTGAATCGTCCCCCTATACTAGATGGTATTAATTTTGCTTTTGGAAGTGTCGTATGCAAGTTTACTTCGAGGCTCAAGGTAGTGATGTTTGGTAAAAAGTTTCTACTCCTTTATGAGGTTCATGTTACCGTTACTAATTAAATAAAACATATATTGATTTAAATGTTCAAGCTCGTAACTTGCTATTTCAAGGAATTTTTCGCAAAGAATTTGATCGTATAGCTCATATTAATTCTGCTCACTTAATATGGAAAACTCTTTGCGATTATCATGAAGGAATCACTAAAATCAAGAAAGTGTGTAAAAATCTTTATCAAAAAGAATATTCTAATTTTGCCATGAAGCATGGTGAATCTATTGATGATCTTTTTACTCGTTTTGAGAAAATCTTGAGTAATTTGCGAGGTATTAATGTTATTCTTATTGATAAAGAAATGCAACTAAAATTTTGATATCTTTAGATTCTGAGTGGTTGATGGTTGTCACAACTATCAATCAAACTGTCGATCTAGATACTTTAGCCAAAGATAATCTTTATTTTAGATTAAAAACATATGAGATGGAAACTTTGCCATTTAGAATTGATAAACATTCATCTTTAGCACTTATGACTAAACCCTTGCAGGCTACTTCGTTGAGTTTTTTTGTCTTGTGTCTCTTTGTCTGTTTTGTCTTCTTTTTTAGAGGAACAGTTCGAACAACTCCCTGAAAGAGGACTTGGTGTTGATCTCCTCACGAGCATACAAGGCTCTCAACAGCATGAGGATGAGGAAATGAGGTGGCGTGTCAGTTTTGATCAGCTGCTATGAGTATGGTGAGCCAAGCCACATTAAAATGGATTGTCCTAAACTCAAGGGGAAGGTGATTAAGGAAGACATGAATCATCGTCGTCGACCATCCAAGAACAACACCAAGGGTAGTAATTTTCATCGCAAATTTGTTAAAAATTTTCTTTCGGCTATTGAGCGTCTTGATTTGTGTGATGTGGAATATGAGAGTTGCGATGACGATGACAGTGATGATGATGATGCTAAAAGTAAGAAGAACAATGATGACTTCACGACAACAACAATGACAGTGATCCCGATGTGGTAAGACTGTCATATGATGAGCTTTAAGTTGATTTGATTAAACTTACTATTGAATTGAAAAAGAAAAAAATTGAAAGAAAAAAATTTTGTTGTTGAAACCTTTAATTCTGAAATTAATAGACTTAGAGTTTCTATTCCTAATGATGAATGATGTGAGTCTTGTCAAGTTTTACATTCTGAGTTAGAAATTGTTAGAACAATTAATGCATTAGACTTGGTTTGACTTAGGGATGTAAATGCTAAAGTTGATAAATTAAGATTGGCACATGACTCATTTTTTGAAAAATTAAATTTTACTAATGATGAAATTAAAAAGCCCAAATTTAATTCTTCTAAAGCCTATTCTAACTGTGAATTGCTAGAAGTTAGACTTAATGTATCTCAGGAATTTATTCAACAAATGCTTTATCGTAAAAACCTATCCTGCTCAAACTGTCCTAAGTTAAATGTTGAAATTGATGTTTTAACTAGGCAGTTGAATGATTTTACTGAAAAAGAAAGATTAGCTTAATCTAGTGCTTCTAAGAATTTAGTAAAAATAAACTTGTTAAGTACAAATTTTGTCCTTCATTGGCTAAAGAAAATGAGTATTTTAAGACCTCCTTAGAGAGATTTTCCTTTGGAAAGAAAATTTTGAATATGACCCTAGACATGTCAAAAATAAGTGTGAAATTGTGGTCTAGGATTGAATTTTGTTAAGCATACTAAGAATAATCCTCCGAAGGTTATAAAGTTACTTGAACCTGAAAAATTTGAAGTAAAATCTGATCCAAAACAAATTATCTTTAAATCTGTTGGTATTGCAAAGTATCCATCTACTAAAGTGGGTGCTATGAAGGCAATAGATACAACTTCTCATCAAGTCAATTATCAATGTACTCATTGTGGTAGAGAGGGTCGTTTGGTTCATTTTTGTTTTTGAAGAGCGAAGAAAGAAAAGAAAGACAGATTAATAAAGGTTTCTTGTTCTGGAGTGGAGTTTGTGCAAGATCCTTATCGTTGCCTTGGTCCCTCCAATCAATTTCCTGCAAGTCGGGAGTTTTTGCGACAGGACTGGTTAGACCAACGTGTTATCTTATTGTGTTTTTTATAATTGGTTTAGTCATTGATGAGATGCATGTCATTGATATAAATCACTTAATCATGTTGAATAACTTGTTTTGGCATTACTATATGATATATGATTTTATATGATCTAGGTAGCTCCGCTAAAAAAGATGGCTTGGTCAAAATTTTAAATCAATGCAAAGTGACTTGAATAATCTACAAAGATTCTTGATTTTTACTCTCATTGCTCATTCTTAGAATTATTCTTTCTCTGAAGTTTCTTGATAATTATATTGCCAAAGTGGGAGAAGTTGAAAAGAGTGGGGGAGAAGTTGGAGAAAATTACCAAAATTGCTTCTCTTGTGTTGAGGAGGAGTTTTCTGAGCTTTCTGAAAGACTTTTGGTTGTGGTTTGTCAAATTCATTTTTCTATAGTTTTGAAGCTTTCTTTTCAAAAATTTTACTTTTTTTTTCAAAATACAACTCATTCAAGCGATTTTGAAGTATTGTTAATGTATTCATCAAGAGAGAGATTATTAGACCATGTGGATAGGTTGTGAATATTGTGATGATGAATAATTGACATGGGTTGAATTTTAATTTGTATTTACGAAAGTTTTGGTCGATACACTTGTGCGAAAACTAAAAAGTATTGAAGTATTCAGGTATTGTGGTCTGACCACTATGTTTAGGGTAGTCTGAATGGTTTGTGGTCTGGTTGAATTGGTTCATGTTTATAGGTGAATCATGTTGTGTTATGCGTGTGTGGATTAATGTTGGTCAAGTTGGAGAGAACTTGTGCCAAAAAATATTCTTTGGTTTTTGCATGTGCAGATTGAGTATGGAGGCGATCATGGTCGATGACGAGGAGGACTGGAATTAGGATAGGAGATCCGAGGTTCAAACAGTAGAGGATGTCACGAGATGGTTGAGTTCATGCTTGGGCAAGTGGAGAACAAAGATGGATGATGCGTGTTGAAAAGTTGAAATTTCAGAAAACCCATGTTTGGAAGGGTTTCAGGTCCCTTGGTTGTAGGAGTTGATTTAGGACTCAAATTCATGATCCGTTCGGATTAGAACTTGAATTCGTGATCTGTTTGGAGAGGACTCTTAAGAAATCAAAGGATACAAATGGAGTCGAAGGGGCATAGCAGATGTACAACTTTTGGAGAAGATTGAGGAAGTTTTAGTTTTGGCTAGACTTTTAGGTGTGCTTTTGAGGTTACGTTGTAATCCTACGAAAATCCAGCAATACACATCATCTTGAATCAATCTTGTTCTTGATTTCCTCGAAAAGTGTTGGTGATTGCATTTGGATCGAAACTTACGACTACGTGCAAATTTGTCGAATCACTACCAGGAAAACAGAGGAAATACAAGTACTCAAAGGGGCTAAATTCTCGAAGGCACAGGTAATCGAGAGATTCTGCTCCCGGTGTTGAAGATCTTGAGTACGTGCAAACCAGTTGAAGTCTCGAGTACATACGAAGCGGTCGAAGTTACAACCTTGTGCAAAGCAGCCGAATTTCGAGTTCATGCAAGTTTGAGTACGTGCAAATTGGTTGAAGTTCGAGCATGTGGAAAGTGATTGAAGCTTACGAGTGCTAACCGGTCGAAGAACAGTGTAGGAAGCGGTCGTAGTTTACGTGCGCAGAAGTGTCGAAGGTTATGGCTGCCGTTAGTTGTCGAAGTTTATGACTGGGAAAGAGTTTACAACAGCTGAACGATCGAGCGAGCGGTCGAGCGCTGAGGAGTCGAAACCATCATCAAAGTGTACGAGTGGTAAGAGTTCACGACAGCTGCGTGGTTGAACACTGAGCGGTCGAAACCATCATCGAGCACTAAGATATTCCAAAAAGCGGATGTAATCATTCACCCTCCTCTGATCGCGGTATTTGATCCTACATAGCCTATTTTGCAATTCCACCAATTGTTGGTTCTCTGCTGATAATTTCCTTCCCCCTGTTAGCTATCCAAGCCTTGGGCCTGTTCTTTTTTCGCTGCGGCTTATGGCTGTGGCTTTTGACTGTTTGTGTGAGAGATTACAGAGTAACTGAAATTCACGTGCGGCTTTTGCCGACATAAATGAAGTCAGTACAGTATGTACTACAATTAACTAGTAGACCCTATCTTAAGAAGACACTCTGTTTAAAAGCTAGTTACTGTAGAAAAAGCCAAAAGCTGAAAAAAAAACAGGACATTTGACGCCTCTTTGCCCTTCATCTTGCTGGTACTTGCACAAGTATGGGCGGGCCCAATTGAGACCACCTGCAAATAGAACAAATATTTCAGTTAAAGCTAACAAATATATCACTAAACATCAATATTTAGCAATGTTTACATGTTTAAATGACTCAATGTACCATGAATGTCATGCCACCGAGCAAGGTCTTTGCGCGTACTTTCCAATTGCAATCTGGATCTACACTGCCCTATACCGATCTGGTTCATTGTGTGTAATCTCAGTCTCAAACTCTGCCTTGATGGCATGTTGCTTAATAGCCAAGATGAATGCTTGTTTGTCCACAAATGTTGACTCTCTCAATAGCTGGGTTATCTCTGTCCTATGATGTGTGAGGTGCAAATGCACTATCAATAACCGCCGCCTCATCATCTGGCACACTGTCAGGACCATAGTCTACAATGTTTGCTCGCTGCCTTTTTTTTCTTATTGGCAATGCTCCGCTCTGACTTACTCATTTTTTTCAGCATAATTAAATTAAAAAAATTAAATAAACGAAGCGGCTAAAAATACACTGTAGTTGTTGGTAAATTTTTCAGCATAATTAAATTAAAAAAATAAAAATTATATCATCATAGACAATATAAAAAATAAGAGGAAAATAAAGATAAAAAAGCTTAAAATGAATAAACGAAATTAAGAAAATAAAAATCAAAAGTTAGAAACTCAAATAAGCAGATCCGAAGGTTCCATGTAGTAATCCTTCTTTCTCTTCTGCTCTAGATGGACCAGCAACTGTCCCCATATAGGGTACCTCTGCCCAATCGGTACCACCGTCTACCATTTGGGTGCCACCAAGAACTCAACCCATCATCCCTGCCGAGCCTAACAGCTTCCTCATCTGTCCCAACGTACCAGAAATGAGCCTCTCAAAAACTTCTCCATTTGTAGCAGCCTGTGATGTCTTCCCCCAGATCAAGGATGAAGTACTCCTCCGAGTCCAGCGCCCATCCAACAGTTGTTCCCTTCTTGTACTTGGTTCTGCCATTTGATGACAGTGAGATACGGCCTCACTGTTCCTCTACGTGCTGTCCTGGGAATCAACCCTGAAAACAACGGCATCACGACGTTGTTAACACAGGGCACATCATCTCTCTCTATCGTCGCACCATTCCAGTTTCGGCACCACCACGGCAAAACCAATTCTTCTCATCGCAAACCAAGCGCACCGGACCCATCCGTGGCAAAAATTGCAACTAAAAGAGAGGGATTCGAGTATTACCCTTTCTGGACCTCAGCAAGCTCCATTCCCCGGGGTAAATCTTCACATTTGCTGCGGCTGCTCATATTCGCGAGTCCGCGAGTGCAAGGAATTTTAGGGTTTGGAAGCAGCTATGAGTGGTTGCGCGAGGCCCCCGCTTGGTTGGGCTGAAAAGCTATGGCTTATGGCTAAAATTGCACTGTAGCGGCTGAAATTTAACTGTAGCTGAAGGTGACTTATTTAGCGTAATTAAATTTAAAAAATTAAAAATAGAAAAAATATGCTAGCTCATCACGGACAATGCAAACGAATACGAGAAAAAAGAACCGGCAAAAAAGCTAAAAAAATTCAAAAGTTCAGAAAAAGACGAAATTTATAAATAATAAAAATATAAGCCAGAAGTTGAAGCCGAAATGAGCGAACCGAGTGCATACCCGTGGTGTTGCCGTGGTACGGTGGTGGCGCTTGGGGGAGTGGTAGAACTCGGAGGGAATCGGCGGCGCTTAAGCGTATGTACAATAGTTTGTTTTTAATGTCGTATCTGAAGTTTCTACCTCACCTAAAGACAGTGCTAGAGACAAATTTTCTATAATTCATTTCTAAAATTAATTTCTCTAACTATTTTATATTATTTTTATCATATTTCCTCCTCATACTTTACTATCATTTTGCGTTGGTTTGCATGGTCAGTTTGTTTTTGTATAACAAATAGCACATTGTCTTTCTTTACCCTATCTCTTCTACACATAGAAATCTGCTGATATGATATAGCTAAGAGACAGTTAAAGAGATATTATTGGAGATGCCCTGAGAAGAACACCGCTTTGAGGGAGTCGGCAACCCGACCAATTTTGGTGCGGCTCAACTTGTTGTGGTCACAGGGGCAAATGCATCATTTCCACTAATGGTTTTCGGCGAGAAAAATAAAAAAAAAATCAGAAAAAGGTAACGGAAGTGAATGGAATAGCATATAACGGAACGGTGCACTCTTTGTGTGGTATTAGAGTGTACCAGCGAAGTTCGGTGATATAAAACTAAAGTTCGAGATTTTTTGGTGTGATCAAACCAAATTTTTTTTTCCATATTTGTATTAAGGATTTCTGAATGTTGTACCCCTTCCGCGCATGGGGTAGGCCCGGTAGGGTAGTTGAACAGATAGCATGAAACGGGGCGAACCGTGGTTCATCATGTGGCTATGTGTATGTTGCTAAATGCTAACAATAATGGCTCCGTTCATTTTCTGATTTTTTGGTTTTTTAGAAGTCTAAACAAATAAAATGATTTTTTTAAAAGTAGATTGTTTAAACGATTTTCTGAATATAAAATCATATACGTCGTTTATATCGACATTTCTGCTATCCGCTGTCATATCAAAAAACACAGCAAAAAAAACTATCTACCATAATTAAAAACTATCGGCCACGTCCAAAACAAACGTACCAATGATTTGGACTAAAGGCCATATGCACAGACTGGGGACGAAAGACTCCTTTCGCTTGTTGGGGTTAACTTAGCCTGCACGGCTCAAGAGACCTGAAGAAGTGCCCTTGTGTGACCAGCGCCTAGCCGTCCACCATTAACCGACCGGTCGCTCTCTCTGGCAGTGACAGGTGGGCCCTACCGGCGTGCGATGGACGGTCGGGTGTCAAGCAGAACTAGGATTTGTACGGCTGGTAAAACATAACGGAGCAAGGTTTAGGGGATTTTGGATCCAAATCGTAAAGACTCCTATAACAATCCTCTCTTCAAGACAAACCCTAGATACAGATCAGCGCGGCTAGGTTCATTATTCTACACTCTTAGCTATAACCTGGATTGAATTTTAGGAAGACTTTACTGCAACTCACCGAGAAAGCACGGTGTCCATCGTATTGGTGGAGAGGAACGGCTCCATGCCGTTAGTTGGATCCGGACAGTCCTATGGAATTTTCGAGGCATTAGAGCGGTTGGTACAGTGATTTGCTAAAATGCACGCTAAGATGCTGAAGCTCGTAGAAAATGTTAACGGTGGATGATACGGTACGAGACGTACGTGCTAGCAGTAGCAGTGATCCTCCTGTATTTCTTCTCTTTCGTTGTTGCCTGCTCCTTTTCTTCAGTAGCTGTGTCATCATGTATCCTTCTTCTTCTTCTTCTTCTGTCAAAAGATGCAGCAGCAGCAGAAGCTAAATTGCTAGTGATGTGACGAGCATGCCTCATGCCTGGTCCAATAATGGGATGGCCGAGAGTGTAGTAGATTTGCCGGGTCTTTTTTAAGTAGTTTTTCTGTGTAGAAACATACACATTCAGTGATGGATCAGGATTCCGCCAAGCTTCTACTGAATTATAATAGACAAAAACTTATACTAAAAATACCTATAGAAGACATAACAAAAAAGTATAGCGTAAATGTATAATTAATGTGAAATTTGAGTCATGTGCTTAACCTGTGGCTGCTCTGGTTAGTGCATGGAGTGAGATTTCCGGTGTTGGTTCCTCCCCTTCCAGTGCATGTGTTGGATCCTAGATGACAATCAGAGAGGGATAAATGATTGTAGTACGCATGAAAGATTTTTGTTTGGAATATGCAGATTTCTAATTTTTCCAACCTGCCAATGCACCATGAAAACAAAAGCAAAAACAGCAAAAGACAAGAAAAATAAAAGCAGCATTTTATAAGCAGATCAAATTTTCTTTCGCTTGTAGACCCAGCACTACTACAGAAAGTCTAATAGTAGACGCCAAATCACAGACGATTTTGTGAAACCGTCTGTGATGTACATTATTACAGACGGTTGTAATTTGGAAGCCATCTGTGGTATTTGTGGCGGGAAAAAGGAGTATTACAGACGGTCGGTCTGCATTAAGAACCGTCTGTGATAATCCCAGATTATCACAGACGGTTTTTAATTAAAAACCGTCTGTGATAATGGCATTAGGCATTTATTGCGCTGCTCAGACCGCATCTGTCTTCATTTCGATCCAGATCTAGCCACTGCTGCGCACTTTTTCACCCAGGAGGAAGCTAGGCGATTTCATGCCAGTTAATTTGGTGGGAAGAGGCAGAGATTGAGTTTTGAAGATTCATACTTTCCTGGTTGCTCTAAATATGGTTAGTAATGAAATTTATTTTTTCTTTAATTGCATTACAATTTAGGTCTAAGTAATCCATGAGTGTTATTGAAGATGGTTAATTTGCAAAATTGTTGGTTATATAATAGATGTTGTGTTTATAATATGAATTGATCTAGCAAATTAAGCCTCAATATAATAAATGTGGCCGGTATATATGTAGTAATAATTAGTTAATCTAATTTTTAATACTAAGTTGTTATATATGTACGTAACGTAGGACCGAAGCTGGATGTATGCCGCGAGCCGTGTGAGTGAAGAGTACATTAATGGCGTGTCTGCTTTTATAAGAGCCGCCGAGGAGGATATGTTGAATAAGGGGGTGGAATATATGTACTGTCCATACACTGACTGCGAGAATTTAAAGATGTTTAAGAACCGAGGGCAAATTGAAGCGCACTTGATTCGGAGGGGTTTCAAAAAGGATTATACGTGTTGGACCAGTCATGGCGAAGTGAATGATCATATGCCGCCGGATGACATCGCCGGTGAAGTGAATGATATGCCGCCTGATGACATCACCGGTGAAGTGAATGACATGCCGCCGGATGATGTCGATTGTCGTTCGGATTCTGATAGGTTGCACGATGATAACCTAGATCAGATGCTTCGCGATGTAGAAGATAACTATGATGAGAGAGAGTATGTTAAATTCCGGGGCTTGATGGAGGACTCGGAGAAACCTTTGTTCACGTGCTGCAAGTACACGAGGTTGTCGGCCGTGCTTGAACTGTTGAAATTGAAGGCAAACAACAATTGATCCGACAAGAGTTTCACGGCGCAGCTAGATCTTTTAGCGGACATGCTTCCGGAGGGAAATGAGTTGCCTAAAACCACGTATAAAGCCAAGAAGGTTCTTTGTCCGTTGGGAATGGAAGTAGAAAGAATACATGCATGTCCGAACGACTGTATCCTCTGCCGTAAAGAGTATGCAAACATGCATGTATGTCCGGTGTGCAACGCATCCCGATACAAACGTAACAATCAATCAGATTTTTTGCAACAGTTGGTAGTAATGCCTCTTGAACTAACACATTCTATTTTTTGCAGTGCCACCAGCAGCCGCCGGGCAACACATGTGGATACTACGTTTGCCGTCATATGGAACTACTCCTCGATTCCTCGAGGATCACCAATTCCAAGGTTTGTCAATCTTCCCATAATTACTTCATACTTATCATGTTACATATATACGCACATTGATATTTCTATCGACAGGCTGCGTACATCCCGCCAACTCCATTGAAACAACCTGATCTTGGACGGATTCAAGCAGAGTTGGCGTACTTTTTGCTGACTCAAGTCATAAAGCCAGAAGGTCGGTTCCACTTCGTACCATAGATACATAATCAACGAACTTGTGAGGCGGCACAAGCTATACTTGTGTATTTGTTAATGGATATTTTATTTCAATTCAATTAATTGATTTGCGAAATGGATGCTTTATGTTTGTGAAATGAAGTGCGTTGTCAATTGGATGTTTTATGTCTGTGAAATGAATTGAGATGTGAAATGTATCTGAAATGAAATGAGATGTGTCAATTGTATGTTTTATGTCTGTGATTATCTGCTTGTTTCAGAGGCTAGCCGATAAACAGAAATAGATTTAGATTTAGGAGAAAGGAATATCACAGACGGTTTTTCATTAAAAACCGTCTGTGATTTTCTGATATCACAAACGATTTTTTTACTAAAAACCGTCTGTGATTATCACATATACAGCCACCATTAAGATTTGAAGTGGAACTATGGAATTAAAAATATCCCTAATTCCTAATTGGTTAATCCTACATAGAAATCACAAAACACATAACATTAATTCTTTGGTCATCATTAAGATTTTCAGTGGAACTATGGAATTAGAAGGGTAAATCGCTATAGGATCAAGGGGAGGAGCAAGGAGTACTAGACTCTGGATGGGCAGGCAGTGGTTCAGGTTGGTCTGCGTGGGACGACTCAATGGCTGTGAGGTGCAGCGGGGAAGCGCATATTCTAGGTCATCGGTAGTGTGGGGACGACCAATAGCAGTAGACGCCAAGTAGAGGTGTGGTAGCATGGAGCCATGGTGCATTGTGTCGAGGCATCGAGGTCAAGCGATGCCATTCGGGCGATGATGCTATGTTGAGGCTTCAAGTATGCGCGTTGGGGTTTGTGGGAGAACTGGAGAAGAAAATCTGGAACTTGGGCTAGAGGACCAAGCCACCGAGGGAGGAGGCGGCGTTGGTGCTGGAGGGATGCGGCCTAGAAGCTGGAGGCGGCACTGGAATGGACCTAGACTGGTGGGAGGAGGCGTAGGAGGCTAGAAGTTGTGCTAGAGGGATCTGGGCTGGAGGGGGCGGTGCAGCATGTGAGTTGGGCGAGGGGTGATTGGGGCCTAGGATTGGGAGGTTGGGAGTGGGGTGTTGGGTGAGGTAGGGTTGGCCGTGTGTGTTGTATGGTGGCGCGAGGGGATTAGAGCCTTTTTGCGCGAGGTTGGCAGTATGGGCTGGGGTGACTGAGTGGGCCAGAGTAGGGGAGCAGGGACGATCCAGTGGGCTAGAGGAGTGGGGCAGGCCGCCAAGTAGAGACTTGGGCTGGACCACTTAACTACCATGGGCTAGATTAAAATTGCCTGGGCTATACATTAGGAAATTTCTCATGCCCTAGGTTAAATCCTACCTTGGGATGGACCTAGATCTGTCTATGTATGCATTCGTAGAAAGAAGTATAGTTTCTTCAGAAATTCTATAGAACATTTTAAAAAAAAAAGAATGGGCAGGAACTAGCAGGAGCTCTACTGTAGCACTGATACAAAGAAAACAAACGATAAAAAGTCCAGAAAACCACTAGGCCAAAAATATGGCCTGAACAGCTCAATAGACCAACAAACTCAACGAGAGAAGAGCAAGAAAATAACAGCTATGCATTGGCTGCAGGAGCGGACCCCGAGTATAATGGGAGAATATCTGGTGCACATGGCCCATTTTGTGAACATATGCACGTACTCAATCCTGACCATCCGATCGAAGCTTAGTGACTGAGATCATAGGCAGGAGATCCCCCAATCCCACTTACGCATTTATGCATTTAACCCCCACCTGCACGAAACTATTTACGCAAAAAAACCCTGATCATCATCTCCTCTCCTCCCAACCTTCACACCAGAATCGCTGCTGCCTCTCAAATTCACAGCTAGGGTTAGGGGTTTGGCATAGCCGCACCACCGGTGAAGGTTTCAAGTGCTACAATCGCCACAGAACACACCTACAAGGTAATCAGAGGGAGGGGCCGAGGAATCAAGAAATCAGGGCCGCCACAGCTGCATCATCTCTGCCAACCAAGAAATTGAAGAACACATCCGAAAACCAAAAAAAAAAATCAAAGAACACATATCCAATTTAGCACAAAGAACTAAGATAATTCTCAGGTATCACAACAATCAAGTACAAAACAAAGAATTAAGATCCAATTCAGCACAAAGAAGTCAATCAAGAAGTGAGAAACATTTGTGATAGCACAGACCAAAATCAACCGAAAACTACAAAGATAAAAGAATGGGCATCACTTGGGAGGAGTGGAGCGGCGACGAAGTCCATGGCATTGGCATCGAGCTTTAATTGTAGGAGAACTGCTCGATTGGATGGTGCAAAGTAGCAACAACACTCATGGAACCAGTGCGAATGAGGAAGATGACGCCACCAATTGTAGCTGCAGTTGCATGCTTGAGAACGATGGATCCAGAGCTGATGAGGAAGTTGGAGGGATGGGGTGCAGTAGGGAGGTCAGCAGAGGGACGGGGCGATGCCATGCACCTGCCAGATCTAGATGCACCAAATGCGCCGCTATCATCTTATGCGCCATTGAGGCCCCATCAACCTCCTTCACTAGCCGGTGGGTCTTTCCCTCCTCCTCCGCTCGCCAGCCGGCCACTCCACCCTTACCTCACCTCTCGTGGGATCTGGGAGGAGTTGGAGGAGAGGAGCATCTGGGGAAGACGGCTAATGGGGGGTTTTCATAAATAGTTTGGTGTGTGCGGGGGGTTAAATGCATAAGTGGGAATGGGGGAGCTCCCGCCTGTGATCTCAATCGCTGAGCTTTGATTGGATGGTTAGGATTGAGTATGTGCATATATCCACAAAATAGACCATATGCACCAGATATCTCCCCGAGTATAATCGCCGGGGTCATATGACTCAGGTCATGTTTAGCACAATCCATGATAATTACAATAGGCTAGGAAGATTAAACAACTACTTTTTTATTTGACCGCTCTTTTCTCATTTCACCATCCTCCCGAATGTGTGTCAACACCTCCTGGGCTGAGAGGTAAACATGTTCAAAAATTCTACGATTTCTTTCTTTCCAAATGTTCCAACACAACAGTTAGGATGCCGTCAAACTCTCTTTTGAGTTGTTTTTACACCCTTCTTGTATCACGCCGCCAACATTGGAGTTGCATAAGATCATTTAACGACGTTGGTTACAACTCAATCCATTGAAAAAAATTCCCGAGCCTGCCTAGAAATTCTATGAAATTCTCATGTTCTAAGGGGTGCTTGAAATGGTTGGTGTTTCTGAATTTTAGCAGGAGCTTTTGACTTTAGAATAATAGCAGTTAGAGGTAGAAGTTGTTGAAAGTGAGAGGTGTTTGATTTAGCTAGAGCTTTTGGCCGAGTTGATTAGATTGTGCCTCCCGTTTTAACAAGTTGCAAGAAGAAATAAAAAAATCACAACAAATGTCGTTGCCATTGCCACCTGGTGCGTACTCTCCACGACCTCTTAGGCCGTTGAGACGATGCATCAGACCTCACCCTCGCCAGATCCCGTGTGGAGGCCACTTGGATCTAGTGTAGAAGGCCGGCGTAGAGGAGGACAATGGGTGGGGAGGAGGATGCGTGGGCTGGCGCCATCGGGGTGAAGGTGAAGCTCATGGCGGCGCTGTTGGGGTGGAGGCAGACACTTGGGCCATGATGGAGACGGAGTGTGTGGTGGCGCTGTTGGGGCAAAGGCAAAGCTCGTGGTGGCACCATCGTGGCGGAGCTTGCAACAGCGGCAGAGCTCCATCCAATCCAAATCGTTTCTAAAAGCCGAGTGTTTGATTCAACTCCGAAGCTATTTCAAATGCCGCCTAAGTAGGGCCTAACTTTCACCCTCTTTTATTATTTATTTGTAGGCGTTGGAAAGAAATGGGTCATGAATGGAGCACCAACCAGTGAATCTAAGTCATATGGCCGCGCCAAACATTAGCTCCGCTTGTTTGGACTTGCTTTTTGGCTTTTTGTTTCTAACTTCTAGTTTCTTAATTTCGTCTTTTTATGTTTTTTTGGTTTTTTTCTAGGCATTTTTGCCTTTTTTTCTATTCATCTGTATTATTCACGATAGGATAATATGTTTATTCTATTTTTAATTTTTTAAAATCTAATTATACTAAATAAGCTACGATAGCTACAGTGAGAGAAACACCATAATCGAAAAGGGCATGCTGCTCCCTAACTGGGCTCCGCTTCATTCAATTCGTTCACTGATGTAGGGCACACAATGAGGGCCTACCGGGCACCCAAAGAAAGAGAGTAGAGCCCTCCAGCCATTGCTGTGAATGATGGTTTTTTTTGGTCATTTAAAAGCTGTTTTTAGTTTTTTATAGTAATTAACTTTTAAAAATATTGTTTCAAGGCTAAAGTCATACGCAAATTTCTCTTACTCTATACTTTCTTTTATAAATAGTCCAAAAATATAAACTACAGTTATAAGCTAGAGCTATAAAGAACAGACCCGATGTATCTATCTATGGTTGGATGCTGAACAACGTTTTATGATCTAGTCTAAGGGCTTATTCGTATCTATTTTGACTTCTGCTTAGAGAAATCAAAGCCTATACAAATGCCCAACTCCTAAGTCGTTTCTATCAGCCACACTTTCATATATTGTATCGTACTATATATATTTTATTATGTCACAATTTCGTAAGTCGCATGGTGATGCGAATGTTGTAGTGTAGTGCGTTGCATCGCCGTTTGCTTTTTTTCTTACATAATGCACTCATCAAAACATCAAAAACCAATACAAACATCTCAATTTCTATAAATCATTTCTATCAGTCATTACTACTTATTAGCTACTATTATTCATTAGCTAAAGATAAAAATCATCCATAAAAACCAATACACTGAGAGTCGCATGCCGCGCAACTGATATTACACCGTTAGATTATATTTTTGGCATGAAAGTACGACAAGCGGATGACCAAACTTTGTTATTTTATAAATATCGCAAACCATCTCGTCGGAGATCAATGCTTTAACTAAACCAAGATACGCTAGAAAAGACCCTTGTATCCAGGCCTACCTCTCACGCTGAAACCCTGTAGCTGTACCTCCCACGCTAAACCTTGCCTCCTCCTCCTACTACAACTACAACTATTATTATTATTATTATTATTATTATTATTATTATTATTATTATTATTATTATTATTATTATTATTATTATTATTATTATTATGCACATGGATGGAGTATGGCAATTCAAAAAAAGAGAAAAAAGAGAGAAAAAGACGTGTCGATAATAGAGTCACCGATCTTACGAAATAATATAAAAAATATAGCTAGAATCCTTAAAAGAGAAGATGGATGTTTTTTTATTGCTATGAACTGGTTACATGGTGCCTTTAACAAGGCGTGAGACTAGAACTAATTATATTGAATGAGATGTCAATTGTATTGTCTAATTGCTTCATCCGAATTGTCTTTGATCCTTCTTCTGTATTGTCTCATCCAGCCTTAAATATTAATGAAGAGATGCTAATTATGTGCTGGGGAAGGCATCTTATAGAATCGATGCGTCTGGTCAGGGAGGCAGTTGTTGTCAGAGAGAGGACGTCTGATCGTCAATTATTGTCAGTGGGAGACGATCGTGAGAAACAACCGCATAGCAGTTGTTTGTCATAGAATTAGGATTGAAACGTCGTGCTATTTGCAGTGGATAAGACACGTGTTTTATCCACCACACAGAAGGATATACTAGAATCGGGTCCAGGTATTAGTTTGTAGAATCTCTGAGCAGTCATTCGATCGGGCAACACACATAGTGTTTCTTTGACCAGAGTATTCGAGGAGTAACCTCTGGAGATTTACGACCACAGGGTCCCTTGGCCTTAATTAAATGTTAAAGCAGTAATCAAGGATTTATTCAATCCTCATCAGCTAGCCCTCGAACTTTAAGTGGATTTATAATATGAATTTCTTTCGATTGAATTTTTAATCGGGAAACTACTCCTTTAAACAACAAGAGTAAAGAACTAGTTCTTATTCACTTTGAAGTTGAGAAACTAACTGGGAAATTGAAAGGTTTTGTGTCTATTGGGCTTCAGAGATCAGGTAACTCTTGTTTGTAGTTGGAGAGAAACCCATATAAAACCCTTAACACGTCGCCTTGGGGTTTCACTCTTTCAAAGGAACCTTTCATCTTTTCTTTATCTGCACTGGAACTTTACACCCGTAGCCTCAAATCCTTTCGACCCTTTTTCGATTTTTGTCACCTAGCCAAAATGTTAGATCTAATTACCAATTAGCTAGCGTCAGAGCTTGATTGAAGAAGCTTAAGGCCATAGAAAAGGAAGGGATGCTTCTTGACAAGATTCTTGTCCTGTGGAGGTCAGCAGTTAGAGTGAAATTTCTGAGCGGGAATAAAAGCGAGATTTTGATCTTCTAGGCGTACATCGAGTGTGGCTTTTGATTGTCGGCATACTCGTTCCATTCTGAAGTCTTGGAGTACTACGGAATCGAGTTGGTAAACCTCACCCCCAATTCGATTGCTAATATGAGTATCTTTGTCTACCTCCATGAAGCATATTTGGAGATTCCACCAAGCTTGGTGTTTCATAGATACTTCTATAGGATGACAAAGTCGGGAAAACTAGTAGCGTCATGTGGAGGCTGTGCTTTGTGTCTCCATGATGGGAAGGCTGAAGAATACATTCCGATGTATTCCAAGTCCTTGTGGTCATCGTGGAAGAACTTGCGGTTCTACATGACGCTTAGCAAGGACGACAACCTTTCCTTCATCGATCGGGTTTTTGTCGAGAACCCAAAGTGGAGGTCCTCCTCGAAGGAGGGAAAGGTAGGGCAATGGGTTGATACCATCGCTTGCCTTAGGAAGAGAGGTCTTACTTCATGGCATATGGTTAAAAATTTCACCATGCATCGGATAAGTCCTCTGAAGTCACGCGACCACACCATGCTTTGGTACATGGACGTGAATGACTCAACTAGGGATTCTTCAGAATGTAAGTCTGAAAAAAAGCTGACCATCCAAGTTTTGTTTTTGTTTTGGTTGATCTTAAGGTTTCCCTTGATTCCATAGCCCTATCTCCTACTGAGTTGTGGGTGAAGATCAAGTTGATCTATGTGGGGGGAGGGGGAGCCTAGCCAGAAGGTAGATGTGCTCTCGATCCTAGCTGTTACCTCTCTAGAAGAGATGATCGAAAGACTTAAGGTAAAAATAACTATTTTAATTGATTATATATTTTTCAATCGGTGTGTTGCAACACTCTTATAATGTGCAAATGGTTGTGTCAGAGAGTGGTGAGCTGTCTGAGAGCTCAGGGGATGCTCCTCCGAGCCCCAAGAGATGGCGAAGCATGAGGAATTCATATGGGGATTTAGGATCAAACTCTGCTCCATCAACTACTACTTCGAAAGCATTTTTGGTCAGAAGGTCATAAATCAGTTCTAGGGATTTACAATCGCATGCATATGCCATCTTCCTATACCCTCGAACCATTATGACCCCTTTGGTCTTGGTATCTTAAGACTCTGATAGCCGTAATGCGTGGCTATTAGGAATTTAGCTAATGTCGGTCAACCAAGAATCATGTTGTATGCGGTCTCAAAGTCTACCATATCAAATGAGATTCTTTCTGTTAGAAAGTTATCTAGACTTTTGAATGTAAACATTAGGGAAACTTGCCCTAATGGTTTGACAGTAGATCCCGACACTATGCCTTGGAAGGCATACTTTATGGGTTTTACTTTTGACTTGGAAACTTGCAATTCTTCTAAAGCTCCCGTAAACAAAATATGAGAGAACTACCATTATCTACTAAAACTCTATTAACTTTGTAATTATTTATGGTCGGTTCTATAACAATAAGGAACCTACTTGGTCGAGTTGAAGGAATGAGGCAGTCTTCCCGGCTGAAGGAGATCATTGTCTCCGACCACCTCGATGGCTTGACGGTGACCGGAGATTCGGTGAGGTTCACTTCCTTCTTTACAATCTTCAGATGGTTTCTAGACTCGTAGGAGGATGACTCGCCGAAGATCATGTTGACGGTGTGCTGTGGCTCCTAATAGTCTATCTCTTCATCACCATCTTTGTCCTTCTTGGAGCTCGATTATCTAATCTACTAAATGGAGGGGACATGACCCTTACCCAATAATAGTCTTCCAATTTCTTTTGCCAGGCACGATAGTTGCGTAGATTATGCCCTACCACTTGGTGGACTGGGCACAACTTCTTATTGTTTTTGGATTAATCGATAAGAGCTTTTACCTTATTCCGATCGGAATAACCCTTCTTGCCCGTAATGAACTCCTCTGGAATTGCAAAAATCTCCTTAGTATTGGGTTTGTGATTTTTCTTACCTTTGGGAGACTTCTCTTTTTTCTCCAGGCTTGGTTGAGGAATTTTCTCTATCCGATTGATGGAACAAGCCCTTGTTCCATTCAACCGCCTCGCTAGCAGCTATGTACCTATTGGCCATGTCGAACAGCTCGACGATCATTTTTGGAGGGTTCATTGCAATGTCCTCCGTAAAACATCGGTTCCTTAACCCAGTTTTGAAAGCCTAAAGAACAAAGGAATGTGCAACCTCTAGAATATAATTATGAACCTTGCTGAATCTCTTGATATAATGTTGGAGAGTTTCATTAGGTTCTTTTTGGATTCGGTGGAGGTCATCGTTTTTCCCAGGGTGGTCGTACGTCCACCGAAAATTTGTGATTAGCAAATCACAATACTGCTCCTAGGTGTAGATTGATCCAACCAGTTGGTTAAGCAACCAAGACTGGGTAGATCCTTCGATAACTATAGGCAAGTAGTATTATCATCACCACCTACTGCTCTGATGGTAGCAGTATAAATCTGGAGAAATTCTAATGGGTTTTGAGTTCCATTAAATTTCTCTAGATTTACAGGTTAGAACCTGTTCGACCAGCATACTGCTTGAAGGCTTTCTGAGAAAACCCGACAACCTATGATCAAGTCATAGCGTCTTCTTTGGAAAGACACCAGATTGTAGTTGGTGGGAGACCGGTTCCTTTGGTAGTCGTATTGAGGAACTAGTGCTTCGACCTGGTCGTGGACACTTACGTGGTGTCTCCGACCAGCTATTTAGTTCAAGTGATGTTGTAGATCACGTGGTCCAAGCGTTCATCCCTCATAATGAGGGGGAGGAGTGGCTTCATTGTCGAAAAGCCGTCTTCTCTCATGATTCCTGTATCGAAATATTTGAGGGGGTCTTGCGCTAGACATCAGATTATTTTCAGTCTAACCATACCGGCTTCTGCTTAGGAAGGAATGCTCGGATGAAGTCAGAGTATAACTCTGTGAGTTCCTTTGTTCCCTGTATATTTCTGTGCGCCACATGGTCTGCTGGAGGATTTCTAACACTTGATTTTTAACCTGTGCATATCCCGAAGTTTTTGCCAGAGCAGGATCTGGGTTGTTTAAAATATCATGGACTCGTTGCGAGTTTTGAATAGTTATTGAGGGCCTTAAAGGATTCTTCTTCGTGGAGGGGGTATGGTGACTCGAGTTTCTCTTCAAGCCCCCAGCATGTCCCATTGACCTGTTAGGTGTAGTGGGGTAGAAGAGGTGGATTAGCCGGTTGATGTCCACCGGTTCCTTTGCCTCTGTTCTTTGGGGTGATGCAGGAGCGTTTACACCATTTCGACCAACTGGTCTTGGCTGGTTCTGTCATGAAGAATCATGCATGGCATCTTGATCGGTATCACTGATTGTGTTAACTTCATGCCTCCAGCACGAATCCCCCGATGAGCTCCGTCAAAGTTAAGGGAGAGTCTTTCACTGCTTCTATAAGAAACCTCTACAATGGGGAGCGATTGGAAATCACCACCTTTGGTGAACTTTGTGGTGGATTCAGCTTGATTTGGTGGATTGTTGATCAGATGCTGAGCGTTATCATTTTCACCCAGCTTTCTGTCAAGGGTAACTTCATCGACACCGTAACTAGGTGTCAATCGACTCCCGGAATACGTAGGAGTTGTCGGTGAATAGTGGTGGCCCATGATTGTATCGAGAGTACCCTGACCCTCGGATCGTGGTGTCACACTCTTATCACTGGGTTTGCTAGTCGAAAGCACTATGCTTGTAGAGGCACTTGGGCATTCTGATCTGGTCAGCACAACCAATTCCTCTAGGAGTGTCACTGATAGGAGCGGCGAATATTCTTCCATCCGATCGATCTCACTGATCTCAGTGAGCAACAAGCCTGGAATGGAAGAGGATGATGAGGCATCATGTTGCATGGCGTGGATACATGTGTCCATGTCAAGGTTGGCATAGTCTGCGAAGTCGAACAAATTCTCCTTGTCCCAAGTCCCTACCATGATCGCATGAGTAATTACAACCAGGAACAGAGAAGGATGAGAATTATTGAACGAAGAATTTCAAAGATTTAGCACCTTCTTCCCTATGAACAGTGCCAACTATCGACGATCGAATCGTCGATCTTCTGAAATAATATGAGAAATATGGCTAAAATATTTAGGAGAGAATATGGATGCTTTTTATTGCTATGAATTGGTTAGTGTGCCTTTAACAAGGTATGAGACTAGCCCTAATTACACTGAATGAAATGTCAATGTATTGTCTAATTGCTTTATACGAATTGTCTTTGATCCTTCTTCTGTCTTCTGTCATTCAGCCTTAAATTCAATGAAGAGACGATAACTATCCATCGGGGAAGACATCTTATGGAATCAACACATCCGGTCAGAGAGGCAGTTGGTGTCAGAGAGAGGACGCTTAATCGTCGGTTGTTGTCAGTGGTAGACGATTATGGGAAACAACCGCATGTCAGTTGTTTGTCAGACTCAGGCCGAAATATCGTGCTGTTTAGAGTGGATAAGGTATGTGTTTTATCCATCGCATGAAAGGAATATCCTGTAATCGGGTCTAGGTATCAGTTCATAGAATCTCTGAGTAGTCATCCGATCGGGTAACATGTATAGTGTTTCTCTGGCTAAGATACTGGAGGAACAACCTTATAGGTTTACGTCCACGGAATCTCTTGACCTTAATTAAATATTAAAACCGTAATTAATGATTTATTCAATCCTCGTTAACATGGAAGATGGGAGTTGCAGCTGCGTTTGTGCCACCAACCGCACTGACTTCACATGATCAAATTCCAAAAGCATCAAAATTCAAAGGCCAAGTACCAGTTCAACAAATTTCCTTGGATAATTAAACAACCAACAAACTAAAGGAAGGGAAAAGGATTAGCGAACGACCTTCCCGTTGGTAACATGTGCAACTTGTATATTATTCATTCGTCCGTTATTGGAGCCGGTTTCAACCAGACAGGGAGAGTGATGCTTCTGAGCCTGCATTACTGCCAATGGGCAAGTGAAAGTAGCATATTCAGTTGTTCACCTGCTAGAACCCTGTGGATAGGGTCCTTATTGAAAAAGTAATAATTAATGGAAGTTGCCAACGTCTTTTTCAAAGTCCAACTGGAATTTTTTTTCACCATGCAGGTACAGCACATGCATATGTATACATGTACATCTCTTTAGCACATATTTAAAGAGACAGAGGTAGAGAATAAATTCGTGACCTTATAAAATTTCTACTAAAAGTGTACTCGTGTGTTTGTAAAGATGGGCATCAGAATTTAAACCCTGATGAATAAAGTTATACACCCATAATTCCACCACCCTACTAAGTGAAAGTGTACTCGTGTGTTTGTAAAGGTGGGTATCAAAATTTGAATTCTGGTAGATAGAGTTATATACCCACAACTCCACCACCCCACTAAGTGGCGGAGTTCCAACTGATTTTTTAAAAACTCTAAAGTATTCAGCATCTTGCATAATAATTAAGATAATACATGCATTTTTCATTTCGTGAGATGATAGCCATATATAAACATAGGCTCCTCTAGGGTACTCTAAAATAAGTAACTCGATCTTACTTCGAAGATACTCCTCTCCCTGAGTGGCTCATTTGTCAGCGAAATGCGTTAGGTTGTTAGTCAGTGCTACTTTACGTATGTTGCCCGGACTCAGTTGTGCACTTTGACCGACTGGGGGCACCTACTGCTAACAAACTTCATGTCAACATCGGTAGTTTGACTTGCTTCTAATATTATGAAATTTATGATGCTTTCAGGACAAACATTATAGATGTAGTAATATGACTGATATCTAAGAGAGATTCTAACAATACTGAATTGTTTTCTGTAATTTGTAGAATAAGATAATAAGAAATAATTTTTTCCAACAAGTCAAATATGATCGACCGCCATTAAGAGCTTAAAAAGTTCGCTTTACCCTCCTTCCTCACTCTTCTCTTCTGGATCCTTATGTCTAGCAGGATCAGATCGCTAGCTCCGGCCAAGAGAAATGCAAGCCCCAAACCCCAAGGGTGTATTTTGGTTACTGTTGAAGAAACTACAACCAAACGACGGTCAATTGCTACATAAGTGGTAAAAGGGAAGAAAACATCCTAGCAGGGTTGTGGTAAAAGAGAAATATGCAAGTTTTTTTTTATGCTAGAATAGAGAATAGGGTTCTTCTTAGTGGAAAAGGATTTTTTTCTCTATGATAAAAGGTGTAGATCCATCAAGTTGAGCTTAAATTTGAGGGACTTCAAAATATAATTTTAAATTCGGTTATATATAGTGTACATTAGTTTTTCGAATGAGCTATAGTGTAAATGTTCATAGTTTATTGTAGGACCGGTATATCAACAGAGTGGGTTGAATGGTGCCTTCAAATTTATCCCCAAGTATTTGTCAATCCTTCACTCCGATAGCTACAGAGTTATGAAAATTAGAATGAAAAACCAACACAAGAGCTAGCAAATCAAAGAACCAAAAACCTGAGGGCTTCAGGGCTTAGGTGGTCAGACTAGGCCTGGTGGTCTGATCGCTGGTTGGGCACCAGTCTGACCGGTTACCTGCAGTCTAACCGGATGGGGGTGGTCTTACCACACTCCTGTTTTAGAATTAGAATTTTCAGCCAAAGTCAATTTAACTTTTGGTGCAACTCCAAAAATACAGGTCAAAATGAAATGAAATTTTGTACAAACTTTACTTAAGGTCTCAAGAACCTATTCTATCCAGAATAACAAGAATCCATGTCAAAGTTACGAGCTTTATTAAGAACAAGCAAGATTGCATCAAAATCGGGTAAAAACCAAAAATGGTGAATATGATTTGCTCATGATAGAAGATGGCCAAGATAGATCTAGATGTATTTTCATATGTCACAGTAAGTAAGAACACCCAACAAATCAATGCAAAAATAACCGGATCAAGAAATCATTCGAGAGGGTCAAATTCAAGCAAAATTAGGCAATTTCATGAACTTGTCAAAACTGATGTTTAGATAGATGTGAATTAATTTCTATGATATATCTTTATCACTAACTCATCCTTTATATCTAGTAAGACCAATAAAGGGAGAGAGAATATCAAATCAAGAGCAAATCAATTAACATAAGAGATATCCATAAGAGATGAATAAAGTTGATGTATTACTTTTGAGGATGAAGGTTTTATAGTCACCGCACCTGGAGAACAAGAGAGCATGCAACAACACTCATCCTTACCAAACCATAACCCTAGATCACTTGGCTTCAATGAGTAAAGTTAGGATGATTGAATGGTTAACTAGCAAGTATCCATTCAACCCATTAAATAGATAAGGCAACTATCCCTATTTATCTCTAATGGATACTATCTATTTAGCACATATCAAGGAAACCCGTTAATTCTACACAACACGGGTTTTACTCACACACTATATTTATGCACGCTTTTCAAAGAACATAAACGCGAAATCGCTAAGTCCTTAACCTTTGATCTAACTTGATCTTCTCAGTTTTTTCTTGATTCAAACTGCTTTCCTAAACATTGCGGTTTTGATCTAAGATAGTTTCTGGTATTTTGATTAACTTACCAAAATACATTTTTTTGACCCGGTCTTCATCTTCCCTTGCAAGCAATCATTATGCTTGCCACGTGTAGATGCACCACTGGCTTGCCATGTGTCGGTAAGTTTTCCCCATTCTGGTTCCACCAGACCACGCCTCATTTGGACCGACCAGGCCACATAGTGCAATCCGTCGCTTGAACTTGCCTTCAATATTTTCTGCCTTCTCATACCATGCTTGAGCTCAACCATCTCATTCGGCATCATTGATTGTTCTGGGTCTCGCCTCCTCCATGTGTGTAGTCCTGGTCCTCGCCATTGACCATGATTAACTGCAAGCGTCTTTGCACATCCAAAGATAAAAATCATTTTCAACCACAAGTTCTTCATAATTTGACCTGTGTTAGCTAAAGCATGCATCATACAATATATATGCACTGACCTAGATTAAACCAAATCATCCTATGACTCTAATTTTCCAAAAACTAAAATTCAGCTGAAACAAAACTGGCCGACCGGTTAGACCACTGCCTCCAGCCGATCTGACCGCTGGTTGTGGCCGGTCAGACTGTGGAGGGGGCTAGTCTGACCGCCTCTTCTGGCCGGTCATACCGTTAAGTCCGTAGAAAATCCAGAAAAACTCCAAATTGCAAAATCCAAAATTTCACTCCTCTGAAATGACAATGATTCATCACAACATAATTTTGAATTTTCTCACATAGTCCTTCATTTATCCATAGTGCGCACATACCATGTTCTTACAAGGAGGAGGTAACGCTCCAGCTCCGTATACAAGAAAGTTTGTTGGCACCATAATTTTGTTTTCCATGGACAAATGGGACCAATGGTCTTACCGAGCCGCTATATATCTGAAGTACGAAGGTTAAGAGTAAATTTCTAAAAAAATGGTTTATTACAAATTTAATCAATAATTTCGTAAAACTACATATTTAAGGGGGGAAAACAACTTCTGAGATTTTACATAGATTTTACGGTTGCAAAACAGTGGAGCCCACTGCTAACATACAAGCTACCATCCAGCGTGGCGGCAACAAGGCAACAAAATGGACATGCGATGCTCCTTTGTGACGCTGACGCATGGGTCCAAGAATCGGAGCCATTAGCATTTCAAGATAACTCTTTAACCTGTAGTTTTGCGTTACATTTTCACCAAAACTCTTTAGTTCTTTGAAATTATTGCTTAAATATGTAGCTTGGTGATATATTTGATAATAAACATGTAGTTTTACAGAATTTACTCTTTAATAGTATCCATCAGCATTACAAATACAATCATTAATTTCCCTCGCAAAAAAAAACAGATATCATCATTTTAATTGCGTCTTGGTGGGTTTCCCATTGCTTGCATCGGGAAGTAACCGTCAACGTCTAAATGATTGATTCATGCATGCTAGTACCCTCGTCTGGGTCACTATTTGCATTAATTAGCTGTTTTAAGACTACGACGTACAGCTACAGAAATTAAATAGAATCTGGATCGGGAGTTAAAGCTAGATTTAGTACTGTTTCGTACTGTATTTATAAAAATAGTCGTATGTATATAGTATTTACAAAAATGTCACTTCTACTGAGCAGACAGACCTCCTTCAACCCGAAACGCAACCTCCAAGCCGACTGACATACCTGACGGGACATGCTCGTGTGCAACGGAAGACAAGGTCACGGTAGATGCAGCGAGAAGATAGCAGTGGCTCAGATGGGTGAGACATATCGCATCCAGTGTGATGTATTTTTGTGCTACTATAATTACTTTTAATTGTACAAGATTCGTAATGTATAAAATTGTAAAAAAATCATGAAATATTTGTAAATTCATGATTAAATTAATCTGAATAAATATGGTAAATTAACCTAAATAAATCTGGTGAGGGGGCGGCAGGCGCCTACCATTGGCGACCCCGTCGCGTGTCACCTCGCAGTCGCTGCCGCCCGCCTACCGGACGCCAGAGGTGCCATCTTTGCAAATGCTGTGCACATATGGCTACTTTTGTAAATACGGTGTGAAACAGTGCCAAATCTAGCTTTAGCTCTGGATCTGGAGATGAAATCCTATACGGTTGTAGATACAGAAAGAAGTGTGTTTCTATGTCTAGGGTGTAATCGAAACAGGAGCAGTTACGGAGGAATATCACTTATCTTGTATGTTATTTCGTATTTTTTTCTCTGAGTTAGAGCCAGACATAAATAATGACGGATACCTATTTTTCCTTTTCGTATTCGTTCTGTAAGCATTTGGATGATCGGTCGAACAAAAATTATCTACTCATTTATATAGGACATTAGACGATAGGGTGCAATAAGAGCAAATACGAAGAGACTAATCACTAAGATCTCAAAAGAAGAGTACCCAGTATTCCATATCTATTTAGATGTGACAATCCGTCTATATATTATCTTATTTCTAAGTGAAGTCACAACAAACTTTTTTTATATCACTTGATATACAAATATGTACGAATGGATATCACTCATCCGTATTTTATTCCATATTTTTTTCTCGGAGTTAGAATCAGACATAGAGAGTGTAGAATACCTGTTTATCTCTTTTATATTTACTCTATGAGTCTTTGATAGTTAATCAGATGAAAATTATATACTGCATTTGTACTAGGGTGTCATATATGACTCCATTAAGTGCCTTTTGTGCTTGGTTCCTGTACTCGGTACTCCATTATATGTGTACGTACTTGACCAAATCACACTTAAAGTACACGTACGTACTGAAGGATCAAAAGAGAATCTCTCTCAATAGCATTAGAGCAAGTATAATAAGAGGCTATTAGTAGGCTGTATGCTGAGGTGGAGAAGAGAGAGAAAGAGAGAGAAGAGAGGTGGGCTGTAAGTTTATAGCCAGCTGAAGCACAAGAACCAAGAAATTTTGTGAGAGAAAGGGGTGGGTCATACAGCCTTCAGTTGGCTGTAAACTACTATATAAATGGGCTGATAAGTAGACTGTAAATATCCATACAGCCAGCTAAAAACTGTATTATTAGCCTTACTCTTACGACTCCCCACGTCAGTGTCTGCTAGGTAACTTACACGAGGCACTTGGCCACCTTGGTACCCGTATCAAGAGCCGACATATATGATTGAGAAGTACTTCAATTGGTATTGATTTATGTGTCCAGACACCTAGATGCTTGACGTACCGGTGTATATGTGTGCGCGTGTGCTGTTGCATCCATCACTCCATCGTCGTGCTGTTGAGTTTAGTCGTGGCTTATGTTGCGCCTCTACTGCTAAGCTTGACTCAAGCCGCACCCTTGCCTCTGCAGCCATGGCTGACCTACGTTGTCATCATATTGCACTGCTTGCAACCAAATTGGCCCACACCGGGACTGAGCCTTTTTTATTAGTATAAAAGATAGTTGATTGCAGGTATAGTTTCACAAAAGTCAATAATGATGACGCTGATCAAATTCCTCGAGACTACAAATTAGATATTTTTACATAATAAATTATGCAGTGCGCAACAATATATTGCAGTATTATATACCCAATTTTATACATATAGTTGGAAGAGTAGTAACAGTTTTTAGAAATATTTCGAAATACACTCTAGCTAAGCCCTCTTTCTTTCTTTTTTCCTGAGATGACACTCTAGCATGGTCCTTGTCAATGTGTTTTGTTTCTTTTGGCAAGTAACACCAATTTTCGTTGATGAAAATACAAAGCATGTTACAATTTTGATCACAATTCTGGCCAGAAAATGCAACATGTAAAAACATAATAAAGGTCACACATGTAGGTGCTAAAATCTATAAAGAGAATTGCCCCAACACCCTCGTAGGGGTGACAACAATGCTCACGCACCACTCTCTCATGAGTTACAAAGCAAATGCCCAACTATTTCTTAAACATAGTTCTTATGAACACCATGAGCATCCTATTCAACAACCTTGGTAGGGAATGTGGAAATTGAAGCATATGGGTGGGTTCTTTTCAGCTGTGGTTGATGGTTTATGGTTGCGACTGATGGTTTTTGGCCCTAGTGTGAGTGCTCATTTGAATGAACTGAATGCCGATAAGCCAATTAGAAAAGCTTGTCCTAATAAGCCGCTTCGAAAAAACCATGAAGAAGTCATCCTATTTGTTTTTCGAGAAAAGTCATATGCCATAAGCCAAAAAGAACCCACTCTATAGAAAACTGCTATCAACAGAAGCTACCTTTTGATGATTGTTCCTTGTAGAAACCTTCTAGTGTCACGAAGGAACAAATCAGGTTGAACCCTCGTCTCCTGCACACACATTATACAACTTATAAACGGAAGCCACCTTAGTATTAATAGACTGGCCACTTGAGTTTTAAAACAATGTAATTCTGAAACCATTTCTTCTGTTAAGATTATCTATTATACCGCTTAAACAAACAAGTTATACCTTTTTATCCTTACTAAGCATAGAATAACGTAGAATAAGTTATTCTATGCTCCAACCACTTCACTCCCACCACGACCAAGCCCGTTCCCTACTGAGCAGGAACTTCATATACCGTTTAAATAAACCGCATCATAAATCACACTTTCTTCCCAAAGAGTAGGAACTTCGATGCAGTCTAAGGTCATGCTTGGAACATAATGGACTGCATCATGAATGTACGAAAGTTGATCTTATCATAAGGGAAATTGCCTCCTCTACAAATGGTGGAATCAAAAGGATTTATTTTGCACCATACATCATGGCTCTAATCATGAGGAAGACAAATTATTGTGAAGCAAGGCCGGCACCTCACAAGCCATATAAGCCAAGAGAGGTCGCTCTAGTTCCCTCTGTTGTTCCTCCTCATGCTCAAGAAGAAGAAGAACAAGACCGAGGACATGAGGACGCTCCTATAGCCAGTCAAGTTTCACTCTCTTAGATTTATGATGCTCTCATGCAAATCCAAGAGAGTCAAGTTGAGACTAATAACCAGCTTGCTTCCCTTACCCAGCATCAAACTAAAACCAATTATCAGCTGGCATCTCTCTCGTAGCGTCTAGGTGTCCTAGAGCGTGTCTCCTCGACTTAATGTCATCCTTCTCTAGTGCACTATCAACGTCATCATCTTCATGACCCCTTATCCCAGGAGTAGCTCTTTTTAGTACTTGATGCAAAAGAGGGAGAAATTGGGAAATGGAGAAGACCATGGAGCATGAAGGAAGAAGAAAAAGATCAACCTACCTATCTATCTATAATATTTAAAGTACTTGTTATGTAAGGAACTTCTTATATGTGTTTAAATTAAGTTTGGTTGAATGTAATAGCTAGAACATCTAAGACTTTTTATGCTTGTGATGCTCATGAACTCGTTAAAATTCTATAGTTATTTGGTTATGTCAAGTTTATTCATGTTCTACATACTACTTCTCATGTTTTTTACTCTTGATTATCATTATTTGAGAAGTTCCTTGGATTTCAACAAGTAAAGGTAAACTCTACCAAAATTTCCAAAATTCAAACTTATGCATGAAAACCACTCCGAAAAATCATATGCACATGTTTAGGGGGAGTTTTTCTCTAATTGTCAAAAGACTGTTGAATGCAACTAATTCTTCATATCCTTGAGCTTCTCTCAAGGATTATTTGCATTCAAAGTCAAAACAAGAAAATACAACTCATTTCAAGACTTGGGGTATTTTCAAAAATCTCAAAATTTCCTTCGCAATGAGTTGGTTGTCATCAATTACCAAAAGGGGGGGAGATTGAAAGCATTTAGGCCCCTAAACTTTGGTTTCGGTAATTAATGATATTATTTGGAAATTAATGACAATGTTGAATATGGGACTAATATATGTATTTGAGATGTGTTAAAAGGTTTAATCCTGCGTTATCAATGACAACACAACCATGGCATGCAAAGGGCTATGAAGGATCGACATGGCTCACAACCAAGGTAAAAACTTAGCTTAGGTTCCCTTTTTATTTTTGCCGATCTCGGAGTTTGGAGAAAAGACCAGATTGATAAAATAAATGTTGTACTATGGAGGGGAATCATGGCTAGTTGCATGAGAAGTGTTTTTGTGCCATCTTGATCAACAAATAGTTATCCATGCATCTAAATTGGTTTTAGGAACAACTGTAAGAAAAATCGGTACTACCGACCTGTACCTGCGGTAGCACCAACCGACGGTAGTACTGCCATTGTGGATCGGTACTATCAGCCAGTGGTAGTATCGGACTTGTGCGTAGCATATTTTTTTCAGAGAGCATGTTTTTGGGACACTTTTGACTTTTTGGAAAGCGGTAGTACCGATTGACCCCTACGGTGATGAAGACATCATTTCCATGCATACAACCAATAGATCTGAACGTATGTAATTGCAAGGTCCAATCACAAGAGCTTGTGCATGTTAATTGAACTATCAGGTAGCTTTGTTTCTAGGAGTGCATTTTATTTCTAATACGAATATGATGCTACCTAATGCATGTGATATTCTTTAAATAAGAAACTTAGGAGCTGATCATGAAGAAAAACATGTGCAATTCAATTCGGCCTCCGAAGATAGCACCGACTAAAGTTCAATTCCTTGATGCTAGATTCCTGGCCTTCAAAAAGCCTAATTATTTTTGGCAATGGTGCTTTCTCCAGCTTGCCGATTGTTAACATGGGCCCGAATGGCTATGGTGGAAAGTTGACATTGATGGAGATATTTTGGATTTCTGTAGGGAGGAATATTCAGCGTAGTATGCCCGATGTCGGTGTGACTTGGCATTGCTGAATATGAAAGGCTAGAAATCAAAAAGGTACTCACCAAGATGGAGGATGCCATGCCTTCCCTAACTCACCAAGTGTAGCAAATGGCTAAGAAGAGGGTTTTATTTATTTAGGCTCTGGTAGGTGATAAAATGAAACCAGTGTTTTCGGATAAAAGAGCTTGCCTATGCTGAGAGTTACTTTAAAGAGTGGGTGCCAGAAAAAAATGGTTGAAGTTACTCACTGAGCTGGAGAGAAGTTAAAATAAGGCATCATGCCACCAAGCTGTCATACTCCATAGGACTAAGCAATTTTTAAGTTGGATTATTAGCCCTTGAGTAATGCATCAAATTGCAGTCAAAACATGATGACGCCAATATATTCTAAAGTCTTTCTAGTGAAAGTATTCTATTGAATGCAGATATTGAGGTGTACAATTTCAACATAAGGCAAAATTATTTAATGACATAAAGAAAACTTTATTTTTATCATGGATAAACACAATGTAATTTTATTTGCAAGGAAAGTAAATAAAGCAATATTATTCTTTAAGCTAACATAGGAAATGACTAAAAGAAAGAAATAAAGATAACTACATCTTGAACTTGTCGAGATGTCCCGTATGTAGCCTTTGCTAGTCTCTTGAGCTTAGAGGAGAAGGCCTTTCTGAGTGTGTCTAATTTATCATTCAGATCACAAATATCCATGTGCGCTTCAGCAAGGTCTCCTAATTTCATGTTTGTACACTTGACGTCTATGACGTAATGCACCCATGGGGGGCTAGCCTTGTTAGAGCTCTCCTCACTTGGAGATGGGGGCAGATGACACATGACTTTTGGCGTGGGACTGTCCACCTCCTTAGATACCATAGGGGCAAACACCTTGCCTCTGAGGTACTTGAGTTATTTCCCTCACTGCGGCCTAGGTGTGAAGCATGCCCTATACTGAGGGGCATTCAACTTGGCCATCTTCATGCTAGGCTCAACATCATCATCTTCCATCGCCCTTAGTGAGCAAATTTCCTTAATAGAGAGGCTTTGGGATTTACTCTTCACCAAGATGATCAGAGGTAGTAAAGATGGCAGCAAAATCTGATTCTCGGAGCTTGGTGTGGCAACAAGATGTCATCGCACGACCATGTTACACGGTATGGGTGGAGAGGCGATAGTGCTAGAAGGTGCACCACCTTGGCCGATCGGGGAAGAGAAGGGGCCGGCTGGCCTAGGCTCTTGGCCGGCTGGGGAAGCTAGATAGCTGACTAGAGTCCTTCTCCCTTGCAGGGGTGATCTTGCTGACTACATCCATTTTTTGGTGAATCAGAGGATGGCGAGTTTTTTGCTATTTTAGTACCCTCGAAAGCGGGCTTCTCTAAAATAGTACCGATACCGTGGGCTTCTCTAAAATGGTACTGTTAATGATCTATCTACTCCATAATAGTACTCTACTTTATTTTCTTTTTCTTTTCTGATTTTTACTCCCTAAACTACCTAAAGTACCCCTCCTAATTTGATGAGATCTAATCAAATCTTTCAACCGATTCACGATTCTGTTCGTTCGCAGCCCGCCTGTTCGCATTCCATTTCCGGGTCTCCTCGCCACCACCGACGGCCGCCGCTCCCCTGTGGCGTGCTGCTGCCCCTGCGCCATTTTGATCTCACCGACGGCTGCTGCCCCTGTGCGTGCCCACCAGGCGGCCCCCCTCTCCCCTGTGGTGTGCGCCCACCAGGTGGCCTCCCTGTCTCCCTGCCGTGAGCATCAACTCGCACAGGGCACAAATTTTGCTATGGACAGGGAGGACCAATTTCAGATGGATAGCAGTAGTTTCGACCAGGGCAATGCAGAGTACGTGTTTGCATCGTATTTGAATATTTTCAGTACAAATGCACGTTTTCTAACTGTTGTTTTTCATGCCGTGGTACTAGGTTCGTTATAACAAATTGCGAGCAGCTGATTCATCCATTGATTAATTGGGCTTCAATAGAAATTCAAGAGGATACAGAGGAGCAAGGAAGGGTCGAAATATGCAATGAGGACCAAGTTTATGAGCTTTTGGGGTTGAGGGAAGATGAGATGGTAGAAGATGATATAGAGGCTGCCTCAAATTCTGTGGACCACGGAGCAACTAATTCAGAAATCCCAAATGTAGAAGGTACAGAAGGTGCATCCATGGCTATTGATGATTCTATTCCAGAGGAGAGAGTGATGGTGTATGATAAGGACAATCCATCGATGGAAGTGCGCACATTGTACCCTTCCATGGAGGAATTCAGATTGGCTGTGAGGCAATATGCCATTAATAGAGAATTTGAATTGGGCATTGAAGCAACAACCAAAAGAAAATATAGAGGTTACTGTAAGGGGGGCAACTGCACTTGGGCTGTTGTTGGGCGCACGCAGGCAGACAACATGACTGTTATGGTACATACTTCTGTTGTCTTATAAATTTTATTGCCATATTTCATATTTATTTTAAAATATTATCTTATTTATTTGCTTGACAATTTTTTCAGGTGACATCCTTGACTAGTGAGCACAAATGTACATCTAGCAGCAGAAGAAGGACCACAACACCCTCTTGTAAGTGGGTTGCTTCTAAGGCTGTTTCCATCCTTCGGAAGAACTCTCAAATGGGAACTAAAGAGTTGCAGATTAAATTACAAGATGACTATAAGTGCACAATTGGATATGATACTGTTTGGAAAGGAAAGGAAAAGGCTATGGAGTTGTTGTATGGTTCCTGGGAAGAGAGTTTTCAGTTACTCTATAATTGGAAGGCGGAGGTCATGGAAAAATCACCCGATAGTATAATTGAGATTGATTGCAAGATGGTTGAAGGCAAGGTCTATTTTCATAGGTTCTTTTGTGCTCTTGGTCCTTGTATTGAGGGTTTTCGAACAGGTTGTAGGCCATGGCTTGGTGTTGACTCCACTGCGCTAAATGGTAGGTGGAATGGGCATTTAGCTGCAGCAACCGGTGTGGATGGTCACAATTGGATGTATCCAGTTGCTTTTGGATTCATAGACTCGGAAACAGAAGATAATTGGAGTTGGTTTATGTCTCAACTGTTCAAGGTTGTTGGAGATCTTCCTTTACTTGCTATTTGTACCGATGCTTGCAAAGGGTTAGAAACTGCAGTAAAGCGGGTGTTTCCGCAAGTTGAACAAAGGGAGTGCTTTAGGCATCTAATGCAGAATTTTATTAAGAGGTACACCGGTGAAAGTGGTGGACACATGTGGCCCGCAGCAAGAGCATATGAGAGGGATGTGTATGAGAAGCAAATGGCTACCGTTTATGCAGGTAACCCAGAAATCAAGTGGCTGGATAAGCACCATCAGTTAAAGTGGTACAGGTCTGATTTTAATCCCAATATCAAATGTGATTATATTACTAACAATGTAGCTGAGGTTTTCAACAACTGAATCAAAGACATAAAAGACTTACCTGTTGTTGAGCTTGTAGACAAGCTGAGAGAGATGATTATGTCTCTTTTCTACAAGAGAAGAAGAATTGGAGAAAAGCTTAATGGGAGGATATTACCTGCAGTCATACAAATATTGAGAGCTAGGACAAGAGGCCTAGGGCACTTGTCTGTTATCAAGGGTGATAATTATGCTGCTGAGGTTTGGGACAAATGCAATCATAGGTTTGTTGTCAAGGCATACAAGCATGAGTGTTCATGTGAGGAGTGGCAGCACACTGGAAAGCCTTGTCAACATGCTTTGTCCTTGATAACCGCCCAACAGATTAGGAATGTGAAGATGGAAGACTTTGTACATGAGTACTACTCTGTTGAGAATTTTAGAAAAGCTTATGCTAGATTGATTGAGCCACTTCGCGACAAGACAAAGTGGCCAAAAGTGAATTTGGAATTTCCGATGGTTGCACCCCTTGGTAAAAGAAGTGTTGGAAGGCAAAAGAAAAATAGGATCAAAAGTTGCCTTGAAGGTGGGAGTGGTGGATCGAATTCAGTTAGAAAAGCTGCTGAAAATAACAATGAGAAGACCAAGAAAATGGTTAGAGGCAAAGTGCGGTGTTCACAATGCGGAGAGTTGGGACATAGGAAAACTAGTTACAAATGTTCTTTCAATGGAACTAAGAAAAGGTAAGCTACAAAGACGATTTCCCTTTGCATGGTTTTTTGTCACTTTGTTTCTTCATTTGTTTCCTTTTTTTCCATGCAGGAAGAGAAAGCCAAGAAAAAATACCACTAAAGGGTGGACTCCTAAAGATACAACACAAGATCAATGCATCAATACAACAGAAGAAATAATGGAAGAGAGTCATGGAATGGAGACTGGAAGGTAAGAAAGTGCTACTCAACATATATGTAATGGTTTCACTCAAACAAATTTGTAAAATAATATGACACATATGTATGCAGGCCTTTGATGATGGGTGAAGGAACATCTTCTCAACAGACCTCTTCCCCTCAAGCTTCATGCACCATTTCATCGGCTGCTAAGAAGATTACTCCAAAAAAAGCTAGAAGGGGAATAGTTATCTCTGATATATAGCTTATTTTGTAGTGGGAATTTCCTTTGTCATCTTGGTTGTTTATCATCCAGACCAAACTTGGCATATAAGACAAATTTTGTGTTGCTTGTGCTCGAGTTTGTGTATGCAAACGCCTTAACAATGAAACTGTTCCCAATGGATTATGATTTATGAAACTCTTGAACTTGTACCATATACTTTCCACTGGCTTCTGCCCTTACAGGGTTAATGATAGAAATTGCAGCTAGTACAATTGTACAAACAAGAACACACAGAAAAAAGAGCTTCACTTTTGTTTGTGCTCTCTGTTCTCGTCCATGCTAGGCTGCCGTCAGTGGAGGGCGTCGCCGCCTTCTTTCGGAGAGATGGCCGCCTGGGGTGCCGTCGAACAGGCGAGGTGGGGCGCCAGAGAAGGAGGAGGCGACAACCGCTCTTCGGTTGGGGAGGTCGCGCCGCCGGCAGCGAGCCTCGCCGCCGTCGTCCAGGAAGAGAGGGGCCACCCGGGGGTGCTCCGTCGTCCGGGGAGGGGAGGGGGGCACCTGGTGCGCCGTCAACAGTGGAGAGAGGGGCCGCCTGGGGGGGCGCCGTCGGGCCGCCGCGGCCGGCATGCCGCCGCCGTCGGTGAGGCGCGGCGAGGTGGGCGACTGCTTCGGTGCTTCGGGGCTCCTTTGAACAGGGCTGGAACAAAATCGATTGAAAGATTTGATTAGATCTCATCAAATTAGGAGGGGTACTTTAGGTAGTTTAGGGAGTAAAAATCAGAAAAGAAAAAGAAAATAAAGTAGAGTACTATTATGGAGTAGATAGATCATTAACAGTACCATTTTAGAGAAGCCCACGGTATCGGTACTATTTTAGAGAAGCCCGCTTTCGAGGGTACTAAAATAGCAAAAAACTCTTAGAAGTGATCCTGAAGGTAGAGATGGCTCTTAGAAGTGGGGGAGGCGATAAGGCTTCAAGTCTCACAGAGAGAGATCAAGGAGAAGTCCTTAATGAAACGTCTATAGAATCCAGCATGACCTAGGAAACTCCTAATTCCCTTCATGTTGATTAGAGGTGGAAGTTTTGCTATTACTTGAATTTTTTCCTTTGTCCACCTCAATCCCTTTTCAGAAACGATGTGCTCAAGCACTACTCCTTCTTTGACCATGAAATGGCACTTCTCCCAATTCAACATAAGGTCAACTTCCTAGCATCTAAGAAGAACTTTCTCTAAATTTTCCAGGCAAGTGTGAAAGGTCTTCCTGTGGACTGAGAAGTTGTCCATAAAGACCTCCATGACCTTCTCACTGAGATCGAAAAAAATGTCCATCATGCATATCTAGAAAGAGGCTGGGGCATTGCAAAGGCCAAAGAACATGTGCCGGTATGCAAAAGTACATACAGGCATGTGAAGTTGTTTGTGTAGGTCATCTAGGTGAATTGAGATTTAGAAATAGCCCTAGAATCCATCCGGATAATAGAAGAGTGGATTGCCAACCTTTCAAGCATTTCCTCTATGAAGGGTAAAGGGAAATTTCCTTTCGAGTGGCCTTATTAAGCTTTCTTGTAGTCAATACATTCCCTCCAACCAGTTACTGTCCTATGAGGAATGAGCACATTCATATCATTTTTTTACCACTGTCATTCCTCTTTTATTAGGCACAACTTGAACAAGCTAACCCACTCACTGTTGGAAATGGGATAGATGATCCCTACGTGAAGTAATTTAAGGACTTCCTTCTTCACCACTTCACCCATGGCGTTGTTCAAGCATCGTTGGTGTTCAATGATGGGCTTATGGTCTGGCTCCTTTGGGATGCAATGGGTACACAGGCTTAGGTTATGTCTTTTAGGTCACCTATAATTTACCCAATGACTATCGGGTATTTTGTGGGAGATTGATGAGCTTTTCTGTCTCATCAGCAGAGAGAGAAGCATTTACGATCACAGGGTAGATCTCATTTTGTCCTAGGAACATAGAGCACAAGTCTAGTGGTAATGATTTCATCTCCACTTGAGGCAAAATCTTTAGCGAGTTATGACCCGATGTGTCCTCACTGACAGGTAATTCTAGAGATTTAGATAGATTATTTGAGATATCCTCGATTTCTTGTGCATCATCCTTAATGAGAGCCTCTAGGGGATCTTTGAAGACAAGGGTCGAGAAAGCGGATTCATTTGGGTCATCTTCAAGTTTGATCTCTGTAGGAGTGCTGAGTGATTTCCTAGAGTTAGGCATCACCGTCTCCTCTCCTAATTTCATTTTCAACTCTCTAGCTCCCAAATCCATAAATACTCTGACGAGCCTTAGGAATGGTCTCCCGAGAATCAAAAGATTAACAGAGAGAGAGAGAGAGAGAGAGAGAGAGAGAGAGAGAGAGAGAGAGCAGAACTATCTAGAATGAAGAAATCCTCTAGAAGGTTGTGTTCTCCTATGGATATTTGGGTATTCTCTAAAATTCCTAGTGGAAGACGAGGAGTATTGTTTGTGAGGATCTGGGTCTTGGAGGTGGGAACAAGCATAATCTCTCCAAGGAAGTGTTTTTTAAAGAGATCAAAGGACATGAGGTTGACTTCAGCTTTGGTGTCACAAAGAGTGTTTGGAAAAGGAATCCCATTGATAGTACAGTCAACAATCGGATAATCAACCTCCTTTTGTTCTTCTATGGTGATTTTACAGACATGTTTGTTATCATCCTCTAGGTTAGCTGGCATTTTTCTTGTAGAGGGTCTAGGTGGTCTGATCAAACCTCCTTCATTTAATTTAGATGCGCTACAGTTTTTTGAAAGGGTCTATTCTTTGGGCCAATCCTTTTCAATGACCAGATCCGAGGGCTCAGGTATTTGCATCGCCTCTTTGGGAATAGATGGGTCGGCGCAAAATTCAATTAGAATCCAATCTAAGCCCTTGATTTCCTTGAGTGGGATGTCAAGTTCATCCCTGGGCTGAGGGCAAGGTTGACACATAGTCTAAGAGTACGCAATTTTGTCAAGGATCTCACTGCGCTTCCTTGGAGGGTTTTCATCGAATGATCCTTCAGATGCCAAATTTAGAGAGTGTGAGGTCCTAGAATGCAGAATTGTGTATAAATTCTAGAGTAGGACGCCATCAGGAATTCCTACATCTAGGATTTTTGAGATTAAATCCTTTTACCTCACCCAAGCTTGGCCTAATCATTCACTGGTCTCTAGCTCGAAGGTAAAAATTTGCCTATGCAAATTTTGAATCCTTTTTGACTGGTAGAACTGGCTATAGAAGCGGCTATGAAGATAGCCTCAGTTCCCATTGAAACTCTTTATAGTTCATAAAAACCAGCATAGAGTTTCCCCACTAAGAGAGAAAATAAAAAACTTCCATTTCATGGCTTCACTCTAAACCCCAAGAAATTGGAAAGTTGCACATATTTCTATGAAAATTCACATGTGCTTGTACGGGTTCTTGTGAGATTCACCAAAGGATTTTGTTGGATGGGTGCAATGAGTCCAGTAGTGAACTCATAGCTCTTTGCTTCAATTTTTGCAAAGGAAAGGGGGTGGCACCGATGTTTTTGTTGAGGAATCGTCGCTGGCGACCAGTCCAAGCGATTCCTCTGTTTAGAATAAGAACGAATCAATCACAGAATCACAGAAGAATATATTGAACACACAGAGAGAGATAGAGAGAACTCCTGGTCTTTCTTTATTGCTTTCATTCATGTGTATATAATGAGTTGGTATGGCTCTCTATTTATAGACTACAATGAGGTGCCCACCATGGGCCGCGGGCTGCTGGCCCAGGCCCAGGTTTCTTAACACTCCCCCTTGGGGACTCATCCGACACGTTCATGCCTCACTAAAACTCCATAAAAACCCAGTGGAAAAAATTTGGAGAAAGAGCACATGATACATGTAATGCTGCGATGCACGAATTGCCTCGTTAAAAACCTTGGTCGAGAAACTTCATGGAAAACTCGTCAAGGGAAAAAGAGTACAATTCACCCAATTTCACTTGGTCTTCAGGACTTTATTCCTTTGGGTACTTAATCTTTATGATCAACATTTAATAACGGGCTTAAGAGAATTCTCCCCCTGAATTCTGCACTTCTCTAAGTCTCATCATTCCAATCCCTCACACGCACCTTTCAAAGTTAGATGCGGGGAGTGACTTAGTGAACAAGTCTACATGACTTAGTGTGCAGTACTTTAATCTTGTCCATCTTTGCAATTCATGAGCATAGAGGAACTTGGGGTTGATATGCTTACATAGCCCATCTGCACTTGTGCAACGCAAGCTGCATTATCTTCATAGATAATTGTGGGGGTTTGCACAATGTTCATTCCACATGACTACTGGATATGGTGAACTGTTCAGCGGAACCAAGCGCACTCTCGTGCGACTTCATACAGTGCTATAATTTCTGAGTAGTTCGTCGAAGTAGCTACAAGGCTTTGCTCAGACGATTTCTAGGAAATTGCAGTTCCACCACATGGAAATACATAGTATGTTTGCGACTTAGCGGTATGCGGGTCAGACAGGTACCCAGCATCTGCATAGTCAATCAAGTTCAGATCTTGATTCTTTCTGTAAGACAATCCAATGTCTTTACTTCTTTGGAGGTATCGGAAGATGTCCTTTATGCCCTACCAATGCCTTTTGGTGGGCTCTGCACTGTACCTTGCTAATTGGTACACGGCAAATGCAATGTCCGATCTAACGCAGTTTGCTAAGTACATGAGTGCTACCATTGCACTCAAGTATGAGAATTCCGGTCCCAGGACTTCCTCCCCCTCTTCCCTAGGTCGGAAAGGATCTTTTTCTTGCTGTAAAGACCTACCGATCATCGGTACTTTCGAGGGAAATGCCTTCTTGAAGCCAAACCTTTCAAGCACCTTCTGGGTGTAGGTTGACTGATGTACCAAGATTCCTTCAGGGACATGCTCAAACTGCAGTCCTAAGCAAAACTTGGTCTTACCCAAATCTTTCATTTCGAATTCTAACTCCAAGTAGGAGCTTGCTTCTTTAATATTTTCGGCTGTCCCGATGATGTTCAGATCATCTACATACACAGCGATTATACAGAATCCATTCTGGGATCGTCGTATAAATACATAAGGACAGTCTTCATTGTTTGTGTAGCCTTTCTTGCAGAGAAAGTCGCTTAAGCGATTATACCACATTCTTCCAGATTGTTTCAGTCCATACAGTAACTTTCTGAGTTTCACACTGTACAGATTTCTATTTGCTCTGTCTTAGTTCGGGAGAGGGATTCCTTCAGGGACTTTCATATAAATCTCCGAATCCAAGTTACCGTAAAGGTATGCAGTCACAACATCCATCAATTTCATTTCTAAGTTCAAGTTCACTGCCATTGAGATCAAGTATCTAAAGGTAATTCCACTAATGACTGGGGAGTAGGTTTCTTCATAATCAACTCCAGGACGTTGAGTGAAACCTTGGGCTACTAGCCTTGCTTTGTATCTCACTACTTCATTTCTTTCATTTCTCTTTCGAACAAATACCTACTTGTGCCCAACGGGGTGTACATGGGGAGACGTGCGGTATACAGGCCCAACCACTTCTCTTTTGTTCAGAGATAGCAATTCATTTGCTAATGCCTTCTTCCAATCTGATCTTTTCTTACATTCAGCAAGCGATGCAGGCTCGGGATCAAGATCAATGATGGAGGCAATTTTCTTTGCGAAGTAGATATCGATATTAGCTGTTGTCCTATTCAGGAACTCTCCCGTGTGCACATAATTTATAGCTATTTATTCATGAGTTGCTTCTTCTAGAGCGATTGCTTCTTCAGGAGCTTCACCTTGCGCATCGCTTCTTTCAATTGTGGTGGCAAGTCCCTTTAGTTTTTCGACTCCGATGTGTGCGCACACATCCATGCCGATGGGGATATTCAGATCCGGTATGCCTTTTTCTGAAGGTGTCATACTTGTGCCAGGTCTCAACTGGCTCCCCTTCTCATTGTAGGGGACTTCAGTGATCGGCTGTGATAAGTCCTTCTTATCCTTTTCCACCAGGCGTCCCCGGTTACTAAGGATTCGAGGAGCCAGAGTTCTCGTCCTCTTTTTTATTTTTCTGAGGCCTCTGGACGAGATTAGGGATACCTTCTGCTTTCTTTGTTATTTCAATCCTCTCCGGTGCAGTGCGTGCAGGCACATGCGACTTAGTCACGCTCTTCAAATCACTAAAGTGATCAGACAGTTGATTTGCTAGTTCTTGCAAATCGATTGTGTTCTGGACTTCTCTTGTCTTCTGGACTTCTCTATTTGCTTCACTAATGCGCGGGTCATCTGCATGAATTCCCGTGGCTTGCCATGTAATGTCTTCTGGATTTCTCTAGTGCGCGGGTCATCTGGATGGATTCCCCAGGTTTGCCACGTAATTTCCCGATATTCTTCATCAAGGGGTTGATTTCCTCCCCTAATGTTGGGAAATTTTCAGTGGTGACTCTTGCGCTAGTTGCATAGGCAAATGGATATTGTAGGCCGAAGGTCTAAGGTTGATGAGATTCGTTGCATGAAGGACTGCGTGTCCCCAACATGTAGCTGGCAAATTACTTTTATGCAAGAGGAGTCAGGCAATAAGTTTGATTCTTTTAATTAAAGCCTCTGCCAAACCGTTCTGGGTATGGACATGCGGTACCGAATGCTCAACTGCAATTCCCATCGCCTTGCAATAATCATCAAATGCCTTCGAAGTAAATTCTCCGGCGTTGTCCATTCTGATGGACTTGATATGATGATCTGAAAACGCATTTCTGATGCGAATGATCTGCGAGATTCAAAGTGCAACTCTCAATGAACCAAAATTGCAGCCCTCCTCCAAAAAAAACTGCTGCAACTTTACGTGATTCAGAGTGCAACTTCAGGTGACCTGAAATTGCACTCTCAATCAACTAAAATTGCAGCCCCCCTCCAAAAAAAATATGTGCAACTTGAGGTGATTCAAAGTGCAACTTTAGGTGACTGAAAGATAAAAAACTTTCAGTCGCCTGTGCAATAGTCTATTCCTTTTTTAGAACATGGAAACGTAATTTGTTGTCTAATAATAGTAGTTGGTGACATCATCGTAGTAAGTACATATCATTGGCATTCGACCAAAACCATCATCCTCAACCTCTTCCTCCTCTGATTCATCATCATGCAGTATTTGGTATTATGTGCCACCATTCGTCTTCCCCCACCCCTTCCCCTTCCTCTGCCTCTTGTAGTGGTAGGTTTTGCAATGGTGGGACGGATTGCAAATTATGGCCGACTATGAGGCCACATATGCTGCATGCCTAGGTGCACTTCTTCTCTATAGGTGCACTTGTGGTGTTTGTTTCATTTTGGGCATGTTTTGGACCTTCAGTTTGAGACACCGAAGGTGCAGATCGATTGGTCGGTGAGTTGTCTCCTTCACTAGGTGCATTGTCCTCTCTAGCCACTTGGACATCCTCGATAGCCACTTGGGCAATGTCACTTAGGATACTATCAAGCTGCACCCGAAGTGCCTTAATGACCACTATCGCTTTGTCATATGCTTGTCTCAACTTGCACCTTGACCTCACCATGTACATAGCCTCTGTAAGCAGCATCGAGTGCTGATACACCTCAATCATACCATCTAGACCTATCTGCATGAGGTCATGCTTGTCGTAGGGAACCTCCATGGCTCTACCCTTGCATACCTCGTGTACCTACAGAGCACGTACTTGCTAAGGATACTCTAGATTTGCAAATAGGTGAACTCTCTAATCAGGTGCGTGCAAAATAGCCCTATAGGAAATGTACGAGACCTTAACAGTAATTTCATTCATTGACCGATAGTAAATTTATGTTGTTTGGAAGGAATATCACAATAGTAGGACTATAAATGTTATCCATGTGCTCCCACTGATGGCACTCACAGTTGTACTCCCTGAAATCTTCGTCAGCAAGCACCTTGAATTCATGTCGTGACCATGAAAATATATTGGATTGCTTCCTGTGAGACGTGACACATAGCCCAGGTTTATTGGGGTCCCTTCTTATGCAGAAGGCGGTATTTATGAAGTAGGCATCCTTGTATTCCTTGAACACCACAGGAGTGTTCACCCTACTTAGTTGCTCTTCAAATGGGAATATTGTGGACCTCACTAGTTGGCTCTGCGCGAACATAAGACAAGACACAACATGCAGCACATATGTAAACAAACTAGAGTAAATTTATAGTGTATGCCAGTAAAACATATCAAAATGTGACACATCAATTACAACACTGTCCAATAGCAAATACCAACTGAAAAAAAACTAAAATTTAAACTTAAATCTAGTAAATACGATTATTGTGAAGTAGTACGTCGCCTGAGACTCTATGTGCTTCCTCTTCTGCAGCACCCAGTGCATCTGTCGTGCGAATTGATGGAACGCAGTCATGTGATCCACAAAGTTTGGCTTGACCATATAGTTCGTACTCTTGCTTCTTGGCGTCGAGATCATCCTACCACAGTATACAACCTTGATGTATGTTACGATCTGACTTGTCCACAATCATAGAGGTTAGCAATGGCATGGCTGTTCTCAAGCCTGCAGTTTGAGACTAGCTAATGAGGATCAGACCTCGAGGTAAGATCGATCCAGTGGGTTGCCTGATCTTTCATGGTGGTAGAACAATAGGATACAAGTAAAGCATGAATTATAGGATGCAACTCACACTAGGATAGATAATTTCACTTCTATGTGCACCACAACACACGATCAAGAAATAGATATCAAAGATCAGTGAGGAAATACATACACTATAGTAGAAACCAACATACCAAGATGAAATGCTAAATTAGAATTCACATGAACACATGTTAAACAGGGATGGAGAACCAAGCTTTGCTTGGATGGCTAGTGGAGGTGGTTGTACCCCCAACCCACCAAAGTTCAAACTCTAGGTTTGACTTTGTGTCTCATTTACGAGGTTTTTCTTTCAGTTGGAGGTGACGTGCCCATCGTAAGCGAGACGCCGGTGGTGACTTCGTCATTTATTTGTTAAGCTTCGCTCGTCCAGTCTTCCGTAGGCGTCGTGTGTGTGGGTGGGTGCGTGTGGTGGTGTGAGTATGTGTGAGCATCTATGTGCTGTATTGGGTATGTTCAAAAAAAGGTTAAACAGAGATGAATCCTAACAACCAAAAGACAACATACACATGTGTTTTAATTCATAACTCAACTCCGTCCTTTACACGGCACACGCCATTGGCACCCACACCTCTGGCCTAAGAGCATCTCCAAGAGAGGCTCAATATTTTGTCCTCTAAAATCTTATATTGGGAGTCTTCTAAAAAAATTGCCCTCTAAATCTTTTCCCTCCTTCAGCAGCTCCTCTAAACTTGGATCCCTAAAATTACTATCTAGGCACTGTATATTTGATGGTGATCCACCTCAATTTTAGAGTACCAAAATTATTAGGTGTGTTTTAGAGTATCTGTTGGAGTTTGTTTTTAGCTTTCATACCCAATATTTTAAGATAGGGGGTGAGAAAGAGCATCTCTTGGAGATGCTCTAAGGCAACTCATGCACAGAATAACTCAAAACTTGTGACTCCTATACGTGCGTGAAAAGCAAGAAACAATCGACCAATTGGCTTTTCTAGTCTAGGATATAGCCGGTCTTACCGAGGACTCAACAAAACCGAAATTAACTTGACCCACTAAAAATAAGGTGACATCCTTTTACACCTCGGAGTTGGCACGCAGAACGGATTCAACTTTCCTAATCCTGGCCTGGTGCGCCAACTTGTCCTCTGACCATCCTAAATTGCGGAGAGAAAGAAAATCACGTAGAGAAGAATCTTTTCATGCGCAAGGAACAGGTCAAAGAGATAAGGCATCTCCTGATTTTTCGCAATCCGAGGATGATTCCCTCCTATTTTATCTCCAACACCTCCCCTAGTAACCAAGCATGATACGTCCTCATTCACGGTATGCATACATTGATGCGCTTCATTTCCTTACTTTTCAGCAAATTCTGTAAATAATTCACGGAATAAATTGTACATAAAGATTAAATTCAAAAGCATAGTTAGTAAGGCCCTGTTTGGATCCCATGGTCTAAAGTTTAGTTGTCTAAAGTTTTGGACTAAACTTTAGTTAGCTAAACTTTAGCCACTAAACTTTAGTCGAAGGTCTTGTTTGGATCCTGTACTAATGGATAGGACTAAAGTTTTAAAAAGACCATACTACCTCTCCTCGTTTCGTGCGTCAGCCATTAAATGGGAGGTGAGAGACCAACATGCATAGGTAAACACGTCTTTGTGCCTAAGAACCAAAAACTTTAGACCACTTTAGTTCACTTTGGTGGACTAATGGTCTAAAGTGTTTTTTAGGGGTTAACTAAAGTTTAGATCTAACTTTAGACCACCTGTTTGGAGACTTTAGATCTAACTTTAGACCACCTATTTGAAGACTTTAGACCTAAACTTTAGTAACTAAACTTTAGATGGAGGGATCTAAACAGGGCCTAATATGAGCCGCATCACTAGCTCCACCCACACATTTTCGAATTCTGTCAAAGTCAGCGGATGGTTTATGACGGACACCAAACATTCTTTCCACCCTTTGTGCTACACGTATAACTTCTTCAGAAGCTCTTTGTACTTTTTTAGAATATGCCACGTGTACAGCCTGTGCTTCGTGTCGTGAAAGACGCACGGCATAGCCACGGCCATGGCCAGGCCTTGTTTACATCATTGGTTCTCTCATGGCCAGGCCTTGTTTCCATCACTAGAACATTAGGCGCGCTTTGCGCGCTTTGCCATGACTTCAATTGCAGGAATTAATTCACACTTCATTATAGGCACTTCAAGCAGATTACAGATAGAGGTCATTGGTCGACCGATTTGAGGCGGTATGAGCAGTACTATTACTGCCACGGCAATGCAGTAGCTGCACCTGAAGGCTCTGGATAAGCTCATTAAGCTGTTGAATGTTTTTCTCTTGCGCCAATATTATCTGTAAATAATACATAATCTTATGAGTGTATAATCTTTTGAATCCATACAAAAGTAATGACCACAAGAAAATACAACAAAAAGTCCAGACAACAATAGCTACCGATACTGAAACTTTCTTGTCACAGCTACTGATACTGAAACTTGCTTACCACAAAATCTTGTGTAAAGTGTTGTTTGTCAATTCTTTCATAACCAATCTCACGCAGTGATCACTTGACCAGTGAACCTAGCTGTGTGATGTGTCAAGGAACTGAGGAAGATCATGCACACCTTCTCATATGCTCAAATGCAGAGACTATATGACACAGGCACCATTGTTTTTTCCCATAATAAAGCAGCCACTATGTCATTCCCTTCTATCATCAGGTCCATCACAGACCGGAGGTATTTCCAGCAAAGGTATGTAGTAAAACAGTAAACACAAATAATTAGTTATGAGTTGTGGCATGACCCATAGCGACAAAGTCACAAGACTAAACCATTGTACACCAATTATATCAGAAAGTAAATAAATGAGCATGAAACCTCCACAGATCACTTGACTTCCTAAGCATGCAAGACTTGCATATATTGTCATCAGAATCCAGGTTGTGAGAACTCGTGATGATCATCTAAGACAATTTCACACTCCCGCAAATGCCGCAACGGACATACCTGCAATAGAGCTAAAAAACAAATGTTGTAATTTCAGGTAGTCATCCTTTTGATCCTTCCGTGTACCAAATTTAACACAGTACCATGGGATGCTTTTCCTAACACCAAAACAAAGCATGGTCTTCAACAAAGTCTGAATCACCAATTGGTTTTGATGTCCAAAAACAAAACTAACAAGGTAAAACCTATTGAGAGAATAAAAACAAGGTCCATAGACTAATGTGGAGAAGCAAATATGACATAAAAAACAATTTCTAACTTATCAATGAATCTGCTTATTTTACAATGCTCAAAGCACCAAGAGACAAAGCTCCTACAAATATATCAAAGTATGTATATGCTCGATGCAAGGGGAGAGTAGGGCTAGGCAACAAGTTGTCAGACCCGGATTTTTCAATCCGAATCCTCTGTGATTTACTGCACTATTCCCTGGATCAGTAGATAGTGCTCACAGTTTACAGTTCTGAATATCAAAATACATATCATGCGAAAGCGTAAATGTAATAGTAAACTTACTCATGGGCCGATTAGGCCGAAATCATTAAATTGCAGCAGCGGAAGAACGAAGCACACAGGTGGGACCTTCAGGACATGCCCACAGGCAGCCAACTGGAGGTTCGCGACCTAGCCCTTGACATCTTCATCTTCTCGCCAGCTTGTCCAATCTTGTTGCTGAGGCGAGGTGATTTGATTTCCTGATTCTGAATTTTGTCGCAAAAGCGAGCGTGAGCACTCCGACCCCGTGCTCCGCGAGCCAATACACAGAATGCAATTAAATAGTATGCATGGCTTATCAAAGGAAGGCTCGGGCTATTTTATTTTTGCGTAGAGTGCTTTTGAATACAATTACTTAAAAATCCCTAAGACCTAGCAGTTTGAACCAAATCATAATGTACATGGAAATGCATTATTAATATCGATTCAGATTCCATCCACCTTTACATGGCATCTGCACCATATAGCAATTTCTTCAGCGTTATAGCCGCTTAACTTACCACTGGGACGACACCCAGGACAATTCCAAACCAGGGCAGTCCTTCGCCCTTCAAGTTTCCCATTCCCAGTTTCCAATGTTTTTAAAACAGAACTATATCCAGTTAAGTTCCCATGTCTGCCCATGACCGTGGGCACGGCTATTCGAATAGTTTTGACTCTGCAGAGTTTGTACACTTTCACCACAAGAGATGAACTATCCTTTTTGCCAACATGCTTCCTAAGGCATGAGACCCAGATAATTTATCACAAAGCCTTTACCTTACTCCGATCTAGCTAGACACCACCCACGCTGAGGTTTCACCGCTGAAGGGTTACACCACCACAGTCAGAAGCCCCCTCTTGCGCCGTGCGAGTACAGTACACCCTGTGCCTCACTGTGAGTAAACCAGTACACCCTGGCACCCACTTCCCTCGGTGATGTCTGAACTAAACCCTTGCAAGTTATTCAGCTAGGTCGTACCCATTATAGACTTGTGGTTGTACTGTTTTACACGGGTTGACATGACAAGATTCAGTCCTTAGTATTATCTGAGCGGTTCTACCACACTCCATGATTTGTGCTCCCACCGCACCACATACCAGCCCCAAGCCATCCGCTCAGATATTTAAGCAAGTTGGGATTTTTGAGAGCATAAAATAACCATATCAAAGGATACCAGTCATTCCCACCATGACTGCCCAACCAATTTTTCTCAGGATTAAAAGTGATGCTTGGGCGCTCTCGCGCCCATGAGTACCTAAGCAAAACTAAGCATGGCATATAATTAGGGACTTATTTTCAAAAGTTACCATTATAACTTTGCTAGGGCGACAAGGTTCGCACATTCAAATATTCCAAAGGAGGGGTAATATTATCCAAGGTAAACAATAGGCACATAACTAGATTATTGAATTAAACATGTATTTTCATAAACATAACAGCATGCAATTTGATAATTTAAATCAAAGTAATTTGCAGAAAATATTGGATCAACATGATCAAAGTATTGACTCGCCTGGCGCGGTTTACCGCGGTCTTGAGTTCACACAATGCTTTCTCAATTGAGCTCCTTAGTCTTTATATGCATCTTGCTCTTGATCACGCTTGATTCCCTTGAATCTTCACGACTTCCAATTTCTAATTACGCGGCAATCGACTGAATCCAAATAAAAGCAAATAACTCAAAAGTCCCAAATAAATCCGAATAAACTCGATTTAGTTCTATTATGAGTTAATGGATGATTCGAGTGATTTGAGACAAGGTCGGTGGAAGGATATAATGGTTCGATCTTTCTATTGATCACTTCTTTTATTATTTTTTTGTATTTAATAGGGAAGTTCCATGAGTTAGGTTAGACCTATGTATCGAAGTGCGAGTCTGGCTGGGTATGTATTCCTCGTAACTTAGGTTATGGTAAAGGCAAACTGGACTGATGGATGAGATTTGTACTTATTCTATAAATCTTTTAGTCAAAGGTATTATAATATTTGGATATCTTTATTAAGTTTTGAGTATCTAACCATAGTCATTTTATGTGGAATGTTAATCCAAATGCCGATTCTTATTTTTCTACCATTATTAACTAAATCTACTTTTGAGATTTATTTATCGGCAATGTACTAATGAGGGGGGTTTATATTATAAATCATGGCTTTCTAAAATAAGTATTTCATTTTAAATGGTTTTGGCACATCGTTTATTTTTGTGAAACTGCTGGAGTTATCATTTAATCGAATCTACTCTTAAGATTTATTTTATGGCTGCATACCAAATGTTATGGCATATATTTAATTATAATTTAAGGGTGCCTTGATATTAAGCTTGGTCATTTAAACAAAGTCATTTAATAGTCAAGAAGAATTCTCCTAACTTTTAGGACATAGAAATAATAGTTATGGTTTAACCCATGTGGTGGCTAATTCTGCAATCTGGCTAACTTGCAAGGATTTATGATTTATTCCTTAGAGAATTTTTATGGCTAAATCATCACTCCATGAGAGCTTAAACCTAAACAACACCCTTTTTAAATTTCTTACTATGCCCTTGATTAATATTTAAGATTTTAAAATAAACATCAACGGTACATCAGTTACTAGTACATAATGATTAATCCATGATTAAATATTTATTAAGCTCATTTATATTCTAATAAATTTTATTAGCTTCTCTATACCATTACCTAGGCAAGGGTTATCATACGAGATCATACTTTAATATTGCTATTTAAATTAAACCACTACCGGGATTTATTTAAGGATAGCATGCTAAATGATAATGCATCTATGCTAACTATAATTAAAGTTATCTTAATTAAACTCAGATCTTTAATCAAGCCACTTTTCTTTACTAATGCTTTTGTTTAATAATTATTTTAGGATAAGTAATAAAGGTACATTAGCTATTCATAGTGCAATTAACCAAAGATTAAATCCTAAATAATCTCATTTATATATCAGTTAAACTTATTAGTTCCCATGGTCAACATTCTGAGTTTTCCCAGATTTTCTTTATAAATTTTCCCAAATGAAATAAAAAAAATAAAAAAAAAATGTGTAAGGGGAGGAGGATGGGATCGAACCCAGAACCTGAAGGCAAAGGGGTGATTGCGAGCGCTCGGCTGACCAAGTGGACTCTCGGCGTTACCTGACGATGAGGGGAGGAGGTAATAAATGAAGCAAGCCACAGGAGCCCAGAATAGAGCATCTTCGGTGGCGCACGGACTGAGCGGCGTCGCCGGCGAGGGTCCACCGGGGAGTCGGTAGAAACCACCGAAATAGGCACATGGGGAGGTGGAGAAATCTTCGGAGGTGGCGGCTCCGGCCGAGAGGCGCTGGAGCGGGCCGGCGGCGAGCACGGGCGGTGGCGCGGGGGAGGTCACCGCGGCCGGCGAGTTGGGGTGGACCTCCGTTCCAATTGGCGGTGCAGGTGGGGTCGTGACGCCACTGGGATGCTTCACGGCGGCGGAATCGGCCGGAGCCTCAATGGTCGGCCGGATTCGCTCGGGCGCACGGTGGCGACCGGTGTTGGGGAAAATGGGGATTTCGGCGAGGAGAGAGCATTAGAACTCGATTGCCTAGAGGAGAATGGAGTGTGGCGTGTGGGGAAGGTAACAGTGGCTTCGGTCGCTCTTATGGTGGACCGAGCGGAGCTAGCAGCGGTGGCTGCTTGTGCGGTCGCGTCGAGCAGGCGGAGGTGACAGCGCGGAAGGGACCGGGCAGTAGGATTTGGTGCGATATTGCTTGTGACACCTCGGCACAGTGGCTGCAGCTTTGCGCCGCGCGAGCCGGCCGGCAGAAGGTTTTCGCCGCGTGGCCGAGCGAGGTGACTGGGCGAGAAGAAAACCAGAGCGATGGCGCTGAGCTGTGGGCGGTGAGGGTGAGACCGGGGGCGGTGTGCTGGCGCGCCGCTCGCGCGATGCGACAGCTCAGGGAGACCGGAGGCAGGCCACGGGCGTCGGCAGAGTTCGCGCGCCACGGGGAAGAAAAGCGCGAGCGTGGAGCGAAGGGAGACAGGGAGAAGGTGAAGGAGGAGTGCGGCGGTGCGGGCCCGCTGGCCAGAGGAAGAAATCGGGAGGGGAGAGGTGGAGCTGGGCTGGGCTGCTCGGCCGGCCTGGCTTCATTCCCCTTTTTTTTGCTGTGTATTTTTATATATAGCATTTGTATTTTATTCACTTTTACTAACTCACAAAATTTTCATATTCATATCTCCTTATCACTGGATTAATCCTTGCATGTGCACAATTTTTCTGATATATTTATACATATATTTCCAAATACTTCCATATAATCATTTCCCTAAATTGCTAATTATGCTATTATTCCCAAAGTAAGATTTTGCATTTTAATTCATATTTCTCGTTCCTTATACTGGATCATCTTTTCAGATTCGAATTTATAATATTGAGTTTTCATTCTTTGCATATTCACCTTTTTGGTATTACTAATGTTTGTCTTTGTCTTTTATGAATGTCTCCTATTTTTAGAACCTCAATCAAATTCAGGAAAACTCCATGAAATCCAAATTCCAATAGAATATATTGCAAAAATAATTTAAAAGCTTCACATTTTCGAACTCAGATTTTTGGGATGTTACAAACCTACCCCACTTAAAAAGAATCTCGACCCCGAGATTCCGGTAGAGTAGAAAGAAGCAGGTGAGGTTACATTGGCTAGCAATGGGTTTCGGGGTGTTGCTTGACGTATAGTTCTTTCGCTTTACTTAGAGATGAAAATCTGCACAATAGGGGTTAGCACTTGGAGAAGCAAAAAGGGAAGAGAAAAATCTTGTTCTCCTGGATAGGTCGTAGACTTCCAAATACTTGCTCTTTGACATTGTTGCCTTCACGTTATCGTAGAATGGAGTGGTTGCATCGTCTATCGGCAATACGGTTGTAGAATTGCATATTGATAGGTGTGTAGCAATGGCCTGTGCCCTAGGGGTAAGGACCTTAGGGATGCAGAGATGACTATGGACATATCTTTATGGTGGTCTTTCGCTCCTACTGTGATCTTGCTCTTAGTCTTTAGATTTGCCTAAGCACGACCGTTTTAGCTACTATCACGTCTTTTGTCTTCATTACCAGAAGATTTCTGGCCTTGCGAATCTCCTTGTACTGGTCCGATTAGCTCTAAGTCCAGGTGGTTGCAGTCCCATGGTTATACTTCATAATAATTCCTTGGCAGTTCTGTCTCTTCGTACTACCCCCCTTAAATAAATGACGATTGTCATTAATCATCCATTGTACTCTAGCTGTCTTGGTCATCCCGAGATTGGCGGGTGGTCTTCTTCACAGTGATGTTGTTCTCTTCAAATATTGGAAGGTCGCAGAGTCTTCACTTCTTCTTGATTGCACTGGTTTTGGGTTACCTGTTATCTCGTTCCTTTGGATCCGATGGGGTTTTCAGAAAAGGTGAGAGGGAATAGCATGAGATGAGGATTAAATCGCGGAGATAAGGTGTTCTAACCCATTTAACTTTAAAGGAAAATACCCCGGAAGCTGGGGTGATACAGAACCGCACAAATTTTAAAAGCAAGCTTTTCCCGTGACTGCGAAATAGGACGCCCGAGGGCAAGAGGCAGCGCACAGGGCCAAATAGAATCTTGCAACAATACAACGTCTACTCGGGGAACACACATAAGATGCACAGGGTTCATCTGCACAGTCCGTCTAAAACGAGACCATCTTATCTTCATGATCATCTTCGACGTTCCTAACCTTAATATTTGGAGTAGGGGTATGAGAAAAGGATCAAAATTTTCCTTTTGTAATTAATAGAAAGAAGTGGAAAGTATTTGGGGTAGCTTCATTGGTTTTGGCACTCATTTTTTTTATAAATGATCCTTGTGGCAAAACAGACTTTTTTTTTAAAGATATCCTACTCTCTTCCAATGCTCAACTATCCACCACTGAATCAATTCACTCCCATATGATTTTTTTTTGGTACATAAGGCGTAGAATCCAACGGCCTTTATGATTTAACTTCCACTTTTGCAACCTGCACTTGGGCTATCTTTCTCCATTAATTGTTCATGCTATTACTGCCATCTAAAACTCCAAACAGCGAAGGAGATTATTTATTTTATTCGATCCACCAATCATACTCTTCCTATTGTATCATCCATCATTTCATTAATCTAGTCATGATTATCTAAGTCCCGCATAAATCTTTGACCTTCAATCATATATTTGTGGATTAAATATCATATTTTCACTATGACTGTATAATCAACGTCTCGGATCCACTATTGGTCAACTTATTAACTCTACAATCCAATGAAAATCCAACGCCTTCACTTTAGATCTACCAATATAACTCTTCCATTTCATCTTTATAAAGCCAATCTCAGGTTCGTCAATTGCCTATTTTATCAGCTTCCCAATCCTATAAAGATCTAGCTTTCTTTATTTAGATCCACTGATGTCTCTCGTATCGTGACCTCCTAATAATCCAGTCTGGTGTCATTGATCCAGATCCATAGTTTGCTTCTCCAATGATCAACCTGAATCTTTATTGTCTATCTACTCAACTCTGAATTCTAATGATTATCCATCATTATTACTTTTAAATCCACCAGTGTCATGTGTATCAGGATTTCCTAATAATCCAAGATTGTATTCAAAATCATAATGACTCCTCGGGTAACCACCTAAATCTTCAGTGACAACCTCCGAATTAATTCATTATCATGAATATCTTCCAGGAATAATGTTATTAATCAAGCCTATACTTTGATAATTGTTGTCATCTCTCCAATTTCTCAAAACTCTATCAATTTGTCTAGCAATCGATCATATTCCATTATTCCACTACTGTAAATATCTCCCAAGAATTATGTTATTTATCAATGTTGTACTCCCGCAATTATTTTCATATTTCCTATTTCTCCAAGAATAACTTATTTCATCCATCTAGTCATTCTAATTCTTTCCGTTAGGCTCCACCAAATTTTTTTTTTCCAATTTTCACCCTATTGTTTACTCCAGAAATAAAACAATCTTTGATATTAAGCTTCAAGGTTAAGCACCATGACTCTTGGCCTTAAGTGCGTTTTTCATAGAAAGCTTACAAGAGAAGCGCAGGATTTTCATCACTTTGAATTTGGGTAAGAGAGCTTCAGAAGTAAAATGGCTAGGGCAACATATGGATAAGGGAGAATCATCTAAGAGAGATGAGAATGAGTGATACAACTTATATTTTCCAAAATAGATTTTAAGGAAATAATTCTAGTTATGAAACTAACGACCACGCTAACTAGGTCACGACCTGCAGTCGATATGCACTGATACCAAAGCTGTCAGACCTGGATTTTTCAATCCGAATCCTCTGTGATTTACTGCACTATTCCCTGGATCAGTAGATAGTGCTCACAGTTTACAGTTCTGAATATCAAAATACATATCATGCGAAAGCGTAAATGTAATAGTAAACTTACTCATGGGCCGATTAGGCCGAAATCATTAAATTGCAGCAGCGGAAGAACGAAGCACACAGGTGGGACCTTCAGGACATGCCCACAGGCAGCCAACTGGAGGTTCGCGACCTAGCCCTTGACATCTTCATCTTCTCGCCAGCTTGTCCAATCTTGTTGCTGAGGCGAGGTGATTTGATTTCCTGATTCTGAATTTTGTCGCAAAAGCGAGCGTGAGCACTCCGACCCCGTGCTCCGTGAGCCAATACACAGAATGCAATTAAATAGTATGCATGGCTTATCAAAGGAAGGCTCGGGTTATTTTATTTTTGCGTAGAGTGCTTTTGAATACAATTACTTAAAAATCCCTAAGACCTAGCAGTTTGAACCAAATCATAATGTACAAGGAAATGCATTATTAATATCGATTCAGATTCCATCCACCTTTACATGGCATCTGCACCATATAGCAATTTCTTCAGCGTTATAGCCGCTTAACTTACCACTGGGATGACACCCAGGACAATTCCAAACCAGGGCAGTCCTTCGCCCTTCAAGTTTCCCATTCCCAGTTTCCAATGTTTTTAAAACAGAACTATATCCAGTTAAGTTCCCATGTCTGCCCATGACCGTGGGCACGGCTATTCGAATAGTTTTGACTCTGCAGAGTTTGTACACTTTCACCACAAGAGATGAACTATCCTTTTTGCCAACATGCTTCCTAAGGCATGAGACCCAGATAATTTATCACAAAGCCTTTACCTTACTCCGATCTAGCTAGACACCACCCACGCTGAGGTTTCACCGCTAAAGGGTTACACCACCACAGTCAGAAGCCCCCTCTTGCGCCGTGCGAGTACAGTACACCCTGTGCCTCACTGTGAGTAAACCAGTACACCCTGGCACCCACTTCCCTCGGTGATGTCTGAACTAAACCCTTGCAAGTTATTCAGCTAGGTCGTACCCATTATAGACTTGTGGTTGTACTGTTTTACACGGGTTGACATGACAAGATTCAGTCCTTAGTATTATCTGAGCGGTTCTACCACACTCCATGATTTGTGCTCTCACCGCACCACATACCAGCCCCCAAGCCATCCGCTCAGATATTTAAGCAAGTTGGGATTTTTGAGAGCATAAAATAACCATATCAAAGGATACCAGTCATTCCCACCATGACTGCCCAACCAATTTTTCTCAGGATTAAAAGTGATGCTTGGGCGCTCTCGCGCCCATGAGTACCTAAGCAAAACTAAGCATGGCATATAATTAGGGACTTATTTTCAAAAGTTACCATTATAACTTTGCTAGGGCGACAAGGTTCGCACATTCAAATATTCCAAAGGAGGGGTAATATTATCCAAGGTAAACAATAGGCACATAACTAGATTATTGAATTAAACATGTATTTTCATAAACATAACAGCATGCAATTTGATAATTTAAATCAAAGTAATTTGCAGAAAATATTGGATCAACATGATCAAAGTATTGACTCGCCTGGCGCGGTTTACCGCGGTCTTGAGTTCACACAATGCTTTCTCAATTGAGCTCCTTAGTCTTTATATGCATCTTGCTCTTGATCACGCTTGATTCCCTTGAATCTTCACGACTTCCAATTTCTAATTACGCGGCAATCGACTGAATCCAAATAAAAGCAAATAACTCAAAAGTCCCAAATAAATCCGAATAAACTCGATTTAGTTCTATTATGAGTTAATGGATGATTCGAGTGATTTGAGACAAGGTCGGTGGAAGGATATAATGGTTCGATCTTTCTATTGATCACTTCTTTTATTATTTTTTTGTATTTAATAGGGAAGTTCCATGAGTTAGGTTAGACCTATGTATCGAAGTGCGAGTCTGGCTGGGTATGTATTCCTCGTAACTTAGGTTATGGTAAAGGCAAACTGGACTGATGGATGAGATTTGTACTTATTCTATAAATCTTTTAGTCAAAGGTATTATAATATTTGGATATCTTTATTAAGTTTTGAGTATCTAACCATAGTCATTTTATGTGGAATGTTAATCCAAATGCCGATTCTTATTTTTCTACCATTATTAACTAAATCTACTTTTGAGATTTATTTATCGGCAATGTACTAATGAGGGGGGTTTATATTATAAATCATGGCTTTCTAAAATAAGTATTTCATTTTAAATGGTTTTGGCACATCGTTTATTTTTGTGAAACTGCTGGAGTTATCATTTAATCGAATCTACTCTTAAGATTTATTTTATGGCTGCATACCAAATGTTATGGCATATATTTAATTATAATTTAAGGGTGCCTTGATATTAAGCTTGGTCATTTAAACAAAGTCATTTAATAGTCAAGAAGAATTCTCCTAACTTTTAGGACATAGAAATAATAGTTATGGTTTAACCCATGTGGTGGCTAATTCTGCAATCTGGCTAACTTGCAAGGATTTATGATTTATTCCTTAGAGAATTTTTATGGCTAAATCATCACTCCATGAGAGCTTAAACCTAAACAACACCCTTTTTAAATTTCTTACTATGCCCTTGATTAATATTTAAGATTTTAAAATAAACATCAACGGTACATCAGTTACTAGTACATAATGATTAATCCATGATTAAATATTTATTAAGCTCATTTATATTCTAATAAATTTTATTAGCTTCTCTATACCATTACCTAGGCAAGGGTTATCATACGAGATCATACTTTAATATTGCTATTTAAATTAAACCACTACCGGGATTTATTTAAGGATAGCATGCTAAATGATAATGCATCTATGCTAACTATAATTAAAGTTATCTTAATTAAACTCAGATCTTTAATCAAGCCACTTTTCTTTACTAATGCTTTTGTTTAATAATTATTTTAGGATAAGTAATAAAGGTACATTAGCTATTCATAGTGCAATTAACCAAAGATTAAATCCTAAATAATCTCATTTATATATCAGTTAAACTTATTAGTTCCCATGGTCAACATTCTGAGTTTTCCCAGATTTTCTTTATAAATTTTCCCAAATGAAATAAAAAAAAATAAAAAAAAATGTGTAAGGGGAGGAGGATGGGATCGAACCCAGAACCTGAAGGCAAAGGGGTGATTGCGAGCGCTCGGCTGACCAAGTGGACTCTCGGCGTTACCTGACGATGAGGGGAGGAGGTAATAAATGAAGCAAGCCACAGGAGCCCAGAATAGAGCATCTTCGGTGGCGCACGGACTGAGCGGCGTCGCCGGCGAGGGTCCACCGGGGAGTCGGTAGAAACCACCGAAATAGGCACATGGGGAGGTGGAGAAATCTTCGGAGGTGGCGGCTCCGGCCGAGAGGCGCTGGAGCGGGCCGGCGGCGAGCACGGGCGGTGGCGCGGGGGAGGTCACCGCGGCCGGCGAGTTGGGGTGGACCTCCGTTCCAATTGGCGGTGCAGGTGGGGTCGTGACGCCACTGGGATGCTTCACGGCGGCGGAATCGGCCGGAGCCTCAATGGTCGGCCGGATTCGCTCGGGCGCACGGTGGCGACCGGTGTTGGGGAAAATGGGGATTTCGGCGAGGAGAGAGCATTAGAACTCGATTGCCTAGAGGAGAATGGAGTGTGGCGTGTGGGGAAGGTAACAGTGGCTTCGGTCGCTCTTATGGTGGACCGAGCGGAGCTAGCAGCGGTGGCTGCTTGTGCGGTCGCGTCGAGCAGGCGGAGGTGACAGCGCGGAAGGGACCGGGCAGTAGGATTTGGTGCGATATTGCTTGTGACACCTCGGCACAGTGGCTGCAGCTTTGCGCCGCGCGAGCCGGCCGGCAGAAGGTTTTCGCCGCGTGGCCGAGCGAGGTGACTGGGCGAGAAGAAAACCAGAGCGATGGCGCTGAGCTGTGGGCGGTGAGGGTGAGACCGGGGGCGGTGTGCTGGCGCGCCGCTCGCGCGATGCGACAGCTCAGGGAGACCGGAGGCAGGCCACGGGCGTCGGCAGAGTTCGCGCGCCACGGGGAAGAAAAGCGCGAGCGTGGAGCGAAGGGAGACAGGGAGAAGGTGAAGGAGGAGTGCGGCGGTGCGGGCCCGCTGGCCAGAGGAAGAAATCGGGAGGGGAGAGGTGGAGCTGGGCCGGGCTGCTCGGCCGGCCTGGCTTCATTCCCCTTTTTTTTTTGCTGTGTATTTTTATATATAGCATTTGTATTTTATTCACTTTTACTAACTCACAAAATTTTCATATTCATATCTCCTTATCACTGGATTAATCCTTGCATGTGCACAATTTTTCTGATATATTTATACATATATTTCCAAATACTTCCATATAATCATTTCCCTAAATTGCTAATTATGCTATTATTCCCAAAGTAAGATTTTGCATTTTAATTCATATTTCTCGTTCCTTATACTGGATCATCTTTTCAGATTCGAATTTATAATATTGAGTTTTCATTCTTTGCATATTCACCTTTTTGGTATTACTAATGTTTGTCTTTGTCTTTTATGAATGTCTCCTATTTTTAGAACCTCAATCAAATTCAGGAAAACTCCATGAAATCCAAATTCCAATAGAATATATTGCAAAAATAATTTAAAAGCTTCACATTTTCAAACTCAGATTTTTGGGATGTTACACAAGTGGAGAGAGGGGAGACGGGAGATCACCAGCGGGCGACGACGACGACGCGGCGGCGGCGGCGGCGGGGCTGTCGGGGTGGTCGCCGTTGGCGCTGGGGGCGGCCGCTTCTCCTTCCTCCAGGCCTTTGCCGCTGCCGCTCGCCTCGGCTGCCATTTGTAGCCGCCAAGAAGATCCTCCTCCTCTCCTCCTCCTCTTGTCGTGATCCCTCTCCTCCCTCGCTCTCGCTGCGCGCAGAAGCAGAAGGGAAATGGAGCGGCGGGGGATTCGCTCGCTCGCGGTGGCCGCCGCCAAGCAAAGCAAAGCGCCCGATGCGATGCCGAATGCTGTGAAATGCTGAATGCTAATAGAGGTTTAACAGGTTTTTTACACAGTTCTACTGACCTTAGCTCCTCCATGGCGTTACCGTGTTCACCTTGGATGCAACCATGGCGCAAGGGGGCGACGAAAAATCCGGGGGAGGCGGCAGGGGAGGAGGGGGAGGCGGCGGGGGAGCGGGGGAGGAGGGGGGAGGCGGAATGGGGGCACGGGCGGAGGAAGGCGGGGTTCGGGCGGGCGTCAGCGCGAGAGGGAGGAAGGCGTCGCCACGCGTCGCCGCCAGGGGTCGAGGGAGCGCCGTGGAACGCTGTGGGAGCAGCAAACCGCAGGTCGAATCAAGAACTCACCAGATCGGGCACCTCGACGGCGACCTCCGAATCCGCCTTTGGCGACATCGCGGCCGGCAGCGACACCCCGACCACCTCCTCGACCCCCATAACGGAGCACCGGTGGAACGACGCCTCCAACAGCGGCACGACCTGATGCATCACCTCCGCCCAAGCCACCATCTCCGCCTCCAATCCGCTCAACCACATGTTCCTCCCCACCGCGCACGGCACGAAACCTCCCAAATCTCTCGCCTCTCAGCACCCGCAACGCCAAGAACTCCCGAAGCAACCTCTCCTCCTCGCACCAAAAAAAAATTCCCCACCAAACTGCCCGATCCGAACACCGGCCGATCAGTCTCGACGAGAATCACCCGAAAATCTACGAAAGGTCTGACCTTTCCACGATCCGAGAGAAGGGCGACGCGATTTGAACTTTTCCTGGGACACAGTCACGAACACACCCCCCTAATCCGAAGAGAAAGCCGAAACGGCGGAGATCTGGGGAGGGGGCGACGGGCGGCGGGGGCAGATCTGGGGAGGGGGCGGCGGGGTGGCGGGGGGAGGAGGGGTAGGAGAGGGGGTGGCGGCGGGGGATTTGGGGAGGAGGGAGACTGTGTACGCGCGAGACCGTGAGAGGGAGGAAGGCGGGCGCTAGCGCGAGAGGGAGCCGGTCGCGCGCGGGAGCCTCGCCACGTGTCGCCGCCAGCGGTGGGGAGGGGGCGGCGGGGTGGCGGGGGCGGATCTGGGGAGGGGGCGACGGGGCGGTGGGGGGAGGAGGGGTAGGAGAGGGGGCGGCGGCGGGGGATTTGGGGAGGAGGGAGACTGTGTACGCGCGAGACCGCGAGAGGGAGGAAGGCGGGCGCCAGCGCGAGAGGGAGCCGGTCGCGCGCGGGAGCCTCGCCACGTGTCGCCGCCAGCGGGTATCCACGCCGTCCAAAACGCTGTGGTGCGAGGAAACCGCAGTAGCTTTTAATAACTCCGATTGGTTCTCTCAGCGCGTGTATTCGTAGCCTTCCTTTTTTTAGATAAAGGATATAAAATCTGGCCTCTATATCCATAAGGGATATATACAGCCAAAAGTTACACGAGCTCTTAGGCTCAAAGCCTCATAACTGAAGAGCATACAACAACAAGAAAAAGAGCTTAAGGACTATGAAAAAAAGCTAAAAAGACTAAGCTTCAGAACTTCTTCTCTGTCCTTTCAACCAATACCCTATCCTCAACCGACTACGCCATCCAAACTTCGGTCTACTTTGCGTGAAGAAGGACCTCCGAGGCGACGCCTCCAAGGAGACGACTAGAGTCGCCAACGCCGCCCGCCTCACCGAGGCAAGGTTTTCACCTGGAGATCAGAAAACATGAGAGCTGTGGAGTGCCATGACAACACCTCCAAGAAGGAAAATGGCGCCCGAAGGCGTCATCATTGTCAGGACCGGTAAGAACACCGGCCAGGCTTTCGCCAGCACCCCACGCACTACTCACACACAAAAATAGACCGCCACCACTACACCGGAGTCTGGCACGCCTCAAGGCCATGGCATAGACCAGCACCATGTAGTCTGGTGTGGTGGTGGCGTAGACTTGCGGTAGAACTGGTAAGCCTCTTCCTCGCTCTTCAACCACTGGTAGAGCTGCAGCACCATGTAGTCTGGAACATCCGGGTCCTTATAATAGTAAATGATAAAGTTCAGCATAGTAAATCTTTTTATAGAATGAGATGTGGCTCTTGAATATCGTCGAATCCAGTAAAAACTTATCATGACAATAGTAATTTTTGACAAGCAAGCATCAGTAGTATTATGTGCCTTTACAGTAAGGGAGACATATATAAAAGTAAAATAACTTATGTGAGTGTACGTCCACCCGATGTCCGGTGTCCTCATCTCTATCTGGGAAACTGCTGGTAGTGGTGTCAAAATCGAAGTGTGCAGTAGTGGATCCCAGATGGTGGGAGGCCAAGCTTACCACCGGTGTAGCCACCTGCACGGAGGGGCTTGGCACCGTTGGCGCCCTGTTTGACACGGCAGCATATGTCGGGGGAAAACTGTATGGCATAAAATCGGCTTCATTTGGCCATAAATTGATATGTATTTGATCGTAGATTGGCCGAAATTGATTTTCATTTTTACTACCGCCATCCCATAGGAGATGGCGGTGGTGTAGTGGTGGCAAAACTGCATGACACAGAAGACTATGATGGTGAGCTACCGTGATTTTTTACCGTCAATTTAACTGATCAGTGGGTAGCCTTGTGACATTTTATCGTCGATTACATGCAATGCCACCGTGTGGCACAATGGAAGATGGGGGCAAGGGGCGACGCAAGGGAAGACAGGGGAGGGGGTTGGGGGTGTGTGGTTTTACTGTCAGTTGTGCGGAGGATGCATGGCCATGGTGGGTCATGGTCAGGCTCTTGGGGCATGGTTGGGTCGCGCAGCTCCTATTACAGACAGAGCATAGAATAACTTATTCAACTTTCAGGCGCAAAATAGTGTGATATATATACACATACATAAGCATGTACATATATACATATACATATACATATACATATATCCTAAAATTTCGAGTATTAAAAAATGTGGAGTTTTAAAAATTTTCTTGTGTTTTGCTAGCACTCAAATTTCTTCTGAATATTTATTGAAATCTTTTTGAGTTTTGTGTCATACAAATTAATAATCAAGAATACTCCCAAATGCAAATAATAATCTTGTAAATTATAAGAACGGAAAATGTCATTACAGATCATGAAATCAAGATGCTAGGTCAATAAAATAATATCCAAGTTAAAAACTTAAGTATTAAATAATGGGCATAAAAATTTGAAACCCAATTAGAGAAGCAATGGCTAAAGGAATATTAAAAACTCACATTTTAATTGTTTGGAAATTTAAGCACAAAATTTTATGCAAGAACTGAAATTAATAATCTTGAATGTTAGCCTTTGCATTTAGATATTGACCCAAAACTTGAATTAAAAATCCAGAAATTAAATACAAAGCTTAAGTAAAAATTCAAGTTTTGAATATCAAGTAAAACTCTAAAAATTAATCTCAATACAAATTGGAATTTAAAATAAAAGCCCAAAGTTCAAATTAATGCTTGATCCTTTCCTTTTTCCTTTTTCTACCCATTCTCTCTCCCTCTTCCTTTCCCTGCCCCTGGGCCCCCCTCACCCCGGCCTCTCTCTTCTCTCCCCTTCCCTTTTCTTCCTCTGCCCGCGGGCCCTCTCTCCCCTATCCCTTCCTCTTTCTTCTTCTCTTCCGTGCGCCTGCGCCTGCCCCGCGCACGTCTTCCCCGTCCTCCCTCGCGTCAGCTGGCCCCCACGCTCCTTGCACCTCCGTCACTCTGCGACACGCACGCCGCTTGTGCCCATGCCCTGCGCACCGGCTCCAGTCGCCTCCATCGCCATAGCCCTGCGCGCGCATCGCCCGGTCATGCCGCGTCCTGTCACCTTTTACCACGGTCTCCGGTGACAGCTCGGCCACAGCGCCTCCCCCCTCCCTCCTGCTACAAATAAGTAGCCCGGCTCCCCATAGCGCCCCTGCCTTGCTCTGCTTCCCCAAAGTTCTCCCCCTCTTCTCTTCTTTCTTTCTCTGGTGTTCGGTTGAGCTTCAATAATGGCCACCGGTGCCTTCCCCATACTCTGGCCACCACGACGGCTCCGTCTCCAAACTTGAGTGCGCCATGGCGTGTCCTCGCTCCACCGCTACTCCCCCTCCGAGTTAATTGGATTTCCGTGCACCACGCTCGCCACGCTGCCCATCCTCCCCAAGTCCGGCCGTCGCCGCCATTATTGCCGCCAACACCTACCCGGTGGACATCTCGCCGATTCCTCCTGGTAGGAGCTTCACCATGGCGCCCCGAATCTCCCAGGACCGCCAGCCGGCGCTCCCCGCCGCCTCAGCTCGCCGGCGCCACGAAGACCCTTCGCCGCCTTCCCGTCCACGCCGCCGGCTCGCCTCAGTGCATCCCCAGCTAAGCCGTCACCACCGGTGAGTTTCTCCCGGCCCCGTCGTGCTCACCCTCCTCTCTAATTTTACTCCCACCCCCTCCGGCGCCGCTGCCCCCGAGCCCACCTCGCCGCCGTTTTGGGCCGCGCCACCCCCCACCTGCTCCCTCGCCTCCGTGCGGTCCCGTTTTACCGGCCTGCCCAGCTTCCCCAGCCACCCCTCGCCGGCGCTGGCGCAGCCCAGATGCGCCGTCTGCTCCCCTGTTTTGCCTCGTCTCCCGCAATACCTCTTCTATTTCTCCCCCTCTTCTAGCCACGAAACACCGGCCGCCCAAGATAACAATCAGCAGCCCCACCCCCCCAGGTTGCGGGTTCGAGTACCGTCGGCTGCACCTTTTCTCTTCTTTTCATTCTTGATTTTTTTAGTCCATTATTAATTAAGAAAATCAAGGATAATTTGTGGATAAATTAGAAAAGCCAACAAATTTTATTACGAGGTAAATAAGATTATTCAAGGTTTGATATTTGAGTAATTACCACATATGAAAAGTTAATGTGTCCTTGTTATTTAGTCCCAAAGCTAATTAGTGATTTTATAGGTATTAATAAAAGCTGACTTTGGTTAATTATCCAAAAAATTCATAAAAGATATTAGATATCATGCTTAGCTATAATAATAATAATAATAATAATAATAATAATAATAATAATAATAAGGACTTGAATTAAAAATTATACAGTTTTTTCTTTAAGGCTTAATTGGCATTAAACAACAGCTAAGGATACCTAAATTGATAGCTACCTTTAATCAAAGGGGTGTCTTTAAGTAGAAATGCCATGTTAGAAAAATATATATATGGAGTAATTATAATAAAGTGACCCCTAGGTCATCGGATGATTAAAAGTAATCTACCCAATATAGCTATGTAAATAGTAGTCATCACTAGCGTGTCATCGATAATAAACCTCAACTGTAGATTTAATCGACTATTGATATTAAAGTATAACCTGATAGGGCATGCTCAGTCCTAGATAAATAAATTTAAATAACAATAATAACAACACTATAATAGTAACTAAAAGGTACGCAGAATATCTACGATACCTAACCCGAAGAGCATCTTTAATTAAAGAGTCATGTTGGCGTATCTACTAAAATCCCTACGTCACCGGAAATTAAAATAATCTTACCACCTTGCATTTTAGTGAACAAGGTAATAGTAGCACAACCTAAAATAATACATCTCGGATTGCTAAAAATATAAGCTATAAGATTAATTCAACAAACCAGAGATCATATCATCGTGTATATAACTCGTGCCCTAACTCTTGAAAGCTAACACTAGACCAGGCAATACCCTACACCCCACTACAGTCTTACATCTACCCATAGATCTAGCGTGGCTCATGGAACTTCCTTAATAATAATAATAATAATAATAATAATAATAATAATAATAATAATAATAATAAGTTGTTAAATAAAATGGGTGAACCCGTGGTATTCAATGGCCGGCTAAACCTAGCCATCCTCAAATCCGAAGTGAGAATAACGTCGTCAATATTCCTGTATCACGAACCCAACTTAGCCTCCGCTTCGTCGAATTTCCTTCTGCCAATCATCACTTCGTGCCAACCCTGTGTGACCTCGTCAGTGCTTTGCACCCAATCAACCTTGCCTCAAATCGCCCATTAACTCATATTAAGCTAAATTAAGTTTAATTGGATTTATTTGGGTCTTTTTGAGTTATTTGCTTTTACTTGTTTTCAGTCGTTTAGCGCGTAATTAGAAACTGGAGTCCTGAAGATTCTAAGGGCTAAGCGAGATCACGAGCAAAGTGAAGATAAAGACCAGAAGCTCAAGAAAAGCATTGTGTGAGCTCAAGACCACGGTAAACCGCGCAAGGCGAGTCAATACTTTGATCATGTTGAACCTACATTTTCTGCAAATTATTTTTGTTTAAATTATCAATTTGCATGCTGTTATTTTATATGCAAATACATGTTTAATTTAAGATTCTAGTTATATGCCCATTATTTACTTGATTAATATTCCACCTCCTTTGAAATATTTGAATATGTGAACCTTGTCACCCTAGCAAAAATTATAACAGTAACCTTTCGAAAATAAGTCCGTAATTATATGCCATGCTTAGTATTGCTTAGATACTCATGGGCGCGAGAACGCCCAAGCATCACTTTTAATCCTAAGGAAAATTGATTGGGCAGTCATGGTGGTAATGACTGGTGTATATTGGATATGATTATTTTATGCTCCCAAAAATCTCAAATTGCTTATTTATCTGGGCGGATGGTTCGGGGGTATGGTGCAGTGGTGCACGAGAGTGTGGTTTGTGGTAGAACCGCCCAGATAACCCTAATGACTGAATCTTGTCATGACCTCCCGTGTAAAACAAGTACAACCACAAATCTGTAAAGTACAACTTGGCCTAGTAGAATTACTGGACCCTGAAAGTCCCTCATAGGTGGAGGAGGTGAGGTTCTGCTGTGGCGTGCTAGCAGTGTGGGTAGCTAGCTGCTAGGCGTTCAGAAGGAGAACATCCCGCACAACCTATGAGACCTGCCGCAAGCGGACCAAGCTCATAGGGGTGAGATGATGGAAGGGGCGAGGTACTTTGAACGGTTACTGTGATGGTTGGCTCAACCGCACGGCTAAGGAATCGTGTGGGGGCAACGAGTAAACTGTCTCTTGTGGGTAAAGTGTGCAAACACTGCAGAGTCAAAACTATTCGAATAGCCGTGCCCATGGTCAAGGGCGAACATGGGAATTTAACCAGATATAGTTCTATTTCAAAAACTTTGTGGGTGGAAATGAAAAAGTGGAGGGCAGTGGAAAGCCCTGATTTGTGTTGCCCTGGGTGTCATCCCAGTGATAGTGTAAGCGGCTATAACGCTAAAGGTTTAGCATATGGTGCAGAGACCATGTAATGGTGGATGGAGTCTGGATCGATATTATTATTGCATTCTCTTACACATTATGTTTTTGTTCAAAACTGCTAGATCTCAGGAAATGTTTATGTATTATATTTTAAAATAATGATAATACTTCCCACAAAGTAAAATGTTAGGAAGAGTAAATAGAGTTGTAAGAAAAGAAGATGGTTGTTGAGGTAAACATATAAAGATGTTGGTAGATTCACGTCGATCATTAAAAAAAGATACGATAGTATGGATTCTAGGGAAATAAATTGGTGGAGCCTAAAAGAATATATAGGCTAGATAGACGATTTGAATGATTTTTGGAGAATTAGGAGGTACAAAGGTAATTGCTGAATTACAACACTGATAACTAATATAAATTATTGGGAGATGGTGGTGATAATGGGATTAATAGAATCTGATCGATTACTGGGTGGTTCAATTGAATCTTTGGGAATTTGGAGGAATGATAACAATTATTGGAGTATAATCTTGATCAATGATAATCTTGGTGGATGTATACTAAGAAATCGTAGAGTTGATCACTGATATTCCTGGTGGAGGTATACTAGTGAACTAGTTAGAGTTAAATAAGAGGGATTACTGGAAGATCAAATTATGGTTTTGGATCAATAACAAAAGGATTGAATTATTAGAAAGTCCTGATACAAATGATGTCGGTGGATTTAAAGGTAATTACGTTAGAGGATCAATAAAATTTAGAAGTGAAGAGTTGATGAATAGTTATTACAAGATTGGATTATTAGGAATTCATAACACAAAAGATATTGGTGGATTAGATAAATGATGTCGCTAGCTGTTCGAAGTTTTAGACAGCACTTGATCGGTGGATTATATAAATTATGATACTCACTGTTTGGAGATTGAGACAACAATTGATCGGTGGATTGTATAATTGATGATATTCGTTGTTTGGAGTTTTAGACAGCAATTAATTTAGAAAGTATGTGCTCGATGGATTAAATAAATAATGTCGCTCGCTGTTTGGAGTCTTAGACAGCAATCAATAAAGAAAGTGTATTTTGGTGGATTAAGTCAATTATGGTAATCGCTAGGTGGAGTTTAGGCAGCAGCAATAACTCTATGATTTAATAATAATGATGCTACCAAAAGTAATTTATGGCAAATAAAATAACCCGAGCTTTCCTTTGATAAGCCATGCATACTATTTATTTGCATTCTGTGTATTGGCTCGCGGAGCACGGTGGTTTGTGCTCACACTCGCTTTCACAACAAATCCAGATTCAGGAGCCAGATCACAACGCTTCAGCAACACTATTTGGTCATGGTGGCAAAGAAGATGAAGATGTAGAGGGCTAGGTTGCGAACCTCCAGTTGGCTGTCTGTGGGCATGTCCTGAGGGTCCCACCTGTGTGCTTCATTTTCGCTACTATATTTTATTGATTTCGGCCTAATCGACCCATGAGTAAGTCTACTATTATGTTTACGCTTCCGCATGATATGTACTTTGATGTTCAGAACTGTAATCTGTGAGCACTATCTACTGATCCAGGGAATAGTGCGGTGAAATCACAAAGGATTTCGGATGTTAAAATCTAGGCCCCTACACATACACACACATATACATGCATATACTGGCGAAGCTAGGATGAAATCAGAGGGGAGGCTCGAAGGACTAAGCTATTCTTTTTAACTAAAAACCGAGAAGAATTAATATAAATTGAGATAAATATAACAAACTGAGCTTATACAATCCAAATTCATACATAAATAGAAGAGAAACAAATCTAAAAGAAAAAATAAATACAATAAAAATACCTCATGCAGAATAACCGGTATGAGCGTAGGGTGGGCTCGAGCCCTACGAAGCCTCACTGCTGGCTACGCCCCTGAATATACACACGCATACATACACACACACACATGCATACATACATACAGATATACATACATACGCTGAAATGGGGCACCAAGCCTCTCTGCCTTTGGATTGCTTTTAGATGCGTGCTAGTACAATAGTATGGAAAGGAAGCCATTAACACGGATGGAAAGTCTTAATCATGGATGGAAAATCTCACTCATAGATGGAAGTCTCACTCATGGTGCCTGGGCACCATGGTGCCCCTGTTATATATATATATATATATATATATATATATATATATATATATATATATATATATATATATATATATATATATATATATATATATATAGGACGAGTGTTTCATGCACCTTGGTGCCTAGGCACCCATATCAATACCCGTTGATTTGCTTTGAGATTTGCAACGTTTGATGTGGGTATCTTCATATACCCATAAAAAAGTATATTTGAGATGTCAAACTCCGAAAAAAAATTAAATTCAACTTCAGTTTAATTAGTTTGAACTATTTTTATGGCATATACTCACTGTAGTCGCATTGAACTCAAAAGTAGTTCAAACTAGTTTGAACTGAGTTCAAAACTTACTTACCATAAATATATCAAGGGTATAAAATATTTCCATACCCAAACTCAAAAAAATTATCAATCATACACGTGTATCGGACGGTTCTTGATGTTGGTGCCTAGGCACCAAGGTGCCTTATGTAATTTTCCTATATATAGGACGAGTGTTTCATGCACCTTGGTGCCTAGGCACCCATATCAATACCCGTTGATTTGCTTTGAGATTTGCAACGTTTGATGTGGGTATCTTCATATACCCATAAAAAAGTATATTTGAGATGTCAAACTCCGAAAAAAAATTAAATTCAACTTCAGTTTAATTAGTTTGAACTATTTTTATGGCATATACTCACTGTAGTCGCATTGAACTCAAAAGTAGTTCAAACTAGTTTGAACTGAGTTCAAAACTTACTTACCATAAATATATCAAGGGTATAAAATATTTCCATACCCAAACTCAAAAAAATTATCAATCATACACGTGTATCGGACGGTTCTTGATGTTGGTGCCTAGGCACCAAGGTGCCTTATGTAATTTTCCTATATATAGGACGAGTGTTTCATGCACCTTGGTGCCTAGGCACCCATATCAATACCCGTTGATTTGCTTTGAGATTTGCAACGTTTGATGTGGGTATCTTCATATACCCATAAAAAAGTATATTTGAGATGTCAAACTCCGAAAAAAAATTAAATTCAACTTCAGTTTAATTAGTTTGAACTATTTTTATGGCATATACTCACTGTAGTCGCATTGAACTCAAAAGTAGTTCAAACTAGTTTGAACTGAGTTCAAAACTTACTTACCATAAATATATCAAGGGTATAAAATATTTCCATACCCAAACTCAAAAAAATTATCAATCATACACGTGTATCGGACGGTTCTTGATGTTGGTGCCTAGGCACCAAGGTGCCTTATGTAATTTTCCTATATATAGGACGAGTGTTTCATGCACCTTGGTGCCTAGGCACCCATATCAATACCCGTTGATTTGCTTTGAGATTTGCAACGTTTGATGTGGGTATCTTCATATACCCATAAAAAAGTATATTTGAGATGTCAAACTCCGAAAAAAAATTAAATTCAACTTCAGTTTAATTAGTTTGAACTATTTTTATGGCATATACTCACTGTAGTCGCATTGAACTCAAAAGTAGTTCAAACTAGTTTGAACTGAGTTCAAAACTTACTTACCATAAATATATCAAGGGTATAAAATATTTCCATACCCAAACTCAAAAAAATTATCAATCATACACGTGTATCGGACGGTTCTTGATGTTGGTGCCTAGGCACCAAGGTGCCTTATGTAATTTTCCTATATATAGGACGAGTGTTTCATGCACCCAGGTGCCTAGGCACCCATATCAATATCCGTTGATTTGCTTTGAGATTCGCAACGTTTGATGTGGGTATCTTCATATACCCATAAAAAAGTATATTTGAGATGTCAAACTCCGAAAAAAATTAAAATCAACTTCAATTTAATTAGTTTGAACTATTCTTATAGTATATACTCACTGTAGTCGCATTGAACTCAAAAGTAGTTCAAACTAGTTTGAACTGAGTTCAAAACTTACTTACCATAAATATATCAAGGGTATAAAACATTTTCATACCCAAACTCAAAAAAATTATCAATCATACACGTGTATCGGACGGTTCTTGATGTGGGTGCCTGGGCACCCAGGTGCCTTATGTATTTTTCCTATATATATATTATTCATACCACCTAGATGGTCTTAAATACTCGTATACTACACGTATATACCCTCCGTTACGCAAGATACTCCCTACATTGTGAGATACGATATATGGTGTAATTACACCCGGGAGTAAAAAAGAGGCTTATATATATATATATATATATATATATATATATATATATATATATATATATATATATATATATATATATATATATATATATATATATATATATATATATATATATATATATATATATATATATAATGAACATGATTCCAAATTACGGGTGTACCTACTTCCACGTCTTATATACACACCGACAGCTAGCTTGCAATCGGTTGGGTATAAGTTAATTGAACACGCAAGGATCTGTAAAGTGTTTAATCCCGGTCGAACAAATGACGAAAGTCGCACGTGAGGAAGGAACAACAGCCGCCTCCATATGCATCTTTTCTTTTTTCTAACTGGATGACTAATTAGGTCGATCGGTCTGTGTCTCGTCATTCGCATTTTTTGGTGGGCGCGTATGTGTATACACGTTGGCTTAGTTTAATTAATCAAAGTCTAACATTTGGTTACCTGCTCTTGGACTAGTACTAGTAGCTAGCGAGCTCACGATATTATATTGATGGCTAGCTAGCTTTCTACGAACGAACGTCCCTGGACTACGCATTAGGATTTATACCTTCTAGTTTCAATCACACTTGTAGAAAGATGGGGGAAAAAGTAGCTGCCTTAACTTCTAGTTAGGCCGTCCCAAACAGCGATTGTTTTGGAATTTTGACTTCTAAAAGCCGTTAAGAATGTATTGATTTGTTAACACAGTTTTTTTTTCTTATTTTATCCTTTTTCTTTATATTATTTGTAGGGATATAACAATGTTTTTTATTTTTGATATTTTTAATTAATATTTGAGAAAAAAATTTAATAATCGCTATAGTATTATTTTAGTTAAAAGCTATAATACTCCTGAATATAGGCTTAATTGTTTGCCAATGGATAAATAACTTTGCCGCAAGGGAGAGCGGGAGTTCACGACGTCGAAGATCATTCAGAGTTACTAGTTTTTAGGATTTAAGACCTCGGTTGGCCCAACCGTGGCTTATAGCTAAAATTATAATATAGCTGAATGTGGATTATTTGACATAATTAAATTTTAAAAACTTTAAAAATAGAAAAAATATGTTAGCTCATCACGGACAACACGAACAAATACGAGAAAAAAAGAACCGGCAAAAAAGCTTAAAAAAATTAAAAGTTCAGAAAAAAAACGAAATTTATAAATAATAAAAAATAAGTCAGAAGTTTAAATAAAAATGGGCAGGGCCTAAATTGGTGTAAGCGTTAAGATGATTAAGTCGTTCCGGCCGTCAAAAAAGACTGGAATCTGTCGATCATGTTCTGGGGCGTTCTGAATTGGAATCGGGCCAGCGCATGCACGCACACAGGTCACACCGCACCGCACGTGTAGAGTTTCTAGAACGTGAGCATCGATCTGTCCGTCTTCACGTCGGTACGTGGGCCGCATCATCTGCACGCGCGAGCGAGCGAGGCGGTGAAATTAAGCTAGTAGCCTAGTCTAGTCGCTCGGAACAATCGCGCACGCCAGTCGCGGCGCTGAAGAGGATGGGCAGATCGACGAGTCGTTGGACACATCTTATATTCATACTAGCCGCATAAGCGCGGCGCACGCCGCGCTAGCTACCGTGTGGACCAAAGTAAAAGAGACGGTAATTCGCAGGGAGCTTCGTAAAAAAAACCAGGGACAAATGCGTAATTTCGGGAAAATAAAAGGGTTTTTTGTAAAAAAGTGAGGACTTATAAGGGCCTGTACGTAAGTAAATAAGGACCTATACGTAATTTTAGAAACCCGCGGGGCGCCATCAAAAATTTTTTTAATGGGAAAAAACTTGCAGGGACCTATTCGCGAGGAAAAAGGACCTTTTACGTAATTTTCAAAAAACCTGAGGAAATCACCTTGGCCAGCCGTACGCGGATTCTCTCGCCACGCGCCGGCCGGCCGAGCGCAGGGCCGTGACGTGGATGCGCTGGGGGGGCCGGAATCCCCCCAGCTTATCACCTCGGCCGGCCGTACGCGGATTCTCTCGCCACGCGCCGGCCGGCCGAGCGCAGGGCCGTGACGTGGATGCGCTGGGGGGGGGGCCAGAATCCCCCCCAGCTTTGTATAGCGGTAGCATGCGTCATCTGATCTGCCTACAAGTTACATATACGAGCTGGCTACAAGTTACCAATGCCAGGGCGTGCACAGTAGCATATATGGCAGTTATCTATAAGTGTATATTATATAGAAGTTTATATGATATAGAGAAAAGAAGAAAAGAGAAAGATGATGTCTACTATTTAACTGACGATCTTAGATAATTTTTTATTGTGTGTATTATATAGACAACTCATTAATTGTATATGACCACTACAGATAACTATATAGTCAACTTATTTATAAGATGTCTTTAGTCCCATTTATAGATGACATGGAGCTAGGTGTATTACAGACAGCCGTTATCTGTATCATTGTTCATGCTCTTATATAAGATTTTGGGTGATATGGAGGAGAAAAAATAATAAGAGAGAAAAAAATATTATATTTGGTCTAATAGACAGATTTCTATTATGTATATCATTCTATAAGTAATTATATAGATAATTCATCAATTTTATGCGACCACAGTCTATACTAGCTAATATATGTTCTTCTGTGAATCTATGCAATCATGCTCGGATGTAATTGTGGTGTAATCAAACTAAAATATATAACAAAAAATTGTGAAAAGAAGTAAAGATGTACATGCCCTAATTGAAAAGTGCATGGGTCAAACTGGGGAGGAGCACATAAGAAAAGCGGGATTCGCGACGAAAAGCTTCATCTCTTTTTGGGTGAGCGCGCGGCTCGCTGGTGGCTACACTGTTCGGTGACGGCAACCAACCAAGGTTGTTAAATAGAATTGTTTTTTCTCTGACAGCATAAGGAATCATATATATTCTATATAGAAATTGAATTATATTTCTAAATATATGAATCTATAGTAAAAAAATTTTAATTTCATTTTGAAATTTGAGGACACTTATTCATATTATATTGAATTAAGGTTGATTTTTAAAACTTATTTAATTATTTTTTAAATAAACCAATAATCTAAAATGCACTATGTCAAAGATAATATTTTTTTTAACTAAGAACAATCTGTAAACAACAAAAACAAAGCAAATTAAACTAGTACAACTTAAACTACCAATAGGTAATATTAAATTTTATATGCTAATATAGTTTGTTGTTAGGATCATGATTCCACTACAATCCTACTTGATCCTAACAATTCTACGAGTTGAATCACGATCCTATTGCAATACTATCTGATTCTGATCCATATTACGATCCATGTCATGTATCTTTGGTAGGATTATACGATACGTGTCGTGATACTGATAACCTTGCAACCAAATGGCCCGGCGCCTATGGTACGTTCTAGCTAGCCTCCGCTGCGCGCATCGACATGTTTTTTTTTTTTGTTTGCTTTCTTCCCATTTCTTGGGTGACTGCTTGCTTGGATGGCCCCCTCACCTCGGCATGGCTAATGCAGGCTGGATCATCACGCTATCAAGAGAGTTTCAGGTTGTAGAGACCTTACCAAAATTATGATGAGAAAAAACTACTCTTGATAAAGAGTTTGTTTGGTACTGGAACCTATCGGAAGAAAATTTCTCCTAGTGCTGGAGGACTAGAGTAAATTTCTCCTAGTACTGGAAGACGAGAGTAAATTTTGGACCAAGAAAACGTGGAATCGGGTCCCAACTCTACATTCAAGAATGAACTAACATTTGTTTCCTAAAGGGTCCGTCGAGTTCAAATAAATGGCACTATCTCATTACCACTGTGGTGACAACGCCGAAGGTGGCATTAGCGTCGTTCCCCTCTTAGCATAATATATACCATCTCACCCGCAACCGCCCCTCCCTCCTAGTCGTCACCACCGCCTCTTGCCATCCAAAAACCTAACTTAAATTCTCAGGTTCCATCAATGTACCACCGCCTACCACCAACCATCTTCAACCCTTGAGCTTGAGCTCACAGCCAGCTGTGAACCTCTAAAACCCTAAACCCTTAAAAACCCTAACCGCCAGTAAACCATAAAACCCTAACGGTTGTATGGTCAACACCTGTTCTTTTGGATGCTTAGCTCGAGTTTGGCATGGGCTACGATATGTTTGCAAGGTCGATGTGGATGTACTAATTAACATTAAGCCTAACAACCCCCATTTTCTTAGCTGCCACTAATCCATTGGAGCCCTCAACTCTCACTTGCTTGTTGCTACACAAGGTTGACCGATCTGGAATTCTGCATATTGTTTGAGAATAAAGGATAATGATAGGGGCCTGACATAAGATGCGAGCGGTTCGCTCAGACGCCTCACCACTCCCACCACATGTACACAGCTTCTATTTCTCTTTTCCAAATCTGTTCATTTCCTCCCACCCTTCTTCTCCTAGGTCGCTCGTGGTGCTCCCTCGCCGCTCTATACCTTGCGGCCCTCCGCATGGACCATTTGCGCTGCTCTTCTCCCAAATGCTCCTCCTTCCCGGTGACCCCATCTCCGGTGTCCCTCCTCCTAGTGAGCCCTATTTCTGGTGCTCCTTCTCACTGACGTTCCCATCCCATACTCGCATCACCATTGCAACTCGAGCACTTCCGCCGGCGGCCATGGCCTCCGCAAGCTCCCCTTACCTCTATTGCTTGGATCAGTAGATAGCGCTCTCAGAATACATCACTGAATCATTTCATATATGATATAAATCATACCATACATTAATATTACATTCATCAGAATTTAAATAGACTACGTCGGGTTAAGTTTACAATAGGGCCGATCAGGTCAAATGGATACATTACATAACCACCAAAGCAAACATGAAAGTAAAAGGAGAGGGCACATATCGCCACAGACAAGGACGGGGGTAAGTTATGTGCGACCGATATTAACCAAGATCTTGGATAATATTGGTATATGCAAACACCAACTTAGTCAGCATGACTGGGATAAGATCTAGACTACTAGAGATTATCATAATCCCATCTATCTGAAGGACTACGGGTAGGCTACGCTAGCGCAAATTAATAAAAATTTTGCCCGTAGACCAAGATCACTGCAGTTATAGATCACGGAATTACCACTAGACGCGCAGGTGCGGAATTGATGCAGCACGTCGGGGCAGAGTAGTCGTACTACGTCGATGCAGCACGTCGGGGCAGAGTAGTCGTACTACTTCCTCGTCCTCGTTGCGGCGTCCAACGTACAACTCCTCTCTTGCGGTTCGTCCAAACGCTACAGATGCAGCGCCGCCAAAAGGTATCCACACGTACGGGAGGAAGCGACGCACGCCGGATTACTAGATCCGCGCGAGCGCCCAGGGCGTGGGAGGGGTGGCGGCCAGGGTTTGAGGAGGTCACGAAATTCTCTCCCAACCCTGTGCGCCCTTGCCCTCCTTTTATAGACGTCCTTATAATGGGCTTCAGCGAATGGAGGCCCATTAGGACTCAATACCCAGTCTAACCCGGATCCAATCCGAATTAGGCTTCAGCCCTTAAGTGTGTGACCCTATGGGTTCACGTATGTTTAGACATGACACGAGTTTACCTACTCGGTCAATAGTTGGTAGCGGCCTCTAGCAAGACGTGCCAACTCCTAAACATACACAAAGATCATATCGAACGAACCATCACAACTTTATGTACATGCCAATCCCTTTGCCTCACGATATTTGGTCGAGCTCCAAGCTAACCACTCTTTCTCGATCCTGTGATCCGGAATCCCTTACTAGGTTAACTCTTAACCTTAAGTAGCATGGCCATGCATTTCTGGATCCGATCACTCGAGGGGCCCAGAGATATCTCTCTCAGGTAGAGAGGGGAAAATCCCATCTCGACTGACCATGCCTCGTAGCATGCTTCATGACAAACCCGAAAACTACCTTTATAACTACCCAGTTACGGAGTAGCGTTTGATAGCCCCTAAGTAGGTCGATTCACATCTCAAGTACATGCGACAATCTCAGGTCTAAGGACAAGGCGTACACATTGTGTAGAGAGAGAACCATAAGTATAATTGTTATGTCTCATGTTGGGTCGGTCCAACCCCATGTTCTAAACATGTGTCCACATTATTGGTTTGACATCTCCATGTCTATGACCTGTGAAACATGGTCATCAACCGATACTTGTGCTAATCCATTATTCACGTGTGTCCTCACATGAACTCCGACTAGGGACAACTTTAGAATAACCATATAAGTAAAGAGTTTCACAAACAAGTCACATACTTGTTAATCAACACAAAGGCAATATTCAAGGAACATTTATTAAATCATGGATACAACGAAATATCATCATCTCTATGATTGCCTCTAGGGCATATTTCCAACACTATCTTCTTCACTATCAGCTCTTAAGGTGTCATAGAACGCGTAATGTCCTTGGTCCAATGATTCTAAGGGATTTTATGAGCGATGGTGAGCACAAGCAACAGTGCTCTGCGAGCCAACACCACATAATACAATATTTATATGCAAGGTTTAACAAAGGTAGGCTCGAGTTCTTTTATTTGATAAAGGCAATATTTTGAAACTACAATAATTAGAAATTCCTATGACTTATTACTTTAACCAAAACCACATTTTATTAAAGCGAGTGAAAGTGTGCAATATTTATAACGGTGCAGGTTCCATCCACCATATGCTAGTTTTTTTGTTACTAGGGTTACATCCACCCATTATCACCATTGGGTTACATCCACCTAGGGAAATCCAAAAGCAGGGTTACATCCACCCAATAAGTTCTCATCCCACCCACAAGTTTTTGAAATAGAAACTAACTCGAGTAAGTTCCTATGTCTGCCCTTGACCGTGGGCACGGCTGTTCGAATAGTTTATACTCTACAGAGATTGTACACTTTACCCACAGGAGATAATTAACTTCTTATATTTCACATATTTCCTTGGACACGTGAATCAAGGAGATCATCACAAGGCTTTTACAATGTATCTTATAGTGCAAGTTACACACGCTAAGATTTCATCTGAGTGAGGTTACATCCAACTCACCTAGACCCCCTCTTACATCAAACGGTGGCTTACACTAGCGACACGACCCGTGTCTATGATGGCTTAAAACCAACGACATGGCTCGTGCATCACTTCAATGGTGCAACCCACACTGGTGGATGCACATTAGTTAGTCAGGTCATACGTATTGTAGACTTGTGGTTGTACAATTTTACATTGAGAAGTCATCACATGATTTAGTTCTTAAGTTATCTGGGTGGTGCAAACCACAAACTATAATTTCCCGTGTTACATCCACACCAACCATTATACCATCCGTCCAGATATGGTAACAACAAGTGCTAGGGTTTTAAAGCATAAAATTAAGTTATTTCAAATATACCAGTCATTTCCCTCGAATGAATCCCCAAAACAAGTTTCATGATTAGAAGATGATGAAAGTGCAAATCAATGCTCTGGTACTTAAGTAAGACTAGCATGACATTTAAGTACGACCTATAGCTAGTAAAATTACCATTAAGTATCCAGGGTGACAAAGATTATGTGATTCAAGTGTCCAAAGGATGGTATAATGGCATTGCAAAGTCAAGTAGACATATATCTAACCTTAAGTTTAACATACATTTACATAACAAATAATAGCATGCAATTTAATAATTTTAAAAATATAAATTTGCATGAAATATAGGTTAAACCACTATTACAAAGGAGGCTATACTGAATGCTTACATCACAGACAGTTTTCAAGAACCGTCTATATTGTAATTATCACAGACGGTTCATACGAATAACCGTCTATGGTATTTTCACAGACGGTTATTAACAAAAATCATCTGTGATAGTGGCAGATATCATAGATGGTTATTTATTTAAATCGTCTGTGATATTTTACAGATGGTTTTATTACAAACCGACGATTTGTACAAAAAAACCATCTGTAATATGTTTCATGCCTTGCAATCCCCTAAAATTTCATAATCTCCCACCCGTGATGAATTCGAGTTCGAGTAGGATTCTGTTCTGACACACCTTTACTAAAATGGGTGTAACTTTTGTATACAGTGTCCGTTTTTTATGTTCTTATACTCATTCGAAAGCTAACGACAAGCCCGATCCAAAAATATGACTTGCTTGCTTCAATCACCCTCTAAAACCCCCAAAATCATCCATCTTTAGCCCCAAATTTCATCGCAAGTTTTTGGTTTCTGTTTTTGCCAAAAAAAAAATTCTTTCCTTTGGAATTTAGCATTCGCCTCAACTACAACTTGTAGATCTCATCAAAACCTTTCAAACGAGCATGTATAAGCCATATAAAACTTTATTGTTTTGCCTTTTGAGACTAGTTGTTTACATTATACCGATATATATATCACAATTATGTATCACAGACGGTTTGTAATTCAAACCATCTGTGATAATTATGTATCACAAATGATTTGTAGCTCAAAATGTCTATGATAATTATGTCCCTAATCGCTGGGCCCGTCGATCCACCCCAACCCAATCCTAGCCAATAGAAACCCACCGACCCCTACTCCACGGATTGTAGCTCCACCTCTCTGTCCCTGTGCCAAAAATTCCCGCACTCCCGCCTCTCCCTCCCCTATGAATACTCACCCAAACCCAGCATCCTCGCCGTCCCGTATGAAGCAGATGATGTGTAAGTCTACTGGAGGCAAGGCACCACGGAAGTAGCTGGCATGGCTACCAAGGTGACGCGCAAGTCTATGGGAGGCAAGATGTCATGAAAGCAGCTAACTACCATGGCGACACTCAAGTCGGCATCAGTGATGGTGAGCGTCAAGGACATCTAGCTCGCATGTTGCATCAGGAGTGAGAGGGCCTAGACGTAGAGGCCTCGTCGACGCGATTGAGCTTCTACTGTCTACAAGGATCTCTGTTTTTTCTCTGTTCTTGCCATATTTAAGAGTCATGTTCTTGTTGTGTTAGCTAGATGGGTAATCTACTCGTTATCTTATGATGTTGTAATAGTAGATTCTAATCTTAATAGAAATCGAATGTGCTGTTGTGTTTGTTGCTGTATTTACTTATTTTCAGATGGCATAGTTAACATTTCCTGAGGCTAGCCAAAAAATAGAAAAAAAATTTAGGTGTAGAATGAACTATCACAGATAGTTTTGTGGTATAAACTGTCTGTGAAGGATTATCACAGACGGCTTGAACCAAAAACTATCTGTGATACTCACACATCATAGACGGTTCTATCTCCCAACCGTTTATGATAAAAAAGTATCACAGATGGTTCTATATACCAACCGTCTATGATACTCGCCCATCACAGACAGTCGGTAGTTAGAACCTTCTGTGATGTGAGAGTATCACAGATGATTTTTGGTTCGAGCTATTTGTGATAGTATTCTTCATAGACGGTTCTAGTTACAAACCATCTGCGTTGTGATTAAATTCTTGAGTTGTCTTGTGCTGCAGCTCTTTTGTGTACTCGTACTTTACTCGAACGATTACATCGGAAAGCAAATAAAGACGCGATCAAAAATGAATAAATATAAAAAATTCAAATGAACACTAAATTGAGCAATTCCATTTCCATTAGATAGATCTTGAATTTAGAAGCAAATGTCATTAAATTTGCAGTTAAAATAAGTGAGAACGACTCACCAAAATTTGTATTTAGATTAAATACAATAATTAACTGAGGAGAGAGAGTTTCTCTCACTAATAGGTGGGGTCCATCAGTTTTTATTTAATTTTTGAATTATTTTTCTATTAAAAAAGTATATTGAGGCTAACAGAAGGGCCCACGGGATTTTAAGTTAGTTTTTGATTTATTTTCTAAAAGGAAAAGCCGAGAGCCTGATAGGTAGGACGCATGCACTATAGCCACAGTGGATCGGGGCCACTTGTCAGTGGATTTAACCTTTAAACCAAATTTAAAAAGGTTTTAAAAGGCTAGGGGCTCACACGTTAGTGACTTATTGGTGCACTGGTCAGCGACGGTTTAATAGAAACTAATGACAAATCATTAAGGAACTAACTACACACTTAACGGTTGACCACCGCGGTACAGTGTTGTCTTTCAGCCGAAGAGAGGCAAAGCTCCTCACCGGTGAGAGGGAGGACATCGGTCGGATGGGAAGCTAAAAATAGACTCCTTAGCTCAGCATGAACCTCCAAGCGAGGCGGCGTGACTTGATTTGGAGCGCAGAGCGGTCGGTAGTGAGCCTAAGCGGCAACGGTGGCCAGAGCATGACACCACGGCCCTACATGGTGCTAGAGTGTAATTCATTACTAGGGGAGCATCTAGGGGCTACAAGGGACTCAACGGAGGCGTTGGCTAAGCTCAGGATGAGGAGGATGGCCTAGTGGCATGAACCCAATCGACGATGAGGTGGATGATGGAGGGCTCACCGGAGAGGGAGGTTAAGGAGGCTCGGGTCGACTTTGGAATCCTCAGTTGGTGCTCCAAGCATGGGCAATCGAACAAGACACGGTGCTCCATAAACTTTCTCTAGACCGGCTATTCTAGATCTATTCCTCCCCCAATCGGTGCCCTCCTTCGTCTAGCACCATTCTACCTCAAGTCGTCGCTGTCCGACCTCCCTCCGATGGATGTTTATCCCGTTATGAACTAAGATTCATGACAGAGCTCAAGTCGGTGGTGGTTCTAGCGCTCTGGGCCATTCAGCTAGTTCAAGAGCATTGGCAAGATTTAAGTATGGACTGTCCGAATTAGCAAGATTCCATTGTAGCTTGGTAGCGTACTTTTTTTTTTGCTGTTGGATTGGTTGAAGACTTGAAGGTGGTAAGAAGGTGATACAGTGTGTAGCTGAAATCCTTGCAAGGTTTTAATTTTGTGCTGTGGAATTGATATGTGCATGGTTGTATACGAGTTTCTCGAGATAACACATGTTCTTTGAAATTCATCTTGATGCATGTCTGCTTATAGATCTATCCTTCTGCGTAGAAGTCACGGTTAGGATTCCATTATCAGTTTAAATTCTATGGTCCTATGTTTTAACCGCAGTCTTGGCTAGAGTACCAAAATGCAAATGTTTCATGATGATGGCATGCAACCACACATAAAAATTGTACAATTGCAAGAATTAAGCTTTGAATTTAATCATGGTAATTGTACTTGAGTGTATATTTTTCCTTTGTAGTACAGTTATGTATGATGGCTTATGGTATTCGAGAAATGTATAAATTGATACATACTCTCTAGCTAATGCAGTAACGTCTATTTCATATTGACAATTTGACAATAGTATATTACACAAGTCTGACTGAAACTTTGTTCATATGATCACTTCATTGTTGCTGAATATGAAATGAAATTCAAGATATCAACCAATATAGCATCATCCACTGAGGCACCGACTGTAGTTAGTCATGAAGGTTTTCTTTTTAGATGAGCTGGTAATGAGGTTGCAAACATTGAGGGTTGTTTATTTCATGCCACCTTGAATATTAAACAATTGTAGGTTTTTAGTAACCACAAAGTTAACAATCCATTTTGGACTGTCTGCTGCTGCTAGGAATGCAAGCTAAATGCGAATTGAAATCATTTCAAAGGTTAATAATATAAATTCACTCAGAGAGTCAAGAGTCTTTGAGACACATTGTAATCCCTGTTTAGAAATTAGAACTGTAAGTGAACATTTTTCAAATACATTGTTTTGAGTAGATAAGGAAAACAGTCTTTCCTTCCTAATATTTTAGAAATGCATAAACTTTTCGAAAAAATGTATGAGTAGAGTAAGAAATTCGAAGCTAATAAGAGTTTACGAAGTCAATAGCATATGCAGTTATTATTTTTCTGGATGTGAATGTGCTGTTTTGGTATGGTCGCTGTAGGACTCTCTTGATGATCATTGTTCTGTTCCTGTATTCTGTGTCCTTGAGTGATGATCATTGTTTGTTGTTATTGAATTTCAAGAGATATATTGAGTATGTATGGAGCTATGAGGAGCAAGTAGGAGCTGGCTTCAAATGCAGATATTGCTTAACTACATTTGGAGGAGGTGTAGGCAGCCGCATTTTTTCTATTTTAGCCCTTTTTTAAAAAAATATTTACATTTAGACCCCTGGTAGTTTTAATTCCATTTTTGAACCCAGGGGGTCGGCGCCGTGGGTCACGGCGCCGAGGTAACACGTCTCGGCGCCGTGGTCCATGGCGCCGAGCTGCGTGGGCCCGTATGCGTGGCGGCAGATGTGGCGGTGACATGGCAGGCACCTCGGCGCCACTGGTCACGGCGCCGAGCTTGGCGCCACTGGTCACGGCGCCGAGGTGGCTGCCATGTCACCGCAAGCATGGCCAAGCGGTAAGGCCTGCAAATCCTTTATGCCTAGTTCAAATCTGGGTGCCGCCTGATCAATAAAAACTACGATTCTTAATTGATTCGATTCGAGAATTTAAAACTACGAGGCTAAGATGTCAGAAATCTTGATATTCAAAGGGCTCCTAAGGGGCATTCTTTTTTTCAATCTAAGATTGAAGAAGGGACTCCACGAAGGAATATCAAGACTTCCTAATTATTATACATTTTATTTATCGTACATCTTATGCTACCTACATACACTAAAGTAAGGGCTACTGGTTCCGTCGAGAATCAGATTGAATAGGCTGATCAAAAATCAATTTCGGAGTTGTGGATAAAGTCTCCTCATTCTTTCATAGAATGATAGAAAGCGGGGCTGTAGGGTTTAGGTTAAAAATAAACATAGGCAAGGTAGGTATCCAATAAATATTTATCTATCCTAATTTTATGGTATATTCTGACGTCCTTTGCTTATAAAAAAAGGTAACAAAAGGAAGAAAAAATCTTTCTATTCCCACGTCTTCTATTCAGGACATCATCCCCATACTCTTTTTTTAAGGAAAAGGGCTATATATCGTATTTATACTTAATGCTCTCCAATTCTACCAGAAATCCTATAAGAATTTGTTAGGAGTAAATTCCATGAACTGATTCATCCATAGCCTTAGGGCAGAATCCCTTTTTGACTCTGTACCCTTGATTCCACTATGATTATTGATCAATAGTAGAATAATTTCTTCATAGAAATAGGAGACATAATTTACATGGATATAGTAAGTCTCGCTTGGGCTGCTTTAATGGTAGTCTTTACATTTTCTCTTTCACTAGTAGTATGGGGGAGGAGTGGACTTAGGAATACTACTAATTGATTGAGTAGTCGAATTGTTTTATCAACTCTTTTCTTTAATTGATCCTTTTGCATTAATCATTTTGCCAAACTTTATTCTTTCTTTCTTTAGTTTTGTTTCACTCCTGTAAGAAACTCTTGTAAGATGGAGTCGTTCTATTCTACTCTATAGAAATAGAAAGAGCGATTACAGCAATTCATAATTTCTACTAGAAGTGACGAATGGTTAAAAAAGTTCTATACATAAGAAAATTAGACTTTCTTCCACGGAGCTATTCACAACATATCGCACACTTTCCATTTGTTTTATACTCTTTTCTTATTCTTAGAAAAAATTTTATGCTCTTTTGAAGCATCTCGCCGCATGTTTAAGCATGAAAGATTCGCTGATTTTGACTTTTACTTTTTTTTTCTTTTACTATAGTCTATTCTCATATTATTTTTCTCTCCCTCCATGGGTTCTTTCGTGAAGAATTGTCTTCGATTTTTTTATTTTGACTTGATTGAAATTAAGTGGATGCAGTGAAAAAAGAAATTGAATTGCATGTGTGGAACTCTGTACTTCTAATGTTCAGAACTCCACTACTAGTCCTAACATGCCTTAGGGAATATAACTTGCTGGGTCTATTACATTTTGTCTACTGGGTGTAGCGTGGTTGTTTCTCCTTTTTCTCGCGCCCTGAAGATGGCTCCGCTGCATCCTTCTTCCTGTCACTCTTGGTCTTGAGAGCTACCTCACGAGCTTGAAGCTCTTCCTCCTGACGCTTGATGGCTGCTTCACGCAGACTTAACTGCTCCCGCCTCCTTTGCAGCTCATCCTCCTTGCCCTTCAGACGGATTTGGTCTACCCTCACGCGGCGCTCTTGCTCAAGCCGCATCTGTCGTTCCACCTCGCGAGCCTGAGTCATCTTGACAAAGTATTGTCCTTTGTTTTCCACCTCCATTGGTCGGTTCCGTGGCCATGCCGGCGGCACCCGATTCACCCATTCGATGAACTTGCAAGGCTATGTGTGGCGTGGTAGATGTCATGGATCAAGTTGAAAAACGATAACGAGAAACAAAGGATTTAGTTGGTGTCGTTACCATGAAGTCGTCATCCAGGTCTGGACACTTGAAGAACCTACGGCCGTAGTTGGCTCGTTGTACTCGATCCGTCCATACGCACAACAGCGTCCTAAAGCCGCAATGGCACTTCGGGCGCTCATGCCACTCCGGCACTCCAAATGGGTCGGACCTCCAGGAAGACATTATTGTGTAGTAGTATTGTGATGGCTTGAGGAGGAGATGTGGTATGGAAGACATAGGAGGCCTTTATGTAGGCAGGTTATCTGGTGCAGTGGGCATAGTCCATGGAGAGGACGACATGGGAATCTTTTCGGTTTATGAAGGATTCCACCTCGTCCTCGTCGTCGTCCTCACCGCCCTGGGCCGGGTAAGTGTCGCTTCTCGTGCAGGACGAGCTCTGTCCTGTGGACCCTGCAGCTGCGTGGGAAGACGAACCCGGGCCTGCAAGTCTTGTCAAAGGCACGTGTACGTTCCTCGCCGCGCCTGTCCTGCAACCACAACGACCAGCCGCACGGCGTAGCCGACCTGCTAGCCTCTGTCGTCCAACATTTTGTTAACCAGCAAGATACGAAGATATTAGGTACTAATTTTGTGAGTTGCTTTGTCGAAGCTTACTTCTAGGAAGCTACGCGTCCTGACGTCGCCGACTGTCCTGGAGAAACGTTCTATGTCCTTTACAGACTGCTTGAGGGTGTTGCCCTGCAAACAAGCAAAAGAATGGATAATTTGCTATATGTAGTGGTATTTCTGTCTATTGGAAAATAAGCAATGAGATTGAACATTACCACTCGGTCTAGGATCGGTGCTGTCTCCACCTGCGTCCCAAGGCGAGTAGACTGGTTGTACGGCGTGTCTTCGTCGTCCGAGGACTCAATGTCAGCATAGTCATCTTGTGTCCATTGTCCCTTCAGCTTGGACCGTGTCGCAGCCTGGTACCAAACTTGGTACCGCCGGAAGTACTCGTTGGTGTGCAGCTCGTCGTTGTCGTCCACGTTGTCTTGCAAGTGTCCCCACTCTTCAACGTACGCGTGGTGGTGCTCCTCGAAGTCTGTCACCTTCTTCTGTCGCTGACGATCAAATCTGCATGTCACGTAAACCAATAGTTAAAATTAGTAGAAACTCTGTGCAATTGGAATCAAAGTTGAGAATTGAAATTGCAGGCCACTTACTTGTGCAAGGCCACAGACGTCGAGAACGGCTCTACTGGCCATAGCTGCCTCTTACCAAACTGGCGTGCAACTCTGTGTGGTAGGTGATACTCAACAGCATAGAAACAGATTAGGGGGCACCTCATCCTGTAGAGGGCCTCGTCTATGTAGCACATTGCGCTGAACTGAATACTTTCCACCTCTTGCTCGGCGTACGGCTTCCACTTAACCTGCATAGTAACAATTTACTTGCAAGGTACTATAGTAACAAATGAAAATCACGATATCAAATGGAATTAACTTACATAGGCGGCCGTGAGTGCATTTAGCTCGTTCGTGTACTCTAGGTAGGCCCGCTTCATCCTGGCGTAGGGAAATGAGACCTGGTCCCAAAGACAGGCAACTGTCGGACGTCGACGAAGAGGAACCCCTGCGAACCAGGGACGAGGAGCCAAACGCCAAAGGAACCAACGCGTTGTCTGCGTCACAGGAAATGGCTATCAGAAGTGTGCCCTGGTACTTGCCAAGAAGAAACGTACCGTCAATGGAGAAGACGGGACGACAATGCCGAAAGGCCTCGATGGACTGAGCAAAACACCAGAAAGCACGGAAGAATATCTGCCTCCCATCTTGTGTCCATTCATTTGCTTTCGGGACGTACTCATAATGCATGCCTGGATTAACCGCTTTGATTGCATTGAAGAGTGCTGGCAACTGCTCGTACCCATCTTCCTAGTCCCCATATATCATCTTCCAGATGCGTTGCTTTGCCCTCCATACTTTTCCATACCTTATCACGTATCCAAATTTCTCCTTAACAAACCCAGCAAGTGTCTTCACCTTCATATTGGGTTCTCCCTTTACTATGTGCCACAGTGACTTGGCAATAATGGTAGAGGTCAAATGCCGATGCTTTTGTTTGAGCTCTGCTTCGGCACAAGTGTGTGGGCCAACGATTCTTGTGATCTTGAACTTTCTCGTGTCCTTCTATTTCCTAGCACAAACCCTCCATTCACATGTTTCCTTCTCGCACACAACTGTGTACCTCCGCTCCACATAAGAATGCCTCACCTTGAATGGCCTTTTACGAATCACTGAATACTCCTGCAGCCACCTTTTCAATGCAGGCAAGTCCTCAAACATCATGCCCTTCTCAATTGTCATGCTTGGCCCGGCCTCAGGAGCATCTAGCAGCTCGTCATCCCTTCCTTCTGCATAAGCCTTATGAGAATGCCTAAGATCGCTGAATTCATGAACTGATGGATCCCGACCAGGGCAATAACGCCTGATCAGCTCAATATCACTTTCGGTCAGTTCTCCAAAAGGGCGGTCATCATCAGAATCAACGGCCCTTGCGATCTCGTAAGGCTCCAGATCATCCACAATTTGAACATCCACACTGTTGGAGTCCCTGCAGACTTCTTCAACGTTGCCAGATGTAGCAACGGGAGGAACACCCACATTATCAGGAATGTCTCCTGCATCATAAGCACGAAAATGATGGGATTGAGACAAAAGAATGGAATGACGGGAAAAAGCTAAAGTGTTGCTCGACACTTACTGGGATGATTCTGGGTCAAAGGGATCTCCTGAGGGGCCGCCACGACATCATCAGTCCGACATTCAACTCGAACTGGTTGAGAAATTAAGATCCTCACGACCAATTAAGATCAACCGCCTTAGAATTGTGTCTTTCGAACCGAAGTGAAGTAACCCCTCAACTGTAATGCTCTCCTCGTTTGCATGACAATGTAGCTCCTCCCGGGCCCTAGCAACCAACTCACTAAACGACGGCCGATCACTAAATATCAGAGGCACCCTTTGCATTTCAACAAATCGAGCATTTCCATAATCATCACTTGTCACACTACCTCCATGATATAGGGTGACTAGGTTGTCCATCTAGTTCATACAGAAAACCAAACTTAATACCTTTAATCGAAATTGGATACTAGATACTAACTAATAAGTACCTAGTCACTAACTAAATGCTACCTAACTAACTGGCTGACTACCTAAGTACCTAAATTAACTAACTACTACACTATAATTGATGCTAATTAACTAACTAAATTGCATGAGTGCAATCTACATTTCATGAGTGCTATATTTATGACACACAGTGATTATCACTACTGACTATCAAAAAGATTATGAACATTTCAATATAAAAAATCAAAGCATTGTATCTACTACTCAAGGCAGTGAGCATGTATCTAACATATATGTATCAGGTATGTACTACCCAAATCCTAAGTACAATGGCAATCCACTCATATGGAGAAAATAAAGATCTACAGTGATAGTGAGCATGAACATTGGCTACATATATGTTGGATATATTGGAAAATAGGTAGCCACAACAGTGAGCATGAACACCAGATCTATGAGAGTGAGCAATCAATCCAGATTTCATTTCAGTTAGCTTGCAGAAAAACTAAGCACAGTGAGCACGAACATTGCCATATTTCACTAGAATAGAAATGCTAAGTACTATGACAAACTACTCACATGGAGAAAATAATGATCCACACAACCACAATGAGCGTGAACATTAGCTACCAACAACGGGCAGGGAGGATTTTCCGCCGGCGGGGAGGCGGGCTTGGATGGGCCGGGCGAGGAGGCGGGCGGGCGCGGCGGGGAGGCGGCCGGCAGCGTGGATGGGGCGGGCGGCCACGCCGGGGAGGCGAGCTTGGAGGCTGGCGGCGGCGTGGATGGGGCGGGCGGGGAGGCGGGCGGCCAGGGAGGCGGTGGGGGCTCGGCCGCCGACGGGGACGCGGGCTGGCGGGGAGGGGAGGCGGCGGAAGTACTCGGGCGGGCACCTGAGCCGAGCCGCGTGGGGAGAAAAAAGAGAAGGAGAGAGAACGAAAGAAACAGAGGGAGAAAGGAGAAGGCCGCGTGGGGCCCGCTCGCCAGACCTCGGCGCCAAGATCCACGACGCCGAGCTAGCCGGCACGTCGGCGCCACGCAGGCCGCCACGCTGACGCGGGCCTGTTACCTCGGCGCCATGGACCACGGTGCCGAGACGTGTTACCTCGGCGCCGTGGGTCACGGCGCCGACTCCGTGTGTCCAAAAATGGAATTAAAACTACCAGGGGTCTAAATGTGAATATTTTTTTAAAAAAGGGCTAAAATAGAAAAAATTCGGGTGTAGGCAACATCTCGCGGGTATATCAGGGAATGTGAAATTATGCAATCATATGCCTCCGGAGGTTCGCGAGGCGATGCTACACAGGAAGGCAAAGAGCGGAGACAAGCTAAGGAGGTCAAGCTTCGAATGGAGAGTGATATTTTAGTATACTACCTACTACTTAGTACTAGTAAGTAGTGTGCCCGTGCTAACGCTACGGTAAAATACAAAACAAGATAAAATTTATAAAAAATAAAACGAACAATCAGATTCATTAAGATTCACGTCTCATATATTGTATAACCAAATATTTTTGTCACATAATGAATGTCACATAAATACGTGACCGGTCGGAACCACCCAACACGCAATGCTCAAAAACCTACGGCCGATTCCCAGGTCTTGCGACTGCTTCGCGAGACCATACGACCGGTTAACAAAACAAGCACATGATGTAGTAATTCAAATATTTGTAACAAAAAAAAACAGAACCATCTATTCACATAATGAACGTTGACATAACCACTCGAGTAATAGGGCATCTCTTAAATTAACTACATGTTACGAGTTGTACCTTACAGCATTATTTTTCCTTATTTTATTTATATAACATATCCAGATTCCATATTGGTTAAAGACAATATAACAATACCATCAAGTAACAACTACTAAACAGAAGTGATGTGAATAATAAATTTCACAGAAAGAACAGGAAAGGAACAGAATGCTATAAAAGCTTTATGGGTTGTCTTAGACATACAGATGAATACAACTGGCCTCTAGAAGCGACCGAAGCAGAATTGCTTGTTGTTGGTTCTTCATAGCTAGGGGATTGATCCCTGCCTTCCCAGTTAGAAACAAGTGATCTTGTTCTTCCTACATGATACTTTAAGATTCAGACTCACAGAACATATTACAGCAAGTACCAAAGGATATCAAAATATATACCTGCTCTTGAAACTTCGGTATAGCAGTTATCTCTTGGCTTACGTATTCTAGAAACATTTGTAAAAGAGTAACAAATTCTGTAAAAGTGTAACAAATTCTCAAAACAGATACAACTTAGTTACAATAAATGAAAATTGCCAGGAATTTTAAAATGGTGACACATGATTACCCAAAAGAAAATTTTCTTGCCAAAACAGTGGGATAATTAATAACTCAACAAGAGAACAATAGAACATGGAACATGTTCTCAAAAGACTCAGAACATAACTCTGGCAAACCATGCTTGGTCCAGTTAATACTGAACAAAAATGGCATTAATTAATCAAATTCAGCTGACAACTACAACCCATGCAAAATAGCTAGCTGTAGAAATAATTGAACACCTCAAACAAAAAATTTTAGTTGCTCATAAAAATTTTTATTCATTGTAGGAGAATGGAAAATTCATTAAAAATCATATGAATCACTGCTTTTATGTGGAAATCCACGACATGGACCACCAGTTCCAAACCAGGAAAACATTACCAGGGAATGCAAACCTAGAAACTCATACTGGCATTGATATTTTTATGTCGCTGTCAACCAGGTTTCAATCTCTTACAGGAAAATAATTGGAAGGATCAAAATCTTAAGCCCAACAACCATTCAGACACCGTATACTGACAGTGTATATCGACAATTTGAGGCATAGCTAAATCCAAAGCAATTTGAACGTAGGATATTTAAAACATAAGTTCAGTCTACACTTTAGGTCTTTGAAAGGAATATACTATGAAAAACAACATACCCAAATCTTTAAAGGCTTGTACACTCCGTCAATGCCACTCTGATATATCAAGGCTTGTACAAACATTCAGCTAGTGAGCAAATAAATTTCTTCTCCGAGCAGCTCCAAGCAAGATAGACACAACAGAGGAACAATGATTAGCAGGATAGGACGCATTTAAAACAACAACAATTCTTGCTCAGGAATTTCGATTTTTGGGTCCTCTGATAAAATAGCCATATGCTCGTGAATTTCTTGCAATAGTTCAGCTGCTTCACAATTCATTAACATTCTAGACTTTGGTGGTATATCCAATTATAATATCAAAAGCATTATTTAGACACCTGTAACTGGTACATGGAGAAGGTAGCAGGGATTAAATTGCACATTTTCATTTATACAGAGGAGCTCTTAGAAATCAGATGTGTGCCCATTCAAAATGATGTAAAACATAACAACCCCAATACATAGAACTTTTCAAATAAATAGCCTACCCAAATCTCACAAATTGTAAATATCTGAGTATTAGAAGTTTTACTACAATAAAAATAAGCTGCCAGAGAAACAGAGGATATTTCACTGAAGGGAGCTGACCAAGCTCAAGCTTTAGGTCTGCATCAGACTTTTTAGGCATTGCATTTGATGAAGAGCCCTTCCCACCTTTGCCAGCTCTATATGTCGTCCCTCCTTTGCCAGCTTCTCCTAAAAAGTAAATAATACATGAAAGAAAGAAATGCAAGACTATAGAAAGGTAAAGATCCTGATCTATTGTATCATTACAAATTTCCAAAATTTTCAGCAACTTTTGAATGGAAGAATGTGTAGCAAACCTGTATGCTCAAACCTTTAGAAAAGGATGAAGCCTTTCCACCAGTTTTTAGGCTCTCAGATGCAGCCTTCCCATTTGACTTGGAGTATATGGGAGTCACTTCTGCAAAACCTAAAAACGGGAAGTGGTATACAAGGTTCTTGTCAGTTTCAACTTTCAACTATGGCATCATATTATTCATATTCACTTATTCAGTGACATTAAACTGTCCTGTATAGAATTTATTTATGTACTGTTGTCCCATATTTTGCTTTTATCAAAATACTGCATAGCAATTATGACATAGGCAGATCAATCGTCACCACCAGTTACCCATGAATTGAGATCCAAAAGTGACTTGCAGTACACTTGCATTATAAATGAAATGATGTGTGCTTCACACTAAGTGTAATGTTAATCAGCATCTATGCATAGGTAGTCAATGGAACTTTTGAAAATAAAACCAAAGGAGAACTAAAACATGGCATGTATTTCTTTACTAACATTTTTCTATAATCAATCCTATGAAAGCTGACAAGAAAAGTAGGCAGTAACTACTGGAGGGTTGTTGAACTCTTCTAGTCAAATGATTCAATCCAAACAAGAATGACAATTTCAATCATAACTGTTTTTTTCTTCTCACACAAAAGAATGCCCTTGAGTACAACATGAAGTGTTCTTAACGGTGACAAAAAATGCCAGGGATGTAAGACAGAAACCTCATTACATGCTAGTGGAGACAAGTGATATTTTTTTATAACAAAGCAAATATTAAAGGATGTGCTCATGGGGCAAACTCCTAATAGTATTTCAGTGTATAAACTATCTTCAGAGAGAACAGCAGTGAATACAGATGACTTGGCATGCCCAGAACCACAGTGTGAAGTGCTCAATCATAAAATACAAGCATTAAAAGGATAATTTAAGTTTTTAAAGATTTGATGGAATGAAGAACTGTTGCCTGGAAACTGCTAGGTCATGAAATTGGATAGTACTCTCATAATTTTTTGGAAGACCACTAAACTCTAAACTATACTTGAGTAAGCGTATCACAAGGCAAACCTTTCCGGTCAAAAGAAGCCAAAGGAGGCCCTCAGGCAAAGGTTCTCCATCTTTAACTGCAGCTGGTAGTACTCTCTGGCACTCTGGAATAGAAAGACCCCTAAAACGAATACCCTGGATAGAAATGAAATATAGATTACATCCAACAACAAAGAGATATAGAGATGCACATTCAAATCTGACAAAATCAAACTTAATTCCAATTCTATCATAAAATCTGCAACGAAGCCCTTGTGGTAAAAGATAAAATCATAAAGCATTATGCTATTGTACTCAAGCAAGTTCCTGTATAGCGAGTTGAGAGCAAATTTAGTCCATGCTGAGCACATCTCTTTTGAATCACTGTGCTATAGCTAATTCTGGAACTTGATTCAGATTTTGACATAAAATAGACAACTAAGACACCAATTATTGCTGTGCAGGAACAGATTATGCTCAACCATTAGCATAAAAACTCGATTGGAGGTTTTCATGATAATACAGTGATTAATTTTTTAGTCAATAGCACATTTCAAGATATACGCAGACCAAATATGCAATTTGCCCTTATATTACGGTACCATAGCACCATGAAGTGGAAGAATACAATGATACCTCTTCTGGGTCAAGTAACAATGTTTCCCAAAGCATTCCAATCATCCCTCTCATCCCACCAAGGACCTGGAGAAACATTGTTCAGGATTTTGGCACAATAAGTTAAAGAACACCATAAAAAAAGTAATAGAGAAAAAAAGTAATAGAGTTATCCATAGATAATTGATACTAAATGCATACCATGTCCATAGTTATGTTTCCAAGCTGGACCTTTCCATGCTCCGACTTAAGTTTCTTTAAGCGATCCTGTAAAAAAATAGTAGAGTAAGTTGAGCTCTGCTATCCTGATATTTGAGGACAGGAAATATAATACTCTTGAATTGTTGAGGTGCTGTGTTTAGGAGGTTGTAAAACAACAATGAGCAAGGCATGATAGTTCAAAGATGCAATTTCACAGCAGCTAGCAGTTTCCAATCTCACACGATTCTGTACAACTTTCAACACAAAATAGAACATGAAGATAACCATCTTACGAGATCGGAAGCGCTCTGCATGTGCAAGAAGTAGATATAAGTAAAATCAATATAAGTGCACGTAATAGCAACACATAAATGTGGAATTTTGGCATTTGATCTGTACTTCTGTGCATTCCTAAATCCTAACCGGAACTAAAATTCAGATAAATTGCAGTGTGCTGCACCCCTTCGACCCGGCCAAGTTCCTCCGGAGCCTCGTGGGTCAGCTGGACAACGCCGGTGGAGTGGAGGAAGCTGCACGACGACCTCGGGACCGAGCTCAAGAGCAACCAGGGCCTCGAGGATTTCAAGAACGTCCTCACCTCCAGCTACGACGGACTCCCGTACCACCTCAAGTCCTGCTTCTTGTACCTCAGCCGGATCTGGTCGGTGGAGAAAGAGGCAGCCGGATCTGATCGGTGGAGAAAGAGGTGGCCGGATCTGGTCAGTGGAGGAGCGGCGGCGGCCTTCGGGGGAGGCGGGGGAGGCGGCGGCCTACCCAGGAGACGAGGAGACGATCCGCGGGTCTACCCAGGAGACGATCCGCCGCGGCGGCCTTCGGGGGAGGCGGCGGCCGGGAGTCGATTGGGGGGAGGCGGGGGAGGCGGCGGCCTTCGGGGGAGGCGGCGGCGGCCTTCGGGGGAGGCGGGGGAGGCTTTCCAGAAGACGAGCGGCCGATTCGGGGGAGGCGGCGGCCTTCGGGGGAGGCGGGGGAGGCTTTCCAGAAGATGATCGACCGGGAAGCATGCAAGCCGCGAGCCTCAGGGACGCGGGAAGGGGTACTGCAGATCCATTGAAGGATGACCGTCGGATATGGTTGAGTAAGGAGAGAGAATGGAGGAGAGTTAATCTGGTGCGGACGTTTTTAGGATGGTGTAATTATGGGTGCATATTGTGGTGTGAACGTAGTTAAGGTCATGACTGTGGAGCAGGTAATTGTTGGGTGGATGTAGGATAATTTTAACTGGTGGTTTATAGGGGTAGAGATATATCAATCTACCCATTCAATTAATTTTACCAAAGTGACTAGCCATTCACTGTTTTCAGATAAAGAAGGTGAGATCGTGAAGGACAATCATGATGCTCCTAGGTGAGATTGGGCACAAAAAAAGAAGACAAAGGATCTTTCCTCCCTTTACTAGAAAACTGGCGGTATGTTTCATTACTAGCAAGTAGATGTCACAACCAGCTTGTGTTTCTACTAGAAATCATGTCAGAACTGTTGGAGTATGGTGTTGCTTCAAGACCCTCTGTACATGGTAGTGAAGTTGGAGACTTTGCTCCAACAGAAGCCGCACAAGGAGGTCCTTTCCTAGTTTCCTAGTTTCAGACTTGTTATCATTAGAAATTTTTAGTAGTGGATTCCGACGCCATACAATGCAACCCAAAGCATAATTATTGAGGAACAATATCCTATGATCAGTTGATCACCATATTATCATCGAATTCAGTCAACTCACAATACAAGAAACTGGATAGTAGAACAAAGACAGCTTCTATCTCACAATGCAGGAAACTGGATTAGTTACATAGAAAACCATGGTAAAAATGTAGAGTATTAGATTATGTTTTTTGTCCATGCCCTGTGAGGCTATGACCCTGTCTAATCTGTTGGTCTTCTGACTCGAAAGTTCTATGTATCATTTAATTTCATTTGTTGAAAGTTATATGCAGTATAATTTTCATTTTTGCACTCTCTTTTTTGGAGGACGATTTCATTTGTATTCCCATCTGAGAGCATCGCTGAATATCATATACATGTTTGTCTGACAGAGGACAGGTTTAGTTTACGAAGCTCAAACATTGCTGCCTAGATACGTAGCTACTTCATTGTATTTCACTATACAAAGGAACGCACAATACAAGAAACTGGATTAGCTATGCTTCAGCAGAGAAACAACATAAGAATATCTGAGCAGCACAATAAATGGACTTGAACTCCTGATCCGGCTAGATATCAAGTTTTAGAAAAACCAACGAGATGCACAATTGGTATTGGTTCTAGAGATCTCCATGTGCATGGAAATCATCTGTTAGTTAGCTATTATACGCACTGGTACTGATTTGAGTATAAGAACAAAATTCCACATACACATGGAAACATTGACTATCTGATGCCTACCTGTAAAACTGCTAAAAAATCATCTGTAAACTTATGTTACAGGTTTTTATTGGAACCTGTCATGTGGGGTAAGCATTATTCTCGTCGCAGACGCTCTCTCGTCCGTGCCCGTGACAGAACCAATTTAACATGTTATGACTATGCTCAACAGTCTGCACAGTAATTGGATGAAAAGCTAGTTTTGCTTGAGTGTGACTGGTTTCGATTTCATTGCTCTTTCACTGACTAGTTTTGATTTCATTGCTCTTTCACTACGTAGGATCGTCGATAGCAATCAGAGAGAAAATAATTGTAATCTACAATTAAAACTTTTTCTTAAATCAACTATCTTCTGCTCTTTCAACCTGTCAATCATACCAAAAACAAAAGAACAAAGACAACAAAACATATATATATATATATATATATATATATATATATATATATATATATATATATATATATATATATAAGGCACCATAGTGTCTAGTCACCATAATTTCAAATGCGCGAATTCAACCCAAATTTAAGTATATTTTTTAAAAATATCAGTTTTAGGGTATATACCCATCTGTAACAATTCAAATAAAACATATACCTTTGAAAAATATACTCGAATTCAATGTTTTGAGCGAATTTAGATCACATACTTTGCTAATTTACATATATATAATCAGCACATACCTACAATCAAACTATCAATAAAAAAAGGCAACTGCAGTTCAAATTTCAGTTCGAACTTATTTGAACTAGTTAGTAAATTGTCATGAATTTTAGTTCATAACAGAATAAACATCTGTCAGAGGGAGGTCGGATGGTGATGACTTGAGGTAGAACAGCGCTAGACGAAAGAGGGCACCAATTAGGGGAGAAATAGATCTAGAGTAGTCGGTCTAAGTGAGAGACCAGAGCTAGGAATCAAGGACTTGGGAATACTTCTTCATTATTCATTGCTTGATGATAATAGATACATGCTGTCACTTTTATAGGGATAACTCAACTTAACCTCTAAGAAACAATTTCTACCTCTAATGAAATTTATCTCTAATAGATGGAATATATCTATAAAATAGTAAACTCATATAATAAGTAAACTAACTATTCTTATCTCTATCCTAACTAATCTGACTCTGGCATAAGCTGCTGCTACAGTATCGTGTGTGCATGAACAGTTCGTGTGAATAGTAATTCGGCACGTGACAGGGTCTCCCCCTGCCGCCCAAGGTCTCGCCTGGGCGGTCTCGCCTGGTCTCCCTCTCCCACCACCTCCACCCCCCCCCCCCCCGGCAGCCACTATGCTTCCGCCGCCTTCCTCCATGCCCAACCACCAATCCAACCGTCCGGGAGGCCATCCCAAATCTGCATAGAGCTAAGGTGACGTGGATACCGCTCATGTCTTGCACTTCTCAGTTAAATATATTATTTAACTGGAAGGAATTATTGAGCCGCATTAAATATTATCAGGTGAACTCTAATTTAATTGGGTCTTTAACTGTTATATTTAGAGATACAAAGTTACTACTATTTTATTTAATTATATACAAGCTCATACTCGATCTGTACAAGCCTAAAGTGAAGATGCGTTTAGAAGATCTCGTCGACACTAGTGCATCGTCCAGCACTTCGAGTGTACAAGATGATGAGGACATCATGACTGGACCGATTACGCGAGGACGAACTAAAAAAGATTAATCAACAGTTGAATTTAGTTTTAATTTATATGAGAATAATATACTACCTAATAATTACTATTTAATTATTTTTAGGTTGAACAAAAGAAAGTTTTAGTTGAGGATAACGAAGTTGGAAATAGAAGACAACTAAAAGTGCTACACGCGACCAAAAAAAAACCGAAACCAAACATGCATGCAGCCATCTCATGAAGAAAGCAATGGAAAGGGAAATTATCTAGTCAAGGGACATGCATGCAATGTGAGGCCACGTGATGGGATTACAAGATTTGGAGAAGCACTATTCTAAACACAAAATTCATGCACAAGCCAGGAAGCCAGACTTCTAGTCAAGATTATCTAGTCCATGTAACTTCTTTTTATCTAGCTTAGTGAGTCCTAATATTAGGAGATAAGAATAGGAGTTAGAAGTTTCGTTCGGTCCTTCCGAACCGAATCAATGTTGGAGTCGGCCACTTGGCCTTTAAATATTCCTGTACGTGAGTTTATTTGGAGACAGACCACCAGAAATCAATCTATTATTTTCAAAGAGCTATACACTTGTTCTTCCTAGGGTTTGGCATATGATTGCAACCTAGAGAGGAATCGGGCGTTCTTCCCCATCATTCTTATGTTTCCTTCTGATTTGCAGGAGCGACGACTACTTGGTGGTCGAGTAGACGGGATCATGAGCGTGTGGTTGGGTGATTTTTTTTGTTTTGCGCCATCAATTCATCAGGTTGCACGGATCCAAATTATCTCCAACGATCCTACGCCGTGAAGTTCGGACGATCCCCCACCCCCCGCCGCATCATAAGGGGAGGAGACGCAGAGGGGGCAAAGAAGATAGTGGTGTAGAGCGGACCAGAGGGGAGCGTGCAATGCGGATGGAGGCAAAGCAAAGGGGGTGGGGACTGGGGAGTGGATTTCTGGGGCAAACTTATCAATTCCATTTCAGTACCTGCCGGAATGGCTGGTATGTTCCATCCCGACCTACAAAATGGCAAAAACAGGTTGCATCCCATACCGGTCAGAATTTCGGCCAATTCCAGCCAGAATTTTGCGTATCGTTGACTTCGGTACCGCCCAACACTTCCATCCAATTCCATCGTACAAAAGCCTAAGCTGTGGCCTTTACTCTCTCCCCCATTTCTCATCCCTTCTATCTCTGTTCTTGCTCCTGACCGCCGCCGTCCTTGGTCTTGCCGGTCCCGACGCCCTCCCCGACCACCGCCGACTGCCTAGCGCTCTCCTCCACTAGATCTACCTCCTCAACTCTCCATCCAACTCGGATCACCCCATGGTGCTCCCCCTTCCGATTGCTTCTTATGCTCGGCATTTTGTCTGCCACCGCTTCCTCCGACTCCTAGCCTCCTTCCATACAGTTTTCCTTCGGCCACCACCACTTCATCTAGCTCCCTGTCTCCTCGGCTCTCACACTCGGTTTTTCCTCTGACTGTTGCCATATCTGGCTTCCACCACCATGCGGTCCGGCTACCCCGGCCACCATTCCCACCTGGCTAGTCTAGCCGTCGGTTGGTTCACCAGGCTCGATGACTCTTGCGTGATTCCCATGCATGCCCTGCAACGTCGAGCTCCTCCGACTCTAAACCACAGCCGCCCTGAGCTATCTATGGCATTGTGGTTTAAGGCCATCTGTTGCGTACTAGCGACGTTGCCACCATCGTCAAGATGGCGATGTGCAAAAGCACCTCAGCCACTCCAATGGTGGTGCTCCTTCCTGGTGATTTTGATTTCTTACCTCTCTCTTCTCTACTGGATGGTAGTACTGGATGTGCACTATGTGACTGTGTGGCCGATGATTGGAAATGTTGATTGGCTATTGGTCAATCCTTGATTGGTAGATTCGTAGATTTCTAGATGTATACATGCATGCTCTTCTTTCCTAACAAGATTTAGCTCTCATTACCATATAGCACAGAATTTGGATTTGAATGTCTACATGCTCTATTAGTTGTATTGTTTACCTGGATCAGTGGATGAAAGGCTATGCCAATGTTGTAGCCTGTGAATTGCCTTTGAAGACTCAAGGCTGTGCTAGATATAGGAGTAATCATTGCTGTTCAAAAAACATCTTATCACATAAGTGAATTGATTTGACAATGATCTTGGAATTTCTGATGAACTAGCTTGCAGTTTACTGCTGTCATCTTATTTTATGTTTATACACTTGATGAGATTATTTCCTTGTTTCTATCTATGACATGAACAAAACCTGTAGCTTAGTGCAATATTGCGAAACTTCAACCTCTTTTTGATGCAGTAAATGAGAGCTTCCATTTGATGAAATTTTAATAGTATTTCCCCTTTCCTATTGGTTATGCCACCTTGTTATTATGATTTCTGAATGTGTGGTTGATAAGTTGCTATCATGATAATTGCAGTGACTGGGAAAATCACAACAAAAGCAGATGTCTTCAGCTTTGGGGTAGTGTTGATGGAGCTGATAACTGGGATGACCACCATTAATGAGAGTCGTTTGGATGAGGAGACTAAAACAAAGCAAATGTGGCCAGTCGTTTAATGAAAGCAGCTACTCCTAGCATGTCCTGCTGCTTGCCTTCCCACATAAATTGTCTTCAGTCTTCACTTCTAGCTTACTGTGTTGTGAACTTGTGATGCTCTGATAATTGCATGGATTGAACTATGTGTAATTTTTATCCTATGGTTGCATATTTGTATTGAGATTCCAAGTGAATTATGTGTGCATATAATTACATATATATTTATGAATATATTTATTTATTATTATTATATTAAAATCCAGAACGGTAAGCCGGTATGGGCTGGTACCAGCACATTCCATACTAAGAGGCAAGCCGAAATGGCCTTCGCAATGGAATTGACAACTTTGGGTCTGGGGGAGCGCCACCCCCACTAAGCCCAAGCTGCAATGAGAGACCGAGTGTGGGAGACGGGGAGTAGGTCACTGACCGTAACCAAGGTCATACGAATGCGATGGCTAAATGGGCTGGATCGGGCTGAGCTGTCATTCAAACTAGGCCAAATTATTTGAGCCCAGTTTGTATAGAAACCGGTCCGGGCTGGTAAAACCGAAAACTACCAAACATTGGTCCAAGCCAGCCGGTAAAAAAATCACCATTCCTCCAAGCTTGTCAACCTCTCTCATTGATAGCTAAGCATCAGGTGCATCATTGGCCATGAAATGATGAATCCATCTCACACATTTTCACAGCAAATTTTGTTTGTTCCTATTTTGTGCAGAATTGATTCTTAGGACACTTCTCAAAAGCAGGCAATTTGTTAAGCTTGGTTGGAAGATTTTGTTATGCCAGTGTAGTTTATTCTCCTCTGAACGACTCCTCCGATAAGGGATGAATGCCAGGTGAGGTTTTCATACACAAATGAAGCTTATTGATTGTGAGATTACATGTCCTATTGGCATGATGGTGGTATCTACTTGCATTAGGCATGATTAGCACAATTTCATGCTTTCTGATTATACATTCTTGCATTGTTAGTAACATACTATGGTGCCTTTGCCTAACGTACTCCTGTTCCATGTAAATGGTCAAAAACTTCAAAATTCAAATATCAAATGCTTTAATTTTGGAAATAGAATTGTATGCTTCACTCTAAAGTTTCTTTGTCCAAGTTAGTCGTCTGCCACTGTATTGCCACCTTTCCACTCTCGTGGCGCATCTCACTATTGCATCTCTTTTATACATGGTCAAAAGAAAATCTCTTAAGCAATATGGCTTTGTAACTAACTTGGTTTCTATCTGATTTGTAGGTTTTTTCAAAGCACCCACCTTCTTAGTTTTTCTTTGTATTTGTTTTTCAAATACAGGATTCTAACTGTATAGTTGGTAATAATAGGAATTGCACATTATGTATATGGCATGAAGATATTTGAGGGCTTCTTCTTTTTAGCTTCTAAAAGCTACTTTTTGGCTTTTTATAGTAACTATCTTTCAAATGAAGTGTTCTTTTAAAGTGGGGTCTACAAGTTAATTGTAGTATACATTATAGCGACTTCACTTATATATGCCAAAATCATACGTGTGTTGTTGTTACTCCATACTCTCTCTCACGAACAGCCTAAATGCCATAAGCCAAAACCAAAAAGAACATGCCCTGATTAAGGAGGCGGAAGTGGCATAAATTAGTCCAAAACAAATTTAGAACAATAAAATAACAATATCATTTGATTCAAGGGAGTCAACAAATTATTTTTGCTTCATATGTATAAAATGTGCACTAAAGTAGATCTGCCTAAGGGATTGTTTAGATACGCAGGGATTAAACCCAATCCCTAGAAAAAATTGTATTAAAATCCCTCACAATCCAAAGGGATTGGATCTAATCTCCATCCATGCAAACAAGCCTAAATATGGTAAAACATAATCCCCTATCGTGATCCCTTTTTTTTATTTGGTTAGCTTACCTCCACCATTTTGATCTTGATAATTTCCCCTAAGCTTTGTACCACCCTTCTCTCATATTGTAATGACATAAGCATACGCAGGGATTAAACCCAATCCCTAGAAAAATTGTATTAAAATCCCTCACAATCCAAAGGGATTGGATCTAATCTCCATCCATGCAAACAAGCCTAAATATGGTAAAACATAATCCCCTATCGTGATCCCTTATTTTTTTATTTGGTTAGCTTACCTCCACCATTTTGATCTTGATAATTTCCCCTAAGCTTTGTACCACCCTTCTCTCATATTGTAATGACATAAGCAGGTAACTGGCTGCTAAAAAACATCTTGCTAAATTGGCGGTAACTGCCTGCTCAAAAAACATCTTGATAATTCCTCTAAGCTTTGTACCGACCTTCTCTAATGAAATAAGCAGGTAACTGGCTGCTCAAAAAAACATCTTGCTAAATAGAACAACAATAATATTTGATTCAACAAAATCAACAAATTATTTTTGCCTCACATGTGTGAAATACACACTAAAGTAGATCCACCTAAGGGTTTGTTGGGATAGGCATGAATTAGACCCAACCCCTTTGGATTGGTAGAGAAATTGTATTAAAATCCGTCACAATTTGAAAGGATTGATCCTAATCTCCATCCTTCTAAACAAGCCTAAATATGGTAAAAATAATAATCCCCTATCGTAATCCCTTATTGTTTAACTGGTTAGTTTTACTATCTCCATTTTGCTCTTGATAATTTCCCCTAAACTTTGTACCATCCTTCTCTCATATTGTAATGATAAGCAAGTAACTGCCTGCTCAAAAAAATATCTTGCTAAATTGGCGGTTGTTTCTCAATGCAGTACATGTCGCTGTACTGATTAACAACAAGTTATGTCAAATTAAACGGTAACCTTGTGAGGTTGAGTGGAGTAAATCTGCATAAAGTTTTTCCTTCAAGAAACTTTTATTTTCATGGGGCAATAGGAATCTAAGGGGAAAATCCCACAAAACACTCCTCATAATTCAAGTTACCGTGCAAATACCCTAAATGTCACATGTTAACACTATTTCTCATGGTTTTCTAATTATTTAGCACTTGTTTCAGTGATGTCAATAGTTGTTTCAATGATTTGATTTTAATATTGGTGATATAAGAATAGTGCTCCTAAGCTCACCAAAAAAAGCTCAATTGCACAAATACTAAAGCATAGCACATTCATTTCCTGGCATGCGTGTGTCATTTCGCATGGAAAAAGGAAGGGAACTAATCCAAAATTCAGAAAGGAAAAGGATAGTAGCATTTCATAAATTATTTACTCTTTTGAGTAGTATTTTATAGATTCCACTCTTTAAAGTTGCATTTCTTGAAACTTAACTCTTTGGTGTGACATTTCCTAAATTTCCCCCTTAAATTTGTCTATGTTAGTCACTAAGCCTATCTAATAGAAAAGAGTGACGTGAAGGCGAAATTATTAGGGGATCTCATGGAATTCTGATGACAAATAATGTTGCTAAAAGATGTGACATCTGATGGATTTGAGGGGTTTTTCTATGTATGGTGGATTTTGGGATTAAAATTTATTAGGTCAATTTGTGTGAGAAATCATCAATTTTCCCACATGAACATGCCACATCATCTCTCTTGGCTGCTCTAAACTCATTGGTAGATGTGCTTTGGTTTACCTTGTTTTGCTTTGCCTCAGGTCCGCTGGTAGTAATAGTCTTTCCTTAGCTCGCTACTTTGAAGAGGAATTGTCCACCTACCGCTATTCTTTGAAGGGGATTTCACTTTCACTTTCATGTCTGTCGAGGCTTGTTTGGATGGTTACACATTGCCACACCCACTTGTGGCAGAGTGTGGTGAGTCACACTTTTTTATCAACAAATTGTCCACCGCACCTTAGTCAAGTTTAGCAAAATGAGGCCCGTTAGATTAGTGCCTAGAAATTATCATACTTTTCCACACTCCAAGCTAGATAAGTTCGACTAAATTAGATGCTTGTTTAGTTCGTATTTACACCTGGGCAAGATTCATTTTCTACCACCAGGTCCAAGATTCCTTTTTGATAGCAAAGGATGGTGCTGATTTTGATGATCTAGCCTTAGGTAAGTTTGGCAAAAAAATTGTGGCAAACTTTGGTAACCTTAGTATATGAACCAAGCATGCCCTTTGTGCCTAGTCATGTCGGCTGCAAGGCTAAGAAAGTGTGGTGTGTCAAAAACACCTAGCACAGAAAGTAAAACTTCCAACAAACCAAATAAGTTAAGGAACATTTGATGCATGTATAAAGACCAGTATTACAATTGAGAAGCTGAGGATGCTAAGTTTGATGTAGGTATAAAAATGCGTATTACAATTCACGCTATTTTTTCCTCCACCTCAAACAATTTACTGAAGAATCTATGTAACATCCTCAAAATTAAGGCACTTGAAAATATGTAAAATTTAAAACTTTTTGGCTTGCATCTTATTGGCACATGACTTTCCTGGCTTTTGATTGAGGTTCTTGGGAAATAAAATTCATGAACATAAAATTTAGAAGAAAACGTACAATTGATGAAAGTAAACTAAATTGAAACGTGAATATGAAAAGATAATCTAGAAAATGGCGTAGGAGAATTTACATCAAATTGAATTAAATGCACTAGAGGAAAAGTTGGAATTTAATTCAAGGAATATTTCATTAAAATGAGCTATGAGCTAAACAAAAGAAATGTGAAAAGGAGAGGAATTAAAATAAAAAATACAATCAATGAAATCCTAAATATGAACAATATTCTAAATACAAGTATGACTAAAACACAACTCAATTTAAACTTGAAAACTTATAATTCAAATGTCATCCAAAAGCAATAAATGGAGTTTTGGAAAACTAAAATTCTTAATGCAAATTAGAGTCATGTTCAAATTCAAATATGATTCAAGATTGTCCATAGCTTAAATTGAAATGTAAATTTAAAATTTAAGTTCAAAGTTGAAATTTGAAAGAAAAACCAGAAAAAATGGAAAATCATATTTTGGGCTTGGCCCATTTTCCCCTCTTTTTCCTTGGCTCAGCCCAGTTGGCACCAGCTCGCACACGGCCCAGTTGGGGGCGGTGGGCTGAACTAGAAGGCGATGGCGAGGGCGTGCGGGAGGACGAGCGTGCGGCGAGAGTGGCGGGAGTAGGAGCGGGAGCTACGGGACGGGATGGCGAGCGTGGAGACTGCCGGAGACCGAGCGCGGAGCGCCAGATGCGACGCCGTTGTGGCGGCTGTTGAATCGGGGTGGGGACTAGGGAGGAGTGAGTAGTGACCGTGACCGAGTGCTAGCTAGGGTTAGCCGTATGGGTAATGGGGCATTGCCGCATTGGATTTGGGGGCTTGGGGCTAAATGGCTAATGGGCTATGGACTGGGCTGGTTTGCCTGGGAGGCTAGGAGCCTGGGTTTATAACTCTTATGGATCGGGTTTATATTACCCATGGGTTTACGGGTTTACGGGTTTGGGTACTATAGGAACGTACCTGAACCCGGCAGACCCGATGGGTTGGGTTTTTTGCCCATTAAGAGACCCATGGATTAGGAAATTGACTCAGACCCATGCCCTAATAGAGTAAAAACCCACCGGGTATCGGGTTTCGGGTACCCATTGCCATCTCTAGTTGGGGCTACAAATACCCCCTCTCCTATAGCAAGGAGATACTCTTGCAACCCCATTTTATTCTCTTGAGCTAGTATGGGGTGCTCCTCTCAATTGTGTATGTATTGCACTTTGTGAGTAAGGAGAGAGATTTCTAGTTGCATGTGTTGCATTTAGAGGTGGATTGATTGTCTACTTGTGCTTGTGTAGCACTTGGTGAGTGTCGAACAAGAGATTTGACGTATTATCCTTGGAGGTTGCCAATTCTTAGATGACTTGTAGGTGTGAGAACCGGTAGTCTTTTCAAGAAAGTTGTGTGAAGAGACCCAATATTGGTGTGAAGGTTGGAGCTTATCTACCCGGGGTGGGAAAGTGATACCACTAGTGGAATCAAGGTGTGTTAGCTTAATTAGTGGAGTCGGTCCAATTCATTTGCACTTACCTCAATGTGGATTAGAGGAGAATAGAAAATATCCGAACACCACGGCAAAAAAGAGATCGTGTCATCTCGTGTTGGTTTACTCATCTCTCCTCCTCAGAGATACAGACCCCTTTATTTTTAGAGCTCTTTTTTGGAGGGGTACAGACATAACTAATATTGGTTCGATGTCATATCTTGCAACACCAAAGTTAGACAAGTTTGATCAAGTGTGGCTGGCCATAACTGTGGCATGCCACCCTTTCTTTAGTACATGGCTCATTCGTCATACACTCATTTTTAGCCAAAATTTGCCACAGTTATGACCAACGAATAATGTATTCGCATGCCACACTTTGCCATAGTTTTGTGGATGCCCCACTCGTTTTGGCTTCAATTTCTGGCTTCAGTTTCTAATTCACTATTCCTTAATTTTGACTTTTTTGGTTTTAGCTTGTTTGGGCTTTTTTTGCTTTTTATTTCTTTTCCGTGTTCCTTCGCATTATCCGTAATGGGATAACCTTTTTATTTTTAGTTATATCTAAATTTAGCTACAATAAAAAAGCTACTAGCTGCTACAGTACAAAATAAATCAGGTACAGTAAAAAAATCAAAAGCCTATAAAAAGCCCAACTGAGCACAGGGGCACTGGAGTGTTGAGAGCCGATCCACTTAGGCCGGATTTACGAAGCCCAATGTAGATTACACCGACCAAGCCCAATGGAAATAACAAAATCCCACTAACGCAACGCTAACCCGAGCATCCTCCATGGCCGTTAAGCCCAAACCCACCAACCCCGCTTGCCTCCCCGCCGCCGCCGCTGCCGCCGTCCATGGAGACCTCCAAGTCGCCGCCGCGGCCCTTCTCTCCGCTGCGGGAGCCCACTGCGGCGACGGTGCTGCTGTGCCCGTGCCTGGCGCTCCTCCTCCTCCTCCTCATCGCGGCCTCCATCGCCCTCACGGTCCACTTCCGCCTTTACTGCCACTCCCCTCTCGGCCACCTCATCTCCCCCCACCGCTGCACCCACCGCATCTGAACGCCGGCGCCCGCCACCTCCAGGGCACGGGTGCAGGCGTGGGCCCGCTCTCCGGCTGCGCGCTCCCTCTGCTGTCGGCGAGATCCCGCTCCCTCCCCGCCGCACATCTCCTCGCAGCGTTGGCATGCGGCGCCGACGCGCGCTTCCGCTTTCCGGTCGCGAGGTGCCTTTCGACCTCCACCTCCGACTACGACGACGACGAGGGGGGCCCGCCGCCGCAGGCGGCGTCGAGCCACCCGGAGCACGTGGGCCGCGTGTGCGCTGCCATCGCGGACGTTGTCTCCGCCGGCGCGGATGCGAACCTGGAGGCCGCGCTCTCCGCTCTCTCGCCGCCGCTCTCCGAGGCGCTCGTGCTCGCGGTGCTCGACCGCTTCAAGCACGCGCACAGGCCGTCTCACCGCTTCTTCCGGTGGGCCGCCGCCTCCGGCGAGTTTGTGCACACCCCCATCACCTATTGCAAGATGGTCCACATCCTTGGCAAGGGCAGGCAGTTCGGGTCGATGGTTGCACTAGTCCAAGAAATGGGGAAGGCGGGTGCCCTGTGCATGGACGCCTTTAAGATCGCCATTAAGTCGTTCGCCGCGGCTGGCGAGATCAAGAATGCAGTTGGCGTGTTCGAGATGATGAGGGCACACGGCATTGATGATGGGGTGGAGTCGTTCAATTGCTTGCTAGTCGCTTTGGCCCAGGAGGGGCTGGGGAAGGAGGCCAGGCAGGTGTTTGACAGAATGCGTGACCAGTACACTCCGGACCTGCGCTCATATACAGCACTCATGCTGGCATGGTGCAATGCTAGGAATCTGGTGGAGGCTGGGCAGGTTTGGAACGAGATGCTGGAGAAGGGGATGAAGCCGGATGTTGTCGTGCACAACACAATGATTGAGGGGTTGTTGTGTGGCCAGAGGCGGCCTGAGGCTGTGAAGATGTTCGAGCTGATGAAGGCGAAGGGGCCTCCGCCAAATGTATGGACTTATACAATGTTGATTCGGGACCATTGTAAGCGGGGGAAGATGGACATGGCAATGCGGTGCTTTGAGGAGATGCAGGAGGCTGGGTGCCAGCCGGATGTTGCTACCTATACATGCTTGCTTGTGGGATATGGGAATGCGAAGCGGATGGATAGAGTGACAGCACTGCTGGAGGAGATGACACAGAAGGGGTGCCCCCCTGATGGCCGGACTTACAATGCACTGATTAAGCTGCTAACAAATAGGAATATGCCTGACGATGCAGCGAGAATATACAAAAAAATGATCAAGAAGGGGCTCGAGCCCACGATCCATACATACAACATGATGATGAAGTCATATTTCCTTGGTGGGAGGAACTACACGATGGGTTGTGCGGTGTGGGAAGAGATGCACCGGAAGGGGATTTGTCCTGATGTGAACTCTTACACAGTGTTTATTAATGGGCATATACGACATGGCAGGCCTGAGGAGGCATGTAAATATATCGAGGAGATGATCCACAAAGGTATGAAGGCTCCACAGATAGACTACAATAAGTTTGCTGCAGATTTCTCCAAGGCTGGGAAGCCAGACATATTGTATGAATTGGCTCAGAAGGTGAAGTTTACAGGGAAATTTGATGTGTCTAACGTGTTCCATCAGTGGGCAGAGAGAATGAAAAATAGGGTCAAGAGGACTGTCCCTAATCAGACTGGGGCCAGGATGTTCTAAGATTACTATGTTGCTAGCAGGAATGCAGATCTCTTGTAATGCTTCTGCTATTTAGGAGAGAGGTGCTACTTGTTTTCTGATGTTGTAATGCTTCAATGAAGAGTACATGTCTTCATATTTGCTAGGCTGAAAATATTCAGTCAATTATGATATAGTTTGTTGATTTGTTCTAGTTTTCTTCGAACTCAGTTGTGCTGTTACTGTTGTACAGTAAAGCTTCATTCAAGGGTGCCTCTTCAATCGGTTTCTAGTTTCCTTAGAATATTTCAGTAACTCTGCTGTCCTGGATAATGGATCTTCCGATCTTCCATTAGGTCAACCGTATCTTTGAATTAATTTTGCTTAGATGCTTATTGTTATCTTATGCTGATACGTATGCTCAGATTGGAGCTAGCTGGAAATTAAGGGCTACAACTCCTTGATTCCACCCAGCAGTTTATACTCTATCCAGTTTGAAGTTTACAAAAACCATTGAACAGCCACAAGGCTTATTCCAAATATCTGTATTCTGACATTAACCCCTATAGCAAAGTTTCCATTTCCAAAGAACCATTTTGCTTGCTGTTTGGGGTGCACATTCATTGCTAATTCTGCAGAGAAGTGCATAGTGCATAACCAAGTCATAGATGGTTCTGCGCTGCTCGTCCAACAATGCATGCTTTTGTTCAGAAGCGCAGGGCGCAGGTATTTCTATTGTGGCCTTGGAAATGGCCTCTTTCTGCAACTGTTAATTAGTTAATTGTGGTACTTCGACAATTCAACTTATAGTGTGGTCATGAAGTCATGGCACAGTTAGTTAAAGTTTCTTTCATCTATGCTATCTTGCAGCGGATATGAGCCTGTGCAAACGTTTATCGCCATGTGGCCCATACACATGCTCATATTTGTGGAGCTCTATTTAAAAACGGTGATATGAGTTCCATCCATCCATTGCTACTTGGCAATAGGATCATTCCTCTTACTCCTGTGAGTACGATTTCGTCTAGTTCACTGCACGAGTAGCTCTGATCTGAAATTCCTATTAAAATACTGTAGATTGTTATTCTTCAGTTTATGCAAAATGGAGCACCCCGCGACAAACCTACATTTTTTTTCTGACGGGAGCTGTTGCACATTAGATGTTATCAAGAATTTCATATAGGTGTAATAGTTCACGCACCAACCTTCACTGTCGTTTAGTAAGATGGACATGTTTGGCTCCATTGGAGTACTAGTTAAGATTTGTTGAGGTTCACCAAACCAAGCATCCTATATAACTGACGCAGCCTTGCAGAAGCATTCTTAGGCATCAAGCAACATAAACTACATATCTTATTTAAGCCTTTCAGGTCAACCTGCAATGTATTTATGGCCTGCACAGTTGAAAAATTGTTCAAGTTACATTGTTTATTGACTACCTAATTATAGCTGATGCCCTTTTAGCATTCTTCAAGACACCTAAATCTTACTGGTCTTTCAACTTCTAAATGGTTTCTTTATCACTCATTAGTTTTGAGTATTATGGATTATGATATAGCTCCTTGTATAATATCTTTTAGGTATATTTCTGTCAGTAGATTAATTATCTGAGTTCTTTGCTTGTTTCTGTTGTTATACCACACTACAAAGAGGATGGATTCATCATTGTCAAATGCTTATAATCAGGAAAAAATGTATGTCAATGGTGTTGATTGCTCTTTTGGCTCTACCTAAATGGTGGAATTTTTGCAGCTGTTGACAGGTTGGAAAGTGGATGACCACCTGTTATCTTTTATGGAGATGCCATTCTTTTAATGAAATGTTTAATGTATTACATTCTGCTCGCCTTGCGTCTGAGATTTACATCTGTTGTTGTGGTTCTGTAACATCTAGTTGTTGGGCATTTCAGCATTAGATCTGCATCATTTTATACTCTACTGAGTGCTATAGTTCAGATTACAGATATCACTAGAGTGTAACTAATTCTGGATTTTGTCTTTACTTGTGCAAGTTTTAAGCTCATCATGTTGCAATTATTTGTCATAGTTTTCTTATCAGTCTGTCCCATTGTACTCTTCTGTTCCTTTAACTGGCTTTACATGAGACCTTGGATCTTCATATTGTCCCACAGCACATGCTAGCCCTTTTTGGTCTACCATGTGGTGAGTGGTTCCAACCTGGCACTTGGTTGGTACGAGGGACTTGCTAATATATACTATTGAGTTAGTTAGCTACTTAGTTCCTCTGAGTACTGTTACACCAAATGACTTAAATGAGTAATGTGTATGCTACTTTTGTACTCTTATGTTTGGTGAACTCGATTTGTTTTGATCCCCTGCTCTACTTAAAATTTAATCCTGACAGATATGGCATGCTCACATTTCAGCTGTGGTGGTGTAGATCTTGTTTTCTATATGTTTTACTCCTATATTAATTTTTCCAGAACCATTTGGTTAGTAGGAGATAAAATGAAATAATGGGAGAAAAGAAAAGAGTGACATGACTCTAGCCTTTAGATTATACAACTTAGAACTGAATGCCTTGGTTTATAATCTTTCCTAAACTAGTATTATATGTTCCTGAGAACTGCATCTGCTTGACATTGACTTATTACATTTTATGTGTTTAATTTTTTGGTACTATCTATTGAGGGAAGGCTCCGCGCTACCTTCGGCAACGTACCACTCCGACCTAGCAAGGCATGCTGAAGTGAGCTGTCACGACCTCGGCTTGACGAAGTCCTGGAACCAACCTTGGAGGTCCGTTTTGGACAAGGTCTGCGGGCCAACCCTGGCGAAGTCCATGGGCCGACCCTAGACGAGGTTTGGAGCCGACCCCGAATGGGGTCCGAAGTCAACCCCAGAGGGGCGTCCGGAGCCAACCCTGTACGAGGCCCAGAGTTAGTTGCGGACCGACCCTAGAGTCGCTTGGACATGGCGGGACCCACGTGGTGCGACCCTTAGGATTAAGCTAGACACTGAGGGCAAACTTGTAACTTCACTTGCCTCCTCCTACTCTAAATAGAACCCCTTGTAAGTGGGAAGAGGAGGCCATTTGTGTAACCTTAGACACCCATATGCAATATACTTATTCATCCATCCGTTTGTGATTCTCGCTGGGTCCCTTCGCATCCTCAGTGGTCTTCGAATCCGACCGATGGTGCTTACAAGTGTATTGTCCATCTCGTATCGACAACAGTTGGCGCCGTCCGTGGGGACTCGGATGAGAAGTCATGCTACCTACAAAGGGGAAGACACGGAAGGTGGCCAAGGTGGGAAGTGTGAACCCTCCTTTGAGGCCGAAGTCAAGCCGGATCAATGCCCGCACCACTACGGACCTAGAGGTGCAGCCCAACCTCTCCACGGAGGCTCAGGTCACTGGTGAGACCTCAGCCTCCAAGGAGGCTAACCCTCCGAACGCCCGCGAGGTGGACCGGGAGTTGGAGGACATCTGAAGGCAATTGAGGGAGTCACAAACCGAGATCTGTGGTTCGCAGCCGAAGCTCGCCAGGCGGGAGAACTTTGAGCGTAGCTCGAAAGGGCGCAAGCCTAGGCAAGACCCTCACCACCCGCAAGAGCCCAGGAAGCTGAAGAATTGAGGAACCAGCTGATGGAGGTGCGGGCGCTAGCACGGGAGTCAACCTGCCCCAAGGTGTCCGAGGTCGTAGCGAGTCAAACTGGTAGAAGCTCAGGCCCAAGTGAACTTGCCGACCTTTTTGAAGCCCAAGGAGCCAACGACCTCAGGATGTAGCTTGACCAAGTGTGGAGGGAAGCCCTTGCTTCAGCTGGAGGGTGGGTGCGAACCGCAGTCACCTAGGGGTCAGACCGCCCCAGGTCGGCCAAGGGCAGGACTCCACGCTTGATCCCACGGTAGACTTCCCATGTGCCCCTCAGCCTCAAGTGGCTCCCGCCCACGGGGTTGCTGGTCTCGCCGACCACTGTAACCCACTGAGCTTAGGCTTGCAAGCCACTCTGTGGCCAGCGTGTTTCCAGATGTCGGAAATCACGAAGTACTCAGGGGGCTCCGACCTCGTATAGCTTGTCAGTGTCTATGAGACCGCCATAGCTGTGACGGGAGAGGTGAGGCTATCATGGCAAAGAGCTTGCCCCTGGCCCTTTCGGAGATCGCTCAATCCTGATACCTCGCCCTCCCGGCATGCTCGGTGTACTCGTGGGAGCAGCTTTAGGAGAAATTAAGTAAGCATTTGCAAGGGAGCTGGAACAAGCCAGTAACATCTGATCTGCACGCACTCAAACAAATGTCGGGTGTGTCCATCAGAGATCTTCGAATCCAACCGGAGTGCTTATAAGTGTGCTATCCGGTCTCATATCGATAACAATATCCTTGTACAAACTGTGATATAGGTATAGTTTCAAGTAAATATCTACATCTGGTGGATGAAATTGAAACCTGGGTTAGTTTATTAGCTTTCTTAAATTAATTTACATCAAGATAGTGTGACAGCATGCATGCACCTGTGGCTTAGTTCTCAACTGAGTTGTTGTGAAAGAGAGATGGAATGGATGATCGTTTGCCTGCTTGTCTTGTAACTGATACTACTTTTTGTTTCTTTGAAGTGTTGTGTTGTTGCCTTTTTTATGATTGTCTTCGTTAGGTTTCTCCAATTGCCCATGAAAAAATGGATCTTTTAGAGCGGAGGAAAGTGATTATTTTTTGTAGAATGTTTACTTAGTTTTGTGTAAAATAAATTTTTTTATCTAAAATACAATTGCTGGATTAATATCATCTTCTTGGTACCAACACTTGGTCATGACAAATTAGAAAGCAAGAACATGACCCTTTTTCTCTTGTTTTAATTTTCACTCTGCTTTGAGCTTTTATTCATAATTGAGGCGTCCATGGCACTGGGAACTGAGCTAGGCTGCAGGCATGCAGCCACTGTAGTTTTTACTTTAATGTATAGATATATACTGAAAGTTTACAAATGATGTTCTGGTTGAACATTTTGCCCCTGCAAAACATAATGCACATTTGTGCGACCTTCCATTGTAGAAGCATTTAAATTCTTTTGTTCAATGAACACTGATTACAAGCTGCCGCTGCTGCTGCTCCTGGCCATGCATACTGTGCGAGTTTGATGCATTCCTTCTTCGTTGCTCCTGCAGAAACAGATGAAGAGAGAGAATGTAATCTTCCGTCAAATGTCATGATCCAAGAAATCATTGAACGGGATCAAGATAAAAACATTGAACAGAATTTAGGAGTCAGGACTGACCTGTAGCTGCTGCAACCGATACTGCCGCTGCCCATGTTGAATCATGCGGAGCAGCCGCATGACAGCGTAGAACGGCAGCAAGATTCCAGCAGCCCGGAGTAAGTATATCTGCAAAGCAACATCCCTCAGTTGTTAATTTCGTCTGAGCAGTTGCCCTAATTTCTTTGTTCAGCTGAAGCATGCCAATGAACTCACCGTGAGTAGGCTGAATGCGCAGTGATCTGCCGCTTCGAGTGTCGTCACCGCAATGAGATGCCACACGAGCAGTATAATGGTGAACTGCACAGAATTGCAGAGATCAGAATCCAGGAAACGGCCCTGCAGCATGGCCTGCCTGACAATGGACAGTGTGCTTCAGGTTTCCACCAACAGTTCGTACCATTATCGTCAATGACCGGCACCACGAGGCAATTCTGTCGTCAGCGGAGGAGCACTCGGCGTAATCTGAGCCGTCGATCGGTCCCTGGGATCCTGCAGATCGTACGTTGTGGTCCTCGTTCTGCGCGTCAGGGACATCATCACTGCAAGAGAAGCATCAGGCTATGATCAGTTGACAGTCGGTAGATACTGGTGGTTGCAGGCTGCGACCTTTCCCTGCTCTGCCTTGCGGGTTGCGGCAAGGTGCAATGACACGCTTTTGGGAGGACAGGACCCCTCACCAATGCTATGCAGTAGCACAGCTCACAGGTTGAGTGCAGCTTACTCTTGCCTGTTCATTTTGGCATGAACAGGGGATAAGAGGGAACAAATGGCATCAAATTTTTATGAGAAATGTTAGGCCTGTTTTTTTGCTGAAGCTTATGGCTTTTGGCTATGGTTTATGACTTTTGGGCTGTTCGTGTGAGAAATTACAGAGTAACAGAAACTCACATGCAGTTTTTACTGATATAAATAAAGTTAGTATAGTATGTACTATAATTAAGTAGTAGATCCTATCTTAAAAAGATACTCTGTTTTAAAACTAGTTAATATAGAAAACCGAAAAGCAACTTTTAGAAGCTGAAAAGAGCAGGGTCGTTATCCGTTGTATACTTGTCATTACGGGAATGTTGTGGTAGTTAGATGAAAATGTCGCGAATCACGACAATTTTGTACATTTTTTTGTGCTACAACTTTCTTTTCGTAGAGTCATCATTGCTTTTTATTTTCATTTCATGTAGTATTATTGCTGGATCTTGCGCATTGAGAGCTCCAAATCCTGTGATCCCTATATAGAGCGGAAGGTATGCTTGCTTGTGGGCCTGGGATGCAGCAGTGCCTGTTTGGACGACCTGGGAATCTACCTGGCTGACCATTTAAAATTATCAATGGCGAAATAAATCAGATCCCATCAGCCCCTGGTGGTTAGCATCCTAATCGGTTTGCATGATTGTTGTTTTGAAAACAATGTGGCACCCAATGATTTATGCCTTCGTTGAAGGTCAATCTGCAACACTACTGGGGATGGCTGTTGCATGACACTGCCCAGCTAGGCTTGGCCCCGCTCGGTTGATCTGAAAAGCTGTGGCTTATGGCTGAAATTACACTATAACAGTTGAAATTTTACTGTGGCTGAAGATGACTTATTTGGCGTAATTAAATTTTAAAAATTTTAAAAATAAAAAATATGCTAGCTCATCACGGACAACGTGAACGAATACAAAAAAAGAACTAACAAAAAAGCTTAAAAAAAGCTAAAAGTTCAAAAAAAAATGAAATTTATAAATAGTAAAAAATAAGCCAGAAGCTGAAGATTAAATGGGATCACCTTGGCATTTTCTGATGATCTTATCTGTCAGCTTGAGTGCAGAATTAACAATGCAACAGTTGTGTGTCTGAGAGAGGTACTCTACCTGACAGTGATCACCGTTTCGACAACCGGAGTTCTCTTGGGAGGGATTGTGTACCCTGACTCGAAATTCTGGCAACAAAAGCATCATTTTTAAAAATAATATAAAGAAACTTTCAGAACGTATTTTTCGCCTATTATATGGAGTTTGTTATAATTCACAACATGTCCTTGCTGAAAAAGGTGGGCGGAAGGTAATATTTTACACGAGGACATTGCCCTAGCTTATGATTAATTAAAAGGTAGAGCTACTTTGTTTATCCTCAAAGAAACCTCTTACTTAATTTGTACAAACCATGTACGTGGCAACACTTAAGGCAAGGAACTAGCTAGTAGACACGACCTTCCCCACTAATGACACCTTTTTAGTTACTTTACCCCTATGAAAAGCAACACATGAAACATTTCATGGATAGAATAGTAACAATCAATTGTAAGATCACAGCCTCATGAACAAGAGAACTCACAAGACAAGAAACCAACCTGAAGGCAAATCTCACAGAGAGTGCTCCCCTTCTCATCACACCACCTCTGCACACATCCCCTGTGAGCATACTGCATGCATGCAACATAAACATATGTATCAACACACCATTAATAAGCTAGTAGTTAGAAGCAGGAAACCTCACCATGGACCAAGAATTAAACATGCATGAAAACGTACCTTGAGAGAGCCAGAGCATGCACAGGGAGACTCCATTGCTGCACACCTCTCATCCTCCTCCTCATGGCAAATCCTGCACTGCCTCATGGAGGAGAAAGAAGAAGACAGCTCTTCTTCTTCTTGTTCCATTAATTCCTTTCTTCCTCCCAATATAATGGCCCTAGCTTTCTTGGCAGCTTTGTTGCTTTCTCTCTCTGTTCCTCCCTTTCCATGCTTGCAATGGTCACGGAGATGGGCCCTAAATAGCCAAGAAAAGCACCAAAGGCAAGCGGTCACCTAATGGAGAAAATCCAAGTGCTGTGGCCTGGCGCCCCACCACCTAGCGCCACCAACCACTGTTAAAAAGGACCCTTTTTGTTGATTCCTTTAGTAAACCAGCTACTATCAGTCCTATCATTCATCTGGCATTATGAGAGCCTAGCAGCAGAGCGCACGGTTGCAGTTCTATGGATTGATGCCCTTTTTGTACGTTCATCACTCTTTCTGTCCCACAGCACTGAGATCAATTAACACTTCTTTCATTTTACTGGTAGCATAGCATCCTAGGACGGCACACTTCGGCCTGTTTCGATGTGGTTTTTCCAGCCCAGTACCCCTATGAATTTCAGGCCTAATTCTGTGTGAGACCATGTGGAGGTTACCTCATGGTTGTGATGAGTATTTGACTCTTGATCTAGAGAGATTGAGTCTGGTTTTTGAGGTTTGAGCAGCTATCAGCTCTCTGCTACTATCTTTGCCCTTCGTTTGCTGTTGAGAGTGGTCGGCAGTGCCTCTTAGGTTGAATTGTCGGTAGTCTAAAGCTAGCCGGAAGGTTTACGACCACTGCAGAGCAATTTGAACGTGGTCGAAAGGGTTTACGACCACGTTATCACTGGTCGGAAGTCGGCTGGAGCATTTACGACCACACTGTCGAAAGTCAAAAGTCTGTCGAAGAAGTTACGACCACTGCAGAGCAATTTTGACGTGGTCGGAAAGGTTTACGACCACTCTGTCGCTGGTCGGAAGTCAGCTGGAAGTTTTACGACCACTGCAGTTCAATTTGAACATGGTCGGAAGCTTCGGATCGCCGTGATCGGTAGTCGGCAGTCGAGCTGTCGATCACGTTCTGAAGTCGGCGGACTTCGACCACAGTGTTCGCACTTGGAAGTCGAAGTCGAGACTTCGACCATGTTGTACGCAATCGGTAGCCGAAGGCTCAACCGCTGTGGATGGTAGTCTGCAGTCGGATCTTCGACTGCGCTCGAGAGTCGAAAGTCAGCAGACTTTGACCGCGCTCAAAAGTCGAAGTCGGCAGACTTCGACCACGTTGTATGCGGTCGGTAGTCGGCAATCGAGTCTCCGACCACGATGGGAAGTCGGTGGACATCGACCATGTCATCCCGAGAAGCGGTCGGAAGTCGAAGCCTCGCTCGCTGCGATCGGTAGTCGGCAGACGGGCTATGACCACGTTGGGAAGTCGGCAGCCTTTGACCAGTCGGGCTCCGACCATGTTGGGAAGTCGGTGGACTTCGACCACGTTATAACGCGATGAGACGTGGTCGGTATCGGTCGGACTTGGTCGGAAGCGGTCGGATGTGCTCGGGACGACCTCGGACGCAGTCGGAAGCGATCGGACGAAGTCGGAGCGCGGTCAGACGAAGTCGAACGTGGTCGGTAGACGTTTCGACCACAGTGAAACTCAGTGTACGTGGTCTAAACGGGGTTCGACCACGGTGGAAAGTGTTCAATGTGGTCAAAAGTGGTTGCGATCATCTTGAAGAGGTTGTAGCTTGGGCTAGTGATGGTCGTAGCTTCTGGTAAAGTGGTAATCAGTCATAATGACATCTGGGGTGGTCGTAACGATCTGGGATGAGGTCGTGGGCTTTGAGTGGTGCATGTCTTGTGATCTCGACCGGTCATAAGATGGTATGACCTGGTTGGGTAAGTCGTAGCAAGCTAGCGATGGTCGTAGCAGTTTGTTAGCTGGTCGTAGCTTGTGTCTCGGTGGTCGTAGCAGCCTAGCGTGTGGTCGTAGGCTGCTGGCACTTCATGAATTTTCGAGTGGTCGTAGCAGGATTACGACCAAATGTTTTGTTGTGATTGTGCACTGAGGTACTTGTTGGTTGTGCCGATTGATGGCCTAAATGTTTAGTGCGGTGCTATGTGATGGTTTGCTTGTTTATCTGGTTGCATGACTTCGGAGCTAAGTCATGGTGAGACATGGGAGGACCGAGACTAGGTACAGGAGGTGTTGAGATCCAAACGGTCGGAGACGCCGAAGATGATCGAGACTGGTGAGGTGGTTGCAAGCAGGGAGATGAGGAACTGGAGCTGGAGCTGCCGGAGGTGGACACGACGGGCAACGGCGAGGGGGGGACTAGGCTCAGGGAGGAGCTGAGGTCCAGACGGTCAGGATGCTGGGTGCGGTCGTGTGCAGTGGAGCGGACCGGGACTAGACTCAGGGAGGAGTCGAGGTCCAGTCGGTCGGAGGCAGGTGCGGTCGTGCGAGGACAAGAAGCTTCCGGGAAGGTGCTTGAGGGGCAATTTGGAGAATTGACTCAAGGTTGCAAAATGGGAGCTGGTCTGTTAAAGCAACTATGACATGTCGGTGGTTACGGGTTGTCGCGAGAGTGCGCGCGTGTAAAATCTGGTGTTAGGTGGGGTTAACCGGTGATCCCCAATGTGGACTAATGGGTGGATCCATTAGGTCAAGGTTCGCGTGTGAGCCTATAAAAAGGAGAGGGGAGGCAAGAGTTTGAGTTGAGCTGGTCGGCTGAGCCTTGGCGGCTGCCGCCTCTCCCTCCCATGGGAGTCTATCTGTGTGAGTGTAGCTCTAGGGTTAGAGCTTGTCCTCCCGAGGGGAATTTATCTCTCTATGTGTGTGTAGCTCTAGGGTAGAGCTTGTCCTCCCGAAGGGAGTGGGTGTTGAAACTTTCATGTATGCAATCATTCATCTCTCTGCCTCTATTTGAGTTGTGTTCTCTGTTTATTGCTTGGATGTCTTGATTGCGGTTTCTCTGTTCGTCCTCTTCTCTGTGTTCTTGGCTATTTCTTATTCTTGGCCTGTTCTTGTTGATTGCTTGGATGTCTTGATTGCGGTTTCTCTGTTCGTCCTCTTCTCTGTGTTCTTGGCTATTTCTTGTTCTTGGCCTGTTCTTGTTGATTGCTCTGAATTGCAGTGACATGTGGGATTATGCTCCAAGCTAACTTGGCTAGCTTTGACCCACAAGCGGTTCTAATCAACAACTTCGGTTCTTGAACTTGGTTTTTGCGCGCTTTTGATCAAACCGCAAAAGGTCTCAATCTGATTGATAAAATTTCAATTCAAGATTGAAGTAGCTTCTTGAGACCTTAAGAAATGTGCGTACAAAGTTTTTTGGCCAGACGAACTCTTAATCGAAAGTTATTTGAAATCTGGCTCTTGCAATCGTGCGCCTCGCTGACTCCTCTGTTTCATTTTCGACCATGCCGTTCTCTTCAGTCACGGCAGAGAGGCTTCGGCTGCCCTGGTTTTTCTCAGTCAGAGGACGTGGTCTTACAGTGTTTGAAGTCTCATGACCAATCGATCCGTGAATCAAAAGATATTCGGAAATCGGATCTAGCGGTCGAGCACTTCACTGGCCTCCTCTGCTTTGTTTATGACCACGTTCTATTCAGCCGCTTCTCTTTTCGACCGGTCAAGACTTAGATCGCTTGCTTTCTTTTGCGCTGGTTTCCGAGTGCTTGATGGTCGTAGATCTCGTGGTCGTGTGCCCCCACGGTCTCATGAGGTGTCTGCGACCGCAATCGGCTACAGGTGCTAGTCGGTCTTCGACCACGTTGATCGTACGACCATGTCATTGGCTTACGACCACGTCGGTTCCGACCGCACTCATCTTTCGATCTCGTCAGTCTTCATTTGGTGGTTATCGACTACAATGAATTATGTTTGATCGTCGATTTCCTACCAAGTTGCTTTTCAGTCGAGTGGTCAAAGTTACGACCACTGTACAGGCTATCGACCAAGTTGTTGGTTTCGACCACGGTGTCAGTCTCGACCACGTTGTCTGCCCAACTACATCATCTGTTATGACTGCCCTGTGTCTCTGCTGAGTGGTCATATTCGACCACATTGAGCTTCTGCCAAGTGATCGTAACTTGACCACACAGTGCTCTGATATGGTCGTTAGATAGTTTGAGTTCCTCTATTTTCTAATTGTCTTCATATCCTAAATTTTCATAGCTTTGTAACTATTAGAGAAAAAGGATTATGTGAATATTTGAAGGAAAAATCTTTAAGCACCATTCACCCCTCTCTGTGTTGCCTCATCCGGTCCTACATGCTGAAACACAGTGGAGCCTTGAGTTCTGTCTTGAGTGATTTCAAGGGGTCAGCCCAGCCGCAGCTCAAAGGACCTACGAGCAGTTATTCGTGTGATCCTCGATGGTCCAGGCGAAAGTCAGCATTACCAATGGAAATCAACTGCCGTTGGAACAGTGCAGAATTTGTGCTATCGCCGCGGTTTCGCCAAGTTCCGTAATCTCCCCTCCGTTCTCGAGATAAGCTGCACTTAGGCTCCGTTTAAAATGCAAGGATCTATTTTTGGACTCCTGTAAAAAAAGTTGTTTTTATGTGAAATTATTTAGTTTCACTGCACTAAAAAGAGGCCCTAAATTGTTCCCACAAACTTTGTCCACATCTAGCCAAGATTTTTTTAGCACCATTTCATGTGGGGGCAGAACTTTCCAGCACGTAGCACAGCTACCACATCCTCTCTAATTGGACCAAAATTCAGCATAGCTCCATGAGCGTTCAACCAGACAGCAACTAATAACCGTGCTCTGAACATGTTCTTTTGTGTTACGATTAAAGGCTTTTAACTATGACATGATTTTTATCTATACTTATCGAGAGAGCAGTGAAGACGAATTTGGATTCTTAAAATCGTTTAAAAAAGCGGCTTCGAGAAACCGACTAATTTATTTCGGCTTCCAGAGAAATCAAAACCAAAAACTATCCCTATTCTTTTGACTTTTCAGCGGTTTTTATCTTCTCTCGGCAATTACAATTCTTCAGACTAACAAACCACGGCCAAAGAAAAGAACAGCCCCGTTGCTACGCAACTCATACCCAAAAGCCACCAAAAAGAGCAGCAGCCATCCAAGCCTGGTACCCTCCGGTCGCTGCTCTCCTCGCACGCTGCCGTGGGTCACCAGCGCCCATCAGCCAGCTTCCTCGACACACGTGGTTCGGATAAGATCACGAGCCCGGCACCGGCCGGTAGACAGACGAGAGATTATTCTCGGCACCAAACCTGACTGACTGACAGATAGATGGATGTGGTAGATTTTTCCACTTCACCTTCAGCTCCAAGCATGCCTCCAGAAGCCAAGGTCTCTTTCCCTGCTCCCTCCGTTCGTCCATCCCAGCGGCCTCGGCAGCTGCTTATCCGCCTCTCTGCCGCACACAGATAAGTCTGAGCCTCTTACTACCCGGACAAATTACCACTATGCCCTCCCTCTCCTTATCCAAACCCCCGCCCGGCAGAGGGGTGGAAACGGATCGAACGAGATATTAGTCGTCTTTCTGTATTTCTTTTATGGGTATTGATAAATATCCAGATATTTTCTTTCTAACTATCATTCAGATTTGTGACCGTTGTATTAGAGATCTAACGGTTACGAATTCTCCCCACCCCTCCAAAAAAAATCTCCCCCTCCAAAAAAAAATGTTCCTTCTCTAGAAAAAAAGAGGCCGTTGGATCTCTAATTCAACGGTTCGAAATTTGGATGATTGTTAAAAATAAAACATCCGGATGATACCTATATACATACTGAATTTGGATTATTTGGGATACCGATCGAATTTGAGTCGGCCGTGCATATAGTGATGGAGAGTACGTACAAACAAAAAAAATCCATCAATTTAAAGTGTCGGTTCAATAATATACTAGAGGGCTAGTGATACGACCTAACAAGTAACAACGTTAATAAAAAAATGCAACTGTCATACTTTGTAAATTCATGCTGTAAATGAGTCAGCTAGCTAAAAATTACTGTTTAGTGTGTATTGCACTTGTGTAAAAAATGTATGAAGTGCCGTATAAGAGTTTTTTAAGAATCCAAACACAAACTACAGGACATATATCTGTTTTTGGGGTTTTATCGGCTATCCATTTTGCCAATTTTTATTGTATACCTCTTGAATGTCCCATCGAATACGAGTAGATAGCGGATATTGCTATTCATTGTCTTACAGGATACAAACTGGATCTTAAAAGTAAGCACCCGTATCAGATTTTTTTTTAGCACATGCTCGCCGAGGGCAAAACCGTAAAACTGACATGTTCCAAATCATCACCTAGTACTGCCATCAACCAAGTAACTCCTATAGATAGCTCCAGCTTGCGCTGCCCGGACAACACTCGCAAAATCGAGCTAGCTAGCCTCTTGATTTCTATCCTTGACCAGCATTGATTAGCTCATACATCAAAGCCCAAGAGAAGAAGAATTGATCGTTCATGGAGAGTGGAGGAGGAGTAGGAGCTGCTTCCCCGCGGCGCGTGGTGGTGGCGGTGGACGAGAGCGAGGAGAGCATGCACGCGCTCTCGTGGTGCCTCTCCAACGTCGTCTCCGCCGCTGCCGCCGCCGCCAAGGGCGCCGCGCCTCCCCCCGCCGTGGTGCTCGTCCACGCCCGCCCGCCGCGCCCGCTCTACTACCCCTCCATCGACGGCGCCGGGTACGTGCTGACGCAGGAGGTGATGGACAGCATGGACCAGTACATGGCCACCGTGGCCGACACCGTCGTCACCAAGGCCAGGAACATCTGCACCGCGTTCCCCAACGTACGTACGCGCGCGCGCGACGGGTGAGACGCCGTGGTGTTTCAGCGTGTACTTTGCCTAATCATGTGCACTCGTCGTGCGCCCGCATGCAGGTGAAGGTGGAGACGCGCGTGGAGAAGGGCGACCCGCGCGACGTGATCTGCAGCGCGGCGGAGAAGGCCGGCGCCGACATGCTCGTGATGGGGAGCCACGGCTACGGCTTCCTCCAGAGGGCGCTGCTGGGGAGCGTCAGCAACCACTGCGTGCACAACTGCAAGTGCCCCGTCGTCGTCGTCAAGAGGCCCGACGGCAAGGAGCAGCAGAGCCAGTCTTAACAGGCCGCAGACATCGATGTGATCACTGCCGATGATGGTGGTGGTGGTGGTGCATACATGCCTCTCAATCCCAGCTTGTTTGTTTCTTGCTCGGAGGATCCAAAATCGCCCATGTACATAACGTTTTTGTTCGTTTTGGTGTGGTGTGTATACGTGTACGTACTGCATGATATATATACTATAGTGTACCAGTGCATGTACATGGATGTTTGTACCAGTAACATACAAGAGATGCCATGCTAGTTCTCGTGCAATTTTGCTCTCATCAAATCACGCCATAGATGAGCCGGGAAAAGGGATTATATGCTATACTGCAAGGCACCAATCACAAATCTCCTCCCGTAAACTATGCGCCTACTTCTAAGGTGGAAACGATAACGGATAATCTATTTTATCTGATATTTAAATTTAAAAAAATACAAATATAGTAAATAAGATTATATTAAAAAATACTTGTATTTGTATTCAATAATATTTATATCCATATTTAAGAATATTTATATTCGAGACTATTCGATTTGTATTGGATCCATTTCTGAAACTCGGAAAAATCGGACAAATTTTAGATTCAAAATTTGAATTTGGGTGGTTTAAAACCGGTAACCGTTCCAGTAACAAATGAAAAACGACAAAACCGCTAGAAATTTATTCTACCGAGATTTGTTACAGAAGTTGTAAGAGGTATCCGTATTTAACCAAATTAAGTATATATTCAATTTAAATTGGTATCCGTTACGACATTCGATTCATAATCGTATTCGAAAATATTCGAATTCGTATTTATATTTATTTTAAAAATATATATTCGTATTTGAGACTATTAGATGTATCTAATTTGTTTCCATTCCTACATACTCCGGAAGATTTATCTCACTTTCGACAGATGGCAAATAAATCTTCTAAAACTTCCAAGCACAAATCTGATCATCCCCAATGCATTCCATCCCGGATCGTGATCATTCTGGTTGAACACCTGAACAGTTGAACTTTGTTTCAACAACTCACTTCAGTTCCAAATCTTGGCAAGGCTTAAAAATTCCAACTAAAAAGTTCACAAAGCAGAGATGTCACCAAATCCTGATCGATAAATCAGCAAAACGAACATGTAAGAGCTGGGAACTCCAAGGAGCTACCACCTGATCATCCAGAGATCCAAATTCCGAATTGTTGCCAGCCTCTAGCACGACAATCATGACCGCACTTCTGAATAACCACGCTAAATGCATAGCGCAACAAAAGGTTGCAACCGATAAACACATGAATTCGGCCCGCGCATTTCGACTTCGCCTTCTAACTTCTTGCTTTTAATTCACTATTCCTTTATTTCATCTTTTTCTATTTTTTTGAACTTTTTTTTTAGCTTTTTTGCCTATTCTTTTTTTCCCTTTTCCTTCACATTATCCGTGATAGACTAACCTGCTTTTTTTAAAAAAAATTAATTACGCTAAATAAACCACCATCAGCTACAATGAAAAAATAAGCTAGCTATAGTGAAAAAAGTTATAAGCTATCGTCAAATTGAGCACCACCGAAAACTGCTTTCAATATAAGCAAGAAATCCTCTATCCAAAAATAAATAAACACATGAAAACAAACAATGCAGGCAGTGACGGCAGAATCATGTATAGCGATGAAGCAATTCTCACAAAGCTGCAAATATCAGTTCTAATCCAACAGTACGTAACTGGGTGCACGGAACGACCTAGACAGCATGATAAAACTTGGTACCAATAGAGATATCTTTTGAGCATACAGAACAGTGCATTAAGTTCAAAACTGTAGATCCCAGCGATACAATAAACATATTCATCACAAGAAGCTCCTCCACCTTACTCCTCGGCCTCAGCCTCACCACTCTTCTTGTTGTGCTTCCTTGAGTACCTCAGGTTCCTCAGGAACTTTGGGTCCATCTACCCAAAAAAATCCACAAGTCACAAGGTCAGTGATCATAAACAAAACAACAGGATAAAACATAATCAAAAGGATATTTGGCAGATAACTGAAAATAAATGGAAATCCTCAACGCACACAAATACAATATTAGAGAATGCACCAATCAGAAAAAAGCTGTAGGTTATGCTACTTACACATTACACAAGGGCATTTAGATCAAGCCATCAAGGTAGGCAAATGCATAACACCTTGAGAATTTTTTTTGTAGTGCAGAACAAACGCTCATTAAACAGGAGCAAATATTTTTTTGACCAGCATTATATAACCTAACCTCCAAACTGCAAGGGCAAACCCAAGGGGCAACCATGGTAATCGAATAAAATAAGCAACATGGATCCACATACTAATCCATTCCTATCCTGATTCCTGAAGCCATATACCCAAAAGACCGTGTGGACAGTGAACACAGCAGTTCTTGTCCGTATCACACTTTAGCAATCATAACCAAGGCTGAAAATTAGAATAGAAAGCCTATCAAATTGGACGTAATACTGTATAACCAATGCAACGACGACACGCATAACCCCTACAATTGCACCTAATGCTTATCCATATGAATAACAAAGCTAACAACAATTAGTCCACATAGTATAAAATAAGAATCAAGAGGGGCTAAGATTGCGCCTAGTAACGGTGTTACATTAAACATATATTGCTGTACTTTTAACACTTCTGAACAAGACCATCAACATTTCTGAAATAACTGAACAGCTTTGCACGAGATAACAAGAATAAAGTTTGCACTCAAAACGCTTGTCCTTAAGAACAACAGCACATTTCAACAAGTACGGAACCACAGATTATAGGGAGGCAGAACGTAGGTAGTTTTGGATCTTGTGAAGCAGGAACCCACCCCTTTGGTGGATGTCTGGCGGTGACGCTTGGGCTTCTTGATGCCGTTCTTGTGCGCCTTGTACGACTGGTTGTGCGCCGTGTGGTTCTTGGATTTGGCCATCTCCGATCTCCCCTCCTAACCACCAAACGAAAAGAAAGGCGCAGACGAATCAGAGGAGGAGGCGAGGGATTGGGTGAGCGCGCGAGGAGATGGAGAAGAAGCAAGAGTTCTTGGGTCTTACCGGTGAGGTCGCGAGCACGGGAGGTCGGCGGCGGCGGAAGAAGGACTAGGGTTTCGGGAGCAGCGGCCTGGCCTCGAGAGCTGGGGTTATATAGAGGACGGGCCGATTTTCTTAAGCCCATGTTTGGAGGGCGGGCCCAGCCCATTACAGGCCCAAGTTACCGTATTGCCCACCGCAGGGCTTCGCTACCGTGCATTGTCGTTGTTGTTCTTGCGGCAGATGGCTCTCTGTTGCGTTTTTGAGACAGCGGCGGCGAATGACGAAGACAGTGATGCAGAATGATACTATGATTTTAGAATTAAAAAGTTATACAAAGAAATAGCTTTTAAGAAGTCGTTCTGATTATTTCGGTTTTCAAAAAAACTGAAGCAAAAAACTACAAAACAAAACAGAGCCGTAGTCGTCTTTAAGCTCATAATCTACATACCATGTGTTTAAATCCTAAATACTTACAGTAAAAAATATACAAAAATAATCGAACATTAGACAAAAGAGATAAAAGAGGTAACATATCATGGGACTAAGTTACAGTTGGCTAGTCCTTGTTTTGTGATCTAGCGCCCTAGCGGTGTAAAATTGCATAATTGAATTGTTTATCAAGATTACTTTTATTTATCCATCATGAAAGAACAAGCAACCCTACATGGATCAATCTCACCCTAAGATTTGATCCGCATCAGCTAATGGCGTATGCCATTAGCATGTAACGGTAGGAGGTCTGGATCTAACTCGTCGGCGATTTTCTTGCCATTCTTTCTTTCTTTGCCTTGTTTCCAAAAAAAAAAAATCGTTGGATCCGAAATCAAAGGGTGAGATTTGCGGCGCATTGTAGCACAGCTACTGTAGATATAGTGCTGGAGAAAATGTGCCGTGCAGGAGGTGCCATAGCAAACAATCTAGGCCGTTAGATCTAAAAGTGGGCACTCGGGATTGCATCATGTGCGGTCGTTGCTATGACTGACAGCTGTGACGCCCCTATTTCTGGGGTCGTTAAGATTTCCTCTCAACTGATCAGGATTGTTCAGCTACGAAAACTGTAGATGAGTGTACATTATTTTTATCACAAGTTTAAGCATAAAAAACAAATATTATTATAGCCAAATTTTACACAGCGGGCGAGTGGCGTAAAGTTATATTACAATGCAAAATAACTTCACCAGCGTGGCTGAGTGTAGAATAAACCCTAATACCAGGCGTCGTCTACATCATAGGGATCTTCAAAGCCTTCCTCAACGGTTCCTTTATTATTTTCCGAAGTATCTTTTGTTAATAGTTTAGCAAACGTGAGTACAACCACCATACTCAACAAGTCACATGGAGAAACACAATATAGCTACTTGACAGGATTTTCAAGAGATGAGAATATAGTGGTTTTGTTAAACTATTCGTGGATGCAATTTTATTTGTAAACATTTTGTTTTTAAACACAAAATAACAAATCATAACTTTCTAAGGAATTTGGAGTTTCAACATCTCGATCACCAAACTTCAACATTTACAAATTGTTTCCAAACCTACGCATGCTTCGCTATTGGAATCACCCATTAAACACAGTTTTATTTACCGGAAGTACGACGTATTCGAATACCATATATTATGACTCTGCGAAGTTGCCCAACTTTACCTACAAGATTTCTGAACCCCTGTGTCTTGAGTTAAAAATGTAAGGTTGTTTTACTGCTCATCTCTTTATATAGCCTCTACCCGATAGACTAGGCACCCCTATCATGGAATACGACGGCCTGACAGGGTGGAGCCTACTATTGTGAAACTTACACCTGCTATTCCCTTTTCTAAAACAGTATATTATATTTTTATACTAGATATTCAATCGATTTGAGCAGCTACTAAATCAGGTTTGACAAGTTAACACTTGTGGTTGAGCGATTACTATATTATTTACTTATCATAAGGTTCTAGGTGTTACTTTTTATCAACCAGGTAATCATTCACAAATAAATATCCCAGTGCACGGCGCCACTGTCATTACTAGTGTAAAGCAGTTGAATTTCCTAAACTACCATGATATATTTTATAGTAATTTATTACTAGTAGGCTTGTCAAGGTGAATATGTCCATCAAATAAAACGGGGTTTTTTCATGTAGTAGGACATAACTAAATAACATATCATTCTAAATATTTATTGTACAAGAAATAAGTACATAAATAAGATAATGAAAATACTGGTAATTAAATAATTAAAAGAATGTAGGGTCAATATGATAAAAAACATGTGACTTGCCTTGCAGACCAATATATTCTACTAATTCGTATTCTTCTTATTCTTCAGCTTCTCCTTCTTGGGCCGGCTGGTCTATGACATCGTGTGCTAGTGCAAAGCAAAAGAAACAAATCAATTCTGTGCTCGAAGGATTGAGCTAGAAATAAAAAGAAAGAAAATAAACAAGTAAAATCCAAAAAAACAAATAAAATAGGTTTAGGGATTATATGAGGGCTGGTATGGGAAAACGGAGCTGAGAAATGGGTAGATGGGTTCAAAACGATCGAAATGGATGTATATATGTATTTTAGGGTTCTGTGAAAGTAACTGGTCTGGTACTGGTACTGTTCATTGTGGGTTTTACTATTCACAGCGGGTTTAATCCTTATCAGATTGTCGCTGTGTATTCGAAGAACAGAGGAGTTACGAGTACTCGGGTGGTCTCGAGTACGACTACGTAGTCAGGTGGATGGTCGAGATTCGACTTCAAGCGTGAAGCCGACGCAGATCGGACGGTGCACGAGTTGCTACGGAGATCGGACGACGTCCGAGTAGCTGCAGAGATTGGGCAGCGTTCGAGTGGCTTAAAAGATCGAACGGCGTTCGGACAGTTTAGGAGCATCAGACAGTGTTCGAGTGGCTTAAGAATATCGGATGGCGTTCGAGTGGCTTAAGAACATTAGATGACGTTCGAGTGGCTTAAGAACAATGGACTTCATATGAGTGGTGTTGCTCAGGACTTGAAGCGGAGCGGTCCAATCTCCTCTCGATTACAAGGTGGTTGGAAAGTTTAAGCGGTGGAGCGGTTGGAGAGTTCAAGCGATGGGGCGGTCGGAGATTTCAAGCGGTGGAGCGGTAGGAAAATTTGTGGTCGAAACAACAATTAACAACCTTGGGTGGGTTCTTAGTGACTAGGGGGTTCCATTTTTTGCCTTGGGTGTGGTCGAGTTTTTAATGGCAACGGCTTCAAGGGCAAAGGGGACACGAGCATAAGTGTTTGAGCATCCTTGGGGGTAAGGGAAGCTTGGGTAAGTAGTGGCTCGGGTCAAGGATGGCTGTGCAAGGCTATCCACAGTGAGGCCTCTCGGCTGGGCAGCAGTTAATGGTGTTGGAGCAATGGGGGGTTTGAGAGCTTGCAATTGTGTTTCAAGGGTGTTTCTACGAGTACAAAGGGACTATAGGCCAAAGGAATTGAAGTGCGATTGATTGTACAAAAAGGATTGGAAGTAATGGCTTACTTTGGATTTCCAGCGATTAGTGATGAAGCGTCAATCGGCGAAATGAATTGGGAGTGTCTAAGTGCTCCTGGACACTGATGTAGGAGAATGGAGGGGCGCATGGGCTTTTATAGCTAGTTTATGGTGGTTTGGCACAGGGGAGGTCCCGCTCGGGAGGTTGCACGTGGCTAGGGCAGGGGAGGCGCGGGATGGTTCGGGGTGCCTCAACAAGAGCAACGGAGAGGTCGACAGGTGAGCTGGCACTTCGTGTACTGAGCTTCTTAAGCGGTGGTGAAATGTTGTGGCTTGGGGTGATCGGTAGTGATTTTTTTTACCAGCCGGTTTGCACCGATTTTCGGCAGTTTTCATTTTTACCGGCATTGGTTGATTGATGTACAAACCGGCCTCAAATATTTTGGCCCAGTTTGAATGACAACCCAGCCCAAACTAGCCTATTCGGCCGCCGTTTTCTCATGACCTAGGTTACTTCACTCCCCGTCTCCCACAATCGCACTCCCCTCCTATTGCAGCTCGCTCAGGCTCAGTGGCAGCGGCGCTCCCCTAGACCCCCATTCCCCTTTGCTTCGCCTCCGTCCACATTGTGCACTCCCCCTCCCCTCTGGTCCGCTCTGCGCCTCTGTCTTCTTTCGCCCCTCTGTGTCTCCTCCTCTGATCCCTCAGGCTTCAGCTCTACGCAGATCCTAGACGGGCGACCAGCTGGATTGGTGGTTGGCACACGAGGAAAGTGGCAGGGGGAGGGGCCAAGATGGCGGTGGGAGAGGGAGACCAGATGAGACTTGGGCAGTGGGGGGAGAGCCCAAGACGGCAACTCGGGCGACAAGGAAGGGGCCAAGACGGTAGTGGTTTTGGCCCTCCGGGCCCTCCGGCTAGTTCAAGAGCATCAACATCGGTGGTGAGAGGTATGGTGTGTCGAGATATCACATGTTCTTTGAAATTCATCTTGATGCATGACTGCTCATAGATCTATCCTTCTGCATACAACTTCTAGCATCTATGTTCTTCTCGTATGATCGACTAATTAGGTCAACTTCCAGCATTGTTGGGGCATGTGTTCGATTCCAGTTTAGCAAGGATATATGCATGATTCCAGCATTGCAATATATGTGTCATTGTGCATTTCCATTGGTTTATATTGGAAATTAACAACATCCTCATGTGCATTGTTTTGTTGTTATCTTCATAACTAGTTATCTGCTCTGTGGACTGCAAATACCAGCCTATTTTCGCCCCCTAATTTTTCAACTAATTTCAGTCGATTTTTGGCCAATAATTGACCGGTATTATTTAAATTCAAATTTCATTTGAATTTTTCGGCCCAAATTTATTCGAAAAACCAATAACCGTTCTAATCGGACTTATCGGGCCCCTACGATAAAAAAATAAAAACCGGTAATGTGAACCCTGGTGGTCGACCGTGAGTAAGAGGAAAGGCAGTGGTGGCAAAATTCGACTTGGCATGACCGACAGTTGTTAGGGAGTGTCAGGGGTGCTATCCTTGAGGAGGTACGGTGGTTGAATCGAGGCAGCGGCAGATGGTTGGAACAACTGAATGAAGCGACGAAAATTGTCTGATTTTTGTCGGATGGCAACAGTGCTGATGGCCGTGACTTTGATCAAGGGGCGAAAGAGACGGTAGGATGTGCGAGTTGATTTGCCAAGGGTGGAGATGAGTATTGATTTGGGGGAAGAACCAAGTGAAATCAAAACTCAAAGCAATTCAAATCTTTTTTTAAATTTTGAGGTCGTTTCAAAAGCTATCTCATGCAATGTTTTCAAGCCTTCGATTCCTCTCCTACTTTGATCTCGACCGTCAATTTCCGATGGAATAGACTAACCTGTGCCTTTGCTGCATTTAGCGAGGAAAGGTAGATGATCTACTTCTATTGTGTCCTTCTTAGATCAAGAACAATAGGCTAGTGTAGTCTTCTAAACAATCATCCACAAGTTGTGGAATCAGATAAAAAATCAAGTGAAAAATTCATAGACATAACGGTCCATAGGAATCAAATTATAGTTGATGAAACCGAGGTGACAAACCAGGCATCACACTGAATACTCCTTTCAGTCACAAAAAATAATATTTTTAACTTTTTAAAGTTAATAATACTACTTTGACCACTAAATTTTATTATTATATATTCAAGAAAGTTATCCAAGTGAAATATTATGAAAACATTTTTATAAAATTATTTTTATATGTCTAAACCATATATTCTAAACAATATTTTTGATCAAAATTAATTCGTTTTAACTACATACATTGGGTGTTACTCTTTTCTAATTAGAGGGAGTAAGCACCGGCATTGTCACCGTGCACTTCAATAAAATAGCAGTACGACGTATATAAGTCGATACAAACAATTATACATGCTGGGATCATACCTCAATACTAAGATAAATTCTCTGTTAAAAATAATAAGATAGATACAAGTGAAAGGATATAGATGCTGTTTGGGAGCTTAAAACCGGCTCCTGCTTCCAAAAAGGCGGAAGCCCCTCAAACAGCTGGCCTGGCCCTACTCAAAAGGGATTATTTGAGTGACTTTTAGTTAAAAATTACTGTAGCTGGCTGAAAAAATACTATATCTGATAGTGGCTTATTTGGCATAATTAAATTTAAAAAAAATTAAAAATAAAAAAATAGATTAGCTCGTCACAGACAGTATAAACGAATACGAAAAAAATAGAACCAATAAAAAAGCTTAAAAAAAGCTAAAAAACAAAAAAACAAAATTATTAAATAATAAAAAATAAACCAAAAGATCAAACTAAAATGAGCAGGGCCTTAAAGCTGTTATTGAAGAAGCCAAAAGGCCCCCTATAACATGATGAAGCCAAAAGCAACAAACCGGTCCCGAGTAGCTTCGGTGGCTTTTGCGGGATGGAATTAAGGCTTTGTCTCTGAAGTTCAAAGTATTTACCCACCACTACCAAGCTATAAAATGGAGAGATTCCACAGCCTTCACTAGAGATGGTAATTATGCCCGTTTACCTGTATACCCGTGGGTAAATATCCTAATGAAATCGGGTATGTGATACTTTCTTCACCCATGGGTATGGAAATGGGGGAACACTCTACCCGTCAGGTAAACGGGCACGGGTATGGGTAAACTCCACCTGTACCCGCCCTGCTCGTTTACCCGCGATATAGATTGACAGGTGGCACAGTCATAGCAATATCTCTAATTACTATTGATTCTTATAAACTTTTCTATATCTCTAATTGCTATTGATTGTTATAAATTTTTTTGATAATTATTATATTTCCTAGCAACAGCTGTTGCTTATATATATCTGTCATTAGTTCAACTCTCAGATGGTGACTTTCAGTTCGCGGGTAAACGGGTATACCCACGGGCGATGGGTACCCGCGGGCGACGGGCATAGGCGAGGTTTTTCGCCCGTCGTCCTTTGTGGGTATACCCATAGGCGTAAATCGAGGTCGCAGGTACAGGTATGGGTGAGCACTACCCATACCCGCCGCACCCGATTGCCATCCCTAGCCCTCACCCCACCCTCATTTCTTCCTCCCCTCACCCGACTTCTCCCCTCTGCCGACCACCCGACCTAGGGTTTCGCCGCCGCCACTCTTCCCGGCTTATAAAATTTCAAAGGAATACAAGATAGGAAAACACACTGCATTAAGAACCGAGCACCGACTAGAGTGCAACAACTATAAAGTATATAAAATCATTCGCTAATTTCATTGTCCCACAAGTACAACTCCAGCGTTCAGCAAAACTTTGAAGGCTAGCACAAAGGGCAATACTGCACAATGTATCAAAATAAGTCCTGTAAAATATCGCCAATCATTTCAGCTGATGTTTCACAAATATTGGCGGAAATGCAATTAAGCATTAACATCACGCATTAGCGACAACATGCCAAGGCAATATTCTTTAATCACAGGCCATGATCATGGCTACATCAGTTAGTTCCCTCCTTTCATCAGTCTCTTGCAGCCGTAGCGTACAAATGATGGAAAAATAAGATTACTATTGCTACTGTTTCAGTGAAAAATGAAGCGTTGTATTGCTAAAACTGTCACGTATGGAGAACATGGCTACAAAATTTGTAACAACGAAGTATTCTTCTCAAAGCTCGCTATGTGAATCCGTTGAATCCAGAAAAAGAATGAACATACCCAATATGCCAATACCAACCCGCGCATCTCATCTCAAGGTAGCCTTCAAGGCGAGGGCTTCCGACTTTAGAGGTAGAATCTGCACATAATCTGCTTATCCATTCTTCTATGATGGTGCAACAACCAAATGATGCCTCCAAAAGTATATATCTAATCATGTGAAAAATGTGACAACATCTCTGCTGTATCCCCTAACTATCAACAGGCGTGGGACGTTCTCTACAAGCAGATCCATGTACTCCATGTAGAAGTACGCAGGGTGATTCAGTGGTGGCGGAGGGAGGCTCACTAGCACCACAGCTGCCATTCTTGAGTACCTGAGTATCGTCGAGTTTAACTTAAACATAGTATAGAGGAATTTCTCAACCTTTCGTTCGTTCACAACAACTTGCTTCCCATCCTCCATTAGCGGCCGTCCTTCTCTTTGTGCGGTTTCCTTCATCTCAGAATGGTATGTGCTGACCCTTCGCTGTGCACTCGTGTAAGCCTCTTGGGAATCATCCTGCTGAGCACCACTGCTACTGCTCTCCATGTGAGATTCCCATGACTTCATAGTCACAACAATGACCTCAGCTTGCATCCTAAGATCATACAAGAACTTTTTGACGTCAGCTTTCAGCTCCTCAGCATCAGTGTCCTCTTCAGCTATGCAGAAGACTTGGATCTTACAGCTTTCAAAGCTTTCTTTTGTGAGGAGGAGCTGAGACAGAAGAAGCATCAATCCTCCGTCTCTCACAATCCAGTAGAGGTCAATAGTCCCGTACTGCCTCTGGTACTCATTAGGCCACTCATCAAGGCCCTTCACAATGACTACTGCCTTGTTAGCAATAATGCAATCATTTATTATGCTGACAAATGTTGACGGTATGTGTGTCAGATTCTCACGACGCCAGATCTCAGGGTACCGCATCACAACAATGTTTGGCTTCAAGTTACCTAGGCCCATCGTCTGAACAATGCTGTGGAAGCCCTCAGACGTTGAGGGTGCAACAATGATCTCCGCAACACCCTCACAGCGTTTGTAGTCAATGTAAGTTTCCAGCTGACGACAAGCAGTCTTCGCATCCTCAGCCAGTTCATGATAATCACCGTCAATTATCGCGACAAAAATTGACAAACCACGGCCCTTCTTCTTCATACAATTGGCAAAATCTGCAAGTTTTGGATGACAAGGGACATTTTCTGGAAGTATACCCCAAGGACGGCAGAATATCAGAGGAATGGGGTACCAATTCTTAGGATGAACTTGGTTTGCTGCGAGAAGAATGGTAAGTGTTACAAAAATGGGATCACTCATAGTTTCAATTAGGATTATTTACTTGCAAAGCAGAAAGTCATACCTCCTAGAGATCTGAGACTTCGCAGTGCCAACTGAAAGTAAGCACTCTTGAACCCATCTCCCCAGTCTCCAGCCTTACCTTTTATGCTCACATAGTAATAGATGAGGCTTGCAAGGGCAAGGGAGACAACAGTGAAAGACCAAGAGATCAAGAACATGATAACTGAAAATTGAGATAAAGATCCATGTAAGTGGAAAAGCACTACTATAAATACAACACAAGGGTGCATTTTAATTAGCTCAGTGCCACAATAGATGCAGGGTAAACATATCAGTACAGATTAGGAGAAGCTGGTTAGATTAAAAAGCATACATGTGAAAGAAGTCCTGAATCAAATAATGTCTAACTCAATTATACATTGTCAAAATACATAAACTGATATTGTGCAAAAATATTACAGCTCATGATGAAGGTCACGTTGACAAAATAACTTGGTGAGAGTAGAGAGGCATACCAACACAAAACAATGCACCAACAAGTGAAAGACTCCAATGGTGAAATGTCCATCGAGGGCGCCAACTAGGAGCATCAAGGAGGTCAAGCAGAAAGCAAGACAGGTTCACACCGGCATAGCACAGAAGGAAAAACATTGTGATAGTGGGTGTAATTAAATCCAAATTCCCAATAACCACACAGCCAATACAGATGAATACTGTGAATAAAGTGGCTGAGTGAGGTTCAGCCCCTTCAGAAACCTTAAAGTAATTAAGAACTGGAAGAATGTCATCATTTGCTATTGCTGCAAGTAACCTTGGAGCCCCTGTCAAACACTGCAGGGCTGCACCTAAAGTGGACAGAATAATGCCAACGTAAATCACTGCTGGAGCAGGCCATGCCACTGTAGCAGTAAGAAGCCTGCAAATGTTTAGGATATTTATGAGCTGACCACACAAGAAATCAGAAGCAGTGTAACTGCTCATGGTTCTAGGCCAAAATTAACATGTAGACTACAGTCATGTTGTCAGAATGTATTTGTTTAATGACAGATTTAACAAAGAAAAATATATTCAAGACCTATTTAGGCTATACAAAATATGATTATTGACCCTATAAATTACACTAGCCATAAGCCAATATGCTACCACTTATTTATGTTAGCTCCAGATGAAAAAAAAGAGACAGGTAAATTGTTCTGATTGTAATAGCATGGAGTATATACCCTCAAACAGGACGTCCTATAACAGTACCCATACAGGACAGACGCACTAACAACAGAAACTTTATGTGCCCAAGTCCCATAACAGCCAGCAGAACAGCTGTAGCCATGACGGCTGCAAGCAAAGACTTCTACTGATAGGACAATTACACCATAAGTCCATAAGACCAAAAACTTTCCTTGTGGCCATGAAATCCAGTAGGATAGAGTGAATGGATGCAACCACCAGGACATATGATCATGACTTGATGGAATCATAAATTCAGAGTCAAATGTATAAAAAAAATTTAAACCCTAGAGAAACACATTATCTACAACTGTAAGTGGGAGCACTGATAACAAGCAGCATTTAAAAGCACACACCTATCAGTAAGAAGCTCTTCCCTTGTGGCCAAGGCTCCAAAAAGAAGCACAGAAAACAGGTACATAGCAGTTGTTGTAAGAGTTGCAGACAACGTTCCAATTGGTATTGAACGTTGTGTATCTTTAAGTGATGCAGAACGATTTGAGCCAGCCATGATTCCAGTGACTGCTGGGAAAAAGAGGCCTACCAAAGCACTGAAAAGTCAATACAATATAGTAAGCAAGTTGCAATTGCGCACACACAAAAAAATGAGTAAATTCCACTGCAGGTCCCTAAACTTGCACCAAAGCTTCAAGGTCCCTATTAGCTTGGAAAGTCCCTAAACTTGTCACCGTTAGTCAAATAGTTCCAACAGCCTGTGACTTGAAGGAAGTTACTGATGTGGAGGCTGGTAGGTGGCTTTCATTAAAGAAGTGGATAGGAGACTTGATGGCCTTTTTCTGGCCAAAAACTAACCCGTCAAACAGATTGGAAATTTGTAGTTTGGGACTAAACTAGGGTCAATTTTGGTGGATTACAGTACCTATAGATGCGCCCATCAGGTCATGTGTTTACCAGGAACAGGACAAACCATGTCAGCATATGTTTCCATGTCATCCCTCTTAACAGAATTTGTTGTCCATGCCAACTAATTCTGTCAGTAATCAGTTCGACCAACTTGACTAGTTTAGGTACCTACTAAGCTAATTTAGAGGTTTGGAAACTTCATTGAAACTTAGGGTGCAAGTTTAGGGACCCACATTTCAATTTACTCCAAAGAAATAAACAAACATATCTATTAGCAAATTCATGCCCCAGTTATTTTATACAACTTGCAGAAAATCCCAGGTTATGATAAAACTTTTCACTTTAGGAGCTTCAACTAATTGTTGTAGTGACCTCCACTTTGACAATTTAATGCATGTGTTCGAAACCAAATGTCAGTTCCCACCCAACCCCCCTTGCCATTTGATGCCAAGGTTCTGCAGTGCTGTGTACACATAGGTGAACACCTGGGTGCACTCGCAGGGAAGCGATGGTACAAAGGTCCGTCATAGTGTGCTGGACAAGGCAGAGAGGTGCGAAGTGGAGGAATCACTCTGCATAGGCAGTGGGAATGAAAGACCTCTGGGAAAAGGGATGAGGAGGGTGGCTGGGCTGGTCAAGATGAATGACCATTTCAATGAAATGTGGGGTCCTAAAGGTTTATCTGTGCCCAAATTAACAAACAAATAATGGGAGCAGGGGTCATTGTCATGATTAGTCAAGTTCATACTTTATAAGTTCATAGGGTCAAGTGAAAAGTTACTTGGGTGTTGTTTCTAAATTGTGTAAAATTACTGGAGCATGCTCAGGTTTCCTCATAAATTTTCCATGGAATGATAGAGGTTTTTCCAAGATTTTAGATAAAGTAAAAAACTTACTTGAAATCCCAATATATAGACCCATTTGGATCAGGAACTCCGGCATTGTTTGTACGTTGATATTCTGAACCCCAGTTGTCTTTAAATGTGGTTATACTCAGCCCAGTAATTCCCTCTAGGTAGGAAAGCCAACATTATAAATTTATAATTCAGCACATAATGATGATGATCCAACATATAAGCAAACAAGAAGGGACTTACTCGGAGCACTGTGCCTAGGTGCAATGAAGACACCAACATAAATGCACAGTAGTGAAAAGAGGACTGGTACTAGAAAGGCAGGTGCAACCTTGTTGATGATTTTGACACCACCAAACACAATAAAACAGAGCAGTATGGTCACAATAACACCATAAACTTGAAGGTCATGCAAGCTCGGTGTTGATATAGTTGCTGTGCCAGCTGTAGTTGTTCCATTTACTAATGTATTGTTGACTACCGTTACACTCTCTGCATTTTTAAAACAGGTACAATTAAGTCCAAATAAAAATCAAAATAAGCATTACAAGTTGAGAAAATTAATTAAAATAGAGAAAATTAGCTTGGTATCATCGCAAAAATGTATAAATTGGAAAATACCATCGCCTGTGAGGCTAAAAAGTAGGTTCTAAAACCACATGTCAGTGACACATCGATGGTATTTTCCAACTTAGAATTATCTTTGTGATAGTATGGAGCCATGGTTGTTAAGGCGTTGCCATATCGACATGGCGGCTCGCCGTCGTTTAGCATGTGGATGACATGGTGGCGAGTTGTATGACGGTCTCCTCCACCGGCCAGATCCACGCAGTCCTCTGCGCCTCTCCGCTCCGATCCTCCGCACCGCCGCTCCACGCGCCAGTGGTGGGGAGGTGGCGGAGGAGCGGCGACAGACGCGGGTAAGGAGGAGGGTGGTGGTCACGCCGTCACAGGTAGGAAGTGTACGGCTGCGGAGGAGGTAGGGCGGAGGGGGAGGGGGTGGGCGTCGATGCCGACGGCCGCGTGAGAGGCAGAAGTGGCGGCAGGATGTGGTCACCGGTAGGGCTGAAAACGAAAACGGTAATTCTCGGTTTTCGAAAATCGTTTTCGAGAAATTACCGATTTTTTCCCCTAAACGGAAACGGTGACGGTAACCGATAAAACGGAAACGAGAACGGTAAAAATATCCGATAACGAAAACGAAAACGATTTAGCTCTCTTCCGATCGTTTTCAAAAAATACCGTATTTAACCGGTAATTACCGTCGGTAATTACCGTCTCCACTCGGCCGGGACGGGAGTCCGGGACCCATCTCCGCACCGCAGCTCCGCTCATCCGCTGGACCGCCAGGGCGCCAGGCCCATTAGACCTCCCCACGTAGCATTAAGAGCATGACATTAGACCGCTGGTCAGTGCCCGATCGACACGCTGAAGCTGGCGGTGTGCGCGAACGTGCTGAACGGGCTGATCAACGTGCAGCTGGGGACGCCGCCTTGGTTTGTGTGGTGTGGGACTACGTGGGGACGCCGTACGTGTATGCATCGAATCGGATGCTAGTGCGTGTGATATGTTTAGCTAGCTGCGTGTACTTGTGACGTGCGCGTGTGAGCTTGGTTTGTGTGGTGTGGGACTACGTGGGGTCCTCACTTCTCATCCACATGTACTGTTGTTTGCTCCAAAGAGTATTGTTGTTGCCGATGATTGTTAATAAAGGAATCGAATATTATATCAGTGTTAAATCCAGCATCTGTTAATTGAACCCGTTTGTTATGTGCCTTTGATTTATGAGGCTAACCGTTGTTTGATGCTCCAAACGTCTTATTTGATTGAGGCTGGTCTAATGGGCCTAGTGATCTTGAGGTTCTTGAAGTCATTAAGAGCAGTCTGCTTATTGGGGTATAATTATATTGATATGTATTACAGTAGCGTGTAATTCATTTGAAGTACTAACACGTTATTTCCATTGCAATTTGTAGGATGAATTTTCAGAAATGGGCGGTGATTATGTGCTTGGAGATGATGATGACATGCCGGAGGTTCAGCTATAAGAAGCATGGTTCCGTTTCGTTCTTGATATGCCTATGATCTTCTTGGTAGTACCGTAGTAGTAGTTTCTTTAAGTATTATGCAATGAAAGGAATGACCTTTTGTGTTAGTATGAGTTCGCTGTTCGTGTGATGGATGGGATCGAACTGAAGTGTTGAAGTATGCGTGCTTCATTTAGTTGAGAATTTGTGATATGATGATATGAGTTCATGGCTTAGAATTGATTATGGTTGCATGTTTTGGCTTCCTTAGATGTGGAGAATATCGTATTTTAGCTATCGCTTTCATGATTTTCGATCGTTATCGATGCACTTTTGATTGAATAGTTTCGTTTCCGAATTTACCGGAATATCGATGTCGTTCTCGTTTCCGACAATATCGTATCGATTTCGTTTTCGAAAAAATAACGTGAAACTGAAAGTGATTTGACCTCCTACCGACCGTTTCCGACCGTTTTCAGCCCTAGTCACCGGCGGTCCTTGCCGGCGTTAGGGGCGATGCTGGCGAAGAGGAGTGTGGTGGCGCGCGGAGGGGTGGGTGTGGCGGCGGCAGCAAGGGAGGAGAGAGGGAGGTGGTCGGGTGGAGGATGTTAGGGTAGATTTATATAGAATTTGATGACTCGATTTAGGACGTTGGATCTCCATCGGACGGTCTAAAATCTGACTAATTTTCTTGAACATTGGTTATAGGATTTGATGACTCAATCTAGGTCATTGGATCTCCATCGGACGGTCTAAAATATGATAAAATCAAATGATGCTACATGGGCTCAAGAATAGACAAAATCAAGGTATGCATGTTCTACTACATTGTCAATTTAATTTGGAAAAAATTGATCATATACCCTCCATTTAGATGGAAATTGAGGATTTACCCTCCTGGCCCACGTGTCAGTGACTTATGATGACCCCACGTGTCATTGAGATGTGGAGGGTAAATCCTCAATTTCCCAACTAAAGGGAGGACATATGATCCAATCTCCCTTTAATTTGCTATAAAACTAGGTTAAGATGTGTGTATGGCATCACCACACTATAAACCATAAACGATATTGTTGTGTGAAGGTTATGGGTCGCCGCGCCTCACCGCACCGCCTTAATAACCATGTATGGAGCAATTTGCCCCTAATTAATATTATGAAGTATAGCTGTCCCCTAATTAATATTATGAAGTATAGCTATCCTTTCTTTTCTCAATTTCTCACGAATCACGACCAAACTAATTGGATAATTTTGTTCATTGTGGTGCATGTCATATGCCATATGGATGCTATGTAGGCAATTAACATGCTAATTTGATTCTTAATGATAAGAGCAAGAAGAAAAATGAAATGACATCTAAAATAGAAAATGATGGTCATTTGAGATAATGACAAACTAATTAAAAAAGGATAAGCAACTATGGAGAGAATTTCTCATAGATAAAACAAGAGCCAACATAAAAGGACATTTTCCCCCAACTTTATAGATGTTCTTGCCTCTTGGTGTTCCATTCCTCTGGAAGAAATTTATTTTATTCAAACAGTGAATGGGCATTTAATATCTATACACACAAGACATGACTAGCAGCACATCATAAATTACAAACATGCTCCCAGTCCCAGGCTCCCATCAATGCAAATTATATTAAATATAGATATCCTTTAATGTCCTAACGCAAGGTTCAACTAACAGGGTCAACAATCATGATATTTGGAAATAATTCAATGTTTCTACTCACATATAAAATTAACTTACTGATTAGTATCACTTGTAAGTGGTAACTTGCCTTGAAAAAATCCAGCAGAAGGAACGGCGTCCAAAAAGGTTTCTACAGCACCTAGCACATACCTGAAAATGACAGAATAAGATTACAAGGGAGGGACAGGGAGCAACACCCATGCATGAATGCACGCTACACTAACAGGTAACAACTGATGAAAGTATGTATCATTTGAAATTCCATTGAGTGTAAGAAATATAAGTTGTATTACCCATTGACTTGTATTCTATCATTATTTCCTCATCTTTCTCCCATCCAGACATTTTTACCTAACATAGCAGTTCAATTGTAGACTTGTATGGAGGTTGTATAAAAAAACCAGCATTTGGAGCCTCTGTGCAATCCAATCGTGACCACCAAACATCCAAAATTCCAAATACAGCACAAAATCCTTCAATTTCACTACTATATATTCTCCTAACATTCAGTTCATTGCATACTAGCTAGAAGAGGAATTCACATGATGCCTTCTTCCAATCACTAGGTGCACAAAGAACTACTAATAATCAGAATAATTTTGTCCACAAGCAAGCAGAAATTAAAAGGATATTTGAAAAAAGAGACCTTCAAGTACTTCGCTATTATAGCGTATACTTACATGGATCCAGCAACCGCATTTCCAAGGAAGAAGCATAATCCAATACTAACTCCAACTTCTGGACCAAGTGCACGACCAATGAGATAATACGGCCCACCACCCTATGGATCATAAAAATACACATCAGTTCGTTGGTATTTAAGTTCATTTAGGTAGCAACATAGAACATCAACGCAGGCTCTCAAAGTATTCCCAGCATTGAATAAAAATTGAATTTGTCCCTCCGAATGGGATTTTAGCCATATCTGGTAACAGGTTCCACACATAAAAGAATGATGAATATCAACCCTATTTTGTGACTTGTCACACATAGTTCTAATGTTCAACATTACCTTCATTGCTCCATTCGTTGCAATGGCACTTAATGATATTCCAGTTAAAAATGTGCATGCACCACAGAATGAGACTAAAACAAGCGACTGCCATACACCTGCCATACCTACAATCCTACAGGAAGGGAAATAAATATTGGTCAGTTGTTGAATAACCCAATGTTTCAATAAGTCAAATCTGTCCAAACTGGATATCAATATTTACACTTTAACAGTGACTTGGTTCTACTATGGGGAAGGTCATACAAGAAGGAATGAAAGCGTTACAGCTGGCCTTCTGCCAACAGAATGACAGTTGCACTATAGTAACCAGCATATCAAACTTAATTTGCAGAAATATATTAGGAACAAATCGTAGATGGACAGTAACAAAAAATAAGTGCACATAATACTTTACCAAGTAAAACGGATATAGTAAATGATTCCCAATATATTCTGCAAGCATGGCACAAAGACACCCATCATGGTACCAAACTTTGGTCCGGTTTCCTGCCAATCCAATAAAAGTAATGGAATCAACGATATATATTTTACAAATGGTCACCCAATAAATAGCAAAAAGAAAAAACTGAGCAATAAAAATAATGAAAGGAATAAAATTAACCCTGAACAAACTTTGGAGATCAGGCATGAACTTATTGAAAATCAAATGTACAAATCAGCAGCTTATTTATGGTTAAGTGTATTTAGACATGCAACAAATCGCTGAACACAGTATGTGAAAGTATCAGTAAATGAATAGAGTTCAAGTTCTAAACTTTGAGCTAGATGTAGAGATATATGCCCTGTATAATAAATTTGTGTACGTCAACATACACTAATTCGTAGTTATTCACAATTGACTAGGAAAAGTGTGATTAAATTTAAACAAATGGAACTCATCCAAAATGTTGGAATGGAAGATAACCTTCGGACGTCCAATGGTAATTGCGACATCCTCGCCATCCCTAGGACTGGAAGGAGCCTGAATCTGTTCTCCTGTCATGCTGTTCAGATTCAATTAGATGCTGACATCATAAAGTAAAATCAATAGTTCAAACTATTTCTTCAGAGAGCACATGCTTCATACTGGTCAAAACTTTCAGCTGCTTAACAAAAGGGATAAAATGCCAAGTTGTAGCTAACATAAGTAAAATTATAGAAGGATGGAGCGTACCTCTTGAGGCCCAAAATATTTACAAGAGAGTCAAAACCAAAAAGCTCTAGCTTTGAATCCCTTTGAGATCCACTGGATGTAGCATGATCATCAGAACGTTCTTGCATGCTTGGATCAATAGTTAGATTAGCACCAGGCTTAAGGTTCCTATCATATATATTAAAAAAAGGTAAGTTTACACATGTAGCAGCTGGACAACTTGCATTCTTCTAAATCCTCTGTTAATTGTTAATGACTAAAAGAACACATGAAAGGAAATTTTCTGTAGAAATTATGTCCAAGTCTGTCTCATGGAATGTGCAAATCAAACCAGCATGTACAATGACAAGATGTACATATTCATGAAGCAAATAAGTAAATAAATGTCAAGTAATATCCATTTCTTCAAAGCATACATGGGAGAACATATGCCATATGGCAACCATTTCCCAACCAAACTACCAAGCTCAAGATTTAGAATTGATATCAGAAAGAAAACAGTATCCTCTTCAAAAAGTAACAGGTGTGGCCTCCATAGATTGTATTGGTCAACTACAAAACTCTAAACCACAACAACATGCCTATAGTAGATCGACATAAAAGTACGACATTTGACATCACACGATAATATCAAATGACAGGATAAATTAGCTTGAACTCAAAACATCACCAAGATTTAAGTATTATATCAATAAAAAACAACCAGGATTATGACTAGTCCTGACTACTTCATAAGAGATGCCGACCAGCAGTACTCATGTGACAACCATATATCCTCAAAACCAAAGAGACAACCATATATCAATATCACCGCAAAATTTCAAAGGTGTTGACAATGACATTACAATTGCAGGTATACCACAAACAAATTGAACTCATGTGAAATTCAAAAGGCTGCTCTAATGCCCAGAGCTCTAAATATAAGCAGCAACCCCAAAAGGCTATAAGCCTAAGATAGCAGTGCCAAACTGCCAACTCTCCGGCATTCCACAACCGGTATGTAGTTAAGATTAACTCCCCATATGTTTCACACTGCCTCTCATCGGTTCCTACCACCAACACTACCCTCCGATTGATCAGTTGAACACTCCATTTGGCTTAATAACGCACGGCCAAGACAATGCACGCGCGGATTTGCAGCAACTATGCTACAGATTCACGCGGAAGTGTACTCCCTACTCGATCATACGAGTTGCGCAACAGACCAAACAAAAAATGCTCGCGAAATCCACAAATGTGAAGCGAAGTCTGCATCACCTTGGCGGCTGGGGCGTCACGGCAACGGCGGCGGAGGCGGAGGCGGAGGAGCCAGGATCCATGGAGGTCATCTGGATGACAGAGCGGTCGTTCGAGCCCACCGACCGGTACCGCCGCCCGTTCGGCGGCGCGGGCACCGGCAGCGCGTCGTCGGCGCCCTCGATCTCCCCGTTTTCCATCTCTCAGAGCAGCTTCAGCACACATGGAAAGAGCACGTGGTGAGATGTAGGGTTTAGAGTCACGTCGAACCGCTCCACGCACCCAGCCTCGGATCCAGATCCACGCCATGCCTACTAGCGGGAGGAGCGGGGCGAGGTCACTGGTTGCTTACCAGGTATGAGGGGGAGGTGGTGGTGCGATGGTGATGGCGGTGGAGGAGGAGGAGGGGTCGTCGCCGGCGGCGGCGAGACGGGGAGGAGGACGGCACGGGGAAGGTGGGCAACGGCCAGTGTGTGGAAAGATACGAAATTGGTTTACTTCGCCAGATCGCCTATCATTTTTGCACCTTTTTTTTTTTTGCTGAGGACACGACTTTTCGAACCCGGAGGATTCGATTCGATTGCTTCTTCGCGAGGTTCTTGCGTTTTGACTTTGACCTTCTAGAAATGCTGCAAAAGTGACTACGTGAATCCTACTCGATATGGCAACGGAATGTGAATCGAGAAATCATCGGAAATGACAATGGAATATACGCTGAGAAATAATCATCTGTAAGCTCGAATATGGAATATGGATACGTATGACACCTCCGTGGATCACCTTACCTGTCATCGAGGATTATAAGGGCTCATTTCTTCGAATTAGCATTTTTTTTTAAAAAAAAAGAAAACTAGCAATTTTTTAGGCTCTTGTATGCTTTGAGATTTATAATATAATCTGGTTATAGGATTCACCAAGCCTAACTCTAAATTCTCAATGTGGTCAATGGCTTGTTGGTATGTTGTGCCCAATGGTGACATCGTGATAGCGGTGGTGCCATAATTTTAGTGAGGTTGCCAAAAGATTGGGTTAATAACGATGAGTTAGTAGGGGTGGAGACATAATAACGTTTAACAAAGCTAAACACAATCAACTATGCCCTTGGAGTTGGGGGTAGTATTAGCACAAGAAGGTAAGGCTACGGATAAGGGAAGAGAAGGGGGAATGAGAGCAAATTAGGGTGGGCAATGGAGCAAATCTAAGGATAACATATGGCTCAAAATTACAATTGATTTATCGAGAAAAAATTTATTAGCACTACTTACGTGGACCTTTGTTTTTGGTATTAATTATTTGTCACTTGTTGCATCACGGACATATTAGTCCCGATGCCATTTGTTAGTGAGACAACAGGATGATAATATCTGAAGTGCACCTCTTAAGGGTGACAAGTTGTCACTGACACATTGGTACCGATGCCATATGTTAGCGAGACAATAGGATGGTAACTTCTGAAGTGCATCTCTTTAGAGTGATAAGTCATCAATTTTTCTTTTTTTAAGAACTTTCTATGTAATTTTCCTTTTTAGTAAATACCTAGGCTCAATCTACCTTAGCACCTTCATGATGCCGTTGATAGTACACACAAGCTCACAGTTATTTCTAGTTTTGTTTCTAGAGAGATATCAACGTTCGCAAAAGAGAGAGGTCACACACTTTTTTAATAGTAAGAATCCACGAACTTACAAATAGTAAATACTAGCAGTACGTAAAAGAATTGCACGTGAGCTGTTGCGGCGATGGGTACGCAACAAAAAATTAGGTGCCTTATGTTGTGTTTGGTCCATGGACAAGGAGTGGATAGGATGATTCTATCTAACTTTTGATATTATCTTTGTATTTAGTTGAGTAGATAAAATCAACTTATCCTGAATGTACTCATCCACGAGTGGAATATTCACTCAAGATCCTTGATGGTGCGATATGGCAAAAACACCCGACGAGCTCGTCCATCACATGACCGCACATGAGCTCGAGCCATTGATTCGGTCACCACTTGAGCGGCGAGAGGAGAAGAAAATGGGAGGGTACCAATGAGGGGAAGGAGCACTACCGAGGTCGCCACCAAGCTTTAGACCTAGAGGCCGCGAGCAGCAAGGAAGAAGAAGCACGGGTGGGCGCGCACGGCGGTGGAAAGAAGTAGCATGAGTAGGCATGGGTTGTGTTGCAGATCTGTGTTAGCTACATCAGAGGACGAGTTGGAGGCGGTGGAACGGGCGGTGGCAAGGCTGTCTTCTAAAGGATGAGTTGGGAGGGGTGAGAGTGAGAGAGATTTTATATGGTTGAGGAAAATGGGTTGAGATCCGTTAGATCTTGATCCAACGGTCCAAGAGAGAGAAGGTATTTATGGGTATTTTCATCCTCTGGTTACCACAACCAATCCCATCCCATCCTATTCCTCCAACCAAACACCAATTTATACTATCCCAGATCATCCCGTCCTTCTCAACCAAACAAATTTGGGACCATCCCATCCCTCAACCAAATTGCCTGCTCGTAGGGGCAAAGGCACCGCCCAACGAGCCTGAGTGGCTACTCAGGCTCACCGGTGATGAGCAATGGAGGATGTAGAGCATCCCACCGGCGCCAAAATACCACCATGGGCGAGTTCCTGGGCAAGCATCGTGGAGCCTGAGCAGCTGGGTCGTTACATGGGCCAACCCTACGGGACATCATGCAGTCCATACATCATACACCCGATGCCCTCCATCCTGAAGCAATCGATCCCCAATTCAACATTCCCATTCGGCCGATCCCCTGCTTCCCTCCCCCTTAGATCTCACAAGCTGACAGGCGATAGCCAGTGCAAGCGGCACGTGGGGCAACAATTGGCAAGGCCGCAAGGGAAGGCATCCAATAGCTAATAGCTAAGTAGCAATGGTCAAGGAGGCAGTTGGGCGAGCAAGCGGCCAAGTGCCGCAAGACGGCAACAGCAAGGGGCCAGCTAGGGCCAAGGCCCAAGGGGTGGCACTACGACAGCTATAGCTCGTAGGCAGCCAGCAGGGGCGCAAGTTTGATAGGCGACAGGGGCACCGCTACCTAGGGCTTAGGGAGAGATCGAGAGAGAAAGGTATGAGCCTATGGGAATTAAGGAGAACTAGTGAATCACTAGTTTACTATATTATCAATATGTCATGCTCCTCCTTTCTTTATCTTCTGATCTTCTTCTTGTCATATTTTTGTGGTTATCTATTACAGATACACTAAGGCTCTCAGGAGAAACATGAAGAATTGATTGGTTGACTCAATTGAGTAAGTAGTTGATGTCTTGATGAATGATGATCACTGATCAGTGATAGATCATAGATTTATAGTCATATATATGATATTTGTGAATTGCGAATTGTGATACACTGATTCATAGTCATTGTCATAGATATGACATGATATTTTGGGGTAAGAGATCGATTGATTCGTCCTGACAGTGCCAATCTATTTTCCTAAAATATTGAATAGTTGAATTGTTAAATTTCAGAAATGAGGATGTTTTTTGTTGATACGAAAAGTCTCGAAAATAATGGAACTCACGGAAGCACAAGTTTAGCACAACCGCAAGTCTCACAAGCACAAGGTACTTGAGACTTACATTCTTCATGTGAGAAAGCATGCTACCTTTGGTACTTATAAAGATCTCACAAGTTTGGCTACAAAGATGGTTGAAACTCAAAAATATTTGGTCTTTCCATTGTTTACAAACTCATTGAGTTAGCATTTCTATTGCCAATGTCAACGATATCTGTTGAAAGTCTTTTTAGCAATGAAAATTATCAAGTCTAAATTGTGAAACAAGATCATCGATGATTGGTTCAATGACTTTATGGTGCACTACACCGAGAGGGAGTTATTTAAAACACTTTCCGATGTTACCATTGCCCGATGGTTTCAAGCCATAAAGACTCGAAAAATGAATTTGCCTCGTAGACATGGTTAGCACATTTGTTATTTGTGGTATGTTCTATTATCTTCAATGTGAATACATTACAATGTTATACGATATTCTAATCTATATATCTTTATTTTATAGAATCTCTTTTGGGTGTGTCATTGGTAGTGTCATAACAAGGCTCTTGTTACCAAATCTTCTTATTTTTTATCTATCCAATTAACATGTGTATTGGATTATGCTTTTAGTTTAAAAATATTATGGTTATCAACTTTGCTTGTATGTATGTATGTATGTATGTATGTATGTATGTATGTATGTATGTATGTATGTATGTATGTAAGTATATGTTTGTATGTATGTATTGATTTGTTCGTGCTTATTGCCTATGGTTAAGTTCGTCCAGGCTTCGAAATTATCTTAACTCCGCTCCTGCCTGATCGGACAATTCCAACCCATCCCATCCAAAAAAAAAAGACAATCCCATCCCATCTCATCTCTCCAACCAAACACTATCTAAGCACTGTCATTTGCTACCTTTTCTCTGTAAAGTATGATTTATAACGTTCGTATACTGCATATGATCTATTTCTTACTTTCGTATACTGCATGTTGATGTGTCTACTAGAATACATGCTTTGCTACATGGTCGCATGTTTACAACATCACAAGATTGGTACTGAAAGGCCAAATGGTTGCTAGTTTCTACACAACTAGCACTGTAGCATGGTAAACAAACCAGCTTCAGGCATTTCTCCGTCTCTCTCACGGGGGTCGGAAGGTTTTCGAGCTTCCTTTAGCATCCCAATTCGTGAAGAGTTGAGATGTACCACATGAGGGTGACCCTAGCTTTCTTTTTTTAGCATTCTCATTTCGTGTAGTAGATCGCTTGGGACTTGTCCATTGCACAATTCAGACGGTTCTGGACGTTTCTTTTGATGTTTTAGAAGCTTATTTTTGGGGGTTTTCTTCCTGTTTGACATGATTTGACCAGCACTGCACACAAATTCTTCCTCTTCCTTTCACATCTTTCTTTCTCTTCGTCCCGTTCTGCTCATTTCGACTTCAGCTTCTGACTTTTAGCTTAGTTCACTATTCTTTGATTTCGTCTTTTTTCTAACTTTCTAGCTTTTTTGGCTTTTCTTATTTTACGTATTCATTTGTATTGTCCGTAATGGGCTAACATGTTTTTTATTTTTAATTTTTTAAATTTAATTATGTCAAAAAAACCACCAATAGCTACAGTGCAAAATAGTGTTCACCAAGCCACTAGGCACTAGTCGGGTGGCAGATCGGCGCCTAGCACGCCTAGGTAGGAAAAATCGGCTAGGCGAGTAAGGCGGGAGAGTGGCACCTAGCGCTTATGCACCACCTAGGCGGCCGTCTCGGGGAACAGAGGTGTAAAATAAGCCATAAGCCACCAAAAAAGCTCAAATGAGTAGCTCTGCTCATTTTGGTTTTAGCTTATGACTTTTGATTTCTAGTTCACTATTCCTTAATTTCGTCTTTTTCTAGTTTTTTGGCTTTTTTTCCTGTATTCTTTTTGCATTGTTTTTTCTATTTTTTTTAAATTTAATTACATTAAAAAAATTACTAGTAGTTACAGTATAAAATAAACCAACTACACTAAAAAAATCATAAGCTAAAAAAAGTCAAGTTGAGCAGGATTGACAAGAAAAAAACCCAAGCAACTCTCTCTCTCTGCAAAGTTCACTCGACAAAGAATACTAGTAAGAAGATCGGAGATGGCATGTGAAGAGAACAGAGCTTCGCAGAGCGGCGACGAGGTATGCCTCCCGTGCTCGCAGCTCTTCAGTGCTGAGCTTCTCTTCTTCTGAGCTGATGAGTCACAGTGCGAGTCTAGTTCTTCAGGAGTGCTTACTAGAAATTCTAGCCTATATGCCAAGAAAGTGTTCATTCTTTCACGTGTGGCATCCGAGAAGAGAAATCTTCCGCGCGAATATAACTTACAGTTGCAAATGATTATATAACTGCACTATGTCCAAAGGACAAGGGTCGGCATTTGATATATAGTCTGCAAAGTTGCAAGAAGTGTAGTATTTTCAGATTGAGTATGATAGAACAAGAACTCTTATGATCAATAAATTAACAACTACTTTCCTTATTCCCCTTAATATTTCTCCTTCATAAGAAAGTCATAGTTCCATGTAAATTTGGTAGACTTTAACAAGTATGCCTATTGGAAGAACAAGGTTAACGTTCTTTCTGGCACGTCTTGTTATGTGCATGCCGATGTAAGCACATTCTATAACTATTTGAAATAATCGAAACAAGACTTGACTTAATTTCATCTGAATGTTTCTGGTGCGTTTACTCCTGCGCAACAAGGACAATGGGTACAAATTTACCTAATTTGCGCTGGAAATGTGTCGAATTTTAGAAGTACTACCTGCACCATTTCTCAATGGGAAATTTTACCATCCTTGAGGGGGAAGAGGTACCAAATTTAAGCCGTTGATCACACTGATCGAACGGCTGAGATTTGGCAGTACCTAGTGGTACCGGACGCGAGGTACCAAGAGGTACAAGGTACCAAGAGGTACCAAATTTTGAGCCGTTGATCACACTGATTGAACGGCTGGATCTAATTTGGTACCTCTTGGTACCTTGTACCTCTTGGTACCTCCTCAAGGATAGGAAAACTGCTCTTTCTCAATCTAATCAAGGTGTCGACGATGATTATTAGTTCACTTTTGAATAATTGTAAGGCTGTGGAGATATCGATCTTCCGATGCAGAGTGGGAAATTGTGGCCTAACCTTCTAGGAAACAAATACAACATGCAGACAAACTCGCAGCAATACAGGTAGCACATACATATCTCGGGTGGTCAGCAAATTACCAAGCTGGAAAGACAAACTTCTCTCCTCGGGTGGTCGACTCGTCTTAGTCAAGCATGTGCTCTCCGCTACACCGTTGTATCACCTTCTCTCACTCTCACTCGACCTTCCTGTCTAGGCAACCAGGGCCATTGACAAGCGCCGAAGGGACTTTCTTTGGAAAGGTACATACGCAGTACGCAATGGACATTGCTTGGTTGCGTGGAACATAGTGTATAGGCCTTTACCTCTTAGTGGGTTAGACCTTAAGCTCATGGGGTACGCCTTGAGACTGCGGTGGCTCTGGTGGTAAAGAACAGATCCCTCACGCACATGGACTAGTCTTCAATCCTCCATTGATCTAGTCATTCAACATATGTTCAATGCTGCAACAGAAGTGAGGATTGGAGACTGGCAGAATACACTCTTTTGGATGGACAAATGGATAGATGAAAATTCTATTGAATTTTGTTGGCCTACCCTTTGGAACCTTGTTCCACCAAGCGCTAGGAGATCGACTACTGTCGCCCAGGCCGTCAATCTCAACACTTGGATCAGGGACATTTCCGGGGCACTAACCGCCGAGGCTTTCGCTCAATACTTCCACCTGTGGCTTCAAGTCCACTCCGTAAACTTGCAGCCACAAACTCCTGACAAGGTGGTTTGGAGGCTAAGTTCTTCACAAGAATACTCAACAAAATCAGCCTATAGCACATTCTTCATTGGGGGAACCCTTTTCCCTAGCTACAAGCAAATTTGGAAGAGTGCAGCGCCGTTGAAATGCAAATTCTTCATGTGGCTAGCAGTCAACGATCGATGCTGGACGTCTGACCGCCTTGTGCGTCGAGGATCGCCTGTGCAGCCAGTTTGCGCCTTCTGCAATCACTATCGCGAAAGCATTAACCATCTACTACTGCACTGCCTGTGGGTGAAACAAGCATATGTCAAACTATTCAGCATCCTCACTCCTTACCAGGCCTTGCAAACCAGCATGACACATTCTTGGGTCAAGGTGGCGGACATGTTTACCCAGAGCCAATAGAAAGGGTTTCGACTCAGTTGTCATATTCTTCTGTTGGACCATCTGGAGGGAGCAAAACGCCCGCATCTTCGATAATTCGACCCGAGAGGTCTCTACCCTCATGAAAGACCTCCTCAACAAACTTGCTTGCTGGCGCCGAGCCGGCGTAGGGTCGCTTCCGCTCGCCCAGAGAGTACCCCCTTTAGTCCCCTAGTGTTGCATATACAGCGTTGCTTCTAAAATTTCGTATGTGCTGAGTTTACTTGGTAGGAGGCCAGCACATGCATCCATATTGTTATCCTTTTGCATCTCGGTGTCAACCTTTTATCTATCTTAATGCAACGGCGTGCAATTCTTTTGCGCGTTCCATAAAAAAAGGGTAGCACATCCATATCTTGGAACGCTTTAAATAAAAAAGAAAGGAAAAAGATAACTATTTGACAACTCCTAGCGTGCTAAATGTAGCCATAATTATACTATGAAGGACCACAAGAAAATTTTTCACTGAGACATCCTTTTCAGATCAAGTCACTGAGACATCCTTTTCAGATCAAGTCATATGAACTAAAGTACATACCAGTGTAGATCAAGAAACAAATGTTTGTTTTTTGAGAATTATATTATAACTCTAGTAAGCGGTACTTGATGTGATGTTCAACTAACTAGCTTCCAAGCTTGGCAAAGTTGCAAAGATTTATCTTCTTCTCCTATCACTATCTGCATATGCAAGTACTGAGTTTTCGAGGGAGTGTGTGCCTCAGTTTTCGAGTGAGTGTGTGCATTTGTTGCAGGCATCTTTGCAGAAGAAGTACGGAGGAATTCCTTCGAAGAAACCACTTATCAGTAAGCTAAAGTTGCACTCAAAGTTAAGTACACATCATCTTGATTCCATATGCAAGAAAGAATAGATCGAGTCGAAGGTGGCATTGCTTTTTTAGGGAACGTGCACAAGACTTGCACGCCCGTTGCATTGAGTAAGAAAAGAAGCATCACAAGACACCAGGAAACCCAGCGTTCAAGATACAAACCGAAAACAAGGAAGAAGGAAGGAAACGAAAAAAAAGAAGAGCAGAACCAAAACACACTGGCAGGCACCATGGACTGAAGGGTGCCCGAAGGCGACACAGCACGGCTGCAGGAGGGGAACTATGCGGATATTCTCAGAGGAACCGGCAGCAGACCCCCGCCCACAAGGCACCAACTGTCAAGCTCTTGTAATGGTTTTCCCAGAATGGTTTGCATCTTCGACGCAGAGTTATCGAAGATTCTGGAGTTACGCTCGTGCCAAATGATCCAGAAGAAGAGAATTATGAATTATGATTGAATCAAATCCCTTCCTTTGTTCTTTTGGTAGACAGGCTTCTCGCAGGATGAACCACCAATCAATTACACGGCCATTCGGAAGGTGCAAGGATTGTTGAATGCCGACAATACCGAAAATACGCAAGACAATCATATGTGCCTTCGACCTGCAAAAAATTGTCATTGCTATTTCGCAAACGTTCTTCAGGACCATTGCAATTTCGACTCTGCTGATTGGGTCGTGGACAAGGTGATGGATCAAATCGAACTGTTTCCAAGGAATGAAGAGATGAGCAATTCATTGTGTAGTTCTTCGCAATCTTACTCTGAGACATTGTCGTCTGTATTCCTGCAGCTAGGTCCAAGTAGGGACGCAAAAAGCGCAGTTGATCATGAGCCAGCCCAAGTCGCAGGTAAACTAAATGATAAATCGTGACACAGGAAGGCACTCCGTTATCTGATTTCTTTATGCCATGATATATGAAACCTTCAACGAAACCACAGCTCGAGGCACGCGAATTCTAATTTGTTAAAAAGTTGCCCTGAAAAGCTGATGCATAAATATACTTCAGGGATTTCCCAAGCCCTCTTTTCATGAAAAGTTGAACACCATGTCGATCCAACCTTAATGAAGATGTACATATAGGCATTTGCTAGAAGAAACATTTGAAGTCCAATCTCTTCTTTGTTTTTGTTTAGAAATAGAGGACTTTTACCATCCTTGAGGAGGTACCAGGTACTAGGAGGTACCATTGTATATCCAGCTATTGATTTAAAAGGGGTAGGATTGGTATTAGTAATTTTTGTGCGCGGTATGCTGTTGTTCTCCCGTGTCGCTCAAGCTACCTTCTCTGCACCACGCCAGGCCACCTAAGCATTCAGTGTGGCCTCGCAAATTGATTCTAGCCATTCATTTTCCTTCTTGTTACATGTTTAATCCGCTTATCAACAGAACATGCATGCGGCACTACGAGTTTGTGCAACCGAACTAACAAATTATCTCATATTCCAGTATTCCACTTACTTCGACATATTCCACTATGTTACAAAACGCTAACTGATTCAAGTGCTCATGAATCGGCAGATTTTGCATGCATATGTAAGGTATATATGACGTTCAAAAGTCACTTTTATATTTTTGCTAAGGCATGATTAACCCGCTATGTTCTATCACCGTGAAAAAACACCCATTGTGTTAGTAATTTTTAACACTGCATTCACATAAACTCTTTCAGCATATCAATGCACCTTACAATCTTACATATACATGAACAAATAGCCTCACAACATTGCCGCCTCCTCTTTTCCCTCTTTTGACATGGTTAGTCCACTGGAAGAAAAAGAAGAACGAACAACATGCATGCGGTAGGAACTTGTGGAGCTCAAGACATATTGCATTGTTTACAAAATAAAAAACTGATTCCAGCACACATCAACATTTTTTTTGGTCTTGAGGATGGATGCATCAACATGATGTGGCATATGAGGTCCCAGGGCATTCTAGCTGGAAAAAATGGCAATAACTGTTTAATTTCATTTCAGATCAGTTAACATAAAAATGGAGCAGCACAATGAATTTGACAACAAATCAACAAACCGCACCTACTTCTAATGGCCTAAATCTCACAGCGAAAACTTGAATTGAGAGTAAGGAGCGATTGGCGATTTCCTAGTGGAGAAGGTGAGGTTGTGCGTGGGATAGGCAGCAGTGGCCGCATGCGGGAGATAGAGTGCGGAACTGCGGACGGAGAAGGGAAATCACCGGCGATGTAGCAGGGAAGGAGAGACAAAACCAGGGTGTTGCAGCAAGAAATCGGCGGCTGCGATTTAGGGTTCGTCGAGCTCAGGATTCCATTAGTTTGAAGGATCGGTGGCGCCGACGGATCAGGAGGTCAAGCCAGCAGATCGGGAGGTCAAGTCGGCAGGGAGCACCTAGGTGGCGGCCGGAGCTTCTCTCGTCAGGCATAGCAGGCGGTGAGCACCGGAATGACAAGGGATTCCAGCGAGATGATTGAGGTGATATGCGAAAAGACAAAATTACCCCTCCACTCAAGTGACCCGTGCGGGCTGAGGGCAGGTACTGGTGGGACTAACTACCGGTACCGACTTATATCAGCCATCCGATCGAGGAAGATCAACGGCTTAAATTTGGTACCTCCTTACTCTCAAGGATGGTAAAATTACTCTTAGAAATAATTTGGACTCGTCGAGTTGTAACTGTGCACTAACATGTTTATCTCTGAAAGCGCACGCCGTACCATCAGCTGCCACCTCGGAGGCCTGCTTTCAGATCGGACGGAGCAGAATAGACCAGAAGGCTACAACCTTTTCATGAATGTTCATGTAAATCATGGGCGACTGAGGCCCTGCTTAAAAGGGCTTATTTTGAGTGGCTTTTAGCTGAAAATCACTGTAGCTGACTAAAAAAACACTGTAGTTGACGGCGGCTTATTTGACGTAATTAAATTTTAAAAAATTTAAAAATAGAAAAAACAGGTTAACCCGTCACAGACAATACAAACGAATACGGGAAAAAATAGAACCGATAAAAAAGCTAAAAAAAAGTCAAAAATCAAAAAAATACGAAATTGTTGAATAGTGAAAAATAAGCCAGAAGCCTAAGTAGAAACGAGCTGATTTATCAAAAATAAGAAAAGAGGTAATAATGCCAATTATTCCATGGTCTTGGCATTGCAAGGCTGGGAGATTGTGACAAGGCAATCTTTCTGTAGATGTTGATGTACTTGACAAAAAAGAAATCGGAAATTGTTTCAGTTGAGTTGAGCATATATGTGGTTATATTGGATTTTAGGTTTGTGCATAGTTTTTTTTTTAAAAGAAGGGTTCGCATATGGTCAGTGCCATTTCCAACTCCGTTTGATTTGTTGGCCATTTTCACGACTGCACATCTCTCTTGGACACATGCAAACCTTCAAATCTAGCCGAAGTGTAGCATGTAGGTTGGCAGCATATGTATAACCAGAACTGATGTCCACATCAACAAGCGCGCCGCAATCCCTTCCCAAGAGTGATGCGAAGAAACATATATGATGACCACATGAAGCCCCAAGGGTGATGTCAAGAAACATATATGATGACCACGTGAAGCCTAAAGTTCTAGAAAGCTAAAAAGAGTGTTCTCTTTGTTGGATATATAGTCAATTTTTGGCATATTTTAATCCAGAAATTTAGCATATAAAACATGACATACAAAGATATGAGTGATTCAATGATGATATATTCATATTCGCTAATGAACAAGCTAACAGCTGCACCTATTAACATATTCATAGCGCACAGAAACAAATATACCAGAGAGGTTTTAAGGTAATACCCTCGGGCGGGGCCAGTGTCGGTGACACCGGAGGCGCCGTTACCATCAGTCGACATGATGGCCTGTTCGATGTAGTCGATCTAGGCGTGATGCAGGACGAGGCGTGATGCAGGAAGATGTTCGCCGTGCAGTGTCGCAAACAGTTCACCACCAGATTGAGCAGTCGCGCCAATGCGCTCCCCAAAAACTTGATCGCCCGTCTACCCGTGCAGGTACGCAAACGGACGGAGTTCCGGAGGCCTACTCGCCCAGAAACTTGTGCGCGCAAGGTTCTGGACCGGAGATTGCAGAGAGCAGCAACAAAATAGAGGGATAGAGAACTGTACTTTCGTATGGAGAGAAGAGCCTTCTTATGCTGTTCTCTTGTAACAGCAAAAAATGAAGAGACTGGTAACAGCAGCCATTAGTCACTAGTAACAGCAACCATTACTCGAAAGTAACTGCAGCCATAATCCCTTACCGTTACTGCCAGCCATCAGTGCATTTCGTTTTTCGAATAGATAAAGAAAAACGCACCCGACACGCCTGCGCGCGTACGCACACGCACACGCACACACACCGGACCGCACGGCTCGGCTCGGCTCGGCGTGGCGTGGCGTGGCGAGGCGAGCGAGCGAGCGAGCGCGCGCGCGTGTAATGGCTCTCTCCAATTTCACAAGGGGGTTACCACGTTCCACCTTTAAAAGTGGTGTAACTCCCATTCAACTCTCCATATGGGACTAAACAGTTTTTCCATGTGGGCCTAGGAATTTCATTTGATTAATTGCTAAATTAAATGGACCAAGCCCAATTAATCCAACAATCCCCACCAAATTTCAAGGCACACGAGAAATACTCTCAGTTCTGCTGTTGTTTGATATACCAGTGTTTGGATGAAGACTGTTAAGTTGAACATCCATCTAGGAAAGGAGTTACACTCATCCACAACTGAACAATGGACTATGCCTTGAATTGACAGTTTTGTGCGAACAAGCTTTACCCAATTCCTTTACTAGTACTAGGCTGTCTAAAGCATCCCCTCTGGTTGGAGCGTATAAGTCATACTCCATGCCTATTCATGAGTATCTAGAGATCACCCAAATCTCATAGACTGTGACCAGCAGTCGAACTCATATAGGTGTGCTCCTTCTAAGATGTCCTGTAGGCCGACATCTCTGCTCTAAATAAGCCACTCGGATCACATTAAGGTAAAAACCAACCTGCCATACAGAATAGGAGAGAAGCGCATCATTGAAGAAATGAGCCCTGTAAAGGTCTCTCCTCCCAGTCAACCAACAACTTGTTTCACCATCCTACTTCACGGGATCTCCGATCACGTAGAACAGGTTACCACTGTGGTATGACTCATGTGGGTCTCAGGCCCATCTCACTCGATGCACTATCTATCATATTACGTGATAAACCCTTTGTAAATTGGTCTGCCAGATTCTTAGCTGTCTGGACATAGTCCAGTGCTATAACTCCGGAGTTTTTCAGCTTTCTGACAGACTTCAACCGCCTCTTAACATGCCTAGATGACTTCATGTTGTCCTTAGAACTGTTCACCTTGATAATTACAGTCTGATTATCACAGTTCATCAGGATAGCCGGTATCGGTTTTTCAACCACCAGCAGATCCATAAGGAGTTCACGAAGCCACTCAGCCTCAACAGTGGCGGTATCTAACGCTGTGAGTTCTGCTTCCATTGTTGACCTCGTTAAGATGGTCTGCTTGCAAGACTTCCAGGAAACAGCACCACCTCCAAGTGTGAACACATATCCACTCGTGGCTTTTATCTCATCAGCATCAGAAATCCAGTTTGAATCACTGTAGCCCTCCAGTACTTTTGGGTACCCAGCATAGTGAATTCGATAGCTCACGGTTGCCTTTAGATAGCGCATTACTCTCTCAAGAGCACGCCAATGATCATCTCCCGGATTTGAAACAAACCGGCTTAGCTTGCTCACAGCAAACGAGATGTCAGGCCTCGTAGCACTAGCTAAATACATCAATGAGCCAATGATCTGGGAGTATCTCAATTGATCCCTTGTTATTCTTCGATTTTTCCTTAATAACACACTAGGATCATAAGGAGTAGAAGCAGGCTTGCAGTCACTATAACTAAAGCGACTCAAGACCTTATCCACATAATGGGATTGCACGAGTGTAACCCCACCATCACTTTCTCTCAGTAGCTTAATGTTAAGAATCACATCAGCCACTCCCAAATCTTTGATCTCAAAATTCTTGGACAGAAAGTCCTTGACCTCCTCAATCACATTGAGGTTGGTCCCAAAAATCAGTATGTCATCAATATACAAGCACAAGATCACTCCTTCTCCCCCACCATAGCGATAGTACACACATTTGTCAGCTTCATTCACAACAAAGCCAGCAGATGTCAAAGTTTTGTCGAACTTCTCATGCCATTGCTTAGGTGCTTGCTTTAGGCCATACAAAGACTTTAACAAATTGCACACCTTTCCTTCTTGACCTTCTACCACAAACCCGTCTGGCTGATCCATATAAATCTCCTCCTCCAACTCTCCATTTAGGAAAGCTGTCTTAACGTCCATTTGATGAACAAGAAGACCATGAGAGGCAGCCAGGGCAAGTAGTACTCGAATTGTGGTCAGTCGGGCAACAGGTGAATAAGTATCAAAGAAGTCATCGCCTTCTTTCTGGGTATAACCCTTGGCCACAAGCCTTGCCTTGTACTTTTCAATTGTACCATCAGGCCTAAGCTTTTTCTTGAAAATCCATTTACATCCTACAGGTTTACACCCATAAGGACGGTCAACGACCTCCCAAGTTCCATTAGACATAATAGAGTCCATCTCACTCCGTACTGCTTCCTTCCAATAGTCAGCGTCAGGAGAAGAATATGCCTTTTCCATGGTTTTTGGAGTGTCATCCACGAGATATACAATGAAATCATCACCAAAAGACTTTGCAATCCTCTGTCTCTTACTCTTTCGAGTAACTTCATTGTTATCCTCTTCAGGATTTTCCATAGGCGTTTCCTCAACATGTTCTATCGGCACAAAGGAATCAAGGGAAATTATAGGTTCTTGACTAGATGAGCTAGGTACATCACATTTCATAGGAAATTCATTCTCAAAAAATGTAGCGTCTCTGGACTCTATGATTGTACCAACACGCATGTCAGGTACTCCAGTTTTTATAATTAAGAACCTATAACCCATGCTGTGCATAGCATAACCAAGAAATACACAATCTACGGTTTTTGGTCCAAGTTTGCGCTTCTTGACAATTGGCACGTTAACTTTGGCCAAACATCCCCAGGTGCGCCAGTATGAGAGAGTCAACTTCTTCTTTTCCCATTCCTCGAATGGTGTTACTTCTTTATTCTTTGTAGGAACTCTATTCAGGACATGACACGCGGTCAATATAGCCTCACCCCACCATTCCTTAGAAAGTCCCGCAGTGTCTAACATGGCGTTAACCAAATCAGTTAGAGTGCGATTCTTTCTTTCGGCAACCCCGTTTGACTCGGGAGAATAGGGAGGCGTCCTCTCATGAATAATTCCATGTTCCTCGCAGAACAAAGTAAACTCATTTGAAAAATACTCTCCCCCACGATCAGACCTTACCCGCTTGATTTTCCTCTCAAGTTGGTTTTCTACCTCAGCTTTATAGATCTTAAAGTAATCCAACGCTTCATCTTTTGTTTTTAATAAGTACACGTAGCAAAATCTAGTGCAATCATCTATAAGCGTCATGAAGTATTTCTTTCCACCTTTAGTCAACACGCCATTCATCTCGCATAAATCAGAATGAATGAGTTCTAACGGTGCCAAATTCCTCGCCTCTTTTGCTGCCTTGTGAGGCTTGCGAGGTTGTTTCGATTGAACACACGCATGGCACTTAGAACCTTTGACCAAAGTGAATTTCGGGATTAAACTCATATTAGCTAAGCGCGTCATACACCCAAAATTAACATGACAAAGTCGTGAATGCCAAACATTAGACTCATCATCATCATTACACACATGGTTCACAATTTTATTACAGGAATCCATCAAAGAAAAACGGAACAAACCTCCGCTCTCATAGCCTTTACCAACAAATGTTCCATACTTAGACACGACACATTTATTGGACTCAAAAGCAAGCCTAAAACTATCTCTACATAGTAGAGATCCGCTAACGAGATTCTTCTTTATGGAGGGGACATGCTGCACGTTCTTCAACTGCACGGTCTTTCCCGAAGTAAACTTCAGATCGACCGTACCAACACCATGAACAGCTGCATGCGAACCGTTCCCCATCAACAAGGAGCAACCTCGACCGACCTGATAAGATGAAAACAAGGAAATATCAGCACAAACATGAATATTAGCACCAGTGTCAACCCACCACTCAGGTGATTGACAAACAGAAAGAACTGTAGGTAAATAATTACCGTACCCCGATGTTCCTCCAGCGTCACTAATAACCATGTTGGCAGACTTCTTCTGCTTATCCTTGCGATCTGGACAATCCTTAGCCCAATGGCCAGAATCACCGCACACAAAGCAGCTGCCCTTTCCTTTGCCTTTCTTCTTAAACTCAGTAGTAGCCTTGGGCTTGACAAAAGGCTTATTTTTCTTTTTGTTGTGGAAAGCCTGAGGATTCTTCTTCTGCACCAAATTGGCGCTAGAACCTCTCTCAGCAGCAACTTTCTTGCCACGAGTATCTTTTGCCCTCGCCTTCTCTTCAACACCAAGAGTGCCAATGAGATCAGTAACACTGAACTCTTGCCTCTTGTGCTTTAGAGAAGTAGCAAAATCCGACCAAGAGGGTGGTAACTTAGCGATAATACCGCCAGCCACAAACTTGTCCGGTAACTCGCACTTATTGTTCTCAAGCTCCTTTGCCAGCGCCTGAATCTCATGAGCTTGCTCTACTACAGAACGGTCATCGACCATCTTGTAGTCATAGAACTGCTCCATGACATACAGCTCACTGCCAGCATCGGAAACTCCGAACTTGGCCTCAAGTGCATTCCACATATCTTTGCCCGTAGGCAAATGCATGTACACATCCACAATGTTATCTGCCAGTATGTTGACAAGTGCACCTCGAAAAAAGTTATCCGCTACATTGAACTTGCGTTCATCCTCATCAGACAGAGGCTCAGCGGGCTTTCCTTGTGCAACATGAAAACATTCCATGGCAGTAAACCACAGGATCGCGCGTGCACGCCATCTCTTAAAATTTGAACCATCAAACGGAGGGTGTGGCTTAAGCGACGCAGCAAAGCCAACTACCGAAAAAGACCTATCAAGTTTTTGGATTGTTGGATATATAGTCAATTTTCGACATGATGGCCTGTTCGATGTAGTCGATCTAGGCGTGATGCAGGACGAGGCGTGATGCAGGAAGATGTTCGCCGTGCAGTGTCGTAAACAGTTCACCACCAGATTGAGCAGTCGCGCCAATGCGCTCCCCAAAAACTTGATCGCCCGTCTACCCGTGCAGGTACGCAAACGGACGGAGTTCCGGAGGCCTACTCGCCCAGAAACTTGTGCGCGCAAGGTTCTGGACCGGAGATTGCAGAGAACAGCAACAAAACAGAGGGAGAGAGAACTGTACTTTCGTATGGAGATAAGAGCCTTCTTATGCTGTTCTCTTGTAACAGCAAAAAATGAAGAGACTGGTAACTGCAGCCATTAGTCACTAGTAACAGCAACCATTACTCGAAAGTAACTGCAGCCATAATCCCTTACCGTTACTACCAGCTATCAGTGCATTTCGTTTTTCGAATAGATAAAGAAAAACGCGCTCGCACCCGACACGCCTGCGCGCACACGCACACGCACGCACGGCTCGGCTCGGCGTGGCGAGGCGAGGGAGCGAGCGAGCGCGCGCGCGTGTAATGGCTCTCTCCAATTTCACAAGGGGGTTACCACGTTCCACCTTTAAAAGTGGTGTAACTCCCATTCAACTCTCCATATGGGACTAAACAGTTTTTCCATGTAGGCCTAGGAATTTCATTTGATTAATTGCTAAATTAAATGGACCAAGCCCAATTAATCCAACACTCTTCGGCTGCAGCAACAGATGGCTTAGGATTGTGTTTTATGATTTTTATCTATAGCATGAGTATTTATGTGAATGAATCGAATGTTAATAAATCATTTTGAAACAACAACAAATAAATTATATCGTTTATTATTTGTTTAGAGAAAACCATAGGCTGAAAATATCAGTGCCTTTGGGAGCTACACTTGGCAACAAACTTTAGGAATAGACGATGAGATACCTAGGCCGTGCCCAGCATTTGCCGTTGGGAGCCACTGCCGGTGCGGTCGTACGTGCCTTGGTCTGCGCAAGCGCACCGCACGCCGTCCAGCGACAACGAGGCCGGCCGCCCGGTGCTTGCGGCGGTCTCCTCTCCTTCGCTTTCCCACCGCACCGGTGTCGCGTTCCGTGCAGAGGCGCCAGGCGCCCGGGCGTATGGCGAGTGCGAGCTCACGCATCGTCGGAAAGCCGAGGCACCAACTTTTTAGCTTTTGTTTTTAGTTTTTGGTTCCTTCGAAAGTAAAAAAAGTAAGCACTGTAATGAAACGGTTTCTTAAAACGAATTCTCTAAATAGCTTTCTGAGCCGAAAACTATATGCGATATTCACATCGATATTTCTAACGTCCGCCGCTGTCGTGTCGAACTGTACAAATAAAAACCATCAGCCGCGGCCCTAAAAGAACACCCCCTTTAGGGACCAATTAATTTTTCCCGTCCAAAAATCCGTGTTCTATAATGCTTCAAGAGCCTCTTGGTCTTGGTCATGGTTTTAGGTAGGCTCGGTTTGGCGGTTTTGAGGAGAAAATGCACCCACAAATCTGCAGATTTATTATTGCTAGCGTCGTACAGATTGGTGGCACAGCGGCACGGCTTAGATTTCGGGAGGGGGAGAAGAAGATCTGACCAGAGATTAAAGAGAGCAAATCACCACTAACCTGATGGATGGTTAGGTGATGACGAACGTACCTGGGTGTCCAGGAAGGCACACAGACAAAGTAGGTTTGGTGGTTGCATGCTTGCCACCTCTCATGGCAGGCAGTCAACGGTGAGCTCAACGGCATGCAAGGGTACATCAGTTCTACAAGCACAAGGAACCACATGTCTTCAGCTTTCACTCTTCAGGTTGAAGAGTCCCGGACTCAAAAAGTCCATGGCAATGTCATCCTTGCATGCTCTGCAAAAGTAGCATAAACGAGCGCCGGCATTGGAGGGTGGCATGTAAGTAAACATTGAATATTATCAAGATATGGATAAGTTAATTTTTGCTGTCTTTGTTTCAGTTGCATGTGACTGCTTGGTTGGTTCGAGTATTCAGATGGAATGGAACAGCACCAGAACTAAACCCGCATTGGAAGTTGAAACATTCTCTATGTTCACATGAAGGCTGAAAGAAAAACTTTCTGATGGTTTTCCATGTAACCGTGGCGCCTAGGTTGCGTGACACGTGTCTGACACGTCATATTATCAACACTAGTTATTTTTGTGCTACTACATAGCACTTTGGTGCCATGTCAGCTGATGTAGAAAGGGGGGAAATAAACTTTCCAAGCTTTTTTTATCAGTACACTTAATTATTTTTTAGCACAATTGTACAGCCGTATCGTTTGTGTGCCATGTGTACATATCGGCGCAACCTAGACTACAAACAGAAATGGAAGAACTTGTCAATCTTGGTAAAAGTACACACACTTTGACATGCATGTTCATTGGGAGCCCTGAACTGAAACATCAAAGTGATGTAATAGTCAATAGAACTAGGCCGCAACTAAACCAAAGCCTGTTTAGGTATGATTTATGCACACTTCACAGGAACAAGCCTAGGAGACAAGTGAGGAGTAGTTGGTTCTTGTATACCAAACACTGGGGCAAACCATCACAAACATCATTTTATAGCAAATCAAGCTACCAATCGTTTGCCAGTTCCAGGCCTTAAACTCCCAATGGTTCCTGCAACCACAATTCACAAGATATTTAGTATGCATCCTAAGTCCCCCAAGAGGCAAGTTATTGCCTTGGTGATGGTTGTTTAAGATAACCATAGTATAGATATTATAAGCTTATAGCCAGTTGCACTTACATAAGTTGCACTTGCATAAGTTGCACATATATAGATAGTGCAGGCTAGGTAAGAAGCATCAATGAAGCTGTGAGAGTAACAGATTCAGTTGCCATGGCTTCTTTCAGGCTGAGACATGTGTGTTTCGCAGTTGTGCTGCTCTCCATTGCCTTCTCCTGCTGCAGAGGTAAGTTAGCTTCACTTCACTTGCTCTCTGCTGACCTGTACCATAGCTTATTGAACACTTCTCTTTTGTTTTTCTTCGAACACTTTACTTCGGTTTTATTTGGAAGGGCTACACTCTTTGGATATATGAGGCTAAGCCTCTTTTATCCTGAGAAGCACGAGCCTCTCTCTCCCAGCTTCTCTGAAAAGCCAGCTTGTGAGGCTTTTTTTGTCAGAGATCTTGAGCCCTTTCAAATAAACCCTCCATTTGGTTGGTGCTCGAACTTGGCATAATTAATTGAATACATTTTTTGTTTGTTTGAACAATGCAGGACAAGGAGGAGGAGCAGGTGGTGGTGCAGCAGTGCCAGGAACACAGGATGCAATCCAGATTGTGGCACAAGCTGCTCTCTGCTTTGACAATAGATCGGTAATGATATCTTCTCCAGTGGCGGACCCAGAATCAAATTTTAGGGGGGGCTAGCAGGACATAATGTATAGAAGATAAACACACTAAACACAAAGCGAACTATATTTTGCAATCCAAAATCACACATAATTAGAATAGGAAAATAATACAAAATACAATAAAAATTGTACCTTGGTAATATATAATGCGTCTTCCAATGCCCATAAATATATGTAACCAGTTATCTGCACACTAAAATTAGCAAATTTAGTGATGAAATAAAAATTATTAGGTTATTAGGTTTGTGTTTTATACCTACAAAATCAGTAAATCACCATCACCACACCAGAATAGTAGAATACCAGATTCGGCTTGCAGCCTTGCCTTGACAGCTGTCGGCAATCGGCACTCGGGCTCGGCAACACCACAGCAATGGGCAATCGAATCACCGTCGGTCCACCGAATCCACAGCAATCAAAACGCATTAATGCTGTCTCGGCCGCAGCAAGCCAGCAATCGCCAGTTCCCCACTTCCCCTTCTCCCGTTCTCCGCCTCAGCGCCTCTCCAGTCTTCAGATCCACTCGACCACTCGATGTCTCGCCTTCTCCGCCTCGGCGCCTCTCCCTCCTTGGCTCCGCCCTGCGCCGCTGCGCCCTCCGATCGACCGACGACGGCCCGACCGGGCCTCCCTAGTACGGCCCCAGGCGGCCAGGCCCCCAGCCCCTCCCCTCCCAGCTCGACCGGGCCTCCCTCTCCTGTTGGCTGTTGCGCCTCAGAGGTTGGAGCTCGGCGAGATCTGGCCGCAGGCGGCCAGCCGGTCAGGCGGTCGGCTGCTCGCGGCTCGCCTGCTCCTGGCTCCTGCTCGGCGTGACGGCACTGCGGCAGCGGCGCTAGGCCGCAGCTCCCCAGATCTGGGCTAGGGCTAGGCGGCTGTTGCTGTGCTGTGCTAGGCGGCTGCAGCTCGCGGCTATTGTTGTGCTGTTGATGTGGATTCTGGGTATTTCTTGGTGGGCTTTGCTGCAATGTTTTCGGCCTTCACTTTGCTGCAATCTTGTATTCGGCCCAACTTTGTTGTAATGTTGATTATGTTGTATTGGCCCAACTTTGTTAGTTTGTTGTAATGTTGTTTTCGGCTGCACAAGGCTCTCCTTCACCGAGAGACCGCAGCTCCGGCCGGCGATGGGCGGTGGCTACTGGCGCTTGGCGGCGTGGCGCCCCAACCGGGGAGGGAGGGGGGGCTAGGGGGTATCCATGCTCCGGCCGGAGGTAGGGTGGGCGCCAGCCCCCCTTGACCCACCGGTCGGTCCGCCACTGATCTTCTCTACAGTCCTACTAATTCATCAGAAGAACTTCTCTCCAAAACCAAAGACTCTTACAGACAGAATCCATCAGATTAAAGTGCACATATGCATTAAACATGATTTGCACGAATCTTGGTGCGGGATCAAGCATCTCCCAGGTGGTCCCTTAATTAAGCTAGTATGAGCTCAAATCAAGTTTTCTGTTCCATTTGTCAGTGAACTGAGTTAAACCCTCGATATACCGGCGCTGAAACATCAAATGGTACAACAATATTACAAGATAAGCACAGCTTTCGACCGCCAGAAGCAACTCCCAGCTTGTACACTTTAATCTAGGCCTAAATTAAGATGTAGCTTTATCTAGGACGATGGTGATGCTGATAGTGTTTATCAATTTAGGCCGATGCACCTTGTGCAACAATCTATATCTAATAATCTACTGTTATTCAAAAAACTATTTTGTTCTTAATAATTCAATTTTTGCAGGGTTTGCTATATGCAGAACGTTCTATGAGTTGGTCTGTCCCAGATAATCTTTGTTTTGTCTTGAATTTAACATTTGAAATGATGCATGCATCGTTTGCACTTTCGTTCTTAATAATTTAGCAACCGAGTGGCATCCGCACTCAACTGAGGAAAGCAAAACGTTGCGTGGCATGCAGGTGATCAACGGGTGCCTGCAAGCGATGGGCGTCAACGTCACTGGCAACGGCGCGAACACGTCGGCAGGCAGCGGCGCCCCGGCGCCCGCCCCAGCACCGGCGGCTGCGGCGAACAGGTCGGCGGCGATCATCTGCAGCGGGCCGTGCTTCGGGCAGATGACCATGATGATGGGCTGCCTCAACGGCATCCTGGGTAACATCCAGGGCTACAGCCCCGGCCTCATGCAGGGCGTCCAGGCCGTCTTCCAGATGGCCTGCGGCAACCTCAACGGCCAGGGAGGCGGCGGCGGTGGCAGTGGTAGTACTGCTGGTGGTGGCATGAGCGGGGGAGCTACAAATGTTTCATCCAATGCTGGTAAGAGTGCTGAGTTTTATTTTTTTAGAAAAAGAGTGCTGAATTTTTAAATCGGCTTCCTGTCAAAAAGTAATGGAATTGCCTTAGGCCCGCTCATTCGGCTCGAGTTTTAGGTTTCTGGTTTATTTTTTACTATTTTTAAATTTTATTTTTTTGGTTTTTTGAGTTTTTTACTGGTTCTTTTTTCTGTATTCGTTTGTATTATCAGTAATAGGCTAACTTGTTTTTAATTTTTAATTTTTTTGATTTAGTTATATCAAATAAGTCGCTATCAGTTATAGTATAATTTTAATCAATTATAATATAATTTTAGTTATAAATCAATTTATTTCCACTCAATCAAACGGCACTTTAATTATTTGGATTTCTTTCATAAAAAAGACGTTATTACGAAGAGATACGAGTCACCAAACATTTGCGTCCATGTCTACTTGCAGGCTCACGCGTGGCGGTAAACAGTCGAAGCCAGCCAACCAGCAGCGCAGATGGGCCCACGGGCAGTCTCAGGGGCACCTGTTCCACGGCGCTAATAATCTGGGCTGGCACATGGCTTATGCTGTTCTAGCTTTGACGAAAGAGAGAGAGAGAGAAAGAAAGAAATTGTGACAAGTTACGTACGTTGCGGCAAGTTGTGATTTGTTTATTTCTCAAAAAGAAAAAAAGTAGCATGGTGGTGTTAATTCTTCCATCGGTGAAGATTTTATGTAACAACAATATGTGATTCCTATGTCCTGACGAATAATACGGCATATATTTTTGTGTTGTTTCAACTCTCAACTGTCGATGAACTGGCTGTGCTTGATTATTGTTCCTTTAAATTGGATCGGTTTTGTCGTACCCATAAATCTCATATTAATCCTACCAGATTTACACACACGCATATGTAAAATTGACTGCAAGAACAATACCAATAGATTCGTTATCCAAAGTATTTTTCGAAATACTACGATTAACGATAAAAGCCACACATTGAAGACTGCGATATCCAACACGAGCGTACTATGATATCATGTCAAAGTGGGTGCAAATCTCCTAGATTTGCGATACAAATCCACCGAGTGGATTTTTTCAAATCTAGACCATTCTTTCTTTACCATGGTATGGATTAAGCCATGTTAATTAGGATGGTACTTAATTCGCTCACCGCATTATTTTAGAAAGAAATTAAATAATTTGCCTTTTAGAATGTAACAGATGGATGGTTTGCCCTTTTCTTCCACAAACTTCATGTTTTTCCTATTGGAATGTGGATAATATTTTAATTCTAAATTTTTCTAGAAAACAAATACAATAAAAGATTAATGATACAATAAACAAAATTAATTGCAGGCAACTCATTGTACTTCAGAAAATACATAAGAAAAATATTATAACAAAGTCGATCGATTGCACGAACGACTTACAGTGGGGTTGATGAAGAAAAGGGAAGCAGCACAGAAATGAGTAGTCGTGAAAGTAGTCAACTTCAAGGAAGAAGCCAAGTGATCGTGCTGCCCAAAAACCTTATTTTTATCTTGTGCAGATTTTCTCCGCGGCAATGGTTCGGAGATCCCACTCTCCTGCCTTCTCGGTGCACATCAAGAAGAAAGGGCGATATGGTTGAGCAACTCGATGCCACAACGTAGCTATCTAGAGAGGATGTGGAAGAATGGACGAGGAATCATGTGTCTTCTCTTGGATGTCTCTAGGTTCTTTCAAGAACACTGCAATCACTCACTAGTAATTGCCACGATTAAACAAAATTAAAACACTGTTAATTGCATCATCAAACCACATAATGAAATTTATGCAATGTTTATCAGCTCCTGGACAGTTCAAAAAGGAGAGAGAAATATACGGTTCGTAAAAGGAAAGGTAGACTTGATTCATGATGCAACTGCTCACAAGTCGCAAGTCACAAGTTACACAATTTTCATATAAAAATGTGCGAATACATGCGCACATGTGTTTAGCCAAAGTCCTCGTTATGCCATCCCTGTATTATGTGTCACATGTTTCAACGTGTGGCAAGAACTCCACCTTAAAAATTGCCTTTTCTCCACTTGACTAGGTGATATGGTACTAAACTATGCATGCTTCGAAATTTCTAAAAGAAATAGGCCTCAACTCATAGGCCAATTACCAAAATTTCCTTCCGCAAGACAAGATTTATTTCAAGCAACAAAACTACATGTGTTCCACAAAAATATTGCTGGAGATGAATTTTGTTGTTCGCAAGTTGTGATTTGTTTATTTCGTAAAAAAAAGCACAGTGATATTAATTCTACCACCAGTGAAGATTTTATGTAACAGCAATATCTGATTCCTACGTCCTGATGAATAATTTAGCGTGCGCACGTGTGTGTGTGTATTCATGTTGTTTCAACTCTCACTTGTCGATGAACTGGCTGTGCTTGATTGTTCCTTTAAATCGGATCGGTTTTGTCGTACCCATAAGATCTCATATTAATCCTATCAGATTTACACGTACACATATGTAAAATTGACCGCATGAAAACAATACTAATACATACTATGATTAACAATAAAAGTCACGTGTTGGAGACTGCAACATCCAATACTAGCGTACTGTCATATCCATGTCAAAGTGGGTGCAAATCCCCTATATTTGTGACACAAATCCAGACCATTCTTTCTTTCCCATGGTATGGATTAAGCCACGTCAATTATGATGGTACTTCATTCACTCACCTCATTACTTTGGAAAGAAATTAACTTGCCTTTTAGATCATAAAAGAAGGACGGCTTGCCCTTTTCTTCCACAAATTTCATGTGTTTCCTTCTGCAAGACGACAGTTATTTCAAGCAACAAAACTTACATGTGTTCCACAAAATATTGTTGGAGATGAATTCCATTGATCCTAATTAAAGTGGAACTGAATATTGACATTAAGCATTTGCAAGTTGGGTTCGCAGGCTAGGTTGGAGTTCGACACAAGTGATGAATGAAGCATGGACTAGCATATGTGGAGATCATGTAGAAAGCTAGCAATGACAATGCATACCTAGATGTATCACTGATGGCTACATCGATGACAATTTTTATTTTGAACCGCCTATGATGTATCATAGACGGTTTATGTAAAGCACCATCTACGATAAGTAGATTATCACTGACGGTTCTTACCATCGGTTGCAACATAGACGATCACGCTAGTAAAACCATTCGAGTTAACTACGCTATAGCTTAATACTGACATATTCTGTAGAACAGTTTATGATGAGACGTCTAATATGACCTTGTCTTTAGTAGTGTACGCTTCAACATAAGTTTGTACATAAATTTGGCACGATCTCGTCAACAGAAAGTGTAACAACCTCAATTTCCAAATTCCAGCTTAAAATAATTATTTTACCCATTACTCATTTTTTGAGCCATTTCCTGAAATTTTCTGAATTTATAAAAGCTTTTCCTATTTCCCCCATACTAAAACCATTCTTACAGAATTAATGAAACCTTTTCAAAGTATGAAAATGTTTTACTTGAGTTTGAAATATTCTAGAATATCTCTCAATTTTTCTGAACTTTTTTTTAATCACAATTTGCTATTTTTCAAAGCCCAAAAACCTTTTCTAGAATTTTCTTCTTCTTCCTACATCACAAAAAATTATCTAGATTACAGTATGGGAACTGTCTGGCATAATATGAGAAAAAAATATGGATCAGATAGATAGTAAAACAACTTCCCATATTCAGTCCTGACCAGATCTGGCTCCAGACTAGGCGAGAATTACCCGCTTGAATTTTACCCATGATGCACTCGATTGTTCGGCAAAAACCCGTAAGTTAATTGGAGATAAAGTTTGATAGAAACCAAATCACGTGCCACATGGGAAGGAGAATTGCCAATGAAAAAAGTTGTGAGAAGGGCGAGGCCCACAAGTGACAAAAGAAGGGTGGGAGATAATGAACCAACACCATAACTACGATCTTTTTAAGCAGTAAAGATATATAAATAGTTATAAATGTACAATATTATTGGATATTTTAGAAATGGAGTTGTCTACATTTCGAGTGGCTAAAATTTTGCTCACTTTTCTCAACCCATTGATAAATATCTAACCACTCTCATCACTTCCTACGAATGACCCGCCCCACACCTCTAGAACAAAGACAACGAATTGTTTTTAACCTAGACAAAAAAAAAAATTAAGTTTGGTGAATCCCTACAAAATACAAAACCAAAAAAATTCTAACCTAGACTAAAAGTAAATTTAGGTGAACCCTACAAATATAAAAACAAATAGAACTAAAAACTATAGTAAAGTTGTACTAAAAGTGCACATTACTTAGCATTGCAATTTTAGGTTTAGTACCGTGCAATTTTAGGTAACTAAGAGATATGAAAATTTCAAGTGACCGAGAATTAGCAAACCCGTTTAGAAATTACTATAATGAAAGATCAATGTTTCAATAGTAGAAGTCATAGGGATAGATATTGAAGAACCAAAAGTTGGCTAATGGCCAGATGGCTAGGTGTGCACCCAACTCAGCAATGTTCTAAGTCCCTAACTTGGCGGTTGTGTCCACTGTTTAAAAGGAGTACATATACACATACGTGTTTAGTAGTAAAGCACGTGCTCACGCTCTATGAGGTCGTAGTGCCTCTAATAAATTTCTAGCGTGTGTAGTAGACATGTGTATCATATGTGTATTAGTGGTGGTGTGAGTATGATGTATGTTGATTGGGTGCGTCTCCCTACTCACCACGGGCAGAGTCCGGGGAGAGCCACCTTCCATCCAACGTTGCCTCTTCGCTTCAATCCCAGGAGCATTTGAACATATCCAACTACTGATAGAGAGAAACGATCACATTAGTACAAACAAACTATATTAGTCTTCATTCGAAGGAAGTGAGGAAGAGATCATATCAAAGGGGAGGAAGCCTTAGAGATATATACACAGGGATTTTACGTTTATCGGCTGCTTTGTATTCAGGGTATATATCCTCACATTGCGTGTCCACCATCATGAGCTGGGTGAAGGCATCCTCGTCGGTCATGTACCTCCCAAGCTTGATCATGAAGTCTGAATAATCGCAACGGCAGATTAATATCCCCACGGGAAAGGAATTCTCTAGGGTGAGACCCTCCCCAATCCGTCATTGATCTGGTGGTTCCACGCTAGATCAACAGCGAATGGGGAGCCTCACATGAGGCCCTTCTCCATCGCAGCAATCGATTAGTGCGACAGGAATCAAACAGAAACGGGGGTAGCAACCAAAATGTGACATCCCAAAATTTCAAATTATTTAATTTTATTTTTCTGGAATTTAAAATCTTTCTTTCATTTTTGCTCAGATTAAAAGATATTAAGTTTGGGAGAAATTGTGGTAAAAATGAATTTAGTTAATTTTATGTGAGTTCCTTGCATTTTGTTAGAGTTATAGGAATTTTCTGGGATTTGTTTGGATTTTTCTGCCTTTTCTAAGCTTTATTCTTCTTTCTCGGGTTTTCTGAAAATAAAAAATAAAAATAAAATACTTTTCTCTCTCCGGCCGACGCGTGGACGGATGGGATCCGCCAACGTCGCCGCCATCCGACCGCCGCTCAACCCCGCCTTCCCCCTCCTTGCGGCCGACACGTGGCTGGCCTGATTTCAGCCACGTTGCCTCGACCCATCTGACTCGTCCGCCGCCCCTTAATCCTTCCAGCCGTCCGATCCCTATCCACTCATCGCCCGCCGTCCCACTTCACTTATCCCCGCGGCCGCTCGATCTCTCCCTGGCTGCATGGCGCCATCCCTACCGCCCGCTTCTTCCCCCTCTCAGCCCCGTTGACACCTCGGCCCCACCTGTCACCCCTAACCTCCCCTCCGTCTTTCTCGCACGGGCGCCGCTGCCACGACCGTTGCGCCGCTCCGCCCTTCCCGGCCGCCACCTCCTCCTTTCGTGCGCCGCAACTTGTGCGCCCACCTTCCCCCTCTTTCCGCGCCCGTCGCCCACCTCCCACTTCCCCACTCGGGCCTATCCGCTGCAACCACCACCCACCTTCCCGATTCCTCCGACGAGGCATTCCGCCGCATCGGCCCCTCTCCAACCCTATAAAGACCCCAAGCACCGCTACCCCTCGCTCCACCTTGCTCTTGCCTCCAATCCCTCTCTCTGGTTTCCCATCGCCCCCGCCCTGTGCTCCCATCACCTCGGTCGCAGAAGCTTCTCCGGCGAGCAATTGCTGGCAAAGGAAGCCCCCTCAAGCCTCCCCGTCGGCACCTTCGTCATCCCCGAGCCGTCGCCATTCTCGGACGCCACTCCCCCAAGCTCAAGCACCGCCGGAGTGCTGTTCCCACTGACGACCGAACACCGCCGTCGTCCTTCACCTTCGCTTGCCACCTCCTTTCGCCGCTGAACCTCGAACCCAGAGTAAATAAAACCCCCCTTCCTCTTCTCTCTCTGTTGCGACCCTCGCCGGCCGCCGCCGCTTGCCGGAGCGCCGGCGACCATTGGTCCCCGAGCGCGGCCATAAACCGGCGAGCCATGTCAGCCGGCCAGCGCAAGTGGCAGCCGTGTGGCACCCCGTAGTCTGCCACGTCGGCGCCCGAGAGCCATGCCAGCGCCACCATTTGGACAACGCTGCATCAGCAGCCACTTCCCCCTTTGGCCCATGTGTCACCACGTGTCTTGCCACCGCCGCACTCAGGTCCACGTGGCAGCCACATGTGCTGACACGTCAGCACCCGAGATCTCCCAACCCACGTGGCAGCCACGTTAGCAGAACTGCCCAGTCATCAGCCACAGCAGTGCCATATCAGCCTCCCTGCCACCTCAGCATTTCCTTTGGTCCATGGACCTGGTCCATGTAGACCAGGGCCCACCTGTCAGTTAGTCCACCCCAGGGCTGGCGCCAGCATGACGCCATAATTCCATTTTCCAGTGGAAAAATAAATCGGCCAAAAATAAATCCCCTGCTGACGTCATAACTCTAATTTCCTCTAGAAAAATAATTCCAAAAAATCCAATTTATTCTCTTCTCTGATTTTAAACTTCCGAGAGCCCGTTCTCCTTCATCCTAACTCCGCTTGAGTCCATTCAAATTTCTAAATTCATCAAAAAATTTCTTCTATCCATTTTATATTTGAAGTTGTTTTGAATTTATTTTAAATTTATTTGAATTTAGTGGGTTATTTTCACGTGTAAACTACGACAATTCGGGAGATTTCTACAATGACGACTTCACCCTACTGCAGAGCAAGGCAAGTCACACACCTTGATCATGTTGATCCTAGTTTACAAATAAAGTTATGTTGTTTTAAATTATTCTGCATTCATATTTTTATTCAATGTATTTCAATTCAGTTTTAAATTTAGTTATTGCCTACTTCTTAATTCCTCCATTGACATTGAATTTCCTCGATACTTTGTCACTCTAGATTAAAACTCTAGTTAGTACACTAGTATGGCTAGAGAAGTTTTGTAGCAAATGCTCAGTCATGCATAGATATAATTTTAGGTTTGGGATACCTTGTTCACATAAAATGATAAGGCTTGCAAATGTATTCTTGACTTCGGTGAGTCAAGAAGGATTATAAAATTATTTCAAAACAAAATATAAAACCTGGTTTAGACCTAGGCTAATGGTTAGGTGGAGGGTGCAGGCATGCACTGTTGTTCGGAGACACAGTGTTGATTGTCGTGCATAGGGGGTATGTGGTTGAGCCTAAGTCAATTAAGTACCGGTCGGTGAGCTACTATTGCAAAACCCTATCGTACTACCACAAGGCTGGTATGAACAGTCCTGCCTGATTAATTTGCGGGTCTCAACCTGAGTCTCGTCGTAGATTGAAAGTGAGCGTGGCATAGGCCATGAGAAGTCTCACTCGGCTCAAGAGGGGGTCCTAGTCTGGTGGATTCCTTACTGGGGTGAAACCTTAGAGTTGGCTTGGCCAGGTTGAAGGCTTTGCATTGTAAAGGCCTTATCATGATCTTCTCGCCGCACACCTAAGAAAGTGTGTAACTCGTGTGGCAATCCGGGATGATCATGTCTTGTGGGTAAAGTTGTACAACCTCTACAGAGTGTATAATCTATCCTGGATAGCCGTGCCCATGGTCATGGGCAAGCTGAGTAAAGTTTTTCACGAATTAGACTTTGTTTTTCAAAATCATTTATGAAAACTTTGTGGATGTATGTAATCCATACGAGGTCTTTTGGAAAAGATGATCCGAGTGGGATGCCCGTGGCTAGGTTGGTGTTTGGTCGGAGCCTGCACTCACGGTATTAATTTCATTTATGATTACTGTTTTTACTTACTGTATTAAAGTCAGCATTTACAATCTATCTACTGTATTTCTTTAGATGCTGTTTGATGCAAACTAACCCTATAAGCCTTACATTGATGCCTTTATCATTATGATGCATTCCTCCATGTGACTTGCGGAGTACAAGTTTGTATTCACCTTGCTATCTCATCTCAGAGGAGGATGCCTTCGATTACGGTGAGGACCTGGACAAGTAGGACACATCTTACAGTCGTCTGCCTGTGGGCAAGCTGTCTGGCTTCGTTGTTTATCAATTTGTTTCCACTGTTATTTCCTTTATTTGTGTTATCAATGATCCTAATGCAAGACTTGGCCATAAGGCTGAACCTCTTTTATTTAATATATCATTGGTCATTTGTGCTCGATATGTATCTTTGCTCTACTGTGTGCACTAGCTGTTCTTAGACTAGTGTGATTTACACAGAGTGTTTCGGAGTCGTTGCTCCGGGATTTGACAAAGGTGGTATTAGAGCCGCGATGACTCTAAGACGCAACCGTAGGTAGAATAGAACTGATACCCTTAAGGACTTATTTCTCTCTACATAATTTTGAAAAGTCTCGTTGAGAGACCATGTGGATGTGGCCCCATGTGTGTGATGAGTAATTGACGTGTGTTCTGGAAATTTGAGTTTGGTTTGTGTGGTTCGTGCCATGTCGTTGCGTGGTGCAGACGGTTTCGGTCGGACCTGGCCGAACTAGGTCGAACGTGCTTAAGTCATTTATTCTTCTCGACCGGTTTGGGCTTGTTCGTGTTTGAGTATTACTACTGATGTGAATGTGTGATTACATTATCTCGAGCGGTGCTATGTGATGTGTTTCTTGTCTGTGATGGCTGCATGACTTTGAGGCGAAGTCGTGGCGAGGCACGAGATGACCAGACTAGGCACAAGTGGTGCTGAGGTCGGAGTGGTCGGGATGTGCCGAAGACGGCGAGGACTCGAAGTGGTTGCGAGGCGTGGACAGCAAGAAAAGAGGAAACTTCCGGGAAGGAGCGTGAGGGGCAATTCGGTAAAATTGACTCAGGCTCGCGGAAGCGGATGCGGTTCGAGTTAATGGATAAAGCGATGATTTGTTGGAGCTATTGGGTTGTGAACCCGTTAGTGAAGGCTATAAATAGAGAGGTGTTCTCAAGGCCAACTTGAGGGTTTTTATGTGCTTGCTCTCCATGTTGTGTGAGTCTTTTCTCTTTTTGTTGTGAGGAGTAGTTGGGCAGAGCAATGTTTGTCCATGTCTATGTGTGTGTCTGAGAGTTGGTGTTGTGTTTTTGCTTTGTCCCGTGTGTTCCTCCAGGAGGAAAGGATGGGCATGAACAGGATGTAATCATTCACTCATATTAATCATTCATGTCTCTGTCTCGAGTTAAGAAATCCTGTGTTTGCGTTGTTTTGTTTTCTTATGTTTCTCTGTGTGGTTATGCTTTAGTTCTTCATTCGTGACTCTCTGTTCTTCAGTTCTTGCAAATTTTCTTGTGATTTGATTCTTCTCTGAACTGGGAATTGCCTCAAAGCCTCTGGCTAACTTATTCTCGAGAGCAAGGATTCTTTTTATAATTTTCTTCTCTGAAAGATTGCTCGCTGCAAGAAATCCTCTGTTTTCTAAACTTTTAGGGTTTACTGTTTTGGAAAGCAGAGCATTCTCATTTTCTTGATCTCTCGGCAAGGAATTTGGTTAGCCCTGTGTTTTCTCCTCTGAGATCTCTTTCTGGTTGAATCAGCCAAGAGTCCCATGATCCAAAGAATAGAGATTCACAAAGCTTTTTGGATTTCTCTCTTCCTCTGTTCTTTACTCGGCAAAGTCTTTTCTGTTTAAACTATATTCAGTTGCCCAGTTTTTCTTCACTTCAGTAGGAGCTGTCCCTAAGGCTTGATTTTCTTTTATTTCTTAATTTCAGTTAGTGTTTTCTTCAATTAATTCCTCTGATTCAGTTTGTTGTAGTCTTTTTGTTTGGACTGTTCAGGACTGCTTGTTGCCACCCGAAATTGAAGTTAAAGTCTTGTTCGTTTAGGTCTGAAAAGGGCAGCAATCACTTGATCTGTGCTCTGTTCCTTTCAGATTGCTCTACTTCTTTTTCTTTCAGTTTTAGCTTTTCCCTTTTTGATTGCTGAATCTGATCTTCTTAGGGTTTGGTTTGCTCTTTTTGTGATGCTGCACAGTCCTTTTGTTTTCTTTGCAATAATTACTGTTTTAGTCAGTTTTCAATCCCTAAAGTTTAGATTACTTTAGGTTGTATGACAGCTGCTGTCTTTCGGTTTTGGTATTCAGTTTTGCTTTTGCTTTTCCATCAGCGTGCAGTCTTTTGAGTGTGTGTTTTCAGTCAGCTTTCTGTTCGGTTCTTCTGTAGGGTGCCGAACAGCAGTTTTCAGATTTGTGCTTCTTAGTTTTCGGTGATCTGTAGTCTTCAGTTTTTGCAACTGGCGGTGAAATTTATTTTTTGTTTTCTTTTCAGTTTTGCAGTACCTGTTCAGGCTGCAGTCGGCTGTCATTTCAGGATTTGTGCCGCACTATTTTGTCTCCTATTTACTGCTTCCTAGTTTCGGCAGTGTTGTAGGGGTGGCCCAACCCCCCGTAACTGGGCCGCGCAACTAGTCCAACATGTAATAGGCCCAATAGTGTAGAGGAATATAACAGTGTAAATATACCAGTGTACCCCCATCCTTTGTAAATACTAAGGGGTAGAATGGAGATTTCCCATTCTACCCCACTCACATATATATAAGCCCCCAGGAGGGGCAAAGGGGGGCACATCCTCTCATTCTCACCAACCATCCACAGATCTGGCTCCCTCTTCCTCTTCTACTCGTCCCCTCCTTCTCTATTTGGCCTGTAGCCACAACAGATGGCGCCGTCCGTGGGGATCCGGCTAGAAGTTCATGTATGAAAGGGATTTTTGGAGCACCCATCGCAGATAAGTTCATCTTGTCGCTAGCCTGTTCGTTTTGGGATATATGGCAGAGGTATTGTGAGCTCGTTTCTTTTCCAGATCCAGATCTGGTAGATCTGATTGGAGGTGTCTTGGATAACTTGACGGCAGGACTCTTCCGGCAAAAGTACCGCGTCTCTGCGCCGAGCTCTTGAGAGTCTTTCGCGCGACGTCACATCTCTGCTGGCCCCTGCGTCGAGCCTCCGCAAAGTGTCGCCAGGCCCAGCCATCGCCACACGTATGAACGCATGCAGCATAGCATCTATCCATCCGCGCACAGCCTCACGAAGGCATGCTACGCTCCGCGTGATGGACGGGTTCGCGAGGTCTCTGCCACGCCGGACCTCGCGAGCGCGACCTCAGCCTTCGCTCGGACTTCGCATGCGCAACGCTGGACTTCGCGCGCGAAGCACCGACTTCCGCTTGGCACTCCGCGTATACGCTCAACATGAGAATACGTAAGTACTAACCCATCCATCCATACATGCAAAGTATTTGTGCTTGCCATGTTTTACATGCAGGGAGACACGTAAGTACTAACCCATCCATCCATCCGGGCAAAGTATTGTACTTATCATGTCCTGCATGCAATCACGTACCCACCCGTGTATTTGTACGGGAGCCACGCATGCACAAGCAAGGCTCCATGCACATCCATCCATGCATGCGTGGATGGAAACTTCAAGGCGCATGCGTACGTGAAGCCTCGTGGCTGGAAACCCACGGGCACCGGTGCGTGCACTATCCTGTATACGCGAGCTCTATCCGGACGCGGAGTATCCATCCGCGAGGTCCTGCAGAGCAAAGCGTCCTGTTTCGGCGGGTGCTTCGTTTCTCTCTCTCCACGCCAGAGCTTGCACCACGAGAAGGTCGGGCGCGACGGCGCAGCGTCGCCGGCAACGCCTGCGTCGGAGTCCGTCCGCCCAGGTGCTCCGCCGCTACGTGCTTCCCGTGCTTGACGTTGAGCACACCATACGAGGCTCCGTCACCACCGAGGCTTCTCCGTCTCCATGGCCGTGCGTCCTCGCGAGCGGTGACCTCGTCTGGCCTAGGTGAGCACACCATCTCTCCGTGCGTCTAGCTCTGCAGCAGGGGCCATGTGGGACGGCTAGCGCGGGCAGCAGCGGCACGTCGCCTCCGCGCGACGGACTTCGCAGGGGCGACGTCGGCCTCCGCATGGCGCTCCGCGACCCGGCCTCCGCCTACGCGCGACGGACCTCACAGGGGCGACGTCGGCCTCCGCATGGCGCTCCGCGACCCGGCCTCCGCCTACGCGCGACGGACCTCACAGGGGCGACGTCGGCCTCCGCAGGGCGCTCCACGTCTTCAACTACGACGGCGGCGGGTTCAGCGATGTCTGCGCCTGGGAGCTTCACCGTGCCGGTCCCCGGAGACCTCGCCGAGCTTCGCCAGCCCTCGCTCAACTCCGCAGCAACGAGTGCACGCGTGACGAGGCCGCGCCGAAGACGGCCACCTCGCCCAAGGACTCCGCGCAGGCGAGGTCGCGGCCGCGTAACGTTGAAGTCTTCCACAGTTGCCTCCGTGCCGTCGAACGTGGCTTCGGAGCCTCCTCGTACACTGCCTCCTCGCTTGCGAGCTCTGTGCCATCGACTCTGCGCGGCCCCGTCAGTCTCCCGTGGCGCCATGGCGCCGGCCTCCGCGACGGACCCCATCGTGGAGCCTGGCGATTCCCTGTGTACGCATACACATAGTGGTGGCACGCTCCCACGATGAAGTCTTTGTGCCGCCCATGCATGATTCGAGCCCTGCGACGACGTCGCCGACCTTGGGCTCGGCTTCGAGATGACTTCGCCGGGCTCCGCTTGGCTCCGAGACGACTTCGACGGCTTTCAATGACCTTCGAACCCGGTCCCAGTGGCAGCCATGTTCCATTGCATACAAGAGAAGATCAGGTATATATGCCCGAAGCGTACACACTCGTTACATGTATGCATCCAGGCGGCGTTGCAAGCATGGCCTAGGCACATGCGTGGCTCGTGCGCTTCGTCCCCACACGAGCTGGAGAGGACGTCAGGGTCTCCGCAACTGCGGAGCCGACTCCACGTCACCACCGCCCGCCCGGTATGCACTGTATGTAATTGTCTACTACAGTTCCATTCTGAGAGCATTTGATCTGGCCGTACTTGCTTCTTCGGTTTTGGCCTGTTTTGGGCTACCGTAGGCTTTTCCAGTACTGCATTCTGGAGCGTTTGTTTGTCGCAAGTCTTCGGCCATTTCTTTGATGCCTCTGTGTTGGTCCCCCTTTTTTGATTTAAATCGCCCGGCTGCCTCGAGCGTCGACGTACTCTACGGAGTATAAACAAAGATGCACGTTCGCGTGTGCACTCTCCGCAGCCAGGGGTGCGGGTATGAGTATAAACCAAAGACGCACGTTCGCGTGTGCACTCGCCGCAGCCAGGGGTGCGGGTCTGAGTATAAACCAAAGACGCACGTCCGCGTGTGCACTCTCCATCCAAGACACGGGTATGAGTATAAACAAAAGACGTGTGGGGGGACGCCTCCGCGCGCACTAGCTCCGCACGCGCCAGTCTACGGACTCTAAATAAGACGCAGCGGGGGGACGCCCTCGCGCGCACTCTACGGAGTATAAATAAGACGTAGCGTTGAGCTTAGCTCCGCACGCATGATGTCTACGGACTTTAAAAAAGACGTGACCGTCGAGGCATTCCTCCGCACGCGCGAGTCCACGGACTATAAATAAGACGTAGAGTTGAGCCTAGCTCCGCACGCATGATGTCTACGGACTTTAAAAAAGACGTGACCGTCGAGGCATTCCTCCGCACGCGCGAGTCCACGGACTATAAAGGAAGTCGTAGCGTCGAGGTCCGCCTCCGCACGCATGATGTCTACGGACTTTAAATAAGACGTAGCGTTGAGCTCAGCTTCCGCACGCACGACTCTACGGAGTATAAACAAGACGGGGACTCTGATCCCACGCTCTCTACGGAGCATAAATAAGACACAGGTGTTGTCCCTGCGCAAGTCTACGGACTCTAAACAAGTCGTGCGCTGAGGTCCGCCTCCGCACGCACCAGTCTGCGGACTATAAATTAAGTCGTGCGCCGAGGTCTGCCTCCGCACGCGAGAGTCCAAGGACTATAAATTAAGTCGTGCGCCGAGGTCTGCCTCCGCACGCGAGAGTCCGCGGACTATAAATTAAGTCGTGCGCCGAGGTCTGCCTCCGCACGCGAGAGTCCAAGGACTATAAGTTAAGTCGTGCGCCGAGGTCTGCCTCCGCACGCGAGAGTCCGCGGACTATAAATTAAGTCGTGCGCCGAGGTCCGCCTCCGCACGCACCAATTACTCTCACGCACTCTACGGAGTATACAAATTGCGCGATGGCCGAGACACTAGGGAGTGCCTCGCCCTAGTGATGCGGCACCTGGATGTCGCACCTTCGAGCGCGTTACACCAGGGAGTGTACCACTCCTTTTTGAAGGTAGGGGAACGGCGGTCTCGCCTCCCTACCTCGGCGTGCGTAGTGCCTTCGGTCTACGCTCCAAGCGCCCGCTCCCCGCGGGCACTCCTTTTTGAAGGTAGGGGAACGGCGGTCTCGCCTCCCTACCTCGGCGTGCGTAGTGCCTTCGGCCTACGCTCCAAGCGCCCGCTCCCCGCGGGCACTCCTTTTTGAAGGTAGGGGAACGGCGGCCTCGCCTCCCTACCTCGGCGTGCGTAGTGCCTTCGGCCTACGCTCCAAGCACCCGCTCCCCGTGGGCACTCTTTTTGAAGGTAGGGGAACGACGGTCTCGCCTCCCTACCTCGGCGTGCGTAGTGCCTTCGGCCTACGCTCCAAGCGCCCGCTCCTCGCGGGCACTCCTTTTTGAAGGTAGGGGAACGGCGGTCTCGCCTCCCTACCTCGGCGTGCGTAGTGCCTTCGGCCTACGCTCCAAGCGCCCGCTCCCCGCGGGCACTCCTTTTTGAAGGTAGGGGAACGGCGGTCTCGCCTCCCTACCTCGGCGTGCGTAGTGCCTTCGGCCTACGCTCCAAGCGCCCGCTCCCCGCGGGCACTCCTTTTTGAAGGTAGGGGAACGGCGGTCTCGCCTCCCTACCTCGGCGTGCGTAGTGCATTTGGCCTACGCTCCAAGCGCCCGCTCCCCGCGGGCACTCCTTTTTGAAGGTAGGGGAACGGCGGTCTCGCCTCCCTACCTCGGCGTGCGTAGTGCCTTCGGCCTACGCTCCAAGCGCCCGCTCCCCGCGGGCACTCCTTTTTGAAGGTAGGGGAACGGTGGTCTCGCCTCTCTACCTCGGCGTGTCGGCGCGTCTCCGGCGCTCGACTCCGCCGTCCGCCTTGTAGGTATCGCCTCGGCGGGACGGCACATCCTCGGCGCTCGACGACACGCCTTCGGCCTCGACTCCGCCGTCCGCCTCGTAGGCATCGCCTCGGTGGGGCGGCACGTCTTCGGCGCTCGACTCCGCCGTCCGCCTCGTAGGCATCGCCTCGGCGGGACGACACGTCTTCGGCGCTCGACGGCACGTCTTCGGCGCTCGACTCCGCCGTCCGCCTCGAAGGCATCACCTCGGCGGGATGGCACGTCTTCGGCGCTCGACGACACGCCTTCGGCCTCGACTCCGCCGTTCGCCTCGTAGGCATCACCTCGGTGGGGCGGCACGTCTTCGGCGCTCGACTCCGCCGTCCGCCGCGTAGGCATCGCCTCGGTGGGGCGGCACGTCTTCGGCGCTCGACGACCCGCCTTCGGCCTCGACTCCGCCGTTCGCCTCGTAGGCATCGCCTCGGTGGGGCGGCACGTCTTCGGCGCTCGACTCCGCCGTCCGCCTCGTAGGCATCGCCTCGGCGGGATGGCACGTCTTCGGCGCTCGACGACACGCCTTCAGCCTCGACTCCGCCGTCCACCGCGTTGGCATCGCCTCGGCGGGACGGCACGTCTTCAGCGCTCGATGACGTCTCCGGCGCTTCACCGGTTCCTTCATAAGCATTGCCTCTAGGGTCTGCGAGCTATCAGTTGCATCGGCACCCTCGTGCTTGCTGTCAGGGAACGGGGGGCTGGAGTGGTTGATCGCGTCAGCTCGCCCATCGGGACCTCAGCGCTTGCTGTCGAGGGAGTACTATTGTAGGGGTGGCCCAACCCCCCGTAACTGGGCCGCGCAACTAGTCCAACATGTAATAGGCCCAATAGTGTAGAGGAATATAACAGTGTAAATATACCAGTGTACCCCCATCCTTTGTAAATACTAAGGGGTAGAATGGGGATTTCCCATTCTACCCCACTCACATATATATAAGCCCCCAGGAGGGGCAAAGGGGGGCACATCCTCTCATTCTCACCAACCATCCACAGATCTGGCTCCCTCTTCCTCTTCTACTCGTCCCCTCCTTCTCTGTTTGGCCTGTAGCCACAACAGGCAGCTTCTCTGAAATTACAGTGCCTCCATCTCTTCAGTCTGTCTTCACTCTTGAATTGCCAACAATTGCTGCTTCCTGCCCTGTTTGTTTTCTTCTAAAATAAGCTGTCAATTATGTTTAGATCTATGATTTTTGGTCCGATTTGCTTTCTTTTAATTTGCTGTCTATGCTCCTTCTTCAGTAAAATTTTATATTTCTTCTTCGTAGCTTTTTAGCTCTCGGAGGAGCAATCGTGTGGATACTCGGGGTAGTTTTTAAAGGCACCATTCATTCCCCCTCTATTGCCGTTTTCGATCCTACACTCGTAAAACTTGTCTAATATTTCTCTTACTTAGCTATCCTTTCACTCACTTTCTAATATCTCTTCTTTCAAAATTGTAGATGATCGAGACCCCTACCCAAGTTACCCATGGCACCCAAGCTGGTCACTTAGCCTCTTGCCTTTAGAGTCTCCTACAAGAGATAGGACTCGCCCTGTCTACCAAGGGTACCGGCAGACCATTGGAGAACAAGAATATTGGCGCGTGGAGGTTCTGATCTATGTAAACTTGGGGGATGAAGCTGCCTTTCACATCTTCGATGCCCCACAGAGGCGAGACACTTTCCTCACCAGTATCCAGGATTCTGCACGAGAAGCCATTCGACGATTGAGGGAGATATATGCAGCAGAGCTCAGAGGCACCACCTTCTGATATTATCCCAGTAGTTACCCGGTGAGTTCCAGCAGCATCTATGCATCCACGGAGTCAGAGGATAATGCCCGGCTTAGGCAGCAGGTGGAACTCACCCAGGCCCTGGATGGAGCTTACGAGATGGCTTTAGATGAGTTGAGCTTGACTGCCTATAAGCTCCAGAGAGCAGAAGCGGAGCTAGCTATGCTACGAGGGATAGAGGATTGCTCTTCCTCAGTCACTGGGGACAACTTTGAGGCCACACCGAAGAAACGTCGCACCGGAGTGAAGAAGACGTATTTAGCTCAGTTGAAACCAGCCCAGTAGGATATTTCCTAGAGTTAGTCCTTAGGCTAAATTAGAATACATTTGTGAGCTGTACCCCTTTTGTCAACATCCACAAAACTATCGGAATAAAATAAAGTTTTAAGAGTATTTTCTTGCTTGTGAAAAGATTGCTTTATTTGTTTGTCTTTGTGTGTGGGATGGATCAAATAGAACCCCCTTAGTAAATTTTGTCTACTCTCTTCTAAACCTCGAAAGCAACGAGGAGATGGTGAGCGCAAGGAACAACAGCAACGACAACCTTAACGGAACGCAAGGAAGACAGCCTACCCCACCCCCACCGCCGGCAAATGGACCCGCTTGGGCACAGATGATGGCTGTTGTAGGGGTGGCCCCCACCTAAGCCCAGCAGGCCTGTTAAGAGAGTGTAAGGCCCAGAATGGGACATGTATAGTGACATAGGTACCCCTGAGGGAGATACTCATGTGTAAGGGTATAATTGTAAAGGCACTCCCCATTTGGATGTATATATGTAGGATATAGGCCATGGGGGAAAAGCCCTAAGCCATTTTCTACTCACCTAACTCCCCACTACCATACTCTCTCTCTGTTTGGTCTGTAGCCACAACAGTTGGCGCCGTCCGTGGGGAGGACAAGAGCAAGCCTCCAGGTCTGAAGGAGGATGGCACCAAAGAAAGCTTCACCGTCGGCGGCAAAGAAGAAGAAGGCGGAAGCGGCGAAGTCTCGCGTCAGCACTAGGGCTTCGGCTTTAGCAGCTGCAGGTACGAGCGGTGGTGCAGGTGCGACCGTGAACCCCACCACCGACGCAACGCCCAACCCCGCCACTGACGCAACGCCCAACCCCGTCACCGACGCAATGCCCAACCCAGCCACCGACGCGGCGACCAACCTCGCCAGCGACACAACGCCAGACCCCACCTGCACCGCCCCGACGACCAACCCCAGCGATGGCAACGCAGGCGCATCCGTTTTTCCACCCGACGCAGAAGCGGTGAATGGCCCCATCGGCGACGCGAACCTCGTCACCGGCTCCAGGGTCCTCCAGGACAACGCGGCGGGCAGCCCGGGTGCGTAGGCCGTGGTCACCGCCGTGTCGGTAGCACCGCCAAGCGCACCGACGGCCCCAGCCACGCCCGCGGTGGAGGCTGCCCTGCTGGCGGCCCATAGCGCGTTTCAGCGGGAGCTAACAGACCTCCGCGGAGCTGTGCGGGACATGCAAGAGGCTCGGAGCCAACACGCCCCCCGGCGGTGGCATCCGAACCCGCTCCGGAGAGGGTGGATAGGCGCGACGCCCCTACGTCTAGTCGCGTCCCATTGCGGCGCGTAGACCCGGAGTCCCCGCTCTCCGCAGGCCTACAGCAGGCGGCATGGCCTGAAGATTTCAAGTTCTCGAGCGTCATCGAGGCCTACAAAGGCGACTCCAACCCGCGAGAGTTCGTGCGCATGTATGAGACCGCTATCGAAGCCGCTGGCGGAGACGACACCACGAAGGCAAAAGAACTCCCTCTCGCGTTACAAGGGGTGGCGCTGTCCTGATTCTTCACCATTGAACCACAGTCCATCTACGCGTGGGAACAGATCCGCGACCGACTCTACAACAACTTTCAGGGAAACTACGTTGAGCGTGTCGATGCGGACCAGCTCTTCGCAATCAAGCAAAAACCCAAGGAAAGGCTCCGGGACTACTTCAAGCGCTTCGCGAAAGTGCGCTGCCAGGTTAAGGACGTCAACGAAACAACCGTCATCAACGCAGCAATACAAGGCCTCCGACCAGGACCGATAGCCGAATACAACGCGCGCAAGCCCATTAAGACGGTCGTGAAGCTCTTCGACAAGATGGAAGAGTACGCCAGAGCGGAGGAGGACGCGCGGAGGCGACACTGTGATGACTCCGACACCAACAAGGTGGAAGGCTCGGCAAAGAGTGAAGGCTCGCCGAAGCAGGGCTCTTCGAAAGGTAAGTGCAAGCAAGAGCTGCCAAAGGGCGCCTCCGAACGCAAGGACCCCCAACACAATGACCCGCCAGGCGATAGGCCCAAGCGCGACCAACGCAAGTCCAGGAAACCTCGTTACGTCTTTGACATCGAGGGCAGCTCCGAAGACAACACCTCCGCAGGTCGTGGAGGCAGAGGGCACCGAGCCCGAGGACGGGGACGTGGCCGGGGTCGCGATGACAGAACCCGCAAAGAGTACAGCGACCAGCACCACGGGCTGTGGTGCAAAATCCATGGCCGAGGCAACCATGACACGCGTGCTTGCGCCACTATCGCAGCGCTATGGCAGAGCGTCGTCAGGGATAAAAACCCGGATACACGCGCGCCCGTTGTGGCCCACGTCCAACACCCCCAGGACGAAGGAATACAGCCCTAGGAAGGCCTCCTGCGAATTCAGGCACATGTGCAACAACCTCGGGAGGGCCTCCTGCAGTTACAAGCCCCGGAAGGAGCCCAGCGCAGGATCATCAACATCATTTCCGGAGGCTCCTCGCTGGAGTTCGCCTCGGCGCGGCAACGGAAGGCTTACGCGAGGAGGCTGCACCACGTCGCGGCACACCCGGCACAGGCGCCGCCGGAATGGGCACAACACGAAGTCACATTCACGCCCGCTGACGCCGAGGGCGTGGAGTTTCCCCACCAAGACCCTTTGGTCGTCCGGGTCCTTGTAGCCGGATGTGAAGTCAGGCGCGTCCTAGTCGATGGAGGAAGCTCCGCGAACATCCTGTTCGCCGCGGCCTTCGACCAAATGGGGATCCCTCGGAGCCGATTGGGCCCTTTAGGCATCCCGCTGCAAGGATTTGGAGGGCAGCCTTTGCACGCTTTGGGCCAGATATGCCTCCAAGTCTCCTTTGGCCAAAACGACAACGTGAGGAGCAAAGACGCCATCTTCGACGTGGTCGACATTGCATACCCCTACAACGCCATATTAGGGCGGACGCTCTTAAATACCCTCCGGCAGTCCTGCATCACGGCTTCCTGTGCATGAAGCTTCCCGGACCGCGGGCCATCATCATCGTCCATGGCGACCAGGACATGGCTCGGCGCATAGAGGTTGGTGCCAGAGGTCCATGCCACGCGGCTCGCCAAGGCACCTAAGCCCGGTGTGCAGATGCGGAGCCCTCGGGCGCCCCCCGAGAGCGTCCCGGGTTCCTCGGGCACAAGGTCGCCCCGGCAGCAGCGGCTCGTTAGCGGTCGCCCCGTCATAGCGGTTAGTGGTCGGTATCCCCCTTTTTTTATAATCGCTCACCCGCGCAAACGGGAGTTTAATAAAGTGCATCGTTCATGCAAATTCTCTCGTTTTCATACCAAAAGCGCACGAGGGATCACCTTCGTGTGCACTGTGCACGAGCATGCATAAAGACGCGTGGGGGGACACCTCCGCGCGCAGTCTACGGACTCTAAATAAGACGTAGCGTCGAGGTCCGCCTCCGCACGCACTCTACGGAGTATAAATAAGACGTAACGTCGAGGTCCGCCTCCGCACGCAATTTCACCGCCCGCAACGCGCGGAGGCTCGCCTCCGCGCGCAGTCTACAGACTCTAAATAAGACGTAGCGTTGAGGTCCGCCTCCACACGCACTCTACGGAGTATAAATAAGACGTAGCGTCGAGGTCCGCCTCCGCACGCAATTTCACCGCCCGCAACGCACGGAGGCTCGCCTCCGCGTGCAGTCTACAGACTCTAAATAAGACGTAGCGTCGAGGTCCGCCTCCGCACGCACTCTACGGAGTATAAATAAGACGTAGCGTCGAGGTTCGCCTCCGCATGCAATTTCACCGCCCGCAACGCGCGGAGGCTCGCCTCCGCGCGCAGTCTACGGACTCTAAATAAGACGTACCGTCGAGGTCCGCCTCCGCACGCACTCTACGGAGTATAAATAAGACATAGCGTCGAGGTTCGCCTCCGCACGCAATTTCACCGCCCGCAACGCGCGGAGGCTCGCCTCCGCGCGCAGTCTACGGACTCTAAATAAGATGTAGCGTCGAGGTCCGCCTCCGCACGCACTCTACGGAGTATAAATAAGACGTAGCGTCGAGGTTCGCCTCCGCACGCAATTTCACCGCCCGCAACGCGCGGAGGCTCGCCTCCGCGCGCAGTCTACGGACTCTAAATAAGACGTAGCGTCGAGGTCCGCCTCCGCACGCACTCTCCGGAGTATAAAAAAGACGCGAATGCTATCCCTGCGCACTTTACGGAGTATAAACAAGACACGAACACCGCGCACGCATGGGCGTTGCCCCAGTGCGTACTCTTCGGAGTATAAATAAGACGTGGATGCCGATCCCACGCACTCTCCGGAGTATAAAAGAGACGCGGATGCTATCCCTGCGCACTCTACGGAGTATAAACAAGACGCGAACACCGCGCACGCATGGGCGTTGCCCCAGTGCGTACTCTTCGGAGTATAAATAAGACGTGCATGCCGATCCCATGCACTCTCCGGAGTATAAAAAAGACGCGGATGCTATCCCCGCGCACTCTACGGAGTATAAACAAGACGTGCATGCTGGCCCCACGTACTTAGAGCACAGCTTACCATGGTTAATTCTACGGAGTGCAAAGCGCACCACGGGGGCCCACTCCCACGTGCCGCCCGTGAAGGACCAAGGCGACGTGTCAGAGGCTAGTTCCCGTGCGAGCGCACCCGCGAGCGAGAGAAACACCAGAGGCTGTTCTTGCATAACCTTGGGAAGGAGCGCTCGCGCGTCTACCTCGACCAAGGCGCCAGCTCCGTTGCCACCACTTCGAAACATAGGGGACAGAGCGCTCGCGTGTCTACTTCGACTAGGCGCCAGCTCCGCTGCCACCACTTCGAAACGTAGGGGACGGAGCGCTCGCGCGCCTACTTCGACTAGGCGCCAGCTCCGCTGCCACCACTTCGAAACGTAGGGGACAGAGCGCTCGCGCGCCTACTTCGACTAGGCGCCAGCTCCGCTGCCACCACTTCGAAACGTAGGGGACGGAGCGCTCGCGCGTCTACTTTGACTAGGCGCCAGCTCCGCTGCCACCACTTCGAAGGGTAGGGGACGGAGTGCTCGCGCGTCTACTTCGACTAGGCGCCAGCTCCGCTGCCACCACTTTGAAGGGTAGGGGACGGAGCGCTCGTGCGTCTACTTCAACTAAGGCGCCAGCTCCGTTGCCACCACTTCGAAGGATGGGGGACGGAGCGCTTGCGCGTCTGCTTTGACTAGGCGCCAGCTCCGCTGCCGCCGCTTTGAAGGGATATCGAACTGAGCGTGTGTGCGGTTATTGCAACCATGTGTCTACCTCGATCGCACTGCCCTCGCAAGGCATAAATCGTCGCATACGGGCGAGTGTAGCAACCCTCCGAGTTTACCATGGGACAGCGTAGCCGGAGGGACGGAGATGCACTTCGCAGGATCTAATCAAGACTGTTCTTTGTATTCGCTAAGGACGCTTACAAAGGCGCACAAACACCTCCGGCGCACCAGGCCGCTATTCGGCGGGCTCATCCTTAACATGCGTCCGTGCCGAGGCTCCACTCGAAGACGCCTGACCTGCCCAGAAATCCAACGCTTCCACAACCCTTTGCCAGCACCGAAGACGTTGTCGGGTTGCAAGGTCGGAGATTAGCAGCCGGCCCCGGCTGTGTAGCTGCTCGGGACAAGGGGGCAGGAATCAGAACAGCGAAAAAAACAACTCCGTACTTTACCAAGAAAAAAAAGACAACCCGGGCTTCGGTTACAACGCACACCAACACACGGCAACCTCCCGTCACACCTGTAGGTTCGCGGTGTCCTCCGGGGCCGCAGCGCCATCCTCGTCACGCCGGGGGACCTCGTCCAGAAATCGGCCAAGGTTTCCCTCGCCGTGCAAGTTGTTCCGCAGCTCGACTATGGCTGCGGCCTTGCCGCAGTATTCCCATATCCGCTCATGGAAGAACTTCATGGCGCGGCGTACGGCGCGCACGGCGCCGGACATTACCCTGCCCCCGGCGGGCATCTCTAGTCGAGGATCGACTAGCCCCGCAACATGTTCACAACCGCGGTGTCACAGCAGCGCATGTCAGAGACGGCGCCATGTAGGTGCGGTGATTGCCGAAGATCGCCGCGGCACCACGTGCAACGCCGACCGCATCTCCAATCCACCGGAGTGACCGCGACAGGTCCTCGGGCCCGAAGGAGTGCGCCGGCACTTCGGTGACAAGCCCCTTAAGGGTATCTTCTAGGGCCAGCATGGCGTCCCAGGCGGCTACCGAAGCGTCGCCCAAGGCTCGATCTCGCTCCGCGAGAGAGGCAGCAAGTTCGTTGTTTTTCCCCTCTAGAGCAGCGATTTGTTGCAGAAGGCCGTCCCGCTCTGCAGCAGCTTCTTGCCGCACCGCTTCCGCGGCCGACGCTCACGCTGCGGCCACGAGCCCCTCGGTGCGCGTCTTCATCTCCGCGCACTCCAACTCTAGCCGGCGTATGCGAGCATCCTGGGCGGAGCGCCCTCCTGTAGCTCCCTGCAGCTCCTCTTCGGCGGCCTGCAGGGAACATGAGCACCTCGCAGGGCCTGGGCCAACACGAGTGTCTGTGCGGCGCAGGAGTTAGCAAGCGCTAAACGGTTGTAAGTGGTCTAAAAGACAAACGCTTACCCTCACTCCCGACACTTCCAATGCATCTCCAAGGCGTCCTGACCTGTAGGTCTGCAACGCCTGTTGGCCGATGCTGGCCGCCGCATCCTCCGCAATCTCGCGCCATGCCCTCAGAGCATCCGACGGAGGGACGAAGTCCGCCGGGATAAGTGCCGCTGCAAAGAGGAAATACGCATTTGTCACGGGGCGTGCAAAAATTATCGAAGGAGTGCCGTCATAACCTACCTTCGGTGGCAGACGGGAGACTTCACGGAGACGTCTCCCTAGCCGCAGGCGGGACCGCTTCTACTTCGTCCCCAACGGACGGCGTTGTCTCGCAAGGCCTGGGGACCTCCGAGTCGGGACCTAGCGCCAACCGATCCTGCGCCACTGTCACTGTGGCCCGAGCGGCCGGGAGGGCGCGGGGTGGAGGAACCTCGGTGCCCGAAGCGGAGTCCCAGAAGCTCCCAACACCGGTCGCCACAACGAACCCTCGCGAAGTCCGCGGAGGGGGGGGATTGCAGGCGTGGACGCTTCGCTTGAGGGGAAGGTACCACCTCAGTACCTGCCACAGAAGAAGCAACACTCGCCGAAGGGGTCTCCACGGCTCCACACGCTCCCGCGGAGGGCAGCCCACCACAGCCATGGCCAGAGACGAGGACTCCGCACCGGTGCCGCCACCCAGCACCGCCACCCCGGCGCCTTCGCCCTCAGTACCCGCGCCCTCCAAGTCTGAGTCGGCATACTTCGTCGAACCCGACTCCGGGCAAACAGAGAGAGAGAGTATGGTAGTAGGGAGTTAGGTGAGTAGAAAATGGCTTCGGTTCTTTCCCCATGGCCTATGTCCTACATATATATACATCCACATGGGGAGTGCCTTTACAATTATACCCTTACATATGAGTACCTCCCTCAGGGGTACCTATGTCACTATACATGTCCCATTCTAGGCCTTACACTCTCTCAACAGGCCTGCTGGGCTTAGGTGGGGGCCACCCCTACAACAGGAGCCTCTCATGGTGAAGGACTTCACGGGCCGAAGCCATGTTGCTGAGCCCTTTGGCCCCCCTCCGTCCAACTGATTCAGCTACTAGTTCAGACTATCGCTAGCCCTGCAATGCCTGCCCATCACCCGTAGCCAGCTCAAGCACCTCAGTCCTGACTGTCAGAGTTCATGAGGATGCGCCCGCCAACCTTTTCAAGCAGCTTCGGGCCTATGGATGCGGACGACTGGCTCCGAGCTATTGGCAAGAAGTTGGATCTCCTGTAATGCAGTGATCGGGAGCGAGTCCTCTTCGTTTCCCACCAACTGCATGGACCTGCTTCGGAGTGGTGGGACGTCTTCACTACTTCACTCCCCGACACGCGGGCCATCTCTTGGGCAGAGTTCGTCTGGTAGTTCCGCAAGGCCCACATCCCAACTGGCATCGTCACCCTGAAGAAGAAGGAATTTTGAGGCTTGGGCTAGGGAGGGCGTACCGTGGGCGAGTACCTCGAGAAGTTCAATAAGTTGGCTCGGTATGCGCCCGAAGATGTTACCATGGACGAAACTAAACAGGAGAGGTTCTTGGAGGGCCTCAATGACAATATCTCCATACAACTCCTCTCCAATGACTACGCCGACTTCCATCAGTTGGTCAGTAAGGCGATTCACTAGGAGGGCAAACATGTGGAGATGGAGAATCGCAAGCGGAGGATGGCCACCCAGAAGGTCCATTTCGATGGTTTTCCCAAACCCCATGGCACCCTAACATCACCTGGCAGCTCCAGGCTAGCCTTCCAGCGCCCGACTCCTCAAGTGAACCGGCCAGCGTCCCCGACGATCCGTGTGCCTCCTTCCGGTGGGTCAGCTCAGAAGAACCCAACCTCGGCCGACGGAGTGACCTGTTTCTATTGCAAGGAGGCAGGGCACTTTGCCAAGTCTTCCCCCAAGAAGCTGCAAGCCAATGCCGGTGCAGAATCCTCAGGGTGACAGAACTCAGGGGCGACCTATAAGAAGCCTCAGAATTTCGTCAAGGGATGTGTGAACCATGTCACTGCAGAGGAAGCCCAAGCCTCACCGGATGTTGTGCTGGGTAATTTTATGGTAAACTCAATTCTAGCATCTGTTTTATTCGATTCTGGAGCTTCCCATTCATTCATTTCCAAAGATTTTGTGGTTCAAAATGGATTGGGATCTATTCCCTTACCAGTCCCATGCTAGTCCAATCCCCTGGAGCAGAAATGAGAGCTTGGACCTTGTGTCCAAAAGTGGAGTTACTCATAGGAGTACCTTTCGTAGCTGAGTTGATCATCCTAGACTCTCACGGGTTGGATGTCATTCTTGGTATGGATTGGTTATCCAAGAATAAAGGCCAAATAGATTGTACTACCTGGTCCATTACCATCACAAATGATCTCGGAGTCGAAGTGACCTTTGCCCCCAAAATACCCAGGATGAACTAGTGTACCCTTGCCCACCTCCAAGTCTTGGAAGAAGTACCAGTAGTGTAGGAATATCCGGACGTGTTCCCGGAGGACTTACCTGGGATGCCCCCGGACAGGGATATTGAGTTCACTATTGACTTAGTACCCGGTACAACCCTTATCTCCAAGAGGCCGTATCGAATGCCTGCTAATGAGTTAGCCGAGCTAAAGAAGCAGATTCAAGAGTTGGAAGATAAAGGCTATGTCCGGCCAAGCTCATCACCTTGGGGTGCACCCGTTCTCTTCGTCAAGAAGAAAGACGGTAGCTTGAGAATGTGTGTGGACTATAGGGCGCTTAATGATGCCACCATCAAGAATAAGTATCCACTGCCGAGGATCGATGATCTCTTTGATCAATTGAAAGGAGCAAGTGTCTTCTCTAAGATCTGAGATCCGGGTACCATCAGCTTAAGATTAGGGAAGAGGACATACCCAAGACTGCCTTCACAACTCGCTACGGATAGTACGAGTTCACAGTCATGTCTTTCAGACTGACAAATACCCCAGCATATTTCATGACCATGATGAACAAGGTATTCATGAAATATTTGGATAAGTTTGTGGTGATCTTCATTGATGATATTCTCATTTATTCCAAGGATGAGAAGGATCATGAGGGACACCTTAGGATAATCCTGGAGGAGTTTAGAAGACACTAACTTTATGCCAAGTTCAGTAAGTGTGAATTTTGGCTAAAAGAGGTAGCTTTCCTTGGCCACATTGTAATGGCTGAAGGAATTGCAGCAGATCCTTCCAAGGTTGAGGTAGTAATGGATTGGAAGCAGCCGACATCAGTAACAGAAGTCAGGAGTTTTCTTGGGCTTGCTGGATATTATCGCCGCTTCATAGCGAGATTCTCCAAGCTAGCCAAACTCATGACCCAGCTCCTAAATAAGAAAAGGAAGTTTGATTGGACGAAAGCTTGTGAGCAGAGTTTTCAGACCCTCAAAAATAAACTGGTGACAGCCCTAGTGTTGGTCCTACCAGATATCCATAAGGATTTTGAGGTATTTTGTGATGCCTCCTGGCAGGGACTTGGTTGTGTGCTGATGTAGGAAGGAAAAGTGGTAGTTTATACATCGCGCCAAGTAAGGCCTCATGAGGGTAATTACCCCACTCACGACCTGGAATTAGCCGCGGTAGTCCATGCATTGAAGATCTGGCGGCACTATCTCATTGGTAACCGTTGTGAGGTGTACACAGACCACAAGAGTTTGATGTACATCTTCACGCAGGCAGAACTCAACCTAAGGCAGCGAAGATGGTTGGAGTTGCTTAAGGATTATAACCTTGGAATTTATTTCCATCCGGGTAAGTCCAATGTTGTGGCTGATGCATTAAGCAGGAAGTCTTATGGGAACTACACCTAAACAGAAGAGGCTCAGACCCAACTTCAGGAGGGAGTTGCCCATCTTAGCTTGGAACCCATGAATCAGGGTATCCTCGCAACTCAAGAAATCCAACCCACCTTGCTTGAGCTAACAAAGAAGCACAAAAAGTAGATGAAGATATTCAGGAGATAAAGAAGAACATGAGAAGAGGCAAGGCCCCTGGATTCAGTGAGGATAAACATGGAGTGGTCTAGTTTAGGGACCGTATCTGTGTGCCTAGTAACAAAGAAATCAAGGATATGATTATGAGAGAAGCCCATGAAAGCCCATACTCCATATACCCAGGTCGTACCAAGATGTATCAAGACCTTAGGGAAAAGTATTGGTGGGTGAGCATGAAGAGAGAAACAGCTGAGTACATTGATGCTTGTGACACCTGTCAGAGAGTCAAGGCAGAACATCAGAAACCTGCCAGACTATTGCAACCCTTGCCAGTTCCCGATTGGAAGTGGGAAGAAATCGGTATGGACTTCATCACTGGACTACCCAGGACTCAATTTGGTTATGACTCCATATGGGTGATAATAGACTGCTTGACTAAGGTGGCACACTTCATACCAGTCAAGACTACCTATTCTGCAAGTAAGTTGGTAGAATTGTACATGTCCCAGATCATGTGTCTTCATGGAGTCCTTAAGAAGATTGTGTCAGATCAAGGGAGCCAGTTCACTTCTCGGTTTTGGCAGAAGCTCCACAAGGAGTTAGGGAGCAAGTTTAATTTCAGCATTGCTTACCACCCTCAGACGGATGGCCAGACCGAGCTAGTTAATCAGGTGTTGGAGGACATGTTGAGAGCCTATGCCCTAGACCTAGGGGACAGTTGGGATCGTGCCTTACCTTATGCGGAGTTCTTCTATAACAACAGCTACCAATCCAGTCTTCGTATGGCCACCTTTGAAGCCTTATACAGGAGAAAGTGTAGAACACCGCTGTTTTGGGACCAGCCAGAAAGTTCTCAAGACCCTAGGCCTAATCTGCTCCAAGATGCCAAAGAAAAGGTTCAGAAGATCAAGGAAAGGTTAAAGGGAAAATTGCTCTCATGCCACAAAGTTAAGCGCCATCCTCCCATTTGCCACAAACTTGAGTGGCTTTGTTATTATGCCACACACTTCACCCTTTTTTCTTTGTTTTGCCCCTTTTGCATTTTCAGGGACTGGAAATGACCATTTTGCCCTCGTCAACAGTGCAGCGGGCGTCGGAGCTGCCAAAGCGCGAGCGCGGGCGCGCGGCCGGCGGCGCGGCCGGCGGATGGCGCGCGGAGGCGGAGCGCGAGCGCGGGCGCGCGTCGGCGGCGCGGCCGGCGGATGGCGGAGCGCGAGCGCGCGTCGGCGGCGCGGACGGCGGATGGCGCGCGGAGGCGGAGCGCGGGCGCGCGTCGGCGGCGCGGACGGCGGATGGCGCGCGGAGGCGGAGCGCGGGCGCGCGTCGGCGGCGCGGCCGGCGGATGGCGGAGCGCGAGCGCGCGTCGGCGGCGCGGACGGCGGATGGCGCGCGGAGGCGGAGCGCGGGCGCGCGGACGGCGGCGCGGACGGCGGATGGCGCGCGGAGGCGGAGCGCGGGCGCGCGGACGGCGGCGCGGCCGGCGGATGGCGGAGCGCGAGCGCGGGCGCGCGTCGGCGGCGCGGACGGCGGATGGCGCGCGGAGGCGGAGCGCGCCATCCGCCGTCCGCGCGCCATCCGCCGTCCGCGCCGCCGACGCGCGCCCGCGCTCGCGCTCCGCCATCCGCCGGCCGCGCCGCCGTCCGCGCGCCAGCGCTCCGCCTCCGCGCGCCATCCGCCGTCCGCGCCGCCGACGCGCGCTCGCGCTCCGCCATCCGCCGGCCGCGCCGCCGACGCGCGCCCGCGCTCGCGCTCCGCCTCCGCGCGCCATCCGCCGGCCGCGCCGCCGTCCGCGCGCCCGCGCTCCGCCTCCGCGCGCCATCCGCCGTCCGCGCCGCCGACGCGCGCTCGCGCTCCGCCATCCGCCGGCCGCGCCGCCGACGCGCGCCCGCGCTCGCGCTCCGCCTCCGCGCGCCATCCGCCGGCCGCGCCGCCGGCCGCGCGCCCGCGCTCGCGCTCCGGCAGCTCCGACGCCCGCTGCACTGTTGACGAGGGCAAAATGGTCATTTCCAGTCCCTGAAAATGCAAAAGGGGCAAAACAAAGAAAAAAGGGTGAAGTGTGTGGCATAATAACAAAGCCACTCAAGTTTGTGGCAAATGGGAGGATGGCGCTTAACTTTGTGGCATGAGAGCAATTTTCCCAAGGTTAAATATAGCTCAATCCCAGCAGAAGAGTTATGCCGATAATCACCGTCGAGACTTGACCATCGCAGTTGGTGATTTTGTTTATCTAAGGGTATCCCCACTTAGAGGAGTTAAAAGATTCCAAACCAAGGGAAAGCTTGCACCAAGGTTCGTGGGACCCTTCAAGATCTTGAGTCACAAAGGTGAGGTAGCATATCAGTTGGAGTTACCATAAACCATGACTGGGGTACATGACGTCTTTCATGTGTCCCAATTGAAGAAGTGCCTTCGAGTGCCCACCGAGCAAGCAGCACTAGAGACTCTCGATCTTCAAGGAGACCTTACCTACAGAGAATAGCCGATCAAGATACTTCAGACAGTAGAACGTCAGACCAGAAGGAGACCATCCGTTTTTGTCGAGTACAATGGAGCAACCATACAGAGGATGAAGCAACATGGGAAAGAGAGGAAGAACTGAAGGCTAACCATCCCCGCCTCTTTTGCTAGCCTGTTCGAATCTCGGGGTCAAGATTCTCTTAAGGGGGGTAGGTTTTGTGAAATCCCAAAATTTTAAATTTATTTAATTTTATTTTTCTGGAATTTAAAATCTTTCTTTCATTTTTGCATAGATTAAAAGATATTAAGTTTGGGAGAAATTGTGGTAAAAATAAGTTTAGTTAATTTTATGTGAGTTCCTCGCATTTTGTTAGAGTTATAGGAATTTTCTAGAATTTATTTGGATTTTTCTGGTATTTTCTAAGCTTTATTTTTCTTTCTCGGGTTTTCTGAAAATCAAAAAGAAAACGAAAATACTTTTCTCTCCGGCCGACGTGTGGACAAATGGGATCTACCCACGTTGCCGCCATCCGACCGCCGCTCAACCTCGCCTTCCCCCTCCCTGCGGCCGACATGTGGCCGGCCTGATTTCGGCCACGTTGCCCCGGCCCATCTGACCCATTCGCCGCCCCTTAATCCTTCCAACTGTCGGATCACAATCCACTCATCGCCCATCGTCCCACTTCACTTATCCCTGCAGCCGCTCGATCTCTCCCTGGCCGCGTGGTGCCATCCCTACCGCCCGCTCCTTCTTCCTCTCAGCCCCGCTGATACCTCGGCCCCATCTATCACCCCTAACCTCCCCTCCATCTCCCTCGTGCGGGCACCGCCGCCACGACCGTTGCGTCGCTCCGCCCTTCCCGGCCGCCACCTCCTCCTTTCGTGCGCCGCAACCTGTGCGCGCACCTTCCCCCTCTTTCCGCGCCCGTCGCCCACCTCCCACTTCTCCACTCGGCCCTATCCGCTGCAACCACCACCCACCTTCCCGATTCCTCCGACGAGGCATGCTGCCGCATCGGCCCCTCTCCGACCCTATAAAGACCCCCGAGCACCGCTACCCTATAAAGGCATTGCTGGCAAAGGAAGCGCCCTCAAGCCTCCCCGTTGGCACCTTCGTCATCCTTGAGCCATCGCCGTTCTCGGACGCCACTCCCCCGAGCTCGGGTGTCGCTGGAGCGCTGTTCCCACCGACGACCGAACACCGCCGTCGCCCTTCACCGTCACCAGCCGCCTTCGTTCGCTGCCGAACCTCAAACCCAGGGTAAACAATACCCCTTTCCTCTTCTCTCTCTGTTGCGATCCTCGCCGGCCACCACCGCTCGCCGGAGCATCGGCGACCATTGGTCCCCGAGCCTGGCCACAGATTGGAAGCCACGTCAGCCGGCTAGCCCAAGTGGCAGCCATGTGGCACCCCGTGGTCGGCCACGTCGGCGCCCGAGAGCCATGCCAGCGCCGCCATTCGAACAGCACTGCGTCAGCAGCCACTTCCCCCCTTCAGGCCATGTGTCACCACGTGTCTTGTCACCGCCGCACTCAAGTCCACGTGGGAGCCACGTGTGCTGACACGTCAGCACCCCAAGACCTCCCGACCCACATGGTAGCCACGTCAGCGCCACCTGGCTGCCACGTCAGCAGAACTGCCCAATCATCAGCCACATCAGCGCCATATCAGCCTCCCTGCCACCTCAGCATTTCCTTTGGTCCATGGACCTAGTCCATGTAGACCAGGGCCCACCTGTCAGTCAGTCCACCCTAGGGCTGACGCCAGCATGATGCCATAATTTCATTTTCCAGTGGAAAAATAAATCGGTCGAAAAATAAATCCCCTGCTGATGTCATAACTCTAATTTCCTTTAGACTACGGCGAGGACCTGGATGAGTAGGACGCGTCTTACAGTCATCTGCCTATGGGCAAGCTGTCGGGCTTCGCTGTTTATCAATTTGTTTTTGCTGTTATTTCCTTTATTTGTGTTATCAATGATCCTAATGTAAGACTTGGCCATAAGGCCATACCTCTTTTATTTAATATATCATTGGTCATTTGTGCTCGATATGTATCTTTGTTCCACTGTGTGCACTAGCTGTTCCTGGATTAGTGTGATTTATACAGAGGGTTTCGGAGTCGTTGTTCCGGGATCCGTCACATAACGTCCAGGAACATGTAACCCATGCTTACATATTTCAGCTCCTCGATGTCGATCAGTAGCGGAACTAAGTCTTGACAACCAAAGTCTATGCAAAATTTATGAAAAATCATTAAAAAAATAGTTAGATCAAGAGTCGATCCAATAGCAACTGATCAGTCCGGGGCTTAGGCTTGGACTGGTTCCGCCCTGACGTCGATCACTAGATGGTGAATAAGGGCTGTTGTCTCCTCAGCGTTGTCCTCTTGGATGCGGCGTTTCCGGGGAGCACGAGGAAGGTTGGAGAGATCCATGACAAGATCTGCTTGGAAATGCGTACACGAGATTGAGGATGGATTTTTTTCTCCCTTCGATGGCATATTGGCGGAAATCTAAGGAGTAGCAGGACTGATGAACCGAGTCACATTTTGATAATCGATTCATATTTGGTTGTGCCACGAGTCCTACTATATTTCCATAGAAAAAATTGTCCCTGTGCCACTGATCATTTCTCAATTGCTAAAACAGTCCCTCGAAATCGTCTAATTGTGAATGTATCATTTGTTTTGCAATACGAAAATGACACTTTTAGATTCTTTTTAGTGTATGTCAGTCAGATTGATCTGAGGCGTTAGATCTCCATCTAACAGATCCACTCATACAAGCCCCCCCTAAAAAAATGACCCCCCTCCAAAAAAATAATCTAGGACGTTGGATCTCCATCTAATGGCTCAAAATCTGACTGTTTTTGTCCTAAAAAATAATCAAATGTTATATAGACACTCTTTTTATGAAATTTCCAAGATTATCCCGACCCCATCTTCTGTCTACTCTTCTTTGTTCCTACCATCCTTGGTACACCTTTAGTATAGCTGACGGTGTTCCTATTGTAATATGGATCCTTCCTAATTTTGAGGAAAAACCACTGACAACAAAATTGCCGATAAGACGATATACACTAAAATTAATATACAAGGGTTATCACTATTGGCAATATACTAATAATAGTCACAAAAAATTAGAAATATGCTATCTTCGTTTGTTCTTTTTTTACTTGTTTTTAGGCATCAACACAATATCCAATATGCATCGTTGTCCATTACATATTCTAATTTTATGTTAGTATTATCTAAATGTATAATGATATGAAATTACTTTTGATGACAAATCTAGTAGTACCATTTTCACATGATAAATCAAAATACTTTTCTATATATTTGTGGTCAATGTTTTAAAAGGTTGACTAAATGTATTCTAAAATGACATTAAAACGGAAGTACTAGAGAATCTACCTTCATCTATCACATAATTAAAACAAACCAACTTATTACAAACTTATTGTGGTAAACTTTCAACTTCTTAGTGTCTCCAATACACAGTAGCTCCAAGCGGTAACTTTTTTCCTAACTAATTGCTTTTATTAGGAACAACACCTGTGTATGACACATGGGATCATGGTCCATGTGGAGTCCGACCATGGGAAAAGTGACTGGGCTATGGGCCCTCATGAGTATAATAATATTACTACTACTACTACTACTACTATACAATAATTAATCAAAAGAGCAACTAGCTATGATCAAATATTCACTTAAACTAGTTCTTTAATCAAGGTGGGGTCTATACGTTGGTAACATATTATCAAACTTACATAAATTTTCCACTACTAAAATACATCCGAGGCTTTATTGTTATTCATTCATCATTTTAAATTATACTACTTTTAAAAGAGTAGCTAATGGCCTATGGTGTCCTATTGAACGAAACATTTACCTAAGTTAGTTATCTTAGCTAATGAAAAATTAATATGGGTTCACTGATGTTGAAAGATTACTTAGTTTGCTAACCAAATTAAACTCTGATTTATTGTGGGACCCACTATAAGCAATACCATTTCTAATTCAATTTGCATTTAAAATGAATTACTAATGAACTTAATTTTTCTTAGTTAAAATCAAATGATGTGGGCCCTATTGTCATGCATGTCTTGATTTAAATTGAACTTTAAAAAGGATTGTAATGGCATTGGGCCCTTTTGTTAAGTGCACTCTAATTAACTTAATTAAGTAATCTCTCTTTTTTACTAGACTAATTACTGCATGGCCCATGAGTCAGCCTAATGACTAGTCATTATTCAACACTAACTAATCACGCCCTTAACAAATAATAAATCACAGGGGACCTACCCGCAAGTGCTATGGTTCATGGGAAGTTGTGGGCTTCGGCTGCCATAGGTTTATAGATTCTAGTTCAAACTAAAATTTCTAATCTCCGCGGGACCACACATTCGGGAGATACTAATATGTAATTATCCACTAGTTTTTTTATTTGTGAAATACCCGGTACAACTTGTAGACATCCACACACACGCACACCATTACACACATGCACGTACTCATACACACGACACCTATGGAGACTAGAAGAGCGGAGCTTGATGAAGAAATGATAAAGTCACTGCCAGCACTTTGCTTACAACGAGCACACCATCTTCTACTGAAAGAAAATCCTTCTAATGGCCAAATCTAGGGTTTAAACCCTGGTGGACTAGGAGTAGAGGTGGATTCACACCCCAGGTAGCCTAAACTTCAGTTCAGGATATGTGATATTTATCAGTGCAAAATCCGGGTAAGTTCAAGTAAACTTTCCCATCCAACTCATGTAATAATATCATTTAACCATCTCAAGCCCAGGGGTAATAAAATCCTAAATACACCCGTGACTAGGTACAACCATCTCGACTAGCCACCTAAGGTTTGGTTCTCTAATTATTCACTAGTGGACTAGTTAATCCAAATACTAATTACTACTTAACCAACGTGGGCCCTATTTGGCAGCCATACAGGGGCGCTTTGCTTCATTCCAAACAGAGAACGGACTGGAAACAGAGGAGGCGCTCATGGAAGCTTCTGGCCGAGCTCGGCGCCGGCGAGTGAAGCAGCTGCGGCGCCGGACGAGCGTAAAAATGGAACTCTATGGGAATGGCGAGATCATGGGTGGTGATGGCGCGGTGGGAGGCGGACTGCAGCGGCTGCGTACAGCGGCGGTGGCGTCACTGCTACCATGGCGATGACCAAGCAGCGCCTAATTCTAGAAATCGAGCGCTTCACAAGCATGTACGCATGGAGGGGAACTAACCGGAGTGGATGGTGAAGACGGTGCCCTGCTGGTCCGGCGACATCTCGAACGACTTGGCGCCGGCGTCGGGGATGGCGGACTGGAGGAGACACACCATCGACATGAACTGCCCGCGGTTCAGCGAGTCCCCCACGAACATCACCCGCTTGTTCCGAAGCTTCTCCAGCATCAGCGTCGCGTTGAACCTGCGTGACGCATTGTAGCAACGAATGCCGTTAAATTTAACGACTTGATCAGCATCCGTGATCCATCATCGCTCAAGAAGCAAATGACGAGGTTAACTACTGTGCGTTGAAAACGACGCATGCTTCACTCTGAGGAGTAGTAGTGGCTGCTAGATTGCATCCTTTTGTTAGCAAGTTTCAGAAGCTTCCATGAGATGAAAATTGCTTATTCTAGGATTGAGCAAGAATGCAAGAGCCAAGGGACGAACACTGGGAGGGTGCAGCCGTGCGGCTGCCAGCGCCAGAACGGGTATCCCCTGTCCGGCCGGCCGCGCGGCTGGCAGGTGAGCTGCGGCTGGATGTAGGGGCAGTCAGCCTCCTGGTACAGCGGGCGCGTCTCCTCGTCCTCGTCCTCGTCGTTCAGCGCAAACGGCAGCTTCCCCTGCCACTTCTTCTCCCCGGTCATCTCTGATCATACCACACCATGATCAACCCGCATTCCACACTGCTAGCAACAAATTCGGCCGGTGTTTAGCCGGTTCCCACTGGTGACCGGCTGGAAGTCGGCACCGATCCACTGGCGAAAACCGGTCTGCTTCTGAAGCTGTGATACTTACCGGGTGGTGGTGCCGCCGGTTGGTCATGATCATTGTTGTGGTGGTGGTTGTTTCTGTTTGATGTTGAGGTGTGATGCTTGCCCTTGCTGGCTGAGGAGCGCCCTGAGGAGCAGGAAGAGCAGCAGCGTCAGGGGGAACGGTGAAAAAGCGCGCCTTCTTGGTGACCGACGAGCAGAAGGCGGCCGAGGAGGAGGAGGAGTGGAGGGTTTGCCTTCATCTTTGATCCCTGATCTCTTTGCTTGCAAGTTTTGAGTGTGATGTTGGCAGCAAAGATTCTAGTGGGGATTATACGCGCTGGATTAGTTGCCAAAATGAGTTCTTAAGGGTTGTGTGGTCACTCTCTCAAGTGTGTCTCCGACTGGTGATTAGAATGACCCCAACAAACGGTTTGTGCAGGTGGGTGAGTTGACACAGATTCGTAGGAAGGTTGGTTTCTGAATTCTGATCAGATGATTGAGTGTTAAATGGCAATCACCATCAGCATACAACAGGGGCTGAATTTTCGATAATTCATTGTCTACTGGCAGGTTGACAAACCTGTAATTGGTTAAGACGGCCATAAGAATAATTTTGGATATGAAGAAGAAGACATACACTGAATATGCACACAAAATGAGTGCATCAAATCACGTATGTTGGCCTGTTTCATCAGTGATCCTGCTGAATCTGTACCTAGGTACCTTCCTGTATAAACCTATATGTACAGAGATCCATACCAACTATCAAGTAGGCTGTCGATTGGAAAGTAAGCAACCAATGCAAGTGTATGTTTTCATCATTTTTTCTTACATTTCTGCTGCACATAGATGAAAACTCTGAGCCAAATAAAATTATTTTGCAAGGTAACCTACAGTTAAGCAAGATATGAACAGTAAGGGTTCATCCTAACTGACCCATGGAAAATGCGAAAAATAGCACTCCGAATAGGCAAGAAATGAAATGCATTTTGTCTGCACCAACCTACCAGGCAACCATTCAAACTACTCCATACCAAGGCTTACTGAACAAGAGTAGTTGGTGATTCACAGGACAGTAATAAGTAATGCTAATAAACCTATCTTTTTCTTGGATTCTAGGCCAAGGGTGGAAAGAGCTGCAACCATCACATAATTCCATTCCACAAGGACATTATAATTGACCATCAGATGACCCGACCCTCTAGGTCATGTCAGAATGGTTGTTCTGAAATGTAAACGTTTCGTAGGACCAATAGGCAATAACGCATCATGGCACTTGCTTGTCCATCTTTTCTTATTCATCTTTTTTATGATGTTCTTTTTCCTTTTTTTTCTCTCCCTCCTAGTGACACTTCAACAATATATGAGTTAGTTAGAAGAGGCTTAGAGGCAATAAGTGACTGATTATTCATTGATAGGAATTACTGGTTGCATTGTCCTTCAAGGAAAAGTAAAACACCTAACTGTATTGTCTAAAGGAACCACAATGTGTGATCAGTAGCTAGCTGAGGATTGTGTACACAAGGCACACTTCTGGACTCCAGAAGAGGGGACAAAAATGTTTATTATCCAAATTCTCTGTAAGGACTTTGTAATCCAACACTACAGAGGTGGCATCTAAAAATAATCAGAAATGATCAGACAACTATTTTTCCCTCCTTTCTTTCTTTCCTTTCTTTCGTTCCCATCAGTACAATGTACTTATGTACTGATGATTGATGTGATGAAAAGTAATTGTCACTACACTTTGTAGTAATTTGATCCATGATAAAAAAAGACTATCATTGTGCTGTGATTTTTATTTCTAGGTCTTGCAGTTCTAATCTAATAGTGTAATTATGCAGTTACAAATCAGGGTATCATTGTATACAATTTACTAATCAGGGAATAAAATCTCTATCTATTATATAATAAAAGCTGATGACACGTGATTTACAACTGCTAATAAAAAAGAGAAATATGCTAGAGATTCGGACAAAATAAAACATCTAGCCCTTAGTGTTGTGGACTCTAATTTTAAAGCCTTAGATTTCATAGCTAGATTAGAGTATAAGAACTCGAAACATCTAGCCCTTAATTTGCGAAAACATCTAGCCATTAATTTGATATAACGTAAATGAACTGAATTGTAGCAACCATTATATTACTTTGTTATTTTAAAACTAAAAGATAATATAATCCTTACTCTTATACAACAAGGCACTACCGATAACACGTTGAAGAAAAGAAGCGACATAACCGCGTACTATGGCCTCGCTCTTTCCGGTTTTTGGCTTTGACTTTTTAATAATCACTATTGATTAGACTAATAAGCCGTAACCTAAAAAAACACTACCTATGTACCAAATGGAGAGAGAGAGAGGAAGATATCTAAACACCTAGCAGACATGAGTCCTACGTACTCAGCTACTATTTACCTAGTGTGGAGAGAGCAGGATATCACAAAGGTTACAATATCCTAATCCTACTCATCTACTGTACATTCACACATGCATGGAATTTCTAATATATTTATCAGATTTAATGGTGCAAATTAATATATTGTATTGAATAACAGGTAGAATACAATACAAGTATCATTGTATATGAAACAATTTCCCGCGAAATTGCATGGCTAGATAATACAACATATTATATATGTTATATAACTCTATTGCTTTTCGAAAATATAGTTGTATTTGTTATATAATTGTAATAGTTGTAACATTTATATATGATTAATTTGCACTGTTATAATCTACCACACAAAAATAAGTGATGTAGATATTCTCTTTCTACTTAATTAATGAGAGAATTTTTTTATCTATATATGATTAATCTGCACCATTATAATTTGGCCATACAGAAATAAGTGGTGTAGATCTTCTCAATTCTCTTGATTAATGAGAGAATTTCTTATCTATTATGATTAAACTACACTGTTATAATCTGGTTCCACTGAAATAAGTGGTGTATATCTTCTCTATTTCTCTCGATTAATGAGAGAATTTCTTGGAATTTTACTTTTTTCTGATTTAAAGATTATTGTAGGATTTTCTAGACATCCAAAGTGAATGAGGCACCTTAAATATCACTAGTTGTTTGTAGATATACAGCTTGGGCAATCAAATTAAAGTATAAATACAATTAGAGATACACTATTTAAGACATCAACTACCCGGACTGTTGCAGGGTTTACGTATGAAAGGATACATAATTTCACATATGCAAAGCCTTTTTACTTTATATAGTTTATGAAACTAGCCATGCAATTGCACAGGCATGCCAACTAGTTATCTAATTCTCAATCATGAGTTTGTAATTCAACACTTTAGAGGGGGCATTTAAAAAGTCAGAAATGATCAGATAAAATATGTTCATCTTTCTTTAGGCATTTCCTTTATTTCTTTTCTGTCAGTACAATTTACTGATGAGTGATCAGTCACTCCACTTTCTAGTCACTTGGTCCTCAAAAAAAGAAGAAGAAATTATTGCATGTGGTCTTTATTTCTAGGTCTTGTAGACCCTATCTGATAGCGCGATTCTGCAATTACAAGTTATGATGTCATTGGATACATCTTTGATTTGAGTTCAGAAAGTAGGTGCCAATGCAGCAATAATTTCAGCAAGCGATAACTCTTCATTTGTTCCTTTTCCTTCAAATGTGAAGTAAAAGAAGAGGGAAATTTTAAGGACCCAATGTTCAAACCCAAGAAAAGAGTAAGGCAATTCCAAGGACCTATTTCGAACACAAAAAAAATTCATAGGAAGTTTATAGAAAAAGCAACATGCTTGAGAACTAACGAAAAATTATTGTGTTCCACAAAAACAAACTCCAACGGCTTTATGATCGTGTTGGATGTTCATGTCAAAATAACTGCTTGATTTCCTGTTAAATTAGTCCTATCTGTGGTACCAGACTACCAGAGTATGATTATTAATATCTGATAAACAATTTGATCTGTTAAACAAGAACACCACAAGATTAGGTGACTGGACCAATTCGTTCAGAATTCCAAACGGAATATTCAGACTTGGAGCAGACAAGAGAGTACTCGACTACTCGTTCACTGTGAAAACCTTCGAGTATATTATGTGATGTGATATATCTGGAAGACGCGATCGTCTCAACGAACAATCCACCTAGGTGATGGGAAACTAGGCGTCGGATTGCTTTCCATAGTATTGTCATGTATATCGCCTTCAGCTTTATCCACTGTGTACAACAGCTCGCCCAACGTTTTGATGGATTGATCCAACCTAGCAAGGCATTGTCACAAAAAGGAGCTATTTTGGGTGTGTGAACTTACAATTGTTAAGATTCCGTGAGTTATAGATAGAATAGTTGGCTATAGATAGAATATCTGGTTAGACAGTTAGGAAGTCTATTCTGTATTTGATGTATAATCTTGTTTAGAGATAGACTTCCGTTTGTATTTGATACGGGTCTGTAACCGAGTCAGCAGCAGTGAACAGAGTTCGTTCTGTTGTCGCTACTGTTTGTAATCTGGCAATGCATATATACTGAAGTCTAAACGCCGAACGATCTGCATCAGCAAAACACCAATCCTCCTGATTCTTTTACATGTTATCTGACCATTGAACGATCCCAATTATGTCGTCTGCCAACATGGCCATCCCTCCATCCTCCACTCCCACTTCATCTTCTTCCACAACCACGCCAACACTGATCAGCCATGCCATCATCATCAGGCTTGGAAAGGAGAACTATTTGCTTTGGAAAGCATAATTTCTTGCCTATTTGAGGAGCTTCAATCTCCTTGGGTATATCGATGGTACCTGCTAGGCACCACCTCAGATGATTACGGCGTCAACTGAGCAAGGAGCAAGCCAAGTCTCCAATCTAGCCTATCTGACTTTGTATAACCAAGATCAGATGGTACTCAATAGAATCTTTTCCTTGTTGATTGAAGAAATCTTGGCTCATGTCATGTTCATGACAACCTCATGCGAAGCATGGGTAGCTCTAGAATGGATGTTTGCATCCCGTTCGCGCGCACATGTGGTACAAATCTGCGTATAGCTTGCCAATTTGAAGAAGAAAGATCTCTTTACATCTGATTACTTCAGGAAGATGAAGAATCTTGCTAACACACTTGTTGTAGTTGGCATGCCCTTGAGAGAAGATGAAGTTGTCTCCTACATCCTTCTGGTCTCGGATCAGATTTTGATTCATTGGTCACCTCTCTTACCACAAGAACACAAGGTATAACTTTCGATGATGTTTATGCTCATCTAATGAGTTTTGAGTATAGAATGGAACAACATAGCTCTGATCTGTAGTTGAACCTTGGAGGATCATATCCATCGACCTATTTTGCTATACATGGCTATGGTCATGGCAATCATTACCGGAACCAAGGTTTCAGAGGTGGCCTAGGGCATGGTCGCGGTGGTCATTATTATCAGAACAATCATGGTGACTCAGGACGAGGAGGACCTTGTCCAGTTTACCAAATCTGCGGGAAAACGGGTCACATGATAGTTAAGTGTTGTCACCATTTTGATCATTCCTATCAATCAGAAGAAGTTCATACCTCAGCTACAGCAGCAGTCATGCCCTCATACCAAGTTGATTTCAACTGGTATATCCATACCGATGCAACCGATCATATCATAAGTGATCTTGATCATCTAACGATGAAGGAAAAATACTTCGGAACATATCAGTCCAAGTTGGTAATGGCATAGGTTTACACATACCTAACACTAGCCATTGCTCTATTAATATTGCTGCTCATCCTTTAGCCCTTAGAAGGGTTCTCCATGTTCCACAAATTTCAAAGAATCTCATACTTGTTCATAAACTCACTCAAGATAACAATGTCTTCCTTGAAATTCATATAACCCATTTTTTTTTATCAAGGATCAGGTGTCGAAGAGAAAGTTGATCCATGGCATATGTGAGTCCGGCCTCTATTCAATCAAGTCTTCCACAACCAATTCTCTCAAGTCAGCCTTATTAGGTGCCAAGGTCTCCAAACAATAGTGGCATGCACATATCTGTCATCATCATCCTAAGTAGTTCAGTCAATTCTTCACTTAAATAAATTGCCTTCCATGAGTCCCATGCATACACCTGTGTGTCATGCATGTCAGCATGCAAAAAGTCATAAACTTTCTTATTCCCCAGTCGTTCATGTGTCTATGTCTCCTTTAGAACTTGTATTTTTTTATGTATGGGGTTTTTTATGTATGGGGTCCTGCTCCTCAATCTATTGGAGGATACAAGTACTATGTTAGTTTTATCGATGATTTTAGTAAATTCACTTAGATCTATTTATTACATGCTAAATCTAAGGTTGAACAACTGTTTCTACGTCTTCAAAAATATGTAGAACACCTGCTTGAGAAAAAGATTAAGTGTGTTTAGTCTAATTGGGTAGGAGAATATCAGAAACTCACTAAATTCTTCACAAATATTGGCATAGATTAGGGTGTCATGCCCTCATACACATCAACAAAATAGGTCAGCTGAAAGGAACCATCATCATATTGTTGAAACTGGCCTCACACTTCTTGCCCATGCTTCTATGCCAATCAAATTCTGGGATGAAGCCTTTTTGACAACTACTTATCTCATAAATCGTCTTCCCACTCTTGTCATAGACAATTCATGCCGTCTTGAGAGATTATTCTATGTCAAGCCTAATTATTCCCTTCTTCAAATTTTTGGTTGTGCTTGTTAGCCACATCTCCGTCCTTATAATACTTGTAAACTTTATTTTCTTTCAAAGGAGTGTTTGTTCCCTGGGTTCAGTCCGCATCATAAGGGTACAAATGCTTGGATATTTTCTCGGGTTGTGTCTACATCTCAAGAGATGTAATCTTTGATGAGCTCAAGTTTCCCTTTTCCAATCATACTTCTACCATGCAAAAACCACTAGACATGCCCACATGTATCCCTCTCTTGAATCCACCACACAATCCTAGTGGCCATGCCATAGATCCATCTCTCAATAGCAATAATGTTACAAATAGCACTAATGACCATGTTTTGATTAATATGCAACCATCCATTCCTCTGTAGTCTGTGGCCACAGGTACTTCCTCCAAACAAACTGATCCTAATGCTGTACTAGATGCTCTTGCAGCACCTCCTTCACATCCATATGGCACACGGCTACAACATAACATCTGTTGTCCTAATCAGCGAATTGATACCATTGCTTATGTGGCTTAAGGTTCAGATGCATTCACTAAGCCTTCATCACATCTAGATGTTGCCCTTATTCCCCAATGGAAAGCAGCAATGGATGCTGGATTTTCAGCATTACCCAAGAATAATACTTGGCACTTGGTCCCTCTGAAGCCAAGAATGGATGTCATCGATTGCACATGTGTGTTCAAGTTAAAGAAGAAGGCTGATGGTATAGTTGATCGTCATAAGGCCATATTGGTGGCAAAGGGATTTAAACAACGCTATGGTATTGATTATGAAGATATGTTTAGTCCGGTAGTCAAGCATACCACTATATGTATCTTGCTTTCTTTGGCCGTTTCAGTGGGATGATGTATGCGACAGATTGATGTTTAGAATGCTTTCCTTCATGGATTTTTTGCAAGAAGAAGTTTATATGAAGCAGCCACCAGGTTATCTCAATTCAAGATTTTCTCATCACATATGCAAGTTAGATAAATCCCTTTATGACCTAAAACAAGCACCACATGCATGGTTTGCACGATTGAGTTCTACATTACAAGACCTTGGTTTTGTTCCCTCTAGTGCTGACACCGTTCTTTTTATCTTTCAGTGAAGCAATATCACCATGTTTATGCCTACTTATGTTGATGACATTCTCATCATTAGTTCCTCCTCTCAGTGTACTACTCGGTTACTCCAGGAGCTGAGAGATGACTTTGCCGTGAAAGATCTTGGTGAAGGTTATTTTCTTGGCATTGAAGTGCAACATATGAAGGATGGGCTGGTATTGTCACAACATAAGTATGTCATGGATCTACTTTGCAAGACAAACATGTTGCAATCAAAGGGAGTCAACATGCCAATGAGTTCTTCAGAGAAAATATCTCGCTTTGAAGAGGAGAAATTATCATATGAAGAGGCAACTAGATACCAAAGTATAGTTAGAGGCTTAGAGCTCTCCAATATTTAACTCTAATAAGACTTGATATTGCATTTAGTGTCAACAAGGTCTGTCAGTATCTACATGTGCCCACCAATGTTCATTGGATGGTGGTTAAACATATTCTTCGATATTTAAAAGATATAGCTCACCTGGGATTGGTTTTGCACAGATCATCCTCTCATTTGCTTAGTGCCTTTTCTGACGCTGATTGGGTCGGATGTCTAGATGATCGCCGGAGCACCAGTGGATATGTTGTTTTCCTTAGTACTAGCCTTGTTTCCTACAGCTCATGCAAACAATAGACAATTTCTCGATCAAGCACAGAGGCCGAATATAAATCAGTAGCTAATGCAACAACTAAGTTATTGTGGATACAAGTTTTCATGAAAGAGTTGGGAATCTTCCAAAACCGAGCACCCTGTTTATGGTGTGATAATTTGGAGGCAGTCTATCTTACGACTAATCCGATATTTCATGCTAGAACTAAACATGTTGAAATTGATTATCCCTTCGTTCGGGAACAGGTTGGCCTTGGATATTATTATTAAGTGCATTTCTTCAAGCGACCAAGCTGTTGATATATTGACCAAAGCTCTACCAGTTCAGCTATTTCATCGGTTTAGGAACAATCTGAACTTGGCGCTCTCACCTCGTCCAGATTGAGGGAGGGTGTTAAGATTTCGTAAGTTATAAATAGAATAGCTGGTTAGACAGTAAGGAAGTCTATTCTATATTTGATGTATAATCTTGTTTAGAGATAAGAGTTCCGTTTGTATTCGATACAGGCCCGTAACCGAGTCGACAGCAGCGAATAGAGTTCGTTTTGTTGTCACTACTGTCTGTAATCTTGCAACGTATCCGGCAATGCATATATACTGAAGTCTAAATGCCGAACGATCTGCATCGGCAAAACACCAATCCTCTTAATTCTTTTACAAAAAAAAAAAACCAGTTAGGGAGGATCTTGTTCACAAATGATTTCGTTGGGCTAGGCTTAAGATCCTAGTTGGGTTCATGAATTCGTGTGTGTAACAAGACTTGGAACCAATTCAGCCCGAATGGTGCAATCCTGAGTAGACTAAAATTGGCTTCAGGGATGGCTATGGTACATACAACTTTTACTTACAAAAAAGTTTTTAAACATTTTCCTCCCTCGACATTATTTGCCACTGCCTACTACTCCCGCTTGTATGATAATTAGTAGATGGTGGGAAAAGTATATATAAAGTGTATAAATATATAGATGTACTGTAGTTACTCTCAAAAGCTACTAGAGTACATATACGTATCTACCCAAAATCAAACAAAAAATTGCTTTTCTGGCAAGTTTGCAACCCAAATCAACAGCAAGAAAGATTGCGGTAAACCGGCCCCATCAAGGTGGTATAGGGTGAAAACCAAACAAGATAAGACGCCAATAAACTTTTGGAGGAAAGAAGACATCCACTAGCCAGAGCCTCCATTGCGAATGCTGATCATTTGTATCTTGGACCAGTCCTATGCTTCATGTAAGAACAATGCGTGCATAATATAAAATACCACCATAGTCACCTACAGGAAATCCCCACCTAAGGGCTTGTTTGGGTAAGCAAGGATTGGGCTCTTATCCTTCACATAGGCAGGGATTTTAGTACAATCTCCATACATATTCAAAGGAATTGGATCTAATGCCTATCTAAACAAGCCCTAAGCCCTAAGGTGGGTATTATGCAGGGTCAGGACCTCAATACCAGTGACTCGTATAGGCTGATCTCCTAGCCATTTGGGCTATGGTACACATGTCACAAGTAAACAAACCGTCTGTACACATACACCAATTTCGATTTGGCATGGTACCAACTTTTTAGCGGATTTGGCACTGTTAGCGACAGTATTTATAAAACTAGCAGTACGCGCATCGTATTAGCATAAATGTCTTTTGCCGTCCGGTAGGCGGGCGGCAGCGCCGGTGAGGCGATGCGTGGAAGGGCCGCCCCACCAGCAGACGGTAGGCAGCCTGCCGTCCGGTGAAGAGACGACATGTGATTAAGCCGGCTGATTAGCCAGCTTAATTATCTGCTCTAATTTTTTCACTTAGAGCTTATTTGAATTTTTAAATATATCTAATAAGATCTAAAAATTATGAAAATTTATATACAGCCTCCCGAAATAGCGTACTTGACAATATAATTTTTGGACAATTCTATCCATTGTGAATGTTGCTAAAAAATTCATACAATTTTGATATTTGTATAAGTTTTTACATATAGCAAACGAGGTCCGAAATTTGATGTGAGGCCTCCCGATATAGTCATAGTTATTGTGTAATTTTTTACAAATTTTATGTGTTCCAAATTTTCCATGTTTATTCGGGTTAATTTTCCATGTCCATGTTTACATAGGTAGTGACCTAGATGACACACCGGAACAAGTTCAATAATCTGCCATGCATTTTACTCAATAAATAATAATCAGTGATCTTGTTTTGTTCAGAAACTCTTGAATAAGAATGCTCATGAGCTTCATCTAAAGAAACAGGTGGGCTATGTTCGGAGTAGCATTCACCTCCACTTCTCTCCCACAGAAACGCCAAGCAGTCAAAGATTCCAGAATCAGTATCAAGCAGGTCTGCACTGCCCACAGAAGCACAGCAAGGCAGCATTTAACATACTGGTGCCCACAGTGCAATATCGAGGTCGTACAATTTTTCAGGATTTGTGAAAACTCTCAACCAGTCAAATGAAAGCAACTGTACAGTCAAGATAAGTAATTAAGTAGTCATACAACAGGGAAATAGGGACTAGGAAATACACAACACACAGAAGGTACCAAAAGGAGGATGAGTGGCTGGTATCTTGCCTGGCAACAGCTCAATCAGTACAATCTTCTTTAACAAAAGCACTAATGTAGGGCCATGTTTGGCTCCCCTACAGATCAATGAGAAGCACTTTTGTCTAATAGTCTGAACATCACATAGTTCTTTGTGTTGGAATAACGCTTGTATTCCTCATGTGGTCAAAGGGCCAATATATATACATGTACATGTGGTATATATGCAAGAAACCCCTTATACAATGGGGTAAATACACAGATATATAATACACATCTAACACCCCCCCCCTCAAACTTATGGTGGATCAACAACATGAAGTTTGGAGAGATGAAAACTGTGCTGAGCCCTGGTTTGTGCCTTTGTGAAGAAATCTGCTAACTGAAGCTCGGAGGGCACATACTGAAGAGCAACAATCTGGTCTTGCACCTGTGTCCGCATGTAAGAAGCATCAACACCAATATGCTTTGTAAGCTCATGCTTCACCGGATCTTTAGCAATGCTAATAGCACCTGTACTGTCAGACAAAAGAGGAGTCGGTGCAGAAACAGAAACACCAAAATCCTCAAGTAACCACCGTAGCCAAGTAACCTCCGCAATCAACAAAGCCATAGCTCGCAACTCAGCCTCAGCACTCGAATGAGAAACTGATGTCTGCTTCTTAGTCTTCCAAGCAATGAGAGAACCACCAAGAAAAACGCAATAAGCAGAGAGAGACCGGCGATCAGAGGGATCACTAGCCCAGGTGGCATCAGAATATGCCTGGAGCTGTAAAGAGCTGGAGCGAGGGGAAAAGAGACGACGAGAGATAGTTCCACGAAGATATCGTAGAACACGAAGAAGATGACTATAGTGGAGCTGAGTGGGAGCTGAAACAAACTGACTCAAGATATGCACAGGGTACGAAATGTCAGGACGAGTGACACCAAGATAAACAAGGCTCCCAACAAGATGACGATAGCGAGTAGGATCAGCAAGAGGCTCACCATCCGTGGAACGAAGATGAACATTAAGCTCCATGGGAGTCTCAGCTGTCCGCTGATCAGTAAGAGAGGCACGATCAAGAAGATCCTGAATATACTTTTCTTGGGACAGATAGAAACCCTCAGGAGTAGAAATAACCTCAATCCCAAGAAAGTAGCGAAGAAGACCTAGATCAGACATAAGAAACTGCTCATGAAGCCGCTCCTTGACAAAGGTGATATACTGAGAATCATCTCCAGTAATGATCATATCATCAACATACAAAAGGAGAAGCGTCCGACCACGAGATGAAGTGTGGATAAAAAGAGCAGGATCGTGAGCACTCGCCGAAAAACCAGCTGCAGTGACAACAGAGGAGAAACGATCAAACCAGGCACGAGGAGCTTGCTTGAGGCCATAAAGAGATCGGCGAAGACGACAAACCATACCCTCAGGAACAGAATACCCAGGGGGTGGCTGCATGTAGACCTCCTCACGCAACTCGCCATTGAGAAAGACATTCTTGACGTCCAACTGAGAGATGGACCACTGTCGAACAGAGGCCACAGCAAGAAGAGTGCGAACGGTGGTCATGTGAGCGACAGGAGCAAAAGTCTCATCATAGTCACGGCCATGCTCCTACTGGAAACCACGCGCTACAAGACGAGCCTTGTAACGCTCAAGAGAACCATCAGAGCGAGTCTTAACCTTATAGACCCACTTGCACGTGATAGGAGTAACACGTGCAGGAAGAGGAACAAGATCCCACGTGCCAGTACGCTCAAGGGCAACGATCTCCTCCGCCATCGCATGCTGCCACTCCTGATGAATAACAGCATCACGATAAAAAGTCGGTTCGACAAGAGCTGTGGCAGCAAAACCAAAACGCTCAGGAGGCCGAATAGACTGGCGATCGCGAAGACAATAACGAGGAGTAGCCGAAGGAGATGACCCGTCAGAAGGAGAGGGCTGAGGGCATATCAGAAGGAACCTCAACTCGTGGGCGACGAGTATAGTAGAGAGGATAAGAAGGAACAAGATCAGGAGCAGCCTCGGGAGAGGATGCCGGTGGTGAAGAAGGTGCTGACTGAGAGGGAGGAACCGGAGAGACCAAAGGTTGTGGTGGAGTGGTGACTATAGGACTGGAAGGAAAAGTCAGAAATGAAAGCGGCTCAGCGATAGATGCGGAAGTGGAGGAAGGAGACGAACGAGGATAGAAAGGACGAGACTCATCAAAAGTAACAACCCGAGAAATCCGCATCCGTCGGCCAACAGGATCCCAACAACGATATCCCTTATGCTCAGCACTGTAGCCCAGAAAAACACACTCAACTGACTGAGCGGTCAGTTTGGTGCGCTCACGAGGTGCAAGAAGAACATAGCACACACACCCAAAAAGGCGAAGTCTGGAATAATCAGGAGTCTGGCCACAGAGACGCTCAACTGGAATCCCACCCTGCAGAGCTGAGGAGGGCTGAATGTTGATCAAGAAAGTGGCAGTAGAAACAGCCTCGGCCCAAAAATGTGGTGGAACAACAGAAGCAATCATGAGAGCACGAGCTGTCTCAAGAAGATGACGATGCTTGCGCTCAGCCACACCATTCTGAGCATGAGCACCTGGACAAGAAAACTGAGAGAGAGTGCCCTGCTCAGCAAGAAAACCACGAAGGGCTCCCGACAAGAACTCTCCAGCGGAATCAGCGCGAAAAACACGAATAGGAGAGTCAAACTGAGTACGAATCATGGTGGCAAAGGTCTTGTAAATAGATAAAACCTCACTACGAGATGACATAAAGTATATCCATGTATAGCGAGAAAAATCATCAATAAAAATGATATAATATCTATGACCTCCTTTCGAAACAAAAGGAGCTGGTCCCCATACATCAGAATGAACAAGGTCAAAAGGACGCTGAGACACTGACTCACTAGAAGGATAAGGAAGTTGAAGCTGTTTGCCAAGCTTACAACCCTGACAATGTAGAGAAGCATCACCAGACACAGACCCTAAGAGACCTCGACGAAGTAAAGAAGCCATGCGGGAACCACAAAGATGTCCTAAGCGATGATGCCACTGAGCAAACGAAGCGGTGGAGGCTGCAGCAGCTGCAGAGGTGGACGCGAGAAGACTGACTGGGGTAGCGGAAGGAAGACGAAGCCAGTCAAGCTCCCAAAGCCGTTGGGAGTCACGGCGGCGAGGGCCAGTACCAACCAGAGTCCTCGTGCGACGATCCTGAACACAACAAGAGTCAGAATCGAAAATAACACGACAACCATGATCAGTGAGCTGGCCAGCAGATATGAGCTGCATGGTTAGTTTTGGAACATGAGACACAGCAGGAACATGAAAAGAGGAATTTGAAAGAGTGCCTTGTCCTGTGACACAAAGAGAGGTACCATCTGCTGTGTGGGCAGTGATAGGAGCAGCTAAAGAACTAATGGAAGTAAAACAGGTGGAATCAGATGTCATATGAAAAGAAGCACCAGAATCAAGGATCCAGGGTAATGTACCTGAGGAAGAAGAAGTAGAAGGTGGTCTCTCACCGGAAGACTGAGCAGCAGAACCAGCAGAACCAGACGATGCAGAAGCAACCATGCGGCCTAGCAATGTAAGAAGCTGCTGAGTGTCAGAGGTACCAGAACTCTGCTGAAAGGAGGAACCTCCAGTGCTCTTCGGAGGACGAGCACCACGACGAAGATCCTTCTTCTTCTTGTAGCAAAACTGTTCCACATGTCCATCCTTGTTGCAATAGGTGCAGTGAAGGCCCTTACCAACAGCAGCTGTCACTGATGTAGGCACAACTGGTGGAGGCAAAGGCATAGCGGGTGTAGGAGCCGAAGAAGCCACCAAAACTGAAGGAAGTGATGATGATGAAAGCAGACCCGCTCCACGAAGTCGAATCTCCTCAATACGAATAGCTGCAAGGGCCTCCAAAAAAGTCACACGTGGATGACGAGCCAGCAACTGAGCACGAGTCTGCTCAAACTCAGACCGGAGACGTGTCAAAAAATCGTAGATGCGGCGAAGCTCCAAATGAGACTGCTGACGCTGACAACACTGACAGGTGCGACAAACATCTGGCCCCAAAGAGTCGATCTGACGCCATATCGCAGACAACTGAGCGTAGAACTCATCCATAGTGGCATCTCCCTGCTGCAGCGACTGCTCCTGTCGCACAACAGCAAGGTACAGGGAATCACCAGATGGCTTGTAGCGGCTGCGTAGATGCGTCCACATCGCATGTGCGGAAGCCAGTCCAACAATATCACCAGTGAGATGCACCTCCATGCTAGCAACCAAAATAGCAGAGGCACGAGCATCTTCATCAATCCATGTCTTGTAAGCAGCATACTGAGTCTGAAAAGTCTCCATGGCATCCTCAAAAACCTCAGAAGCCTTTGTACAAGCATCTTCGGAGGCATCCTTCGGGAGGACAGGCTCAACAGGTGGAGTAGGACGAGATGGACAAGGCAACTCACCCCTAAGAAACTCCCAAAGGCGCTGACCACGCATGTGGATACGCATGTGCTGAAACCAGTCCCGATAATTGAGACCATCGAAGATCACCGGGCAACGAGGAACAGAAACGGATCCTGCAGAAGAAGACATCTTTTTTTTTTGCCTTTTTTTGTTTTTTTTTCCTTTTTTTTATCCGGTCAAACACAACCGGCCGACCATCAAAAGCAGTCGGTTTTGGAAACCGACCGAGGGCCTCGGGCGGAGGCAACGCCGGCGGCGGCTTGGAGGGCCTCGGGCGGAGGCAACACCGGCGGCGGCGACTTGCGACGCCGGCACGCCGGCACCTCAGACGGCGGCGGCGGCTTGGAGGGCCTCGGGCGGAGGCAACGCCGGCGGCGGCGACCTGCGACGCCGGCACCTCAGGCGGCGGCGACGGCAACGGTCGGAGGAGGACGACGGCCTCGATCGGGAGCCGGCAGCGGCGGCGCGAAGATGCACTCCCGACTTCGGCAGGTGGGGTCGACTTCGGCGGCGGCGGCCTTGGGGACAGAGCAATGACCACGGGCGGGCGGGATCGACTTCGGCTGCAGCGGCCTCGAGCGAGTTCTGGACAGATGCCGATCGACCCTGACGAACGAACGGCAACGAGCAGCGGACGGTGATGGGAAAAGCAAGCGGCGGCGATGGGAAAAACGTCAACGAGCCAGGCAAAAAACCCTAGGTGTGACAAAACCCTAGGTATGAGAGACCTTTAGCTCTGATACCATGTTGGAATAATGCTTGTATTCCTCATGTGGCCAAAGGGCTAATATATATACATGTACAGGTGGCATATATGCAAGAAACCCCTTATACAATGGGGTAAATACACAGATATATAATACACATCTAACACTTTGTAATGTTGGTCTCTTCCTATGTGAGCGAGAGCGGAATTAGGGTTTGACATACGACATTATTCATTTGTGTCGAATGATGACTGATTATTAAACTCGCTGAGTGTCCAAGCTGAAAATATATTAGTGCCTAACATGGTTCCTTAGTCCTTGCCATGATACCAGGCTAATAATTACAGCGTAACACCAATCAAAAGCATATATGTGCCAAAAGAAACATGCAAGGCTTCAAAAGTGAGACTGATATGATCATGTCGACGGTGATGATGCTAAGCAAATCTATCAATCACTGGTTTGATTATGTTAATATGATATAGACTAAAGTTAGGTCATCAACATTTGTATAAATCCACAAATCACTGGCTTGATTACGTTGATATGATATGGAAGAACGTAAGGGAAGTTTGGTGAACAAAACCATGTCATACCAAGCACGGTGGTGAAAAAAAAAGGAAGAGCTGTCACTTGTCAGCATGACATCCCAACCACTAGATTTTTTATTTTCTGAATGTTTTAGGAACATATGAATAACAGAAATAAGTAGAAAATTTTACTATGTTCAAAAAACAAGGTTGCTTGGCATTAGATATTAAGACTAGCTGTCAATATATATGTGGATAATTGGTTAGCATCTACCCTACAACAGTTTTGAACTAAGCTGTGGGGGTGTTCAACATAATGACCTTTTTTTATTTCAGATGGAAGTTTATCAATGTACCTGATTCGTACTTGTTCGAAACATCAAACTTCAATTCGTCCTACCAGAGCACCCACTCGCACGGACACCGGTACCACACACTTCACTCGTCATTGAAACCACAAGATAAAGTTTTGGTACCAATGTACCATTGGCAAATGTTTAGCATTGATGCAGTGCGTGAAAATCAAACTAATAAAGCAAACGATAACAGTGATGATCCAACATCTCCAGTCTCCACAAGCATTTCTTAGGTTTCTGATTGCTCTATTCAAATCACACCAATATTCCAATCCAGTAATAAGTATAACAAACCACGGTAGTTATTTCAGATGTGCAAATCAAGCACTGAAGGTAAACATGAAAAGCCTCCAAACATCAAGGAAAATCTTCATCTATCAATAAAGATATATTTACCCACACAGTCCTAGTATTTTATCAGTAACAAAGATATATAACAGGACTATTTGTCACCACCACCACTTGCAGATGAATCCGCAAAGTTTCTAAAGTGCACGCATCACAGTCCACAGACATGTCATGAACTCGCACCCATCGCAAATCCAAGTCTCCTTTAGCTCATCAATATACACTCACAATCTCAAATGCATCCAATTAGCAGTAGAGGAGTTATTTGAACATTACCTTCCAAAAAAAATTCAAGAACTTAGGTTTCTTGGGACCCTGCCACAGTCCAAGAAGAAGAAGAGCCATTAGAGGTTACCATCCGTGGAATATCCCGGAGCACTTGCCCTTGAACCAGCGGAGCCCCCTCCGCAGCGACGCCTTCACCTTGCCCTCCACCGAGTACGCCTTGTAGCTCGCCACCCGCCGCCGCCGCTTCATCTCAGGGTCGCTGAAGCACCACATGCTGCCCCCTCCGCCTCCCCCGGCCCCTCCCACGCCTCCCTCCCTCCTCCCCGGAGGCGGAGGCAGGGCCAGGCGCGGTGGAGGAGGCAGAGTCGAAGGCGCCTTCGTGTAGATCTCGATCTGCCGGTCGCCGTTGCCGGGGAAGGCGCTGCTCTTGGGGGCGGAGGAGAAGTAGCCGTTGGAGTGGGCAGAGGCCGACGAGAAGTAACCGTTGGACTGCGCGAAGGCCGGATCGGGAGCGGAGGACGGCGGCGGACGGAGGTCGCTCCGGTAGGGGCGGTGGAAGTCGGCCATGGAGAGGAGGAAGGGGTAGGAAAGCTGGCAATTTTTTTCGGGAGGAATTGTTTTGTGGATGGTGGGAGAGAGGGGAAAGGGCGGAAAGCGGAGGGCAGAGGCAAGGAATTTTCTTTAGAGTTGCAACATGTCCTTGGCTACACTAGTGCGGAAAGCAGAGGGCAGAGGCAAGGAATTTTCTTTGGAGTTGCAACATGGCCTTGGCTACACTCATGCGATCAAAACATCGGGCTGTTTTTTTTTATGATTTATGTCTTTTGGTTGTGGTTTTTAATTTTTGGATTGTTCATATGAGAGATTATAGAATAACAGAAACTTTTATACGATTTTTGCTAATATAAATGAAGTCAGTACAGTATATACTATAATTAACTAGTAGACACTATCTTGAAAAAAATATTTCGTTTGAAAGCTAGTTACTGTAGAAAAGCCAAAAGCTGAAAGAACAGGACCATCCTTGTCCATACCGTTCTGTTGTGGAGGTCATATCGATTTGGTTCTTAAAATAGTATATCTTGATATCAGTCCATATCAGCGTACCGTTTCAGATTTAATATAATAATACGAGTATATATATTTATAAATATATATATTTATTTAATTGTATGTACACTAAATATCATTTGTAATATTATTCTAAATACATAATAGTACTATCAAATATACTATATAGTTCAATAGATGGTATTATTAATTCCACCAGTACTAGCCAGTATTGACCGATACAGAACGTAGGGGGGGTACTTTGTATAGGTTTAGAGGCCAGTACAGTATATACCGGTCCATACCGGTCGGAACGGAACGGTATTTAACTTTGGATCAAACCCCTCCGAAAAAAAATCTGAAGTAGGGCCCTCTATTTTAGATCATGCCATCTATGGAAGCACTAATTTTGAGTTTTGCACTGATCTTGAGTAAACTCATCTTCTTCTCTTTGTCTTCTCCGGTCCCCAAATCTGCAACCTCTTCTCACTAAGCCATGGTGCTCCTTGGTCCACAAGCATCGCTATTGCACGCTCTAGGAGTGGCAACAGGGCAGAGGATGGCGGGGCACCTGTGGCCCTGCCTCGATCCCCGCTAGCCAACTGTGTGTCAAAATATAATTTTTACTTGTTAGTATAATTTAAGCTATTAATTTATAAATATTATGTATATTTTCACGATATATAGCTGTAGTATTTATATCTTAATATAGAGATTCAAATTTTAGTTCGAATATATAAAAAAGGAATATATATTTTATATTAAAGCCTACAATATATAAACAAAACAATATATTTTAATTTATGGGTCCCCATGTGGCCTGTAGGGGGATCCACCACCAGCTAGCAGGGCGGGTCCCCCGGGGAGGGGGGTTTTGGGTTTCGCTCTAGAAAAAAAACCCACATGCCCTAAACAATGTGGAGGTAAGTTTTGTTGATCCTGGCCCAAATTTTTGCGGATAGATTGGTCAAGTTGGTGGTGGGGGGGGGGGGGGGTAGGGTTTGAATTGAAGTAATGGTGTGGACACAATCATTTTTGGTACTATTTGTGAGCTTTCATCGTTGAATTTGGGTCGCAAAATATAGGATGGTGAAGACGATATGGAGGTTAATGTAGAGGTGGTTAAGCTGAAGCAGGAGGAGGAAGCAGAGCATGTGAAAAGTAAATCCAAGGAGAAGAAATTGATGCTTGTTGTGACCATTGCAATGGCCATTGTTTGTTGTGCTACTGCTTGCTGTAAGCAAGGCCTAGGGGAACGAGTAGTGAGGTTGAAATGCGGGATTATTTTGGTAGCCATCTCACCAAGGTCATGTGAATATTAGTGTATGTGATAATAGTATGATAGGATGTAGGTTCCTAAACCCTTTGTTGTCTACTAGTGTTTAGTAGTTGTGGAAAGGTATGTCAGTATGTCCTGATAATATCGATGTTGTGCATGAATGTTCTTAATGGAACATGGCCTGTTCTTTTTGGCTGAGACTTATAGCTTTTAGCTGTGGCTTGCGGCTTTTAGGCTGTTCGTGCGAGAGATTACAGAGTAACAGAAACTCACATGCGGTTTTTGCCTTGTAACTTTGCTGTATGAAATAGACTATATGCACTGGCAAAATGATCAAGGTTGTTCAAGTGCCTCCAATCTACATATTTGTAATCCGCAAACTGCTTATGGGGGTTGTAGATTTAGACGAACACCTCTTGTTGGAATTTTGTATGAAATATCGAATCTGTAGAGCTTGCTGGCTTCTCAAACTGATTTGGATGACGAAGAAGAGCATATTTGTCACTAATGATTTTCAAGAGGTTGATACTTGGCTCTTCGGCCTTTCTCATATCCTTGTCATTATCATTGTCATCATCTTGTACAAAGCTCTCATCTTCCCCATCTTCTTCTTCTTCCTCACTTTCTTCTATAGCTTCTTCTTGCGAGAAGTGGCCGGTTAGATTGATTAGGCTGAATGGGGGAAAAATAAGGGGTTGACCACAACCGTTTTGGGGACCACTAGTTAGGAACGATAGAACCACACTTGGGGGCGGTAGTACTAGCGGTATAACCACGGTAATACCAATTTTTCTGAGAAAATAGGGGCAGGACAAGGATGCAAATGATCCTTATAACACTCAAATAAATACTTTTTAGGATCATTGTACATGAGATAGACAATAACACTCAAATAACATAGTTTTTATCAAATTAGATATTTTTGAGATTTTGAAAAGAATTTTTAAAATAAGTTCTTGACAAGAACCTCAAAAACTCCAAATAAAAGTAAATATATGAGGCATGAGTTCAAGCAATATTAGAATAATTTATGATATTTAACTCATTCTCAACTTGCAAAACCAGCTCTCATCTAGTGGTTTGGTGAAGATATTGGCTAATGGATCATTGTTTTGTATGTGGCTAATGACATTATCACATTTGCTTACATGATCTTTCAAGAAATGGTGGTGGATATCTATATGCTTGGTTCTTGAGTGTTGAACCAAGTTATTAGTTATCTTCATAGCACTATCATTATCACACAAAAGAGACATACTTTTAAATTCAATTCCATTGTCCATCAAGATTTGCCTCATCCATAGCAATTGAGCACAACATTTACCTGTATAGACATACTCCGCTTTGACGGTGAATAGGGCTACGGAATTTTATTTCTTTGAAGACCAAAGATCTAAAGATCTTTCTAATAGTTGACAACTACCCAATGTGCTTTTTTATCTACTTTGCAACCCACATAATCGAAATCCGAATATCCAATTAAATCAAATTTAGCACATTTAGTATAGCATAAGCCGATGCTAGAGCAATACTTTAAATATCTAAGAATTCTTTTAATGACTACTAAATGTCATTCTTTTGGTGAAGCTTGAAAACGTGCACACATGCAAACACTAACCATAATGTCGAGCTAGATGTGGTAAGATAAAGCAAACTAGTAATCATTGATCTATAAAGTTTTAAATCTATCAGCTTACCTCCCTCATTAAGGTCAAGATGACCATTCATAGTCATGAGAGTCTTGATGGGTTTAGTGTCCTCCATGTCAAATTTCTTGAGTAAGTCCTTCACATATTTAGTTTGGCTCACGAACATCCCATATTTGAGTTACATGATTTGTAGTCTAAGAAATAGCTAAGTTGTCTCATCATGGATATCTCAAATTCCCTCAATATCATCTCACAAAATTTTTTACAAGAGAATCCATTAGTAAACCCAAAAAAATGATATAATCAACATAAATTTCACAAACAAAGGAATCATCATCTATGATTTTAGTGAATAAGATTGTGTCAACCTTCCTAATTTTGAATCATTTTGATAGTAGAAAATCTTGAAGGCGCTCATACCATACTCTAATAGCTTGTTTGAGGCCATATAGTACCTTCGAGAGTTTATACATATGGTTTGATTTCTTAATATCCTCAAAACTAGGTAGTTGCTCAACAAACATGAGTTCAGCTATTTTACCATTAAGAAATGCACTTTTGACATCCATTTGAAATAATTTAATATCGAAACATGGTACAAAAGCAATCAATATACGAATGAATTCAATTCTAGCTACAAGAGTGAAAGTTTTATCGAAATCTAAACCTTCGACTTGAGTGAATCCTTGAGCTATCAATCTAGCCTTGTTTCTTACCACTACTCCACTCTCATCTTGCTTATTTTGAAAGACCCACTTTATATCAATGACATTGTGTTCCTTGGGTCTTTTCCACCAACGTCCAAACATTATTCAGAGTGAAGTTGATTAATTTTTCATGCATTAAATTCATCCAATCCAAATCTGCAAGTGCTTTATTTAAATGTTTAGGCTCAAAAGAAGAAACAAATGAGTAATGCTCACAATAAGAAGAGACAGGGGGTCAAATTTAGACACCCTTACTAATGTCACTCAATATTCGGTCAATTGGATGATCCTTCACAATTGTATTGTGAATCTTTAATGGAATTTTTTATGACTGATCATCTTATTTATTCTTTACTTCTTCAACTTCAACATGACTTGGTGTAGTGGAAGAAGGTGGTTCAACTTGAGTGGATAAGGGTGGATCATTGGAGTCTTCTTTAGGCTTGATGCCTCTAATTTGTATGTTTTCATGGCTTATCTCAATCCTTCATTACTTACATCATTCAAATTCTCTTGATCTTCTTGAGAACTGTTAGTCTTATCAAATTGAGCATCACACATCTCCTCAACTAAATCAGAGGTTTTGTTGAAGACACGGTATACCTTACTATTAGATAAATAACCGAGAAGAAAACCAACATCACAACGATTTTAAAATTTTGTAAGACGAACACCTTTCCGCAAAATGTAACACTTGCAACCAAAAATATGGAAATAAGGATATTAGATTTTCTTCTAATGAGAAACTAATAAGAAGTCTTCTTTAAAAGACAATGCAAATAAAGACAGTTTGTGGTATGACAAATGATATTGATTGCTTCTGCTAAAAAATTATTAGAAATATTATACTCATCAAGCATTGTTGGTATAGCCCGATTAGTAAACTAGTGGACACGCATATGATGACCCAATCTTTTGTGGTACAAGCGCGACAAGCTTCTTTTGATGTTTGGCTAGCAGTAGCAATCCTCCTATTAACACAAAAATTAGCGATTCTTTCTGTAGTTACGCACAACCGTACCAAATCTTCCACACGAAGAGATGTATATACGCGCAGCAACAACACAGCTGGTCTTCTCCCGAAGTCTAATAGTAGCAAGAGTAGTCAAAGACGTGACCACTCTTCTGTGCTATCCTCCAAACCTCACCAGGAACAATAGCAGAAATCAAGTTGATGATCTATAGTAGCAGCAGTTGTCAAACATCAATCAGCAGCAGCGACAGATGATCAAAAATAGCGGTCGGATAGCAATCTTCACTAGATCTCTAGTAGCAGAGATTAGACAAGTTGGAGACCCAATCCTCTCCTTCAGCACACGAACAAAACAATTGTGATGCAATCCTTCCCAACTAATGGAGTAGCAACATGATGTGATTCGTCTAGTTGATAAGAGTAGATGAATTGCATGCCAATTCCAACAACTTTCTAGCCCGTGCATGATAATGCGGATGATCTAGAAGAAAGGGATCAATTGATCCAGTTCACAAACTTGACTAGGGATCAAGTCCACAAAACAGCGATGAAAACCCTAGAAGGGAAATTCACATAATACATGCACAAGGTGGCCACCAAACATGGTGATTTTCTAATTTGATAAACTCAAGGAAACGACATCTCCATACAAGGCCTTCGGCACAAGGCTTTTATAGCCACTAACACACACCAACTCGGACTAGAAAATGGAAAAACTCCCTTAAAACTGACTACATACACACGTTTATATTGTACGCATTTACAAAATTCGTGTACCGAAGACTTAAAAAAGAAAAACAACTTACATTGGAAAATAAACAAATGGAACAACACCTGTACTTGGATTCTTGGCGATAAGGCAATCAAACTCTGTTTTGTATCCAAATTGAGGCCACACAAAAATAATTCCTTTCTGTCCCATGATCTAGCTTGCTTCTGACCTCTTCGCACACGCCTACATCTCGTGCCCCACTTAGGCCATACGATGCTATAGGTGCATATTGTTTCCATGCGACACACTCGAGCTACCCCCATCCACTTGTGTTGCTTCCACACATGCTGTGCCATGCAGCAGCGCTCCTCTTGCTCAGCCGACCACCCCATCCTCCCTCTTCGCCTTCTCTATTTGCTTTTTTTTCTTGTTGCAGAACAACACCAACTTGAGACTTGGGAGTAGTCTGCAAATTAGAACTATAAACCAATGTTGTGGTAGTACGTGGGGCCGTATTATCCCCTTCCCCTTTAAGCAAAGCCGTTCTCAGCCTTAGGATGACTTTTGGAGCTTTCTTCTTTGCTGAAATTTCTTCATCAATATAAATAGCACTCTTTAATTTCGATTTTAGCATATGTTTCTTTCCCCCATGTACAAAAGTATATGTGTTGGACTGGCCCTCATGTCTAGCATTTTGATCATATTGCCATAGCCTTCTCAACAACAATCCATATGCATCCATTGAAACTATATCACAATCGACCTTGTCAACATAGTTACCAATAAGAAATGAAACACATACATTGTGAGTTATCTTTAGCTTCCTAGAGTTGTATAGTCACTCCACGTGATGTGGTTAAGGATGTTTCCATGTGGATAGCCCCAAAGCGTAGACCAAATCCTTGCTAGTCATATTGGTGTAACTCTCACGATCTATGATCAACTTGCATACTTTATCTTTGATCTTACACTCAGTTTAGAAAATACTCCACCGTTTCGTACTACCACAGGGCTGGTATGGGACAGCCCTAGCTAAATAATTTGCGGAGTCCAAACCTGGGCTAAGTTGTAGGTTGAAGTGAGCGTGGTCAGTGCCATGTGAAGTCTCACTCGGCTTAAGAGGGGGTCCCGGTCTGGTGGATTCCTTACTGGAGTGAAACCTTAGAGTTGGCTTGACCAGGTTGAAGGCTTAGCATTGTAAAGGCTTTATCACGACTTCTCGCCGCACACCTAAGGAAGTGTGTAACCCGGTGGCAAAAAGGAATGATCGTGTTTTGTGGGTAAAGCTGTACAACCTCTGCAGAGTGTGTAATCTAGCCTAGATAGTCGCGCCCACGGTCATGGGCATGCTGAGTAAAAGTTTTTCATGGATTAGACTTTGTCTTTCAAAATGGTTTTGAAAACCTTGTAGATGGATGGAATCCACGAGAGACTGAAAATTTTGCGGATGGATGGAATCCGTGAGAGATTGAGACCTGGTGGATGGATGGAATCCATCAGAGTTGCGCAGTGAAAGCATGTGGATGGATGGAATCCATACGTGATCTTTTGGAAAAATGGTCCAGGTGAGATGTCCGTGGATAGGTTGGTGTTTGGTCGGTGCCTGCACTAACGGTATTATTTTCAATTACATGTATTATTTTTACATATTGTATTAAATTCGGTATTTTCAATCTATTTACCGTATTTCCTTAAATATTGTTTTGTGCAAACTAACCTTATAAGCCGTGTGATTTGCGGAGTACAAGTTTGTACTCACCTTGCTATCTACACACAGAGGAAGATGACGCCGACTATGGTGAAGATCAGGACGAGTAGGCCGCGTCTTACTGTCGTTTGCCTGTGGGCAGGCTTGGGCTTCGCTTCTTATCAGTTTGCTTCCGTAGTTATTTGACTTATTATTGTTGCCAATGAGCATTGATGTAAGACTTGGCCATAAGGCCGTACTCTTTTATTTAATATAGCTGGTCAGTTGTGCTTGGTATTTATCTTTGTTCTACTGTGTGCACTAGCTGTTCCTAGACTAGTGCGATTTACACAGAGGGTTTCGGAGTTGTTGCCCCAGGATCTGTCAATCAGCTACAGTGCAATTCCAGCCAGCTATAGTGCTTTTCAGCCATAAGCCACTCAAAAAAGCCATTTTGAGCACCCCTTAAAGAGGTAGACAAGTATACATGTGTACGTGCACATTTGCGTAAAATTGATTAGACATATTTACATGTATAAAATTTGATAGGAGTATATTTACAGTTATATTTGTGCATGTATCTACGTAATTGCATCTGAACCGTAAATTACTAAAATAAACAAAATACTTGAGCTGGCCTTGGCTGGCAATGTCGGTGCGCACGCGCCTGACCCCGTAGGCATGGTCATGATGGGCGGAGGAGACATTGGACTATCGAAGGAAGAGAGAAGCAGGCACAAGAGGAATGAAGATGATGACTGCCACCACCATCGTCATCGTCGCCTCCGTCATCTATAATTATTTAGGACTAGACTAAGGCCGACCGGCTCGTTACGTTTTGGGCCATACCTAGGCCTAGCCAAAGGCGAGTAGACCGGCATGACGAGATGACTGAGCCAAAACGATACGATACAACCTGAAACCAGGGACGAAGCCAGTGGGGGGGCTTGGTAAGGCTGGAACCTCACGTCCCCCGGCGGCGCCCCCCTGGCGACGAGCGCTTGGCGGCCGGCAACGTCGACAGATACAGAGACAGAGTCGTTGAGAGTAGATCCAGGAGGGCATCATTGGCGGCTGGCTGCTGGCGCTCGTAGCCCACGGAGAGGCGGAGACGTCGGAGAGCAGATTTGGGACGACAGGACTGGGAGGGCGGCGTCGGCGCCTTGGCAGCTGGCCTCTGCCACCCGGCACCAGCGAAGAGCAGATGAGATCTGGGAGGGCTGGCTAGCTAGAGGAGGCCGGCACAATGGTGTCCATATCCCGACAGAGACGCCGAAGAGCAAATCCGGGACTGGGAGGCTGGAGGGCGGCTGGCGCCTAGTAGCCAGCACCGGCGGAGAGCAAATCCAGGAGGGAGGGCCAGCGTAGCAAGAGAAGGAGCCGTGCATCGCGGCCTGCCAGACCGGCAGCGATGGTGTGGCTGCAGTACGCGGCACGCAATCGCAGCGCGCGGCCACCTTCTGCCTCTTCCTCACCGGCGCCGTCCTCATCGTCGCCGCCGCCCGCCTCTCCTACGCCAACATCGAGCCCCAGCGCGCCAAGGTAGTCGAGCGCCGCCTCTTATGTCTATGTTCCTTCTTTGTCTACGAATGATGTGCACTTCAACTTCAAGAATCGTGGTAAATAACTGTTGTTTTATTCTTTCTGTAAAGCTCAAACCTTTTTTCCCCACCTGCGAAGTTGTGGACTGGGATAAAGCAGCAAATCCTGAAGAACTGAGACACGAGACATAATTTTGTTGAAATATGTATAATTATTTCTCATCCATGCATGCCCATTTCTTGTTTTCATTAGTTCTGGCTTATCAACCATGCAAATATGTATCTTATGGCTTTCTTCATTTTGAGCTATAGGAATGAACCGTGGCCAGTTGCGAGGATTGTAGTTCAGGCATTTCTGATCTTAAGGTCGTAAGTACCCAGGGAATTTGTGAGAAATAGATTCAATGAATTAGATAGCCCGCTAGAGCTCCTAGGAAAGCCTTGAGGTAAGGATCTGTTGTCCCCTTTTGAAATTTTGTTCAAGTCATCATGCTATGCTCCTATATGAGAGGATTGTCTGCCCGTCTGGCAATGTATGTGAGAGTCTGGATAAAAAAACGTTATTAGCATTGGAGAGCTTTGTTCTTGGTAAGCTTCAGCTAAGCCACTAAATTTACAGGATGGAAGCCTATTATAGATTGTTTAGCCATTTACATTTCGTTTTACCTCTCTTATTGTGCATCCATGTTAAGTGTAGTTTAATCACAGCACTAGTTATGACCCTTGTCACACATTATGTTCCTGATTGCTCCCAATAGGTACCCTCCCTCCTTAACTTGTTTCCATGAAAATTACTCCGTCTTCAGTAACTCCTGAATTGGCACTAGTGTATAATAGATTCTTTTACTGATATCTGTGAGGGATATTACTCTTTTTCCTATTCACTTAGAAAACAGGGATTGATGTTGTGTGTAAGGTATTTAAGTCACCAATAGAGAAGATTACGCCCATAAAATTAGAGATCAAGTGAAAAGGGCATATTTGTAAAATATTGTGTTTGTGATAATCTAGTTTAGCGGCTTAGCCCACCCTTGATTTTGTTTCTAGCTTCGCCACTGCCTGGAACACATCGGTCCAGCACGGTACGGCAAAGTCCCACCTCTACTACACGCAGGGCAGAATTCTAGCAGTTAAGACGACACTCGCACCCCTGGCGCGCGCTAGCTCTCTTGCCATTTTAATTTATACCGACAGCACTTCGTCACATTGCAATTCCACTCGTTTCATTCCATAGTTTTCTTTCACCTGTAACTTCGCACTGCGCATGGCGGCGACAAAGGGAGGCGATGACGAGGTGGCCGTCAACATGGCGGCGGCGGAGGGCACCGGCGAGGAGGCACTGAAGCCGGTTGGTAAGGTGCCGTCGTCAGTGGAGAGCGCGGCGCTGCCGCTGGGGATGGTGCTGGTGCAGGTGTTCACCACGGTGACGCTGCTCCTCTCCAAGCTCGCCCTCAGCACCGGCATGCGCCCCTTCGTCCTCCTCGTCTACCGCAACCTCATCGCCACCGCCGCCGTCGCGCCCCTCGCCTTCGTCCTCGAGAGGTACGCACGCACTACGTCCTGCATGCGCAGGGGTCATACTCCTATTTTTCTCTTTTCTGTTTTCTTACAGCACGTCCTGGTAATTTGTTCACTTCTAACTAGCATGGACTCGTCATTTTCAATCCTCTCAAAGATTTGAACAACATAGGTAGGGGATGAACCGGAGAAATGAACCAACCTTTTCGAGATAGACAGAGAGATGAATCCGCATTTGGAAAATGACAGGCCTTCTCAGACTAATTAGGAGTAGGGCTGGACAAAAAGCTTGAGGCTCGCGAGCCGCTCGGGCTCGAAATCGGCTCGGCTCGGCTCGGCTCGAGCTCGGCTAATATACAAGCGAGCCAAGCCCCTATCCTGGCTCGTTAAATTTTCGAGCCGAGCCCGAGCGGGCTCGCGAGCCGCTCGTTGGCTCGCTCATGTCATTTCTCCGCAGACTCCACGAGTCATCCGGTCATTCCCCAGTCTCTTCCCCAATTCACCGCACCGCATGGCATGGTCTCCTTCCACTTCGAGTCTCTTCCCCAATTCCCCAGTCTCTTCCCCAATTCTCCAGTCTCCAGATCTCCTCCTCCCCTTCCACTTCGAGTGACTGTGCTGCTCCCCCGTCCCACTGCTCCTCCCCGGCCACCCCGCCACCACCGTCCGCGGCGCCCACGCCTTCCCCGAGCGCTGCCCCGAAGGTCTTCCCCGCCGCGACGCCGTCGCTGTCTCCGACCAGCCCCAAGACGGCCGGCCCCGCCCCCGCGACATCCCCTGCACCCTCGCAGCCTCGCTCTCGCCCACGGCCACGACGGCACTCGAGAACAGGGCGACGAGTCCGCCCGCATCCGGCGTCGCCGCGCTCGTGGCATTGGCGGGCGCGGGCCTCGCCGTCTTGCTTGGAGCGGGAGCGGCGGGGATGGAGAGGGAGGAGGAGAAGAAAGGGGCATGGGGGAGGAAGCAGCAAGGGAGCCGGCCCCCGCGCACCAACATCCAGTGCAAGAACCGCTGCTGATGCTGATGCTCTGTGCCTCTGCTATCTACGAGCCATTTTGGCTTGTTTGGTTAATTCAAGCCATTTTGGCTTGTTTGGTTAAGTCAAGCCATTTTGGCTCGTTTCGTGAATGTGCCTGCTCTCTCTGCTCTCTGTTGTCTCTCTGCTCTCTGTTGTGGCTCTGTTAACTTCAAGCCATTTTGGCTCGTTCGGGCTCGCGAGCCGGCTCGAGCCTCATTTCGAGCCGAGCCGAGCCGAGCCCCTCGCGTAGCTCGTTTCGGAAACGAGCCGAGCCGAGCCTACTGTTCATCCGAGCCAGACCGAGCTTGGCTCGAGCCGGCTCGGCTCGGCTCGTTTCCACCCCTAATTAGGAGGTGTTTATGTAACACTCGTGTTTTTTGGGTTAGGAACACCCATATATTTTAGACGTTGGATCTCCATCCAACGTTCTAGATTCGAAGCACTTATATTTTTTTAGAAGGGGTGGAGTATAGAGAGATCCGTTAGATGGAGATTTAACGTCTTAGATTCGTTTTTTTAGGGAGAGAGGTATGTGGATCCGTTGGATGGAGATCTAATGCCCCAAAATCTGAATACTCTCAACCTTTAAAAACACTCAAGTGCTCCTTAGCACTTATCAATAGAGGTGTCTAGAGAACACTCGAGTGTTTTTTTGGAGTTGAGAGCACTCAAATTTTTTAGGCGTTAGATCTCCATCCAACATCTTAGATTTGGAGCACTCACATTTTTTTGGATGGGTAGAGTATGGAGGATCCGTTATATGGAGATCCAACGCCCTAAATTCATTTTTTTTAAGGGAGAAGGGCATGGAGGATCCATTGGATCCATCCAACGCCCTAAAATCTGAGTGTTTCTAACCCAAAAAAACATTCAAGTGCTCCTTAGCATTTCTAGGGGTGTCTAGGGAACAATTGAGTGTTTTTTGGATTTAGAGCACTCAAATTTTTTAGGCGTTGGATCTTCATCCAACATCCCAGATTCGAAGTACTCACATATTTTTGGAAGGGGTGGGGTATGGGGGGATCCGTTAGATGGAGATCCAACGCCCCAGATTCTTTTTTAAGAGATATAGGGGATCCGTTAGATGGAGATCCAATGCCCTAAAATCTGAGTGCTCCCAATCCCAAAAAACACTCAAGTGCTCCTTAGCACTTCTCTAGGAAACACTCGAGGGTTTTTTGGGGGTTGAGAGCACTTAAATTTTTTGGGTGTTGGATCTTCATTCAACATCCCAGATTTGGAGCACTCATATTTTTTTGAGATGATGGGCTATGAGGGATCCGTTAGATGGAGATCCAATGTCCCACATTCGTTTTTTTTTGTGGGAGGGATATGAGGAATTCATTGGATGGAGATCCAATATCCCAAAATCTAAATGTACTTAACCCTAAAATACTCAAGTGATTCTTAGCAGGTGTTTAAAGAACACTCGAGTATTTTTTAAGATTAAGAGCACCTAGATTCATACAGTAGATTTATTTTTATCTGATAATTTAGTATGGGACTACGACTAGTTATATGTAGTATCTAGTAGTGAGGAAAAATAAAGGTTCCAGAAACTCCCAGCTAGACCCATACGTTGGCCTCAAGGATGGAGACAAAACACCTAGCTAATGAAGCCAATCGCCATCCCGACTCGAGAGATATGGACGACATCACTAGAGATATGTAATTAAGGATTTACCTTTTCATATATCACTGATACATGGCTCCACTTGTCAGTGACATTGAAAACAACTTCTTGATTACATCTATATGGGACGGACAAATTCTCGAATGCTCCAAGTAAATATTTTCAGTTGCGCCGCACTTGCACGCGATGCATGGTCGCCGGATACGTAGTAGTAACACTACACGACAGCCTATCCCCCATTTTTTTTCTTTTTCTTCAGATAGAGTAACACGTCAACTGACACAACTATGTAGTTATAGGATCAAGGACCGGCCTTTTCTAGCCCCAACTCAATGCACATAAATGCAGTGGAGCAGCAGCTAGCGGTACTTTCGTATGGTTATGATCTTATAGCTATTAACAATATGAGTAAAAGATACGAACTGTCAAAGTATAATTTTGGAGACCATGCAAGTCAAATCACGTCCTATAAAAATCAATGGAGAGTAGTAATAACATTACATAGAGATCGAGTAGATAATGTTAGAATTAATCTTGATGATTTGTACGTGATCGTCAATGCCATGGTCGAAGCCACACGTGAGAAGGCGTGGTCAAAGGCCTAGTCGGTGCCGTGGTCAAAACTACGGTCGAAGGTCTGGCTAGTAGTCCACGGTCGGTGCTCAGGCGTGATCGAAGCATCGAGATGATGTGTCGTGGTCGTAGCTTCGAGTTGTTGTATGTGGTCAGTTACGACCACATTGTGATGTGCGTGGTCGGTTACGATCACGTTGTGCGTGGTCGGTTATGACCATGTTGTGTGTGGTCGTTACGACCAGTGTGTGGTCGGAAGGACCGCAGTTGGTGTGTAGTCGGAAATGACCAGCTTGTGTGTGATCGTTATGACCACGTTGTATGTGATCAGTTATGACCACATTGTCGTAGTTGTAGCGCCCATGGCCATAGTCGTAGCGGTCATGGTCGTAATCGTAAAAGTCTCGATCGTGGTCATGGCACCATGGTCGACAGTGTGCATGGTCGTAGCCACTGACCGACGGTACTCGGAGGCTGAGCAGAGGGCATGCCTTAGGGAGAAGACCGAGAGTTTGAAGGCCGAGAAGAGGGATCTTGTCATGGCTCTGGAAGAATCCGAGGCGAGGCGGTAGGAGCAGGAGGCGGCCGTAGCGTGGAGGTTGCGCAGCCCAGGAGGCTCCTATCAGAAAAGAAGAAGAGGCGCTCGAACAACCTGTGTGGTCGTTACAACCGGATTGTATGGTCGTAGGCACCGTAGGCACAAGCGTCGGGGTCATGGGGCCTGTGTCTACAGTGGGTCATAACTGCGGTGCTGCGGTCGAAGTCTAGCTGAGGGTGAAGGCAGTGGTCCTGGTCGTACAGCCAGACACTATAGCAGCCGGCAATCACTGTAGCAATCGGTGGTAACTGTAGCAAGAGTCAGCATGGGTGGTCGTGGATGACGCAGGTCGCCCTACAGTCAGCAGCGACTGAGCTAAGTGTCATAGGCAGACGATGATCACTGTAGTAGCAGTAAGTAGGTGACTGAGCAGTGCGGTCAAGCGAACTGCTCGGTGTCATCGTCACAGTCGTGTAGTGGGTGATTTGTGTCTATATATACCATGTAAGACCGAATAAGGAAGAGAGAGTGAAGAAAAGGAAGAAAAATTGCCACAAACACTCTCCGCCTCATACAACTCTGTTCTCTCTTCTTGCCATCTCAGTCTAGCTCTATTTCCCGTCAGACAACAGAGCATTCGTTTGCATTTTGGGCGTGCTGATCCTAGGGTGTTTCCCAACACTTGGTATCAGACCACAGTGCAAGCCCAAATACCCATGGATCGAGCTGATGGCCATCACCATGTAGTAGGCGGTGAAGGAGAGTGGTGGCGTGCCCTTTCAGGCACTGATGAATGCCCAAAGGATCTGGGAGAGCACCAAACTGGTGACCAAAGTGGTCGTAGAGGCAAGGAAGGACAAGTCGATGAACGGCTCGGGGGTGCATGCAGGCGCACAACAACTCGGGTGGCGCATGAAGGCGACTGGTGCCATGGGCGAACCGACGGTGACTAATCGTGCGGGGCAAGGTGGCGGCGGCGATCGCACGGGGCAGATGGCTCAGGTGGCGCGGCACGGGGCCGGCGGCTATGTTAGCCTATGTGACGACGGCCTCACCTGGGGCCAGCGTCGGTGCTTAGTGGCGCGCATTAGGTAGAGGTGCGTAGGTGTTGGCCACAAGTCGACTGCAGCACTGTGCGCTCAGGAGTAGGGCGGCAAAGGTCCGTGCGGCCATGGCAAGGCCAACACAGTGTACCAGAATCACACATGACGTGCTGTAACAGCCCAGCTGTTAATTTCAAAATTTTCAGTAAAAAATTTATTAATTTAATTAAAAATTAGGCCCCCGACTTTCTCAAGCAGCGCAGAGCCGATGGACGCTGACGACTGGCTCCGTGCGATTGGAAAGAAGCTAGACATCCTGCAGTGCACTGACCGCGAAAGAGTCCTGTTTGCTACTCACCAGCTGAATGGACCCGCATCCGAGTGGTGGGATACTCTAACAGCCTCTCATGCCAACCCGCAAGCCATTACCTGGAATGAGTTTGTGCAGAGTTTCCACAAGGCTCATATTCCATCAGGCACCATCACTTTGAAGAAGAAGGAATTCAGAGCTCTGCGTCAAGGAAGCCGTACAGTGAATGAGTACCTGCAGAAATTCAACCAGTTGGCACGATACGCAGCAGAGGATGTGTCCACCGACGAAGCCAAGCAAGAAAGATTTTTAGAAGGCCTGAATGACGACATCTCCGTACAATTGATATCTAAAGACTATGCAGATTTTCATCTGTTAGTCAGCAAAGCCATTCGCCAGGAGGGCAAGCTTGTGGAAATGGAAAATCGGAATAGAAGAATGTCCACCCAGCATATGAACACCGGAAACTTTTCCAAGGTTAGAAGAACCATACCGCAGGTCAACAAATACGAGATGTCACCAGCAACAAAGGAGCTAGTACTAGCAGACACCGACGCCGAGGACAACAAAGCTTTGATATTCGGCTTTCCACCGAAGGACCAGAACCCTGCCGCCAGAGTTACCTGTTTCAACTGCCATAAGACAGGACACTACGCCAACAACTGTCCCAAGAAACAGTCGACAGTGAAGAATGGTTCACCCGGAACCCCGACTGCCAACGCTCTTCGGACAGCAAGTAGAAGGCCACAGAAGTTTGTGAAAGGACGTTTGAACCAGATCTCAGTTCAAGCCAAACAGAGTAAGATCCAAACCGAATTCTTTGCTAGCCCGTCCGAATCTCGGGGACGAGATTCTTTTTAAGGGGGCCAGTTTGTAACAGCCCAGTTGTTAATTTCAAAATTTTCAGTAAAAAAATTATTAATTTAATTAAAAATAAAAATATGTGTTCTTTGGTTGCTTAAATTTTGAAGATTTTATTTTGCCAGTTTTCAGCTTCTAAAAAGGCTTTTGTCAAAAGTAATTTAACTCAAAACATAAATTTTTTGTTAACTAAAAAGTATTTGCAAATTTTCATTAAAAACTATTTTAAATTAAACATTTGGCTTTTATTTGGATTTCCTGTGATTTCTAGGATTTATTTGGAGTTATGTGGATTTTATTTCAAAACCTAAAAGCAAGAAAAAGTATTTTAAATATTTAATTAAAGCCAAAAAGAGTTTATTTTGCTTTTCTTAAGCTTCCCTGAAATTATAGTAATTTCTGTGAATTTTCTAAAATTTAAAAATCAATTTCAATGCTAAAAGGGTATTTTTGTAAAACTTAAAAGACCAACTTTAAGTTGGAAATATTTTTAGAAAGCCTAAAACATTTTATAGAATTTGTGAGAATTTTTTGGATTTAAAAACCAATTTTAAAAGTTAAGAAGGTATTTTATAAAATTTTTAAAGGCCAAAATTGAATTAAAAAATATTTTTGCTAAGTCTAAAATATCTCTAGGGATTTTCTATGAATTTTCTGGAATATTTAGACATTATTTACTATTTTCTAAGTATTTATGAAATTTTCTTATGTTTTCTGAAAATTTAATCCGAAAATTTTAATCTGATTTATCCTCTGGGTGGCACGTGTCACTTCCGATTGAATCCATCTTTTTCCTTGATCTAATCCTGGCCATCCATAGCCACTTAACCCTTCACTTCATCCAACGTCCGAGATCCCTCCCACCTCGCCACGTGTCCTCCATCCGGCCACATACCTCTTCAAGATTAAGTGGGAATGTTAGAATTAATCTTGATGATTTGTACATGGTCATCAGTGCCATGGTCAAAGCCACATGCAAGAAGGCATGGTTGAAGGCCTAGTTGGTGCCGTGGTCGAAACCACAGTCGAAGGCCTGGCCAGCAGTCCATGGTCGGTGCTCAGGCATGGTCGAAGCATCGAGATGATGTGTCGTGGTTGAAGCTTTGTGTTGTTGTGCATGGTTGATTACGACCATGTTGTGATGTGCGTGGTCAGTTACGATCACATTGTGCGTGTTCGATTACGACCATGTTGTGTGTGGTCATTACGACCGGTGTGTGTGGTGGGAGCGACCGTAGTTTGCGTGTGGTCGGAGCGACCGCAGTTGGTGTGTGGTCATTATGACCACGTTGTGCATGGTTGGTTACGACCACATTGTCGTAATTGTAGCGCCCATGGCCGTGGTCATAGCTGTCATGGTCATAGTCGTAGAAGTCTCGGTTGTGGTCGTGGCACCATGGTCGACAGTGTGCATGGTCGTAGGCACTGACCATCGGTGCTCGGAGGCTAAGCAGAGGACATGCCTCAGGGAGAGGACCGAGAGTTTGAAGGCCGAGAAGAGGGAGCATGTCGCGGCTCTGGAGGAGTCTGAGGCGAGGCGGCAAGAGCAAGAGGTGGCCGCAGCGCGGAGGTTGCGCAGCCCAGGAGGCTCTTGTCGGAAAAGAAGAAGAGGCGCTCGGACAACCTGTGCAGTCATTACGACTGGATTGTGTGGTCGTAATGACCAACGTTGTGGTCATGAGCGCTGCAGTCGAAAGCGATGTGGTCGTAGGCGTCGTAGTCACAAGCGCCAGGGTCGTGGAGCCTGTGTCTGCAGTGGTCGTAACTGCAGTGCTGCGATCGAAGTCTAACCGATGGTGAAGGCAGTGGTTGTGGTCGTACGGCCAGACACTGTAGCTGCTGGCGATCACTGTAGCAGTCGGTGGTAACTATAGCAGGCATCAGCACGGGTGGTCGTGGATGGCGCAGATCGCCCCACAATCGGCAGCGGCTGAGCTAAGCGGCATGGGCAGGCGGCGATCACTGTAGTAGTCGTAGGCAGGCGAGTGAGCGGTGCGGTCAGGCAATATGTCATCGTCAGAGTCGTGTAGTGGGTGAGTTGTGTCTATATATACCATGTAAGACCGAATAAGGAAGAGAGAGTGAAGAAAAGGAAGAAAAATTGCCCCAAACACTCTCCGCCACATACAACTCTGTTCTCTCTTCTTGCCATCTCAGTCCAACTCTGTTCCCTATCTGACAATAGAGCACTCGTTTGTGTTTTGGGCGTGCTGATCCTGGGGTGTTTTCCCAACAGATAAGACGATGGACATATTGGCTCAGGGTGTTGGACATGCAACTAGTACTATAGAAGAAACAAATGCGACTGATCGCCAACCTGCTGGTACGTAGTGCCTCCGAAAACCCAACCTGATGGGAGAAACAGCAAGGAAAAATATCTCCGTCGCCTTCTCATGGCTGACACGATGGATAGCAACGCCATCGTCGCATGCTGAAGTGGACGACGAATTCATGCCTTGCTGCAGTCTCCATCTCCATTCATGCTAATTAAGCCATGGCCAAACACTTGATGAAAACGGTAGATGATGCGGGGAGTAATTGGTAGCCTCAAAGTGCCAAATTGCTTCAAAGAATAATTTGGAAAGTAATCGTACTGCTATATATGTGCTTGCATTTCTGATTTGTCACTTGTTGGCTTCTTTGTATGTTGCAGGGGAATGAACAAAAAAGTTAGTCTCGTAGTATGTGGATGGATTACCATCAATGCTACACTCGGGTTAGCACTATTCACACTGTTGCTCAAATTTTGATTGCCATGCATTTTTGAAAGGAGAATTTAGTCCCTGTCAGAATATCCACATCCTGAAATGAATTTCCTGTGAGTGTTGTTAAAATCTAAATTTTACTCCCTGATCAGAAATAAGTAGCATTGGGACCTAAATGCAGATCCTGAAGCATATATCATAATTGCAAATATGCTTGTCTTCTGGTTTATAAGTTATTGATTGCAGATTTTGATATGAGCATAAATAATCGATTGCCAGTTATCTTGTGGTGCAAAGGCTAAGTGCATGATTTATAACTTTTGCTATACATTATTGCCACGATTTTGACCTCACTTATACATTTTCCTTTCTGTTTCTAAAACAAAAACTGTACCTTTCGCCTCATGTAGAGTTCTCCTGGCAATGGGGTTGTACTACTACGGCCTGCGTGCCACCAACGCCGCGTACTCTGTCAACTATCTGAATCTCATCCCCGTTGTCACCTTCGTCATTGCCATCACACTCCGGTATTTATTTCGAACTAGGCATGAAACCACATACACAATATGATACATTCAGCCATTTACATGTATTCATGTGTGAGATTTTCTTCATTCAGGGCTGAGAAGCTGACGCTTACAAACTGGCCCGGCAAGTTGAAGCTCCTGGGCACACTGATGTGCGTTGGTGGAACGATGATTATCAGCTTGTTCAAAGGCAAGCTGCTGCATCTCTGGCCTACCCACCTGCTGAGATCCCACACCCAGGCAGCATCAAGCCCTGCCCATCACCAAGACATGATCTCCGGTACATTGTTCTTGTGCAGTAGCTGCCTGAGCTATGCCCTTTGGTTCGTCGTACAGGTGCCAATAATTCAGTCCTGGAATCTGTCAACTTTTCAACTATATCTAGCTAGCTTAGTAGTAGTTACTTCTGCAGGAGTCGTGTTTCTGATTTCCAGTACTGCTAGTACTAGTGGCACAACGCATATATTGTTTCATCCATGAGCATTATCTAGTTAATTAGCTAGCTAACGTTGCTGCAAATGCTAAACAGGCTAGGCTTGCCAAGGTGTTTCCATCAAAGTACTGGGCGACGATGCTGACATGTCTGTCGGGAAGCCTGCAAGCCTTTGTGGTCGGCATTCTGATTACCAACGACAAATCCGAATGGAAGCTCAAGTGGGACATGCAGCTTCTGACCGTCGTCTACTCGGTAAGGGCCCATCCATGCATGTTAATCGCCGGGATCGATCACCAGTTCAGTTTGATCGGCTCACGGTTGAAAATGAGGTTGTGTTTCCATGATATATGTCAGGGGGTGTTCAACACCGGCGCCACCTTCTTGCTGATCTCGTGGGCGGTCATGCGCCGTGGGCCGATCTACCCTTCCATGTTCAACTCGCTGTCACTGATCAGCACGACGGCCATGGACTCGGCGCTGCTCGGCACCAATATCTACTTAGGGAGGTACGCACGTGAGTTGCTGATCATTACGTACATCAGGGAAACTGATTATGTCTAGTTAGTTGTTCAGAACGACAAGTACTACTACTATTCTGTATATGTGCACTGTAGCAAATACGGCGAATCTAAGCATGTGCGTGGATCGTTATATGCATCTTGATGAGACAACGGTGCGTCTAATAACTTTGATTTGGTGATGTGCAGTGTACTTGGGACACTGCTGATCATCGTGGGGCTGTACGCGTTCTTGTGGGGGAAAGGGAAGGAGCTGCAGCTCGCCGCCGCGGCGCAGGATCAGAACCTGAACGCCGTGAATGGCAGCGAGCAGGATTTGCAGGTGCAGCAGCAGCAGCGTGGAGACGAAATGGCGGCGTAGCCTAGCCTATGCAGTTAGCAAGCTAGCGTGATTGATTGCAGGCTAGCTAGCTATAGTTGTCGCGCCGCGCTAGCTCTCATGAAGCAAAACTAGTGTAGTTATGGGTTATGAGCATGAATGTGTAGCGAGCGAGATGAATTGAATATTCCATGACTGGTTTTCAATGGATAGTGTCAAATAATCCAGGCATTGTTCATGTGCTCATGGTCTTTAATTCTGCACTGTTTTTCTTAGAGTTAGTTTGAGCCCAACATTCAAACTTGGGCGCGTCAGTAAACAAGAGTTTGGCGCGTGCACTTGTTCACGCAAGAACCGGTCGTCCTTCGCCCGTGGTGCGCGGCACGTTCTGAGAGTTGTGGGATGGCGCAGCTTGCGGAAGAGCGTGGCGCACAGTGCGCGCGTTGTGGCCTGTTGGCCATGCATGTTTGTTGCTTGTTTTAAGTTGGATGAAAAACCAAAAACCAGAAAATGCAGTAAGTTGTTGCTGCGAAATATCTCTCTCAGCGTATACATCGAGCAGTGTGTGTGCAGGTGATCCCATCTTGCTTCTGCGAGCGGAGCAACTTCGCTGGAAGTAGGAACATTTGGTATCAGAGCCTACCGCACCTGAGGACGTGTTCGTGTGATCGAGAAGGCCTTCATGCCGCGCCATCAGTCATTATCGCCACCGCGGCAGTCTCGGGGGGAGACCACACCGCCATCAGGGAGCGGCAGCGGAAGAAGTGGTACTGAGCGAGGCTTGGTGATCCACCAAGTCACCAAGGAGATCAGCAACAGCGGCTCATTCCTAACCCTGACGAAGACAAACTACTTTGATTGGGCGGCACTCATGCGGGTCATGCTGCATGCATGGGGCCTATGGGTGGCGGTGAGCATCGGCACCGCTGATTTTATCGAAGACCGAATGGCTCTCGAGGCAATCGCGAAGGCTGTCCCGATGGAGATGATGGGGACCATTGTGAGCAAGGCGACCGCCAAGGCCGCGTGGGACTCAATAATGACTATGTACGTTGGCATGGAGCGCGTGCACAAAGCCAAGGCGAACACTCTCTGCCGTGAGTTTGATGGACTCAAATTCCACGATGGGGAAACCATGGACGACTTCGGCATCCACATCACTGGGATCGCGCATCAACTCGCGGTTCTAGGTGAATACTATATGGAGGAGGAGATCGTCAAGAAATTCCTCTAGGCGCTCCCATCAAAGTACGACCAGGCGTCACAACCTTGGCAGGAGCAGCGGCGCGTCCACGGCGAGGCTGAATTTCGACCAGAAAATGCAGTAAGTTGTTGCTGCGAAATATCTCTCTCAGTGTATACATCGAGCAGTGTGTGTGCAGGTGATCCCATCTTGCTTCTGCAAGCGGAGCAACTTCGCTGGAAGTTGGAACATTTGGTATCAAAGCCAACCGCACCTGGGGACGTGTTCGTGTGATCGAGAAGGCCTTCATGCCGCGCCATCAGTCATCATCACCACCGCGGCAGTCTCGGGGGGAGACCACACCGCCATCAGGGAGTGGTAGCGGCGGAAGCGGTACTGAGCGAGGCTTGGTGATCCACCGAGTCACCAAGGAGATCAGCAACAGCGGCTGACATGCGTCATTTTTATATATTTTATCCCTCATTTTACCCTCATATTTTTCATATTTTGGGACCATTTATCATCATTTACACGCTTTTCTATATTTAATTGCTCGAAATGGACTATTTTACACTTTTCTATATTTTTCCGCAGGCCGGCGCGATCGAGGCGCATAAACGACAAATTCGGCATTTCGGGACTGCTCCATACAGATGTACGCATCATCACGAACGCGTGGGATTTTTTCGCGAAGAAACCGGAGCTCCGGAGGTCTAAATCAGAAGAAATTACAATGGGGAAGGACCTACTTGCAATTCCATGGAAACTTGGAGGGCTAAAACGCAAAGTGACAACATTTCTCCACCAGCCTCAAGAACCCTAGCCGCCGCCTGGAATCAGGGGAGCCCGGTTCTACTCTTCCCTAGCCTCCCTTTGCTCTCACCAGCCTTTTCTTCTCCATCCACGGCGCCGGTGAGGCCGGGCCATATCTCGCCGGCAGCCACATCTCCACATCGCCACTCTACCACATCTCCTCCCTCCTCTGCATCTCCACGCGCCACCAACACCTCCACCGCGCCGCCCCTTGCTTCCTCCCCCTTCCTCTCCTACCTCGGCGCCGCCACTTCTCTTTCACCTCTGCCACCGCCGCTCCCCACATCTTCGCTACCTTCACTTGCTCCCTCCGGCGCGCCCCCGATTGCTCCACTTCTCCACCTCTCCCCGTCCGCATCCGCCTCCCTTCTCTGCACCCTCCGGCCGCGCCTTCTCCAAATCCACCCGCAGCTCGCCGGTGCTCCACCGTCTCTCCGCCACCACCTCTCGGCCGCTCCCCTTCTCCGCCTTCCATCGCCGCCGCTTCTTCCACCGAGCCCACCGTCCAAATCCCGTAAGCCGCCGCCTACTCGCCCTCCGCTCCTCCATCGAGCCCCATCTCGGCGCCGCCGCTCCTCTACCTCTCCCTTGCTGCCGCCTCTCCATTTTCCCCTTTTCTCCACCAAATCCCGCCGCCACCCCTCTCCGGCCGCCGCGCCTTCATCCCTCCGCTTGCTCCCTTCAGCGGTTCTCCCCTCTGCGCAATCTTCTGCTCTTCCATCACCCGTGCGCCCCACCACTTCTCCATCGGCGACGCCGCTCTACGGCCACCACCGATCCACATCGCCTCCAGTTCACCGAGACCGAGCCGCCGGCCACCACTTCATTGACGACACCGGCTGCATCACCACCTCCTCAGCTACCCTCTGCTGCTTCAACTCCCTTCGGTTGAATCCATTCCCCCATCCCATTTACTGTTCTCATTTTTGCTTGTTGATTTGTGATCTATGTTTGTGAGATGTGACTCTGATGTATGCACTGTGCTATGTGAATGTGATCAGTTATTGTGCCCTGTTCAGTTATTGTGATATATGTGGATGTGGAATAGTGGATGAGATTTTGTTATCTTTTAATATGTTAGTTTGTGTTGTTCAAATTTAATAGTACTTGTGTTATGTTCTTAGTTTGTGTGGTCATCTGTTTTCTCATTGTTTGTTAAATGCCAATGTTAGTAGTAGTTTTATGTGTTTGTCTTGTTGTCTTGCGCAGATTAGCTAGCGAGCGACTGTTCCATTCCCCTTGCTATCTCGTTCCCTTCACCTAGTTCTTCTCGACCTCCCTCTTTTCATCTATTTAGCGGTCGATCGGTAGTTAAGTCGTGCGTTCGTTTGTCGTAGACATGTGTTTGTCGTGGGCCGTCGTCGTTTAGTTAGCCGTTGACCATTTTCTCCCTCGTTCTCCCTCGACTCCCTCTTTGCTTCTAGACTCCCCCAGTGCTTCTCGACTCTCTCTTTCTGTCTTGCGGTCGATAGTTAGTTAGATCGTCGGTCCGTAGTCGTGTTGTTCGTTCGGTCGTACGACATCCATTCGTACGGTCGTTCGTCCTGTCGTCCTTTGTTCGTTTGTTTATTTAGTTCGTTCGTCGTTTTGATCGTGCGGGTAGAGTTCATTCGTTTGGATACTTTGGCAGTCGTTTTAGATTTAGTTTTCTCCCCCGTTTCGATTGACCTAGCTTTAGCTGAGCACCGGTAGCCTTAGTCTTGTCCCTGTGGAGAACACGACACTCGCCGCTATTTCAGTGGCAACCCGTGCACTTGCGGGTGTGCTATTTTTGCACGACCAAGTATTTTGGCGCCGTTGCCGGGGATTAGCTTAGAGCGACAGTGTTAGGCTATAGACTAGGTCGTTGTTTGTTTTCTTTTGCTTGTTTTGTGTTTGTGCTGACTTGTCTTTCATTTCGTCATTGTTCATATTTGTGATATATTGCTAATCCCTAACCCTTCCCTAGTTACTTCTTTCTTTTGCGATTTTCGTATCCATTCTTGCAGGTTGATTGATATAGGTACTTATTGAGGCTATGGCTTACTATTCTGATTCTCGTGATTTTATGAGCACCCCTAGCACTTATGATACTCTTCAAGAACAGGTAAATCTATTGTCTCGTTAGTTAGAACGCTATGCTTTAGAGCGAGGAGTTGTGTTAGAGAGCGGGCACGATCAGTACAGTTCTTTATCAGGCGCTCGCTCTCCAGTTGTTCCTATATGCCAGACTTGTGGTTTTCAGGGCCATTCACCCGCTGAGTGCCAACGTGGTTATTTGTCCACTCCAGAGTGTTATGGGATGAGCTTAGCTCAGCCGAGTGGGCCATACCCTGACACTTATCACCCTGGATGGCCTGAGCACTCGAGTCTGTCATATGGAAACAACAATCCTGATATCTCATCATTTTCTTCTAGTACACCATTGCAGGGTTTTAGATTTGCAAATCAGGATATTTCTCATCGGTCACACCAGCACTATCCTGTACCTCAGCATTAGACTCCTACTCCTGAGCTCGATCAATTGTCTAGATTTGAGGAGAGGATTTCTAGGATGATAGGAGATTTCGAGAGTAGAATGAGTAGTGACTTCGCATTAGATCCGACACCTCCTGCCTATAGTTTACCTATGCCTTCACCGAGCCAGTTTACAGTTCCTATGTCTGAGTTCTTAGAGCAGTCTCATGAGCCACCTCCTTCACATGAAGATCAAGCTGCCAGACTTGATGCATTATGCAAGGAACTGATGATTGCGCCTCCTGGCGGTGATCGTGCGATGGCTATTCAGGACGAGATTGAGGCGATTATGAGCACCAGTTCTACTTGTGTGGATAGTTTTACCGTTTCACAGCCTTCCATTAGCACCACTGAGATAGTTCTGGATAGAGATGAGTGTCAGCCCACCAGTCTTATACCTGATCTTGCTAGCGAGGGCCTGTTATTGGAGACACTACAGACACACTTAGAGGCACCTCAGTCGGATCCTTCGCCTATTGACTCTCATGATCCTTATGTTGACACTGAGCTAGATGATGAGGATCTACCTTCTGATGATGATTGTTTCACTCCTGACTATAAGGATGAGTTTGCAGTAGATCTACTCTTGAGTTATGACGAGTTAGATTTAGACGATGAGAGCTTTGTGCCAGATGATGATGAGTTCATTATGGATATGCTTTTGAGTTCTGAGGTTCCATATCTTGATGAGGGGGCTGCTTCCGATGTTGAGGAGGAGTACATTTCTATTGATCCACCACCAGCTACTTCCTTTGTCGACATCGCCCCTCTGGAGGTTTCTACTACCGTACGCTCTACTTCACCGACACTTCAGGTAGTTTGGAAACTCGTCTCCGACCACCTCAGGTTTGATTTCCTTGGCTTTGACGAGACATACTCTATTATTGATTGTGCTCATCTCACTTACAGTCCTCATGATGTACTTTATCGATATGCTTACGTGATTGGATATTCTATTGATGACCTAGAGGGTGTCAACCCTATCACACATACTTGCCATATCTTTGAGATTGTTTGTAGGGTTACATTTGTGTACCATCGACTACGAGCTGACATGGTTCGAGTCGATATTCCTTGGGATCCAGGTGGATTTCGAGGCATGCTGTTTCATGAGGAGGGCGGACATGTGCCTCATCCATGTCCCGTCCTTGGCCCTCCTCCCGCTACATCCAAATGAGCATCTCTTTATCTTTTTATTTCCATACTTTTTGTTAGTTTTTGTTGGTTTCTCCTCTTTTCTTTCTTTCTTTTATTCCAGGTCCCGTGCTAGATCTTCATCCTTATATATGCGAGAAGCCATGGGATGATTTGTCTACTCCCACTACATCATATACGCCCGGTGAGCTGTTTCTTACCCCTTTAAGCGCATTCTTGATTCATTGCTCAATTTAAGCTTGGGGGAAGACTTGTATGTGTATGGATGATGTTCTAGTATGTTTGTATTATATTTGTGAGCATTTGAGCTTATTGTTGTGTAGTTGATGATATATGGTCATTCTTTTGCTTCATATTATGCTTATGTTGTTGACATATGACCTTTACTATTGCTCTCATGTTATGCTTGATTGTATATGATGGCCATGTGAGCCCATGCCATTATTAATCAACAAAGGTCATGCTGAAATTTTCATTGAACTATATTGTCACTAGTTCCTTGTATATCTTAAGTCACTTGGCATCATTTTATAGAGCTTGAGCTTTAGTTATTATCCTTGATGTGCTTAGAAACCTTGCGATCCTATAGCATTTGATTCATTGCGAGTTACACATGTGTTTAACCATTTGCGGATTGAATTGGTTCTAGTCATCGCCTCTTGAATGATCATATATTAGATTCATGCTTTGGCATATGTTATTTTAGATATTGATACTTTGCTTGAATGTAAAATTTGTGAAAGGGGTAGTCCTATCTTGAGCCAATAACTTGGTTGATTTATCTAGGTATCCATGTCTCGGGACATGTGTTACTTAGCATTAATGAAAACCGGTTAAAAATGTTTAATCAAAACTTAAAAAAAGAGAAAGGAAAAAAAATTGTGATGCAATGTGTGAGTGTGTGGAATAAGTGACTATGTCACATTGGTTTGGAAATGTGTTGAATAAGTGGCAAGTTAGCCCAAGGGTTGGAATAAGCGGCACTTGTGCCCAATGTGTGTGTTTATAACTTGTTTAAAATCATCAAAAATTTAAGGTATCATGGCTCAAGTGTGGGCTTTTTCATAAATATCATGCAAGTATTAGTTTCTTTATCTCAAATAGCAAATGCCTTAGCATGACCCTTTGCTATGCTCATTCTTGATGTTATACCTAGTTCCGATGCCTTACAATTTTGGTTGGATTCATGTGATCGCTTAGTGCATTTCGACACTTTTGTGTGTAACTTGATTTGGTCGAATGCTATAGTTATCACTTTGGCATCTTTGCTTGAATATTCATTCTCATCTTGGATAGTCCTAAAAACTCAAGTTAATCTCATTTTACATTGCTGTATGCCTTTTAACTTATTACATGCATGAAACTAGTCTTTTACCATGATTACTTGTTGTCCGGGTTCGATAATATCATGCCATTTACTTGAGGACAAGTAAACGTTTAAAGCTTGGGGGTATGATCGGCTCATTCCCAACCTTGACGAAGACAAACTACTTTGATTGGGCGGCACTCATGCGGGTCATGCTGCATGCACGGGACCTGTGGGTGTCGGTGAGCATCGGCACCGCTGATTTTGTCGAAGACCAAATGGCTCTCGAGGCAATCGCAAAGGCTGTCCCAATGGAGATGATGGGGACCATTGCGAGCAAGGCGACCGCCAAGGCCGCGTGGGACTCAATAATGACTATGTACGTTGGCATGGAGCGCGTGCACAAAGCCAAGGCGAACACTCTCCGCCGTGAGTTTGATGGACTCAAATTCCACGATGGGGAAACCATGGACGACTTCGGCATCCACATCACCGGGATCGCGCATCAACTCGCGGTTCTAGGTGAAGACTATATGGAGGAGGAGATCGTTAGGAAATTCCTCTAGGCGCTCCCATCAAAGTACAACCAGATCGCAATGTCGATTGAGACACTCCTCGATCTGAGCGAGGTCTCTGTCGAGGAGCTGATCGGACGCCTCAAGGCGATGAAGGAGCGTCACAACCTTGGCGGGAGCAGCGGCGCGTCCACGGCGAGGCTGAATCTCACAGAGGAGGAGCTGATCGCGCGAGTAACGTCACGGCTGCAACTCACTAGCGAAAGATTTCAGGAGCGTGGAAAGGGGGTTGCTTCGAGCCAGAAGAGGAGTCACAGCCGTGGACGTGGCAGAGATGGCGGAGGTCTAGGCTACCGAAGTTAGGTGGGGGTAGCGGCACTGGCGAAAATTCCGTCGCCGGTAACCAATGCCGGTATTGCGGGAAGACGGGCCACTGGGCTCATGAATGTCGCAAGAAAAAGAGAGATGAGCAGGGCCATTTGACCCAGGTGGAGGAGGAGAACGAGTCCACTTTATTGGTGGCCGAGGTGACAATCAACGCTATTCTCCCCATTCTGACAACTCCGCCCGCAAATCCAGAGCCGCCGGCGAATTTTTCATCGCCACCGCCTACAGATCCAGAGCCGCCGACGAATCCTTCGTCGCTTCACCTGGAGGAAGACAGGCTCTTCTCCAGCTCGGCAACAGGAAGGAGGGGGACCAGCGCGATGGATACTTGACACGGGTGCCACCAACCATATGACCGACGAGCGCTCGATCTTCACCAAGCTCGACACCGACGTCCGAGGCACCGTCTGCTTCGAGGATGGGTCAGTGGTCAGGATCGAGGGCTGCGGGACGATGCTCTTCACGTGTAAGAATGGGGAGCACCAGGCGCTCACATCCCGCGCCTCACCGCCAACATCATGAGCTTGGGTCAGCTCGACGAAAACGGCTACAAGATCTTGATCGAGGATGGCTTGCTCAGGATCTGGGACCAGAGGAGGCGGCTGCTAGCCAAGGTGCGACGCTCGGCTAGTCACCTCTATGTCCCGACGCTGGACATCGCGAAGCCGGTGTGCCTGGCGGCGCAGGGCACCGACGCGGCATGGCGTTGGCATGCAAGGTACGGTCACCTTAACTTCAAAGGGCTGCGGAGGCTGGCACAGGGACAGATGGTGCGAGGGCTGCCGCGAATCAATCACGTCGCTCAAGTCTGCGACAGCTGCCTCACCGGCAAACAGCAGCGCCTGGCGTTCCCGAGCGAAGCCAAGTACCATGCAGCGCACAAGCTGGAACTCGTACACGGCGACATCTGCGGTCCCGTGACGCCATCGACACCAAGTGGCAACAAGCTATTTCTTCTACTCGTTGATGACCTGAGCTGCTACATGTGGCTCATCCTACTGGGCTCCAAGGACCAAGCAGCCGCAGCAATCGTGCGCTTCCAGGTTGGAGCCAAGGCATAGGCGGGATTAAAGTTGGGGACGCTACGCACCGATCGTGACGGCGAGTTCACAGCACGCGCGTTCAGCGACTACTATGTCGAGCAGGGGATCCAGAAGCACCTTACGGCACCGTACACGCCACAACAGAACGGCGTGGTAGAGAGGCGAAACCAGACTTTGATGGGGATGGCCAGAAGCATGATGAAGGCGATGTCGTTCTGGGCTGGTTCTGGGGGGAGGCGGTGACCACAGCAGTGTTGATTTTGAATCGTGCTCCCACTCAGAGTGTCGAAGGGAAGACACCGTATGAGGTATGGCATGGATCCGAGCCTCCCATGCATTTTCTCCGCACGTTTGGTTGTGTGGCGCATGTAAAGACGGCCGGCAAGCATCTCGCCAAGCTTGACGACCGGAGCACGCCCATGGTGTTGTTGGCTACGAGCAAGGATCAAAGGCCTACCAGTTCTACAATCTGGTCACACAGTGTGTCCATGTCTCTCGAGATGCCGTGTTCGAGGAGGACCGTCCCTGGGACTAGGGCGCTGATAAGGGAGCTAGGCCAGACGATGACATGGAGCCGTTCTGCGTTAAGTATGTCACAGTTTCTAGGGGACATGGCAGCACCAGCATCCCAGCGATGGAAGCCTCGCCAGTTACACCGACGGCACCACCAACAACACCGGCTAGCATGGTGATGCCCACATGCGGGTCTGAGTCCCGCACACCGCCAGCACCGGCCAAGACAAGAATCGAGTTCACAACGCCACCTTCGGGAGAACCCGATCTGGATGACGACCACGATGATGCGCCACTTCGGTTCCGTACCATCGACAACATCCTTGGTACGGTGTGACCTCCTGGTCTGGTTGAGTGGGAGTTGGCCGAGGAGCTGCTGGTGGCAATTGGGGACGAACCGGCAACAGTCAAGGAGGCAAAGCAGACCAAGGAATGGCGAATGGCAATGCTCGAGGAGATGACCTCCATTGAATAGAACAAGACATGGTCTCTAGTGGACCTCCCACCGGGGCATCGTGCCATCGGCTTGAAGTGGGTGTTCAAGCTCAAACGCGATGAGCACGGCGACATCATGAAGCACAGGGCCAGGCTCATCACCAAGGGATATGTACAATGCCAGGGGATTGACTATGAGGAGGATGGAATCAGTGCGCGTAGAACTGGCCGTGGCAGCGAGTCGTGGCTGGTCTGTGTGCCACATGGACATCAAGTCCGCATTTCTCAATAGCGAGCTGGAGGAGGAGGTCTACATCACACAACCTCAAGGTTTCACCGTCGTCACCCATGAGTAGAAAGTGCTCAAACTACACAAGGCCCTCTATGGGTTACGACAGGCTCCGCGGGCGTGGAACGCCAAACTCGACACGAGCTTGAACATGCTTGGTTTCATCAGGAGTGAGCGTGAGCACGGTTGTTAGACGTAAGACCTCACAGACGGCCTCGTATCCTGGGCGGCACTACTACAAGTGCCCCTATCACTCGGTGATTAAGATTATTTCGGGTTCATTCAAATCGTGGTGGCATGTTTAAAAATCTTCTTCTCATTGAATCGCAGGAAGCCCCCGGTGGTTGCCGATTCTGGGTGTGGGAGGATGAAATGGGCAATAGGACAGACATTGTTCGCCAGGAGAGAGTTGTCGTGGGGGGTTGCGACCCCGTCGGGATGCGGCATCGTTTCGACAGACTGGAGTGGAAGATAAATTTAATGTTGTGTGCTATTTTCTTTCTTGTGTTTATTGTTATCCTCAAGTTGTAGTGATGGAGGTTCTCCTCGTGTATGTTGGTAATGTTTTATGCTACGTTGTCGTCAAACTATTTTCTTTCTTGTGTTTCTTGTGTTTGTTATTATCGTGTCTTCTCCCGCTGCCCCGTGTTGTCATCTCTCAGTTGGTTGTATGCCCTAGTAAATCAAAGAACTTAGACCAACCCTTTTACACAGGAAACCATCTTTGACCATCAAACCATCAAGCACTTGAAAAACATCACATGTGTGCGTACTTGTCATATTGCAATGAAGCCTTAATTGTAGAACAAATAATTTCATAAGCCATGCGAAACACAGCAAACCATGCGATGTCACAATAGCACAATTACAAAAATTCATTCATCATCTCCTCGTCGCCGCCTCGGACGGCGTATATGATCCTCTGAGAAGGTGAACCTACTAGGGGAGCACGGTGCATCGCGAAGATCGTAGTGTGAGGGCTGCGCCCGAGGCGGTGGTGGGTACAACTCTGTGGAGCGTTGCGACGGCTGGCCAAAAATAGAGCTCAGCCATTCGGAAGAGGGGTCTACGTCCTGCTTAGATGGTACAGCTGAATTAGGCAATGGAAAGTATAAAAAATGTTCATAATGAGTAGTAATATCGCAAGGCATTTACCTAGGTACTCTGAAAAGCGGATGACCCACCGTGAACGTCATGGCCCAGTTGCTCCGAGTAAACCTGTATTTTTTTGGCAGTGCGATTAGATGGCTTTGAAATAGACATGTTTAGCTTATTACGTTACTGCATACCGGGGTATGTGGCTGTCGAAATGACGATGTCGACGGGTAGTCGCGCATGTACTCCTGCGATGTTAAGCCTTGATAGGTCTGCCCAAACCACCTGTCCCGGTCATCTAGGTTGGTCTGCACGGTAGGGGTGTACGTGGGCATCGCCCCCTCTGGTTGGTCCGGCGAGTCAGGATCGCTCTCTGGAGTGGGCCCCCGTCGGCCTGGAGAGCGCGGTCGCTCCTCCGTCGCCCTCCGTGATGACGATGCCCGTAGCAACGTGCTATCCTGAAGCAATTGCTGCAAGACGAACATGTGGTTAGACATAAATGGTAAATGAGTGGATGAACAAATAGATGGCAATTGTCCAACCGCCGGTCCGAAGCGCGTGGAGGCCGAGCGAGCGTAGCTGGGCCGACTCTCGGACTGGGATGGACGCGACGACGATGGACGCGACGACGATGGCTGTGCTGATGGTGGTGCTGACGGCAGCGCGGAGGGGGTGGTGGTCCCTGGCCACGTCCGCCACTGCGTGTAGCAATAACGTCATCTCGGTGGCGACCACAACTCAAGGACCGTATCCCAGCCCTTGCCTCATCGTAGATGGTGCACATTGAACTGACCCACCGCTCAGTCGTATTTGACTTTCTACGGCGTATAGACTCAGCAGCCTCGTCCTCGATACGATGCAGGCGGTCCACCTGCAGTGAAACAAACAGTCAGTTAAAACGTAATCCTGCACTGTTTAATGACATACTAATCTCGTACCGCCTGGTCGTGCCGTGCCGCTAGATGACGGTCTGGACCTGCCTGTAGAGCGGCCTCGTGAACGACCTCAAGTGGATGATGTGGCGGCTCCCCAGTAAGCCTAGTGCGGGTGCGTGGAGCGTACCACTCAAGGTATGTCCTATGCGTCGCGGGGTCGTCCGGCCGTGTCTCGTCCACAACCATCGTATCCGCCTGGTCATGCCACTGGTCTGTCCACCGTCGCTGTGTGGCTCTCCAGTCTTCTGTCGCTTGCCCTCTCCTCGATTGCCTGCAAGTTCATTGAGATATTACACAATTAGAAGGGGCACAGACTACTTCATTAATTAAATTTATGGTGTAATGACATACCGGTGGGTGCTGTCTGCAAGAGGGCATCCTGGCAGGGGGGACATGCTGGTACAGTCCGAACTGCCTCATGACTCGGTGTGTGTTGTATGGCTCGACGCAGTGCGAGAACACCAAGTGGCAGGTCGTCAACCAGTAGCTGTGATCCTGCCCGCACCGAGATGACAACGAGTGGGGGGTCGTGTCCATAATGAACCGTGCAGTCCATGGCCACCAGGCTATGTGGGCGTCGGGCAGAATATCGAACCTGTTGTGGAAATCCGTGTACGCACGTCTCGGTCTGTCCCTTGCCCACCTCAACTGACCATGTGTCCAACGTGTACCCATTGTGGGCCCATCAGTGGGGTCGTCGCCACCATCGAGGCCGTAGAACTGCGGGCTGAGGTCATAAGGGTGCACAACACGACCAAAGGCAGGCCTGCCAACGGGGAAGTGTTCCCATGACCACAGCTGAAGGAGAAGGTAGCAGACGGCTAGGACCGGCTCGCTGGCCGCGCTACGCTGCGAGGCGTCACATAAGCCTCGGTATGTGGCGCTAAGAACTGCTGATCCCCAGCTATACTGTGGCACCTGACCAGGCCAGCCATCCGCCAAGTACTCCGCTAGGTGTATGTAGCTAGGCTGCACGGAGTTTCCAGTGGTGCTAGGGAACAAGATCCACCCGAACAGATATAGCAGGTACGCAACGAAGTGCGTCCGCACCTCGTCCTCATGTGCATCTGCAGGACAGGTCATGTAGCGACGAAGCCATCCATGTGGCACACCAGCTGCGTTGTCTGCGATCGGATGACCGAACCGGTGACCCAAACGAACCTTCCAATATGCTGCCTTTGGGGGTGGCACTACAACAGCACCACGGACGGGTAGACCTGTAAGCATCGTCACGTCCTGCAGAGTAACCGTCATCTCCCCCCACCGGAAGTGGAAGGTGTGAGTCTCCGGCCTCCATCGATCAACAAGAGCGGACAGCAGCGGCGCATCATACTGGAACGCATGCGGTAGATCCAACATGCGGGCAATGCGCAGCAGCCTGGTGTCCCGCAGTAGTGGGATGTACCGCTTGTCGAGACACCAGTTCTTTCGGGGGCCCCTAAGTACGAAGCAAGGAGGCCCTCGTGCGTCTCCCGACGACCACGCATGGCATCGGTGGTGCTCATCCCAACGGGGGTCTAGCAACTCGAACGCCATGTCCTGCCAAAGAAGGATAACAAGTGAGTCTAAATTTATAACAAAATGTGCAACAAATGACAACATAATTAACAACAAATGTAACGACAGGGAACGTACGGAATGTACCAAAACATACATACATAAAATGTGCACACGAATATGACCCACACGGCAAGGAAACATATGGAATGTACAAAAACATACATAACATGGTAATATGCACGACATAGATACATGGAGCCAACAATGCAGCGTACACCTCCTGAATAATGCATGGTACATCGCAACGCACAGAACACATGGAGCCAACAATGGGTACAACAAAACATTGTGGTTGGTACTACGAAGCGTTGCTTGATGCCGGCCTGTTTGGGCACTGACTGAGGGAGTGGCCAATCGTCTTGCATAGCCTACACTTCGGGCGCCGAACACGATCCCCTCGCTGGCTTTCATCCATGTCATTGCGGATGCGACGGCTTTGTCGTCTTCCACGACCGACATGCTTCAGTGCATCGTTGGGCACCCACTTTATCTCCCCTGGCCATAATTCCCTGTAGTGCATGTCTACCCCGTAGGAATGGAACTCTGCACTCTAGGTTACATACAAGTGCTGCATGTCGTAGTACTTAGAGATGTACTGTGTCGACACCTGGTTCCATACAGCGCAGGCCGCGTACACATGGGAGCATGGCTTGTGCAGAAGCTGGGGCTTGTTGCAGGTGCAAGATGCTTCATCACCAATCGTGCATACCTGTTTGCGCTCCCCTCTAATGTGACCCATGACATACTTCTGCCTTAGGCGGACCTCAAACTTCCTCCTTAAGCCATCAATGGGCTGAGCAATGTGGGATCGACCCTTCTCCATCTTCCTGTCCATGAAGGCCTGCATGACCTCAAAGTATTGCTTGTTTTCGTCAAGGTGCTTCTGCACCATCATGGCTCTATTCACAAAGTACCCGACGGTACGGTTCCAAGTCTCGGCCACGATTGCCGTGATCGGCAGGGATCTGACGCCCTTCAAGACACCATTGTAAACCTCGGACATGTTGGTTGTCATGATCCCATACCTTGCCCTACCGGTGTCGTGCAACAAAGACCACATTTCCAAGTCAGGTGCATTGGACTGAACCCATTGTGTGAATACCCCGACTCTTGTGGAGCCCCCCTCCACGGCCCCTGCTTCTGTATGCACATGCTTGGTAGCCTCCTGATCGAGCTACCTCCACAAGGTGTCAAACTTCCGCTTCTGGTTCTGCATGCATAGCTTCTTGAACATCTTCATTAGGTCCTTGCTACGGAACCTTCTGTGGAAGTTCGCTGCAATATGCCTCATGCACCAACGGTTCTTCACATCAGTCTACTGGAAGGGGGGCTGCGTCCCATTCTGCATCGTTCGCAATGCAGACAGCAAGCCTGCATTGCGGTCGGAGATAAGGCACACTTCAGGGCGTTCTTTCACTACGGCATGCTTCAAATTGCAAAGGAACCAAAGCCAGCTATCCGTATTCTCGTTCTCCACAATTGCAAATGCCACTGGGAGTAACTGGTCATTTGCATCGGCTGCAACTGCGGTGAGAATAGTACCATTGTACTTGCCGGATAGGAACGTCCCATCTATGGTTAGCACTAGACGACACCACCTGAAACCTTGTATCGACTGATGGAAGGCCCAGAACACTCTGTCAAGAATGAAACAATTCGGGCCCTCCGTAGGATGGACCCTCTCCTGCCTGTTTATGTAAGTGCCTGGGTTTGATTGTGCAATTTGCTACAGCATTCTTGGGACCAGGTCGTACGCCTCCTCGTACGTCCCATACATACGGTGCAACACCTTTCGCTTCGCCCGCCATACCTTCTTATAGCTCACTTCGAAGCCCACCATGTCCGCTACTTGTGCCATTAGAACTTTCGGGGCAATGGACACATCCGCCTGGATGAGGTGTGTGACCAGCTCCGCAACATACGATGATGTCATGTTGCGGTGTCTATGTACTGGCCCCGCAAGCTCGCAACTGTGATCTTGCATCACCGTTATCCGGAACTCCGTGCCAACGCCCTTGTACCGTTGTGCACGAACTTTGCCACCACAGGACCCGTCGACACACTTCACAACGTACGTGTCCGGTTTTGACTTGTGGACCCGATACGTCCGGCTTATGTTGACGGCATGTCTAGCAATAGCCTGCTGGACAGCACTCTTATTACGGAAGCACTGCCCCAAAAAGAGTGTCCCCTCGCTGAACCCCCATTCTCCCTCCTCCGCCTGTGGTAGAACTAGGGCTGCCGCTGCGTTGTCGTCCAGTCTGGACGACACGTACGCACCGTCCGTGGTCACAACACGACCTACCACCCCTCCAGTTGCAGCTTCGCCATCCTCGTCCTCTCCAGAACTGCCTGTTTCCACCTCCTCGTCCTCCTCGCTGCCCACTGTAACATCCTGAAAAATTTAAATTTGAAAATATGAATTTCTTGAATTATTTTTGCAGTGTATTCTATTGGAATTTGGATTTTATAGTGTTTTCCTGAATTTGGTTGAGGTTCCAAAAAGATAAAAGGATTAGGAAAGAAATAAACATGTTTAAATAATAGAGAATTAAATTTAAAACCCGAATCTGAAAAGATGATCCAGAAATGGAAGGGAGAAATTTGCCCTAAGGTATAGAATCTCATTTTGAGAATAATTGCATAAATAGCAATAAAAGTATACGAATAAAATACAAACACATATACATGAACACACACATATATACATATATATGTATGAATGTACAAATTATGCAAGGAGAAGCCTGTCAAAATAGGAAATAAAAATAAGAAAAATTAAATGTGCCAGCAAACTAACAATATATGAAATTATATGTATATATATACATCTATGTGCACACAAGAATAATCATAACCATAAAAATAGCAATATCCAATAAACAAATGAAAAAAAAGAAAAGAAAAAGGGGGGGTCAGGCCAGCCGCAAAGCCCGGCCCAACCCCCTGTTCCCGCTTCCTCCCCGACCGAAGCGGCCCAGCCCGCTCCAGCGCACGCCCCCTCTGCCCGCTGGGCCCCGCTCCTGCGCGCCTCGCCTCCCGTTCTTCTCTTCTTTCTCTCCAAGCGCTGCTCCCTCCTTTTCTCTACTTCTTCCTCCTCCCTTCTCCTGTGGTCTGGCGTCCTCCACGTCGCCCCTCTCTTTTTCTCCGCTCTGCGCCGCCGTCACGTCTCTTCCGCGCATCGAGCCCCACGCCTGCCCTGCCCCGGCTGCACGCGCCGAGCCCCGCGCTGGGCAAGGACCGGCAGGTCCTTCCGCCGCTCGGTCTGCCACCTCCAACCGGTCGGCTCCGCCCCCATAAGAAGACGCCCCCATCTTTCTCGCCTCGTCTCGCTCATCTTCCCACCGCGGTGAATTGCTCCCAAATGCCCTGAGCTCGCCGGAGTAGCCCTTTTTCCCGAGCCCGACCGCCGCCGCGAGTTCCTCCGCCGACTCTCCCACCGGCGACCCCTTTCCGATTCGGCGCTCCAGGGGTACCTCCCCGCCGCCAAGAACCCCCTCCCATGGCCGGCCGACGACTTCCCCCACCGGTGCGACCTCTCCACGGCAACCTCCTCCGCGCCACCGCAGGCACACGCCGCCGGCCATCCTCCATCTCCCTCCGACCCTGCCAAACCATCGGTGAGTACCCCCGCGAGCCCCTCCTCCTCTCACGCACCTTAGATCCCCCTTCCCCACACCGGCGCCACTGCCCCCTTTCCACCTCGCCACCGGCCGCTAAAACCTCACTGCCGGCCCGCCTCAAGGATTCCCCGGCACACTCCAACGCCTCCACCAGTTTCCCAGGCCCCGGGGAACCCATTTTGCCGATCAACGTCGCCTCCCCAGGCGCCGCTTGCCGCCGGCGTGCGCAGCATCGTGCACCGCCCGCCTTCCCTGTTCGGCCGGTGAAACTTCTGAGAAGCTTTCCCCAACCCTGCCGCTTTATCAATATTGACCCCCTCCCTTTAGTCACGAAACATCGATGACCAGTTGGCTAGCCCGAGTATGATCTACTCCTTCGACCCTAAGTCTCGGGTTCGATTCCCATATCCCCATTTCCCACTCTTTTCACTCCCATTGTTTTTGTGGTGTTTTGTTTCCTTACTCCATATCAGTCAAGGGAAAGTTTGGAGAACTAGAGATTAGTCTATGGTAGCCCACATATTTTACTAGGATGTGAAAGGCATTATATAAGATTTAGTATTTGTTTAAGTACCATACATGAATAATTAGTATGCCTCTGTTGATTGTTTTAAATCTGAAAATTGATAATAAAACACTAATAAGAGATGGTTCTATCATAAACACCAATGCATCACAGAAACCTTAGTTAGACTAAAATAACAATTAAGATCATATCAAAGTAATTAGTCAACAAATTATTTTAGGTTGTAAATGAAATTGTTTAAGATTTAATATTGGCTAAAGTCACATGTTAATCAAGGCCAACAAACTGATTATTTTACAAGGATTAAGTTATTTGAATATTAGGTAATATAGATTCACAAATAGAAATCATCTTGCATATAAATTACTTAAGATCAAAACTTAAAAGGGGAGGCTCTATATAGATCATATGTAATTAAAAATATAAATGTCATGAGAGTCCTTTTTAAAATAATAGCTAATATAAATAGTTATCGTAAAGCCAACTTAATAAATCAGCAAATATATGCATTGTGGATATAATACATACCTTAATTCGTAAATACTAACCTTGATAAAATAATGTTCGGCTAAATTCATACGCATATGTATATATATAACTTAAATCATAGAACTTCCTTGATGAATACAAAAATAGTAAAAGAAACTATTAATAAAAGGTTGATTCATTGTTTTCTATCATCGGCTTTGCCTTAAGCCACTCAAATCACCCATTAACTCGTAACAACACTAAATTAAGTTTATTCGGATTTATTTGGATCCTTTGAGTTATTCGCTTTTATTTGGATTCAGTCGTTTATCGCGTAATTAGAAATTGGAAGTCGTGAAGACTCATGGGATCAAGTGAGGTCAAGCTCGAAGTGAAGGTAAACGCCAAAAACTGAAGAGAAAGCATCGTGTGAGCTCAAGACCGCAGTAAACCGCGCCAGGCGAGTCAATACTTTGATCATGTTGAACCTACATTTTTTTGCAAATTATTTTTGTTTAAATTATCAAATTGCATGCTGCTATTTTATATGCAAATACATGCTGAATTTAAGATTCTAGTTATATTCCATTGTGTACCTTGATTAATATTATCCATCCTTTGGAACATTTGAATTTGCGAACATTGTCGCCCTAGCAAAAAAAAATTGTAATAGTAACCTTTCGAAAATAAGTCCGTAATTATATGCCATGCTTAGTATTGCTTAGATACTCATGGACGCGAGAGCGCCCAAGCATCACTTTTAATCCTGAGAAAAATTGGTTGGGCAGTCATGGTGGGAATGACTGGTATATGTTGTACATGATTATTTTATACTTCCAAAAACCCCAACTTGCTTAAATATCTGGGCGGATGGTTCGAGTGTGTGTGTGTATGTGGTGCGGTGGAAGCACAAAGTGAGTAGTGGTAAATCCGCCCAGATACCACTAAGGACTGAATCTTGTCATGACCTCCTGTGTAAAACAAGTACAACCACAAGTCTGTAAAATACAACTTGGCTTAGTAAATTTACCGGACCCTGAAAGTCATCATCATGAGTGGGAGAGTGAAGTAGTGCAAGCGGCTGTCTGTGTGACGGCTTGAATGGGACACCCGCGGAGGGTGAAGTCCCGCTGTGGCGTGCTAGCAAGGTGAAGTATCCAGCTGCTGGGCGTTCAGAAGGGGGACATCCCGCACACTTATGGGACCCACCGCAAGTGGGCAGTTTCCCATGAGATGAGATGATGGAAGGGGCGAGGTAATTTGAACGGTTATTGTGATGGTTGGCTCAACCGCACGACTAAGGAATCATGTGGGGCAACGAGTAAACCGTCTCTTGTGGGTAAAGTGTGCAAACTCTGCAGAGTCAAAACTATTCGAATAGCCGTGCCCACGGTCAAGGGCGGACATGGGAACTTAACCAGATATAGTTCTATTTCAAAATGCTTTATGAATGGGATTGGAAAAGTGGAGGGCAGTGAAATGCCCTGATTTGAGTTGTCCTGGGTGTCGTCCCAGTGGTAAGTTAAGCGGCTATAACGCTGAAAGATGTCAAATGGTGTGATGCCATATGTAGGGAAAAATTATGGTGATATTAGGCATATGGTGTGATGCCATATGTATGGAAAATCATGTTAATATTCCTTGAACATTATGTTTTGTTCCAAAGCTGCTAAGTCTCAGGAAATTTTATGTATTGTATTTCAAGTAGTGGCATTTCTATTCTTACAAAATAAAATATGGGTGGAATAAACAGGGTCGTGAGAAAAGGAGATGGATGTTTGTAGCATGCACATAAAGGTATTGTTGGATTTGTGTCAATCATAAATAGGAAATGATAGCGTGGAATTCCGGGAGAAATAAATTGGAACCCCAAGTGGGTATATAGACTAGATAGATGATTTATACGATTTTTGGAGTATTAGGAAGTGCAAAGTTATTGGTTGGATTACAACACTGATATTTAACTCTTGGAAGATGTTGACAATATTGGGATTATAGGATTTGAACAATCTCTAGATGAATGAATTGATTTTCGGGGATTTGGAGGTATGATAACAATTCTTGGAGTATAACTTGACCAATGATCTTCTTGGTGGATGAATACTAGTGAATTCGTAGACCTGATCAATGATATACTTGGTGGATATATTATACTAGCGAATCGTAGACTTGATCTAATATATTCTTGGTGGGCGTATACTAGTGAATTAGTTAGAGATAGATAATGGAAAACGAGATTGATTATTGGATTATGGTTTTGAATCAATGACGAGAAGGATAGAATACAAAAGATATTGGTGGATCTAAATAAAGGATGACCCTCATTACTTGGAGTCTTAGGCAGCAATGAGTGCATGATTGGTGGATTATATAAACGATGATATTCGCTGTTGGAAGTCTTAGACAGCAGTTAATAAAGAGCGTGAATCTTGGTGGATTAAGTCAATGATGTCATTTGCGGTGAGGAGTCTTTAGGTCACGAAAACAACAATATGACATAATAATGGAAATGCTACTAGACGCGTTTTATGGCAAATAAAACAACCCGAGCCTCTCCTTTGTTAAGCCTTGCATACTATTATTTGCATTCTGTGTATTGGCTCGCGGAGCACGGGGTCGGAGTGCTCACGCTCGCTTTTGCGACAAAATTCAGAATCAAGAATCACGTCACCGCGCCTCAGCAACAAGATTGGACAAGATGGCAGAGAAGATGAAGATGTCAAGGGCTAGGTCGCATACCTCCAGTTGGCTGCCTGTGGGCATGTCCTGAAGGTCCCACATGTGTGCTCGTTCTTCCGCTGCTGCAATTTATTGATTTCGGCCTAATCGGCCCATGAAGTAAGTCTAATATTACATTTACGCTTCCGCATGATATGTATTTTGATATTCATTACTGTAACTGTGAGCACTATCTACTGATCCAGGGAATAGTGCAGCTAAACACAGTAGATTCCGGATTGTAAAATCTGGGTCTGACAGGGATGGTATCAGAGCATATCGACTGCAGGTCGTGACCTAGTTAGTCTGGCCGTCAGTTTCATGAGTAGAAATATTTCTTTAAAATACTAATTAAAAAAAAATATGATATATTGCTCATTCTCATCTCTCTTAGATGATTCTCTCTCATCCAAATGCTGCCTTAGCTATTTACTTCTAGAGTTCTCTTACCCCGAATTCAAAACAATAACACAAGAGTGAGTGATAATATCAACTAAATTATCCCAAATACTTCCCTCCTCTGTCTATTAACTTAAAAGGAAAATTTTGATCCTCTCCTCGTACCTTATTTTGAGAAATTAAGGTTAGGAACGTTGAAGATGGTCAGGAAGATAAAGTGGTCTCGTTTTAAATGGACCATGTGCATGGACCTTGCGCTCTCTTATGTGTGCTCCTCGAGTAGACGATGTAATGTTGCAAGATTCTATTTGGCATGTGCACTGCCTTCTTGCCCTCGGGCGTTACGTTCAGCGGTCACAGGAAAAGAGTGATTTAAAAAAAAACTTATGTGATTCATGTGCCACCCCCAGTTTGTCGGGGTGTACTCTTTTACAGTTAAAATGGGTTTAGATTACCGCATCCCCGCGATTCTATCCTTACCTCCTACTGTCCTCTCTCGCCTCATTTGCTACAAACCCAGTCGGATCTACCAAAGCAAAGTGATGAATAGCTGAAGCCAAAGCAACCAAAGAAAAGTGAAGCCTTCGCAATTTTCCATCTAATAGCCTCAACCAGCACGAGGACCAAGATTCGAGACTCCGTCCTGCTAGCATCCTCTCCTTACCTCCCCGGAGGACCCGTCATGCCTGGAGTTAGAAGGGACGAATGATGACTAGTGATACCCATTTTAAGGGGGGTAGTACTACAAGACAGAACTACCGAAGAACTACTACGATGTATGTTTTTGGACTGCGGCAACCTGGACTTAGAACTAATCAGACCATTGCTAACCACCTATCAATATGAAATTCTACAACCATATGTCCAATAGGCACGCAACTACCCCATTCTACGATGACGTGAAGACAACAATGTCAAAGAGCAAGTAATTGGAAGTCTACGACCCATCCAGGAGAACAAGGTATCTCTCTTTCCTTTTGACTTCTTCAAGTGCTAACCCCTGTTGTGCAGGTTTTCATCTCTTGGTGAAGATAAAGAACTATACGTCGAGCAGCACCTGGAAACCATTGCTAGCCAATATAATCCCACCCCCTTTCTTTCTACTCTACCGGAATCTCGGGGTCGAGATTCATTTAAGGGGGGTAGATTTGTAACATCCTGAAAAATTTAAATTTGAAAATATGAATTTCTTGAATTATTTTTGCAGTGTATTCTATTGGAATTTGGATTTTATAGTGTTTTCCTGAATTTGGTTGAGGTTCCAAAAAGATAAAAGGATTAGGAAAGAAATAAACATGTTTAAATAATAGAGAATTAAATTTAAAACCCGAATCTGAAAAGATGATCCAGAAATGGAAGGGAGAAATTTGCCCTAAGGTATAGAATCTCATTTTGAGAATAATTGCATAAATAGCAATAAAAGTATACGAATAAAATACAAACACATATACATGAACACACACATATATACATATATATGTATGAATGTACAAATTATGCAAGGAGAAGCCTGTCAAAATAGGAAATAAAAATAAGAAAAATTAAATGTGCCAGCAAACTAACAATATATGAAATTATATGTATATATATACATCTATGTGCACACAAGAATAATCATAACCATAAAAATAGCAATATCCAATAAACAAATGAAAAAAAAGAAAAGAAAAAGGGGGGGTCAGGCCAGCCGCAAAGCCCGGCCCAACCCCCTGTTCCCGCTTCCTCCCCGGCCGAAGCGGCCCAGCCCGCTCCAGCGCACGCCCCCTCTGCCCGCTGGGCCCCGCTCCTGCGCGCCTCGCCTCCCGTTCTTCTCTTCTTTCTCTCCAAGCGCTGCTCCCTCCTTTTCTCTACTTCTTCCTCCTCCCTTCTCCTGTGGTCTGGCGTCCTCCACGTCGCCCCTCTCTTTTTCTCCGCTCTGCGCCGCCGTCACGTCTCTTCCGCGCATCGAGCCCCACGCCTGCCCTGCCCCGGCTGCACGCGCCGAGCCCCGCGCTGGGCAAGGACCGGCAGGTCCTTCCGCCGCTCGGTCTGCCACCTCCAACCGGTCGGCTCCGCCCCCATAAGAAGACGCCCCCATCTTTCTCGCCTCGTCTCGCTCATCTTTCCACCGCGGTGAATTGCTCCCAAATGCCCTGAGCTCGCCGGAGTAGCCCTTTTTCCCGAGCCCGACCGCCGCCGCGAGTTCCTCCGCCGACTCTCCCACCGGCGACCCCTTTCCGATTCGGCGCTCCAGGGGTACCTCCCCGCCGCCAAGAACCCCCTCCCATGGCCGGCCGACGACTTCCCCCACCGGTGCGACCTCTCCACGGCAACCTCCTCCGCGCCACCGCAGGCACACGCCGCCGGCCATCCTCCATCTCCCTCCGACCCTGCCAAACCATCGGTGAGTACCCCCGCGAGCCCCTCCTCCTCTCACGCACCTTAGATCCCCCTTCCCCACACCGGCGCCACTGCCCCCTTTCCACCTCGCCACCGGCCGCTAAAACCTCACTGCCGGCCCGCCTCAAGGATTCCCCGGCACACTCCAACGCCTCCACCAGTTTCCCAGGCCCCGGGGAACCCATTTTGCCGATCAACGTCGCCTCCCCGGGCGCCGCTTGCCGCCGGCGTGCGCAGCATCGTGCACCGCCCGCCTTCCCTGTTCGGCCGGTGAAACTTCTGAGAAGCTTTCCCCAACCCTGCCGCTTTATCAATATTGACCCCCTCCCTTTAGTCACGAAACATCGATGACCAGTTGGCTAGCCCGAGTATGATCTACTCCTTCGACCCTAAGTCTCGGGTTCGATTCCCATATCCCCATTTCCCACTCTTTTCACTCCCATTGTTTTTGTGGTGTTTTGTTTCCTTACTCCATATCAGTCAAGGGAAAGTTTGGAGAACTAGAGATTAGTCTATGGTAGCCCACATATTTTACTAGGATGTGAAAGGCATTATATAAGATTTAGTATTTGTTTAAGTACCATACATGAATAATTAGTATGCCTCTGTTGATTGTTTTAAATCTGAAAATTGATAATAAAACACTAATAAGAGATGGTTCTATCATAAACACCAATGCATCACAGAAACCTTAGTTAGACTAAAATAACAATTAAGATCATATCAAAGTAATTAGTCAACAAATTATTTTAGGTTGTAAATGAAATTGTTTAAGATTTAATATTGGCTAAAGTCACATGTTAATCAAGGCCAACAAACTGATTATTTTACAAGGATTAAGTTATTTGAATATTAGGTAATATAGATTCACAAATAGAAATCATCTTGCATATAAATTACTTAAGATCAAAACTTAAAAGGGGAGGCTCTATATAGATCATATGTAATTAAAAATATAAATGTCATGAGAGTCCTTTTTAAAATAATAGCTAATATAAATAGTTATCGTAAAGCCAACTTAATAAATCAGCAAATATATGCATTGTGGATATAATACATACCTTAATTCGTAAATACTAACCTTGATAAAATAATGTTCGGCTAAATTCATACGCATATGTATATATATAACTTAAATCATAGAACTTCCTTGATGAATACAAAAATAGTAAAAGAAACTATTAATAAAAGGTTGATTCATTGTTTTCTATCATCGGCTTTGCCTTAAGCCACTCAAATCACCCATTAACTCGTAACAACACTAAATTAAGTTTATTCGGATTTATTTGGATCCTTTGAGTTATTCGCTTTTATTTGGATTCAGTCGTTTATCGCGTAATTAGAAATTGGAAGTCGTGAAGACTCATGGGATCAAGTGAGGTCAAGCTCGAAGTGAAGGTAAACGCCAAAAACTGAAGAGAAAGCATCGTGTGAGCTCAAGACCGCAGTAAACCGCGCCAGGCGAGTCAATACTTTGATCATGTTGAACCTACATTTTTTTGCAAATTATTTTTGTTTAAATTATCAAATTGCATGCTGCTATTTTATATGCAAATACATGCTGAATTTAAGATTCTAGTTATATTCCATTGTGTACCTTGATTAATATTATCCATCCTTTGGAACATTTGAATTTGCGAACATTGTCGCCCTAGCAAAAAAAAATTGTAATAGTAACCTTTCGAAAATAAGTCCGTAATTATATGCCATGCTTAGTATTGCTTAGATACTCATGGACGCGAGAGCGCCCAAGCATCACTTTTAATCCTGAGAAAAATTGGTTGGGCAGTCATGGTGGGAATGACTGGTATATGTTGTACATGATTATTTTATACTTCCAAAAACCCCAACTTGCTTAAATATCTGGGCGGATGGTTCGAGTGTGTGTGTGTATGTGGTGCGGTGGAAGCACAAAGTGAGTAGTGGTAAATCCGCCCAGATACCACTAAGGACTGAATCTTGTCATGACCTCCTGTGTAAAACAAGTACAACCACAAGTCTGTAAAATACAACTTGGCTTAGTAAATTTACCGGACCCTGAAAGTCATCATCATGAGTGGGAGAGTGAAGTAGTGCAAGCGGCTGTCTGTGTGACGGCTTGAATGGGACACCCGCGGAGGGTGAAGTCCCGCTGTGGCGTGCTAGCAAGGTGAAGTATCCAGCTGCTGGGCGTTCAGAAGGGGGACATCCCGCACACTTATGGGACCCACCGCAAGTGGGCAGTTTCCCATGAGATGAGATGATGGAAGGGGCGAGGTAATTTGAACGGTTATTGTGATGGTTGGCTCAACCGCACGACTAAGGAATCATGTGGGGCAACGAGTAAACCGTCTCTTGTGGGTAAAGTGTGCAAACTCTGCAGAGTCAAAACTATTCGAATAGCCGTGCCCACGGTCAAGGGCGGACATGGGAACTTAACCAGATATAGTTCTATTTCAAAATGCTTTATGAATGGGATTGGAAAAGTGGAGGGCAGTGAAATGCCCTGATTTGAGTTGTCCTGGGTGTCGTCCCAGTGGTAAGTTAAGCGGCTATAACGCTGAAAGATGTCAAATGGTGTGATGCCATATGTAGGGAAAAATTATGGTGATATTAGGCATATGGTGTGATGCCATATGTATGGAAAATCATGTTAATATTCCTTGAACATTATGTTTTGTTCCAAAGCTGCTAAGTCTCAGGAAATTTTATGTATTGTATTTCAAGTAGTGGCATTTCTATTCTTACAAAATAAAATATGGGTGGAATAAACAGGGTCGTGAGAAAAGGAGATGGATGTTTGTAGCATGCACATAAAGGTATTGTTGGATTTGTGTCAATCATAAATAGGAAATGATAGCGTGGAATTCCGGGAGAAATAAATTGGAACCCCAAGTGGGTATATAGACTAGATAGATGATTTATACGATTTTTGGAGTATTAGGAAGTGCAAAGTTATTGGTTGGATTACAACACTGATATTTAACTCTTGGAAGATGTTGACAATATTGGGATTATAGGATTTGAACAATCTCTAGATGAATGAATTGATTTTCGGGGATTTGGAGGTATGATAACAATTCTTGGAGTATAACTTGACCAATGATCTTCTTGGTGGATGAATACTAGTGAATTCGTAGACCTGATCAATGATATACTTGGTGGATATATTATACTAGCGAATCGTAGACTTGATCTAATATATTCTTGGTGGGCGTATACTAGTGAATTAGTTAGAGATAGATAATGGAAAACGAGATTGATTATTGGATTATGGTTTTGAATCAATGACGAGAAGGATAGAATACAAAAGATATTGGTGGATCTAAATAAAGGATGACCCTCATTACTTGGAGTCTTAGGCAGCAATGAGTGCATGATTGGTGGATTATATAAACGATGATATTCGCTGTTGGAAGTCTTAGACAGCAGTTAATAAAGAGCGTGAATCTTGGTGGATTAAGTCAATGATGTCATTTGCGGTGAGGAGTCTTTAGGTCACGAAAACAACAATATGACATAATAATGGAAATGCTACTAGACGCGTTTTATGGCAAATAAAACAACCCGAGCCTCTCCTTTGTTAAGCCTTGCATACTATTATTTGCATTCTGTGTATTGGCTCGCGGAGCACGGGGTCGGAGTGCTCACGCTCGCTTTTGCGACAAAATTCAGAATCAAGAATCACGTCACCGCGCCTCAGCAACAAGATTGGACAAGATGGCAGAGAAGATGAAGATGTCAAGGGCTAGGTCGCATACCTCCAGTTGGCTGCCTGTGGGCATGTCCTGAAGGTCCCACATGTGTGCTCGTTCTTCCGCTGCTGCAATTTATTGATTTCGGCCTAATCGGCCCATGAAGTAAGTCTACTATTACATTTACGCTTCCGCATGATATGTATTTTGATATTCATTACTGTAACTGTGAGCACTATCTACTGATCCAGGGAATAGTGCAGCTAAACACAGTAGATTCCGGATTGTAAAATCTGGGTCTGACACCCACTTCTTCCACCTGGTCCCCAAGGTACTCATGACAGTCAATACGGGCGGCCCACCACCTCTCGTCCACACCTTGTTGAGCTGGAAATTCTCCACACGCCTCCTGACATCTTCATCACCCACTTCCTCGCCCACATGTTATCCCGCAGAAGCGTCTTCATGACCGCCGGAGATGAACCCAGGCACTACATCTCCACCAGCGGCATCAGAACCAACCATGGCTGATGATTCTGCCCTCTCCACGAACTGGCCTGCCATATATCGCAGCATCAGGGTTGCACACGACCTCCATGTAGTTCGCCCATGAGGCGTCATTGGTCACCTTCAGAAGTTGCCATATGCTCTCCCTTCCATCATCCACCATTGAGGCATAGACTGCCTCGATCTGTAACTTCTTCCTTGCGGTGTGTCGATCAAACGCTGAACGGACACACCTCCGTAGCTCAGACAAGCTCATGGCGCTCAGACCGGGTGCCCGGATCACAGTCCGCTCGCAATTTGACAGGTCCGCCCCATACGGACCATCACGTACGAGACCACTCCCATAAAACACGAACAATTGTTGAATGCCAGCCATTGCGTACCTAACATAAGCGCATAATCAACCATTTTAGTACACAGCATGTAACAATCGTATCATCTAATTAACAGTTTCGATTAGTATATGTTTTGTATTTCTAAATCTACTATTTATTTGTAACTATTTTACTTTCAAATTGTACCATACATCAAATTAAATATTCATATCATTTTTATTTCCATCAAATGACCTTCATACTACGGTCATTCACTAAGCATACTAATTATACAAATTATCTCTAATCTAACTACTACAAATTTACCACCTACAAATGCTCCAACATAAATATTTACTTTTTCAACACCTACACATTATTTACACTACAATCTTTTCTAACTTTAACTTAATATAGTCTTTATGTAGCTCTACTATAACTTTCTATGACTGCTATTATATTTTAATTCTAATCTACCAAATTTATTTCTAATTTATTTTTACCACCTACCGCACTGTATGTAGTTCTTCCCTAAGCGTACTAATCATATGCTTCTAATCCTAGTACTATTGTTATCACCTACAATTGCTCTAACATAAATATGTATTTTCTCAACGTCTACACACTACAACTTCATATTTTCCACCTAACTGAAACTACTTTACAGTACGTATGTTCACAAAAAAGGAAAACACTATATACACTACAATACATCATGCCTAACATATGCAAGATTTGCTATACATACATAGCGTATAAAAGATTGACATAAAATAACAGTAACACAAGATGGTTTCCTTAATTAAGGCCTAATGACATACATAAAATTATAGTTGCACGGGCATAAAACTTACCTCTTGTTGATGCTCACGAGACGATCTACAACTTTTGTACTTGTCAAATTCGCAGATTCCAAACGAAAACAACTCAACTCTTCCGGCTTTCGCTCCTCACTTTTCTTCACCAAAAATTGTATAAGCCTACCAATTATACAAATTGTCTCTATTCTATCTACTGTTGCTATCACACACAAATGCTCTAACATAAATATTTACTTTTTCAACACCTACACATGTAAGCACGTATGTTCATCAAAAAATAACTACATTACACTACGTAACTTCAACAAATAAATACGATATTTTCTACACTACAATACATCATGCATCATGTTTACCTACAACATACACACCGTATTAACGAACACGGTTCCCCTAATTATGGGCTAATGACATTCACAGAAAAATACTTGCACCGGGCCAAAAATTACCTCTTCTTGAAGCTCACAAGACGATCTACAACTTTCGTATTTGCAAAATCTCCTGACTCCAAACAAAAGCAACTACAAAATCTGGGTTTCCACTCTTTCTTTTCCTCCCTTCACTCCCTCTCTCGCTCTGTCTTTGCTTCAACTGCAAACGAGAAGTCTTCACCGCATGCATCTGCTCACCAAGCCAGCTCCAAGGCATTTTATTGCGAACACTCCTCAGCCATTCAGCAAAAATTGGGGGGGGGGCATATCACATACTACTGACGCGTGTATGAGCTGCATGCAAAAAAGTGCACAACATTGCTCTTTCGGCGGACGGATTGGACTGCAGGAAAGAGCACGGTCGGGGGAGGAATCTGGCTAGTGAACGCGTGAATAATTGGCGCTACAGTGTATTCGTGCGCTCAGGAAGGGGAGACATGCGGTCGGAAATGTATTCGTGCGCTCGGGACGGCAGTTGTGCGCTCGGGACATCAGTGGTGCGGTCGGCGAGGGGGTTGTGCGGTGTGGTACCGCACGACCCGTGAACAGTGCGGTCGTGCGGTACCAGACCGCACGACCGGGACACGTGTCGCGCTCTCGTAAACGTGCGGTGAGGAGGGGTCCAAATCTGGAATTTTTTTCATTTGGAGGCCAAAAATGGAAATTCGGGTGTCCATGGGTCCAACACTGTCCAAAATTCTACCTGGGTTGAAATAACGTTAGCCGATTGGTGGCATTAGCTACACCAAAGAGAACGTTGGAGAAGAGAGGAGAGGGACCGGTGGCGAATTGACAGAGTTGCTGTGGACGACCAGGGTAGCAGCAGCAGCAGCAGCTGATACCTATGTTTGGCCTAGTTCTTTTCAGCTCTTGGGATGGTTTTTGCGTCCATTACTCCATCTCCAGAAGCCCAAACAAAGTGAGTGCGGTTTTTTCAAACGGTTTCTCGAGTTTAAAATTATATATGACGTTTGAGTCTTCGTCGTACACTGCCGTCTCGAAAAATACAGACAAAAACTATCAATCATAGCCTAAAAAAAATAGGGTCAATGTGTTTGGTGGGGGCTTTTGCATTGGTGTGTCCTTTTCTGAATAGGTCACCTTGCTGTAGCATATATCTATTTTTTTTAAAAAAAAATGTCTAGGGCACGGCCAGGCCAGCCGGCTGATCTGGCCCAATTGGCTGGAATTTCTCCGCATTCCAGGCTGTTGCAGGCCCCATCTCTAGCCCCGTTTCGGCTTGTTATAGCCCAAACTCCGGCGCCGGCGAAGTTGGCCTACGCAGCTACGCTTCTTCCTCACTCGAGCAACAGCGTTTCGCCGGAGCTAATGGCGACGCCAGCGAGCTTCCACCCTGCCTCGCCGCCGGCGATAACCGGCGCGGCGGCGGTGGCAGCGTGCACCGCCATGGCCGTCTGCTACGTCGCCGTCCTCTACGCCCCCACGCTCCTCCTCCGCCTCCCGCCCCCCACCTCGCTCCGCGCCTTCTTCCACCGCCGCTTCGTCTGCGCCGCCTTCTCCTCCGCCGCCTCAGCACTCGCCACGGCCGCCCTCCTCCGTGTAAGCGCTCCTTCTCCCCCTTCCAAACACCCTCAAAACCCTAGCTCTGGGTTTTCCGGTGAATCTCAAATCCCGACCTCCTCCTTCCTTCTTCCCAGGTCTGGAGCCTCGGCAACTTGTCTGATGCGCTCGCAGTGTTCGGCATTCGTACCGATCGCTTGGTAAGAAAGCGACCTGTCTTTAGTAGTAACATTATTTTTGTAATAATTCACTAATTAGTGTTTTGCTTTTGATGCTTGGACTGAAATGCTGGTGCTGGTTCAGCTTGAGGCAGTGCTGATGCCGCTTCTCCTTACGTCCCTAGTGTACGCTGGGTCGTTCGTCGCAAGACTCTGGCTCCTGGCAAGCTCCTGCGGCGGAGATGATGGTGAGATGGGGATTAGCTGCACCCAGAAGTTTGCTCGGTGGATCCAAGCCTCCGTAGATGATGTGATGGTGTGGCGGAACTACATAGTGGTTTGTTTTCATTCCCTTTGATGCCATTGTTTTGCATTTCTTATTAGGTGTTGTGAAACCTATGAAGGAAGATTAGTGTACCAACGAATGAGAAATCGTCGACTGAACATCTGATTGTAGGGCTAAAATTATCATCTAACAGTTCATGTCCACAAGCTGTAGCCTTTAGAATGCAGGTGGAACCAGAAATTCGATTGGGGGGTCAAATAAGCTGTGGAATGCAATTATATTTCATGAGGGAGGCCAAATAGTATCGGTACTAATAAAATTATATGGAACTCAAAGGAGTATAATGTAGATTTGTAGATCACAAAGGGGCCATGGCCCCTACTAGCCCCCTCTCCCTCCGCCACTGTATGGATTAGGATTATTGGTACTACTGAGAACACAATGATTACCTTTTCTATTGTAGTGATGTTATTTGAGGATGATCTTTTGATCAGGCACCATTTACGGAGGAGCTGGTTTTCAGGGCGTGCATGATACCTCTTCTTCTATGTGGAGGATTCAAAATGTATTACATTATATTTCTTAGTCCAGTCTTCTTCAGCCTAGGTAAGTAGGTATAATATTGCACCAAATTTTCATTTCAAAAGTATCAATTATTAACTGCTCCATGAATTCGTTCAGTTTTACCTATATGTTCTCCAATATTGATATTATGTAACTATTCTTAATTAGTAACTGAGCCTTTATGTTGACAGCACACTTGAACCATTTGTTCGAGCTACAGCAACAAGGATGCAATTTTATGAGATCTCTCCTGATTGTAGGTATTTTTCTTTACATCATCTGGTTTTCTCCTTTCTGCGGTATCTTCCTGCAATGGTGGGAGAACAAATTTGATAACTAGATTTAACTTAACTTTTTGCTACTATGTGACACTAAGGAGAATTCTAATCCCTTACATTTTATGTGGTCATGCCATGGTCTCAAATGTTTCATGTTATGTGGTTTGCAATATACAGTCCAGTAACATCTGCATATTTCTAACTGTGGTCAACACAATTACTGGTACTTAAAACATTCTATGGCCTGTTTGGAAGAGGGGGATTGCTCTAGGAATTTTTAAGATTTGGGATAACATTAACGTGTTATCTCTATTCTGTTATGCTATTAGCCTCTTAGCATTTTTTGCTAGTATTAACTTCCTAGCTTACACCACTAAATTACAGGCATTAGGGAATAATTGATGCTGCTACAGATTATATTCATTCTATACATCTTTTTGAAACTTATCATCAGAGATTGTGTAATTACTTTGGTTTCGCCAATTGTGAACACCTTTTGCTTCACTTGTTGGGCTTGCCTTGACTTCTTGTTTTTCATTCTCAGGTGTCCAGTTAGGGTACACTGTAATTTTTGGGTGGTATGCAGCATTTTTGTTCATCCGAACAGGTCTGACTAATTCTTTTTGTGTCTTTGAAAACAGAAGATCGTGCATTTGTTGTTTCCAGCTTTGTTGTTGACTTGTTGCTCTTGTTTCTGGAACTGCTTTTCCAATTATATAAGCTAACTTTTCTAGTTTTATCTAAGAAGGCAGCTTTGTTTGTGATTGATCCTAGTTCATGTTTGATCACATATTAGTCATGATAATTGCATAGTACATGTCATTGTTTCAAGTATGGACCTCCGTATTTCAAAACACCAATACTGAAAAAGTGTGGCCCTGATTATACCAATCTTCTGATTCATCATTTTTCCACTGCGAGGTTGTAGCCTACTCCACTGAACTTATGGCTTGTAAGCTGGCTTAGAAGAAAGATAATTTAATTATACAAGTGCCATTCAGTTTTTACTTGTTAACATGCTGAATGGTTTAGATACTTTAATATTTGACTGAAAGTAAGTTTAATATTGTTCTGATAACAACATGTCATGTTGATTATCTTTCGTTTTTAAAAATCTGCAGGGAATCTCGCATCTCCTATTGTTGCTCACATATTTTGTAATATGATGGGTCTGCCTGTACTCTCATCACCGCAAACAAGAGGTGTACATATCATATTTTCTCCAAAGAAAACAAAAAATCATTCAGGGTTGCAAAATATGTTCAACTACTTACATTGGTTTGCCTGGTGTTTTCATGTGTTCCAGGAGTGGCATCGCTAGCATTTCTGGCTGGTTCCATATCCTTCTTTTGGCTCCTTTTCCCAGCTACAAGTCCAAAACTACACAACACAAGGATAGATCGATGCAGTTGCTGGCATGGTTATTGCAGATGGAGCTAGTACAGAACTAGATTGGAGGCAACATTCGTTCCTGAGGCTGACCTGAACTAACTAGCAAGGCACAACCCCTTATTTAAGATGAGTAAATTTCATAGAACATCACGTACTTCCACAGAACTGCACCTTTAAGAAAGGTTTTCAAGGAACTACACCAGGCACAAAACTGCATCTTTAAGAAAAGTTTTCACAGAACTGCAAAACTGCACATTCTTTGCCGAGTATATCAGAAAACTACACTTCAATGGAATCCTGTTTGGGCCAACAGGTCTGATTAGCCGGGCCCACATGTAAGTGACACAACGTAGTCTTACATTGCCACATATATTGTACACATTAGCATGTGACTTGCCACATGTATTGGTGCATTAGCGGGAGAAACATATGGCAATACACGTGTGCAATACATGTGGCCACGTAAGACATTGTTGTGTCACTTGCACGTGAGTCTAGCCTGTTTGACCCGTTGACTCGAACAGAATTCTGCTGAAGTACATTTTCCTGATAAAACTTGCAAGAGAGTGTGTAGTTCCTTGAGAACTTTTTTTTAAAAGGTGTAGTTTTATGACAGTTTTGTGAAAGCATGTGTAGTTCTACAAAATTTACTCTTAAAAGATCTTGTTATTGACTGTTCCTTCTGAGTGTTGTAAAATGTTAGGTAGTTCGCCCTTCTTTTGGGGCTAGACTTAACACAAACTGCATTTCATCACTTGTTATTTGCTAGCTGCAGATGACTAGATGAGAAAGCTGCCAACGTGATTTCTTTCAAAGGACGTATCTAGAGTTGAAATCTTACTGCTCTTCAAAACACAATCTCGTATTCAAATTTGAACTGCGTGGTGAGTCCCTGGACTTGCACGTGTGGATCATATGGGTCCTTGAACTTAGAAAGTGCATTAAGCCGTCCATCCAAGCTGGCAGCTGGCGCTGGTGTGGCGCTCCACGAGGTGCTACATACACGCTGTGTGGCCCTGAGGGCTGCACGGCGATGCCGGCGCTCGCTCCGGTGGCAGCGGAGGCAGTATGCGCCGCTGCCGGCGACATGGGAAATGTCTCAGAGGAGAGGAGAATGCATGGATGCCACATCAGCTTGTAGCCCACGTGGAGTGCTACGCCAGTGCGAGTTGTCAGCTTGGGATGGTTTGGGTGGCAGATGACCTACTTAATACACTTTACAAGCCTACCTATGCAATTTGTTTGACCTACTTAATACACTTTACAAACCTACCTATGCAATTTGTTTGACCTACTTCATACACTTTACAAACCTACCTATGCAATTTGTTTGACCTACTTAATACACTTTACAAACCTACCTATGCAATTTGTAAGTTCAGGGATGTGACGAACCACACGCGCAAGCTGAAGCAATTTACTCTATAATCTAACTTCGTAGGATTTGCTTTGAATCATGCAAAGCACAGAATGATTTTGTGCAAATTGTGTGTGTGGGTATTGCATTTGTGAAGCAAAGCAAAAGAACACACATGTGCTTGCTCACTCGACTTGCTATTCGACGCGTACATTGAAGGATCGAATACAAGCCGAGAGGAGGGAAGTTCGTCGTAATGCGCATGAGAGAACCAACTTTAGCCGGTTTTGGGAAGCGCCTCGCGTGCTCCTTCCTGTACCCGAACGGTTGCATCTTCTTCCGCGATGTCACCTGTACTGCGATTTGCGCTAGTCACAATAATCTTTCTCTAGGCATGGTTAATTCTTAGTCCCTAAGAGTTACTTTGTAGACTAGTAATGATATTTACATGTACTAGTAGTATTCCTAATTTAGGATTTGCCATGAACACACACACATGAAAAATATCTTTTACACCCGGGTGTAATTACACCCACCTCTAATATACCACCTAAACAAACTTAAAATACTCATTTATCACTTTAGGTATACTTGTATACTAATTATAAGATACTTCAATGTGAATCACACGAAAAAATTACAATATATATATATATATTATATATATATATATATATATATATATATATATATATATATATATATATATATATATATATATATATATATATATATATATATATATATATGATAGGGGTATTTAGGCCTTCCAAACAGCGATAGTTTCTACCTTTAAAAAACTAAAGGTTATTTAGAACGTATTGTCTTCTTGATGTGGCTTTTTTTCCTTTTTATTCATTTGCATTATCCGTGGAGATATAACGATATTTTTTATTTTTCCTATTTTTCTTTAATTAAATACATCAGAAAAGCTAAAGGTCGCTACAGTGTTATTTCAGTCAAAAAACCACGGTATTTTAGAATTGAGCCTTGATCTCATGATCAAACTACTGTTATTAGCTGTTTGTATGCCTAGTGTATATACTGCACATAATGTGATAATTGTTTTAAGGATCAAACTAGTCGCTAAAGTGCACAATTGTCTAACACCATGTATCGTGTTGGTGTCAAGTTGAGTGTATTATGTTTGGCTTCCAGATGGCAGTCACGTTTCCCACTATTGAGTGTGTCATGTAAACTTTGAAGTTTGTTACATTCAAAAACCCCCTTTCGGGGTGCATCCTGTACCAAATTCATGGCATTTTCTACACACTGCAGCCGCATCAGGGGTCACTACAGCCCAAACTGTGTGCGAGCGTAGCAATTAGTGTTAGCCTACCATCTGTTTCCACTATAATGTCTTAGTTCAAGAAGATGTTGTATGTATTTACATTACCATTGTTGTATGTCTTCACATTACCATTGTTACATGTATTCCCATTAGTGTTATTATTGTATATATCCCTGTACACAATGAATCAAACAAGTGTTTCATTTCTATGAGCCTTCATGGTATCAAAGCTTTAGATTTTCTAGCTTCCAAATCCTAGCGCTGTCACTCGTCTTCTGCAGCGCTGCCCCGGGAGGAGCATCTGTTGGTTCTATTCTTTTCGCGCCTGGGGATTCTAGATTTGAGAGGGAAGCGAGAGAGAGAGAGGGTACCGACCGTCCGATTGCGTGGAGGAGGAGCTAGCCATCGCGGGTTCGGCGGTGAAGTCTGCGCACGGACAGCGACGGTCGGAGAAGAGGACGGTGGCGGCGGCGGCGGCGTAGATCCGGTGACGGGGACGGCGATGGAGCTTCCCGCCGCTGACTGCGCCCCCTCTAGATCGGTTAGGGTTTTGTCGGGTGGGGATTGCGGCTCAGGCGAACCTCGTAGATCGAGCCGCCGGCCCCCACCCTCTATTTATTGCGCAGCGCGACGGGGGCCCACCAGCCAAGAGATGAGCTGGGCGCCCCCGATCAGGGCGCGGATCAAGGCCCGATTAGCCGTTGGGCTAATCGGCTGAGATCAATCTAACATTCTCCCCCTTGATCTCAATCTATGCTTTAACTTTAATTACTTTTGACTTTACTCATTCCATCACAGATTAGTGCACAGAACATGTCTCATCGTCACAGTCAATCGCCGATAGATTTAATAGCTACAATACACCTCTCTGTTCTGAAATAGTTACTTTAATCTTTTGGGCCATCTTTTAGTCCAGGAATCATAGGCTTTCCCTTAAACCTATGCCGGCTACATGTTCTCTGAACACGTTGGGTGGTAAGCCTTTAGTAAGCGGATCCGCTAACATCTTTGCGGTACTTATATGCTCAAGACTTATAATTTGATCCCGAACTTTATCTTTCACAACATAGTACTTTATGTCAATGTGTTTGGCAGCACCACTTGACTTATTGTTGTGGGCATACATTACTGCGGGTTCATTATCGCAGTACAACTTAAGTGGTCTATTGATGTCGTCAACCACTTTTAAACCGGGTATGAACTTCTTTAGCCAGTTCACCTGCCCCGTAGCCTCATAACATGCTACAAACTCGGCATACATTGTGGACGATGTAGTGACGATTTGCTTTGAGCTTTTCCACGATATAGCTCATCCAGCGAGAGTGAACACATATCCGGATGTAGACTTTCTATCATCTCCCGCAAAATCAGAATCTGTATACCCCACTATATGGAGTGAATCTGGTCTTCTGTATGTCATCATGAGGCCTTTTGTTCCTTGCAAATAACGCAAGACTTTCTTTATCAATTTCCAATGTTCTATTCCAGGATTGCTCTGGAATCTGCCAAGTAACCCGGTAACAAACGCTAAGTCAGGGCGCGTACACACTTGAGCATACTGCAAGCTTCCGACAGCTGAAGCATATGGAACCGATTTCATTTGATCGAGCTCGTACTGGTTCCTGGGGCATTGAAAATCCCGATATCTGTCGCCCTTGACTATAGGTGCAGGTGAAGGACTACTTTTATGCATACCAAATTTCTTTAAGACTTTCTCTATGTATGCCTTTTGTGATAGTCCCAATGTCCCCTTGTTTCTATCCCGGTGAATTTCGATCCCTAGAACGAACGAAGCTTCACCAAGGTCTTTCATATCAAAGTTTGAGGACAAAAACTTCTTTGTCTCCAGTAGCAGACTGACATCACTACTAGCCAGTAGGATACCATCCACATACAGGATTAGGAAGATAAACTTCCCATCTTTAAACTTTGCATAAACACAGTTGTCCTCTACATTCTCTTTAAACCCAAATTTTCTTATTGTACTGTCAAACTTCAAGTACCACTGTCTTGAAGCTTGCTTTAACCCATAAATCGATTTCTTTAGGCGGCATCCCATTCTTTCATTTCCTTCCACGACAAAACCTTTCGGTTGTGCCATGTAAATATTTTCCTCCAAATCCCCATTAAGAAATGTCGTCTTTACATCCATCTGATGTAACTCTAAATCATAATGTGCTACTAATGCCATTATGATTCTGAAGGAATCTTTACATGAGACTGGAGAAAAGGTCTCATTGTAATCAATCCCTTCTCTTTGCGTAAAGCCTTTTGCCACAAGTCGCGCTTTGTATCTTTCTACATTCCCTTGGGAGTCAAGCTTTGTCTTGTAGATCCATTTACAGCCTACTGTTTTGGCTCCTTTAGGAATAATTTCCAAGTCCCAGACTTTATTAGTCTTCATGGATCTCATCTCCTCTTCCATGGCCTTAAGCCATTTTGAGGAATTTTCGCTCCTCATGGCTTCTTCAAATGAGGTGGGATCATCCTCCATTTGAAATTCTTCTGTATGATAAATCTGATAATCATCAGAAATAGCTGATCTTCTTACTCTTTGAGACCTACTCGGGGCCTGCTCATTTGGTACATCTTCTGTTTGAGGCTGCTGTTGCTCCCCCTCATCTGTGGCAATAGGTTCTATAGGATCCTGAAAGACAGGTTCCTCATTATCATTCATTGTTGCCACAGGAGGAACAATAACAGGTACTGGCACCACAGTGTCTTGCACCGTCGGTGCAGCGACAGCAGGTATTGTGAAGAATGGCTCTTGAATCATCGGAGTGGGCGCATACACCCGCTTCTCTTCAAGGTCAATCTCACGAGCTACCATACTTCCTCTCATCATTTCATCCTCTAAGAAGACAGCGTGTCTCATTTCTACAAACTTGTATATCTATCTGGACAGTAGAAACGAAAACCTTTTGACTTTTCAGGGTAGCCAATGAAATAGCAACTTACTGTTTTGGGATCAAGCTTCCCAAGGTTTGGGTTAAATACTTTAGCCTCAGCAGGACTCCCCCACACACGTAAGTGGTTTAGTGAGGGAACTCTTCCTGTCCACAACTCGTACGGTGTTTTGGGCACCGACTCACTAGGCACTCTGTTGAGAATATGAATGGCGGTTTTCAACACCTCCATCCATAAACTCAATGGGAGTGTGGAATAGCTCATCATGCTTCGCACCATGTCCATCAGGGTACGATTGCGTCTTTCAGCTACTCCATTTTGCTGAGGTTTGCCCGGTGTAGAATACTGGGCCACTATGCCATTTTCCTGTAAAAACCTTGCAAAAGGTCCAGGAACTTGTCCATATGGGGTATGTCGACCGTAGTACTCCCCCCACGATCAGATCGGACTATCTTAATCTTTAAATCGTGTTCGTTTTCAACTTCAGCCTTAAATATCTTGAATTTATCCAAGGCTTCATTTCTTTCTTTGATTGGATAAATATATCCATAACGGGAGTAATCATCCGTGAATGTTATGAACGAGTCATATCCATCCACACTTTTCACAGGAAAAGGACCACAAATGTCTGTGTGAATAATTTGTAGAACTCCTGTGCTTCTTTTGGCGTCTTTCTTAATTTTCTTTACATATTTTCCTTTAATGCATTCTCTGCTTTGTTCTAGGTTGGAGAACTCTAATGGAGAAAGAATATCATTCTTAACTAGTCTTTCTATTCTCCCCCTCGAAATATATCCTAAACGACAGTGCCATAATTTCGACGACTCATCTAGAGTTCTCTTTCGTTTCCTGTTTACATTCGTAGACGAGGATTCAATCACTTTCTCGCACGCGACGTTTCCATTATCGCATACGACATTCACATCATCACATAATGATAACAAATAAAGCTCATTTTGTAAGATGGCAAGACCAACACATTCTTTATTAAACATTATTTCACACTTGCCATTTCCAAAATTACAATCATAACCATCATTGTTCAAATTTGAAACACTAATCAAATTCCTCTGTAAAGAGGGAACATAAAGGACATCTCTAAGTAAAAGAGTGAAGCCATTAGCTAGCTCTAATGAAAGATCGCCAACAGCTTCAACTTCAGCTTGGACTCCATTTGCGACTTTAATGCATCTTTCTTTTCTTTGCGTAGTCCTCGTCGAACGGAATCCCTGTAAAGAATTAGCAACATGAACAGTTGCTCCTGAGTCAATCCACCAAGTGGATTTCGAATATTGCACATACAGGGATTCATTTATATAGGTAATAATGTTCTCACCTTTCTTTGCCATTATCATCTTTAAGTAATCAGGCCAGTTCTTCTTGTAGTGTCCTGTCTTCTTGCAGTGAAGACACTGATCTTTGTCTACAGCAAACTTATTCTGTTGAGGCTGATGGAAAGAGGCTTTTCACTTGTTCTTTGAGAAGGAGTTACTGTTGAAGTTCTTTTTCTTGTTATCCTTCACATAGTTGATAGAACCACCATGTGAGGATTTAATTCTTTCCTCCTCTTGCACACACATAGCTATGCACTTTTCCAAGTCCCATTTCTCGGGCTGCATATTGTAGTTGACAACAAAAGTGTCAAACTCTTTCGGCAAGGAAGCAAAAACCAAATGAATAAGGAACTTATCCTTGAGAGCCAAATCCATTGGTTTAAGCTTGGATGCCAAGTTGCTCATCCTTAGTATGTGCTCTCTTATGCCACTGCCATTACCAGAGTACCTTTCTGTCACAAGCTGCTTAATCAGCTGTGTAGCATAAGTCTTTGAAGAGCCAGTGAACTGACTCTTTATTTTATCAAGGTACTCTGTGACAGTGTCACACTCTGCGATTGAGCCCACAATTGCAGGCTCAATTGTGTTCTTTATCACAGCCATACATTTCTTGTTGGCTGTGGTCCATTTCTTATGCTCAAGGTCATAAGACATCTGTAAGGGAGCATGATCCCTCTGTCTTTTCTGCCAAGCAGTATCATCCTCATTTTGATCCCTCACTGGTGTCATAGGCTCAGTGGGACGTGCTGTAGTGAGGACCCAGTCCACCTCAGCCAAGATAAACGCTAAGTCTATCTTTTTCTTCCACTCTCCATAATTATCTCCTTTGAGAGTGAGGATCTCTTTGATACAACTCATCAAGTTGTATCCACCTGAAAAATAGTTCAAATAAAGTGAGAACGTAACAGCAAAATTATATGCCTTATTTCCAACGTTGGTCAAAAATACGACATACAATTAAATCAATTTTATCTATACATTAAATCTACATCACCGTTGGGCAGAAATAGAAATAATGCATAAAATCATCAATTAAAAAATTATAATATTGTTATTATCAACGTTGGTCAGAAAATAACAATATCATAAATCTCTGGAAATTATATCTATTTTTCCAAAATTAAATTCTCCCGTTGGTTCGAATTTAATAATGAAAATTAATCAACATTAACTTTTCCAGCGGAAACTGTAATTATTCTAAAAATAATTCATTATACAGAAGCATTATACTGTACACATTTAATCTCTGAAAAAATTAACACGTTGGTGCAAAAATTTACAGAGATTTTGGTTCAAATTTCATTCAAATTCACTCAAAAATGCTTCTGTAAATCAATTAAAATAAATTACTGTGCAATTTTCCAATTCGGCCCAGCGGTGAAACGCAGCCCACAGCCGAGAAAAGCCCACAGCCGCTGGCCTAGTGAAGCCGATCAAAACGATGGCCGTCCGATCTGATCGGACGGCCGAGACGCGCTGCGGCGGGAATAAAACCCCCGAAACCCTAACCCTAGGCCATTTCAGTCGGCCCAACCCGAAAAACACGGATCTGGGCGCAGTCCCGAGCGGGGAGGCGGCGGCGGCCGGGCGCGCGACAGAGCGGCGGCCCCGGCGGGAAGCGGCGAGCGGGCGCGCGACGGAGCGGCGGCCCCGAGCGGGAAGCGGCGGCGGCCGGGCGCGCAACGGAGCGGCCCGGCGACGCCCGTGCTCGGGTGGCGGCGGCGGCCTCCGAAGCGGCGACCCGGGGTGGCGACGGCGCCATGGGAGGCGCGGCGCACGGAGGGGCAACCCCGAGCAGTGCGCCGGCGCGGCTACCCGGCGCACGCGACGGCGGCCCGAGGCACCGAGCGGCGCAACGGAGCGGCGCGGTGGTGACCCGAGCGGCACGACGCTCGCAAAAGCGGCGGCGCGGCGGCCCCAGCGGTAAGCCCCGATCCACTTTGCCCGCTCTGATACCATTGTTGGTTCTATTCTTTTCGCGCCTGGGGATTCTAGATCTGAGAGGGAAGCGAGAGAGAGAGGGCACCGACCGTCCGATTGCGTGTAGGTGGAGCTAGCCATCGCGGGTTCGGCGGTGAAGTCTGCGCACGGGCAGCGACGGTCGGAGAAGAGGACGGTGGCGGCGGCGGCGGCGTAGATCCGGTGACGGGGACGGCGATGGAGCTTCCCGCCACTGACTGCGCCCCCTCTAGATCGGTTAGGGTTTTGTCGGGTGGGGATTGCGGCTCAGACGAACCTCGTAGGTCGAGCCGCCGGCCCCCACCCTCTATTTATTGCGCAGCGCGACGGGGGCCCACCAGCCAAGAGATGGGCTGGGCGCCCCCGATCAGGGCGCGGATCAAGGCCCGATTAGCCGTTGGGCTAATCGGCTGAGATCAATCTAACAGCATCTCCACTGCCGGGGGTGGTCATCTCCTCACCGCTCTGGCATGGACGGCGCCACCGTGTAAGATCCGGCTGTCTCTGACCTCCTCGCCGCTGAATCTGGCGCCACTGTCGCCAAGCCTCGGAGAGCCGCCTCCGATCCGAGCTCCCCCGCTGTCTTCGCGTCATCTTCCAGCTGCCTTCCGCTTAGATCTAGCAACTTCGCACTCGATCTGGCTTCCTCCTAGCCGTCGCGCCGTGCTAGGTTGCCTGCTCCTCCAGGCGTCGTCGCCCGCCGTGCGCCCACGCTGTCGCCCGCGCTAGTGCCCGCCTGAGCCAACACCTCAGCGTCGTCACTTGCGCCCGCCTGCACCCGACGCCATCGTCGCCCGCTCCAACGGATCTTGGGCAGTCGAATCCCGCATCCCCCCGGGCTCAGGACACCGAATCCCACCGCCCCCTGCTCGGGCCGGCCCTTCTCCGCCCAGATCACCTTCAGATCTGTCGACATTAGTGGCCATCCCCGCCACTGACAGACTCCACCTTCCTCAGCCATCCCATCTTCCCCCTTCTCACTCTCTTGCGCTCTCTCTCTCTTGGTCTCGCCCACTGTCACTCTATATCCACGGCCCTCGATGGTTTTCTCGCCACCGACATCCCTACCTCAAGCTGCCCCTCCTCTTCTTCTACCTCGAAGTCACCACTCTTCTCCTCTACTCACTCCCCCTCCCTTCTTTCTTGCTCCGAGCCATCTCGCGTTCTTTCTGTTTGCATGGCTGCTTAACATGCATGCCTCCCTCCCTCGTTCTGCCTGAATGCGTGCATGCCAGCTTCTTCTTCCTGCATGTATGTTTCTTCGTCTTCTTCAATTTTTGGACGTCTTCTTGGTTCTCTTCAACGTGTGTTCATGGTCTCCACGTTGGCTCTCTTGCGTGTGGCTGATTGTGACGACCCACATTTTTACCGTGGGGTAAAAATATTAGTCAACGGATTATTATTCGTTTTAGCTGATAGAACATTGCTCTAACGAATAATAAGTACATCAAAGTGTTGCAGCAAAACAATAATTAGATACAACATGATATTACAAAAATATCGTTATGCAGGGCTAAATTTTATTACAAAGCCTCAAGGGCTCGAATATCACAATCTTCAGAAAAGAAAATATTCTAACTACCTTCTATCCAAAGACGAAGACGATAGAACTACGCCTAATTGTACTCGGTTTCACCAGAGGCGTTCTCTAACTGTTGCCTACTTCACCCAATCTCCACATGGGGTGTCCGCCTTGTACTCCTTGTATTCCGAGTTCACGGGATTCCATCCAGGTAGATTTCACCTGATCCTAGCTATTCTCTGAACTGACACACTCTTAAACAAGGGAAGATAATAACAAGGGTGAGTACAAAAGTACTCAGCAAGCGTTATTAGCAAAATGCACGGAATGCTTATCTTCTACACTTTTAGGAATATCCATTCCTATCCTCAATCTCTTGCTCATTCTTATCCTCTTCTTCTTCCTAATTTTCTTCCCTATGATTTATAGGAAGGTTTGGTTGTTAGGTTTTGAAAGAATTCCATATTATTAATTTAGAAAACTACTAAACATTCGTATGAACAGCAAAAAACCCCCACAAGTTTCCGTAATTTTCCTTTCCCGGAGACAGGCATGAATTCATGATTTGCATAGCATTGCACAAGCTTGTATCACTTTACCCATCACCACTCTGATCATGGTGGCTCCTAGATCTCCGTATTTCCTTAGATGCGGTGCCTAAATCAGAGTACAGTACATTTACATCTATCTCAGTATATTATATCTCCACCCAGTTACAAGCGATAGCCTGAAGTGGTGTACCACCCAACTACGTAATATATCACCTTCGCGTACCCCGCTTCTAGTATCTGACCAGTCCTAGGTTCTTGCGATCGGCATCACCCACCCGGTACCCGATACTGGCCTGGATCTTGTGGGTTCTTGCGGCTGTGGATCCCCCACCTGGCACCCAGCACTGGGTCGGATCTTGTAGGTTCTTTCCCTAATTAATACTTATCCATGTTGAGAATATAATACTTTGATAGAGTTACTAGTCTGTCCATCTTCGAACGGGATGTTGGTTGATACGTTTTGGTACGATCTATTCACACGGATGAAACTGGTGACTTCTTATATTTTATTCTTATGCAGAGGTCCCAAACCCGCCCCTTTGTCACCTGCCATGGCAACCTCCGCCTACCTTCTTAATTAACTTAGATGGCCAACTGCTCCATCAGTTGACATCTATCTCTTTTCTTTTATCTCTTATAGCCATTGCTGGATTTAAATATTCTTTATCTCTTTCATGCAAGGTGATACTAGATTAATACAAAAAATACTTGTTTTACGTGATATACTCTGGAGATTTGTTCAAAGGAATGCTTGCCTGGACTTTAACCATATATTTGGATTTAAGTAGGATCAGGTGAAGTCGTTCCCGTAGCTTGGATTGTTGCCTACAATTAAATATGTTGGCTATGATTTAATTCATGAAAATATAATAAAATACGAGGTGTTGATTTGCTTGTGCTTCTAAGGTGAGGTTTCACTCAATTTAACCCGATCGTAGTAGTCAAGATTAATTTTGATACACTACTCATCGTTTGACAGCATCGTACTAGCGTTATGAGATATGATTTATCTAGGAGGTATGCCCGGTGTTTTGTTGATTCCCAGCAATTTTTTGATTACACAGAATTAACTAGGTGCACGTACAAATATAACGGTGAACATTATTCCTAGCCAATTTTACGTATGCAATTATACCTATTTAATTTCTTATAGGTGCATATGGATTTATCCACTTCTAACTCATTTTAGGTCTTAGGGTTACTTAAATAAATTCTTTCCTCTGTGTGCCAGTTCCTTTCTCGTAACTAGTACAAGCATGACTATTTAAGTTATCAGCACAAATGAAATTAAATCCTAAGAAAATAATTAATTAAATTATACTGAAGTGTCCTCGTACGATCTCCGAGTTTTATTTTAGCTAGCTGCGGATTGTTACGACTTATGCTTTTTAAATCACTATGTACAAGTTTAATCGGCGTGCATGATTTTAGAATTTTTTCACGAATAATCTATTTTTTTATTCAAAATTACAGAAATATAGCCGTGGGACATGTTTTTTACAAAAATAGGCTCAAGTTGCCCAATGGGAGAGCGAGTGGAGCTTATCTCCCAACCAGGGGCCGACAGCATCCCTATCGCTCTACCCTCGGGTGACTGCATCCAGTCACCCTTCCATTGGGCGACTTTCATGCAGTCGCCCAATGGTTGGGCGACTGCACTCAGACCCCATGAATGTTTTAAATTTTGACAATTTTGTAGTTTTAAACTGGTAAAAAATCTGTTGGAGTTGTAATAAAAGTTTATGTTCATTTTGGTTGTTTAGAAAAAACAGAGAAGAGAGAGAGAGAGAGAGAGAGAGAGAGAGAGAGAGAGAGAGAGGAAAGAGAGGAAAGAGTCCATCTTTGCCGAAATTTGGAAAATGCATCAAACCTTCGTCAAAAATATTGACAATTGGTGGAGCTGTTCTTCATACATCCAAAAGCCTCCAGAAAACAATTTGAGCAATTTCGACCACGGGATCAAAAGTTATAGCAGTTTCAATTGAGGCCGAAACGAATTCGAGTCCGTTTCCGACACACCTTCAGTAAAACGGACATAATTTTTGCATACGATGTTCGTTTTCGACGTTCTTGTACTCGTTGGAAAGCTAACGACGAGCCCGATCCAAAAAAACCTACTTGTGCAAGTCGCCCTCTAAGACCCCGAAAATCGGCCATCTTTGTATGTAAACCTACGTCGCAAGTTTTTAGTTTCTGTTTTTGCTTTTTCTCTTGGTCTTCTCTTTGGAATTTGGATTTTGCTTCATCTGAAAAGTTGTAGATCTCATCGAAACCTTTCAAATGAGTATATATAAGCCATATAAAACTTTGCTATTTTATCTTTTGAGACTAATTGTTTATATTGCATCGGTATATAAAACTTGTGATAGAGAGTATTACAGACGATTTGTTTGTAGAACCCTTTGTGATAATCTGACCGCTGGGCTGTCGATCTTCCTCAACCCAATCCTAGCCCAGAGACACGAATTCTCAGTAACATCAAAATATCACTTACCATCGTATGTACCGATCATTCTACAGTCAATCGTTCCTAAAAAAATTTTCCAAAATTTTTTACACACCTACAACATACAATGAACATAAACTTTTATTACAACTCCAGTAGATTTTTTACTTGTTTAAAACTACAAAATTATCGAAATTTAAAACATTCACGGGGGCCTGAGTGCAGTCACCCAACCATTGGACGACTGTATGAAAGTCGCCCAACCATTGGGCGACTGCATGAAAGTCGCCCAATGGTGGGGCGACTGCAATTAATCGCCCAACGGTTGGGGGATTTTCCAGTTGTCGCTACTGGGTTGGGCGAAAGGCTCCAGTCGCCCAACCATTGGGCGACTTGAGCTTATTTTTGTAAAAAAATTTCCCGCGTGTATATTTTTGTAATTTCGAATAAAAAATAGATTATCCGTATAAAACAATTCCATGATTTTAAATCATCGCTTACTATTTTAAATTGGAGTGTGTTATTCTAGTCGTTACGAACAATTTGAAATCTTCTAATGGCTATTACTTTAGAATGTGGCTATTAATTTATTCTAATAATTATTAATGATTTCCTACGATTTAACTAGAATTAATCAAACTGCTTGGGGTATTTAACCCACATCGAGGTGATCCAGACGACGGTACAAGAATTTAATTTGCACGCATATTCGTTTAATTGGTGTATATGTTTTCATATCGTCTAATCATGATTAATTTATCCCACTAATCCGGAATAATTATGAGTGTGTTGCTACAATTTAAATGCTACTAACAACATTGTCTGAGTATTTAAATATGCCATGGGGTGGTCTAAACGATGATACACAAATTTTAATATACCTGCGTACCAGTTTTAATCCGTTGACAATATTAAATTTATTATAATAACTTGAGAAATATTCTGGGCTTCTATGACTTACTCAATTAATCTATGGTGTCGAGGAGATAACATGGTATAAATAATTGAGTGAATTCTACTAAAATGCTAGCATGATTTCTAGCTTTTCACTTCATTTAAAAATGGACTCCAAGGGTTTCTAACTTATCTTAATTTGTCAGCTGAAAATTGACCTTATTTGACTGATGTTATTTACGTGCGTAGAAATTTAAGAATATTAAATCAACATGGAGAATTTATGCTAAGTCTTGGATAGTTCTTTAAAGGAATTTATATTATTTTTACGTGGCTAAAGTTCAATTACATAGTTCTTAGGACCTCCAATTAATTTATTTACTTGCGACAACTCTTATACGACGAGATTTCTATAATGCTCATATTTTAGCGAGGATTCCTAAATTTAGCAAAATCTAGCCTGCAACATTTTATTTTATTTTTCCTTCTTTTCTCCTCTTTTCTCCTTCTTCTTTTTCTTTCTCTTCTTTTCTTATTCGTTGGTGCTCTCATTTCTTACCCCTCTCTCTCCTGGCTGCTTCCTCCTCTCCTGATCTAGATCGGATCTTGACACCGAGCCTCCTCGGCCTCTCCCAGGCCCTGGCGCCTCCGCCCCTAGCTCCGCCTTGCGCCTCCTCCCCTCGGCTTGGCTGCATCGTGGCTATGACGCCCTCGAGTCGCCATACGGCTTCGCCGCCGCTTGCGCCTCCCCATGGCCACCCTCTTCGCTAGTGCCATCGGTTCCCCTCTCCGGCCCCTCGTCGCCTGAGCTATACTAGCCGTCCCTCACGCCTGGCTAACCCAGTCGCATGTGCCTCCAACTGCCGCTCCGGCTCCCTGAGTTGCCTCTGCCACTAGCACATTCTCCGACCTCTAGATCCGTGGCCTAAGGCCCGGATCTAACTCCTCCTTGTCCGGATGCGATTTCCCCGTGCCCCCTTCTCATTGCAATCTCTGTTTTATGGTTGAGCTTATTTACTATTTTGATTTGATTCAATTTTTAGCTCAAAATGTGATAGGCATGGAGGTGTGCTGCCTTGGCTAGTCACGGCGGAGCTTGAAGCCACCCACACGCCGGGGGAGTGCGCGGTGGCTATCGGGTGCATGGGTTAAACCGATGGTAGCGCACCGCCGCCAATCTTCGTATACGGTAAACTTCTTCCCCTCTACTCCTTTCCTTTATGCACATATACTCTGTGGTGCCTAGGTGATGCCCTAGTGATGTTATGTCATCCAGTTGATTGCTGGTTGGCTACAGTTTTGCATGATTTAATCTTAACTTGCCGCTCTTACTGAGAATGGATGGTGGGCTACCCTCGTTGGATTGTTGTCGATTAGATTCGCAGTGGGGATGAGAAAGGTTGTGGTGGCCGCTTTCCTGTGGCGGTTGTGATGGTTCTTGCTTGGGAAGATGGTGGCCGCCGCCTCCTAAGGCTGTCATTCTCGGTCACTTATGGCTCCTCATCCTAGCACCTGCAATCGAGCTCCTCCCTCCCTCTTGCTCTCAGTTGGTTTGGGGGATAGTGTGGGGCAAGAGGTGGGCTTCGGCTGTGGTGATGGCTTGGTTTTGCTTCTGTGTTGTGCTGGTGGTATTGGTGTCCAAATGAAGTTTTGCTTCTATCCTTGCCTTGTTGGCTTCGGCCTTATACCCCTACTTGTTTCACTGTACTCTCTGGTGCCTTCTGGGGTGCCGTGGCTTTCTTCCCCCTTCCCTTGTCTTCGGTTAGCTTTGTTACTCTGTGTTGAATACCATGCGGTGACTTCTCAGTTGCCCTGCTGCCCCTCACTGTGATTGAGGCGCCTAGAAGGGTTGTGTTGACTCTCCTGTTACTGTGTGGATGCATGAGGGTTATTTTGGTGATTGGGCAGCTGGTTGGTAGCTATGATATTTTAAATATGCCTCAGGTTTGTTTACGCTGAGTGATGACCCTATAGTTGTGAGAGAAGCCGACTGGCCCCCGAACAGTCAGGTATCTCTGTGAACGGATTGCCCTGCCCGAAACTAACCTCTAGGGCTCTGATGGCAATTTCTTCTTTTAATTATTTTCTTTTGTTCAGTCTTTTTTGGTATCTTTATATTTGGTCCTTTCGTAATTGAAACTACGTTTCTTTTGGGTGTCTAGCAATTCATAATTGTTAGATGAAATGGGATACATGTAATTGATTTATGTAGCTTCTAATTAAAGGTATACATGTATGAGATGTTACCGATGTAAATAAAGTTCTATAATTTCTAATTAGTTGTAGTTGTGTTGCAATTACCTAAGTTTGTGAGACGATCATTCGGTTGGGACCGAGAATTGTAAATTTACAGCAATTTGTATTATCGTTATTAATGTAAAGAAAGCTGTAATATCTTTATTTAATTTAAGAAAATTTTAGTTGTAACTCGATGAATGTAAATTGATTTATTGTACAAGAACTGTAATTATTACATTATTGTACTACAGATTCTTATGTGTATTTTAATTGAATTGAATGCTTTTACTTATCGTACAATTAAATTCTATTTCTTACTCTAGTCAATACAAAACGGTTTTCGTCCTTGTCGATGGTAACTTATTTGTTTACTACTCGCTAGTTTCAATTTAGATGGATATATAGAAAAGGTTAAATTTCCCTATATTTTACATCATTAGTTACATAATTAATCTTGCTTAACGTCATAACTCGTCGATTATGGTTGATCGAATGCGTGAGTCGTTACACTGATCTCATGGGCCCAATGTCGGCTTCTCGCATCTTCGCACCTCTACGCATGCGTCCGCTTCCACCAGTGGCGGACCCAGGATTTTTGGGATGGGGGTACGAAGTTAAGAATCTACGGAGTATATATATAAGATAGAGAATTTTGATACACATAATATGTATATCTCATATAGTTAACCAAATAAACAATCACACATAAGCAATAAATGCAATTTCCAATATAAGTTTGATTGACTTAATTTCTAGTGAATACTGAACAGAGTACATGAAACAACATCAATGCAAAACTGACCTGGATGGCAATGTTATAACTCAACTCGACGAATTTCTTCTTCTTCTTTGAATTCTCTACAACCTAAAAATATTGAACATTTGTTCAATTCACCATTGAAGAATAGGAGAGTCCAAGAGTATTAAGTATAAATTGACCTTGTGTGCAGGGGCGGCATGGCCGTCGGGAGCGCCGCCGCCGTTGAAGCTGGAATAGGGGAGGAGCTGCCGCCGCCGCATGGGCCGCCTGGCCGTGGGGACTTCTTCGCCGTCGTCGCCGTGTCGGCCATTGGGTGGGCGCCGCGACGCCGCCGGTAGCCGTTCACCGGTCGCCGCGTCACTGGAGACGAGGTCACGAGGAGGGCTGGAGGGGCGCCGCCGCGCCGGGCCTGTGGGCTGTGGCGGCCCGCGGCTGTGCAAGAGAGATGGAGAGGAGGCAGGCTGCAGGCACGGAGCAAGGCAGGAGCCAGGAGGCGGCGTGAGAACTGAGAAGCAGCCAGGCAGTAGGAGGCTAGGGTTAGGTTAGGAAATGCCTATTGGGCCTTTTGGGCTTTTGGCTAGTGGGCTTTTTTTCTATATATATGAAATATATATTATATATATTTGATTTTTTGCAAAAAAAATTTGGGGGTACAACTGTACCCCCATGTCCCACTGTGCGTCCGCCCCTGGCTTCCACATCTTCTGTTCTCCATAACTCTTGGTCACCGCGCCCTCCGCCGGTGTCCACAAAACTTTTTGCTTCTCATGAACCGTGCGTCTTTACTTTTGCTTGCATGGCCGCATGCATTCACGTGCATGCCTCCTGTGCCATGTTATTGCCCTTTTTTTCGTCTATCTTGTCTTCGGCTCAAGCCGTGTGCGGGACACCAGCGCGTCTCAACCTACCGCGCTGTGATGACGCCTTCTTCCTCCTCTGTCTGTCTTATCTCCACATTATCGCCCGCCATGCACTTCGTCGGTGTCTACCAACAAACCCTTATTACTTTTACCAAGCTATCATGGCTCTTTTTCTTCTTTTGGTTGCATAAGTGCACCATCATCTACTCCAATATCTGCTATGCTGCACGGCCCTCCCTCTTGCGCTGCTATGCGCATTGTTACCACCGTCGAGTCTTCCCATTTTTTTCTGCTCTTGCTTCTCCTTTGACATTGTTAGCTGATTTGTACTGCCTCAACTACGGCGATTTTCCTTGACTGTGATAACCTCAACATGACTTCTCGCTACATCAATGCCTTCTTCATCTACAACGACCTCACGCGACTTCTTCGTCAATGGTGTCACTCTTCATCATCGGTACTCCTACCTCAACAACTTGCACTTCTTCCTCGGCGTCTCCGTACAGCGCCGGCTTCAAGGAATTCTGCTCCAGTTTGAACGTCCGACCCGCTTCTATTCTAGCTTAGGGGGGAGGGGTGTTACCTACCATCTTGTTCCCAGTGTAATGCTTTGGTTCAAGATGATGCTGAATATATTCATATTAGCCACATGTATTCACATTACTATTATTGTATGTATTTACATTAGTGTCATTATTGTGTCTGTATATATTCCTGACACAATGAATCAAACAAATGTTTCATTTCAATGAGCCTTCAATTAGCGCTAGACACAGTGGACGCAGCACTTGCTATTTAAGGCCACCATATCTCGCCTAAAAAGGTATCTGTTGTGGCTACAGACCAAACAGAGAGAGAGATGGTAGTGGAGAGTAATGAAGATAAGAGTAATGGCCTGCCCTCCTCCCCATGGCTTACTCGCATATATATATACTCATGAGGAGTGCTTTTACAGTTATACCCTTACATCCGGTCATCCCCTCTGGGGCAGTTATGTCATTACACAAGGCCTATTCTGGGCCTTATAATCTTCTACCGGGCATGCTGGGTTTAGGTGGGGGCCGCCCCTACGACAGGAGCCTCTCATGGTGAAGAGCTTCACAGGGCCGAAGCCATGTCGTCGAGTCCTTTGGCCCCCTCCGTCCCCTGCGGCCTGTGAATTGCTCCAAGCTTGTGGTTGAGGAGCCTGAAGCTTGCGTCCTGAAGTAGACGCGCGCGCTCCGTCCCCTACCCTTCGAACGGGTGGCAGCGAAGCCGGCGCCTGGTCGAAGTAGACGCGCGCGCTCCGTCCCCTACCCTTCGAACGGGTGGCGGCGAAGCCGGCGCCTGGTCGAAGTAGACGCGCGCGCTCCGTCCCCTACCCTTCGAACGGGTGGCGGCGAAGCCGGCGCCTGGTCGAAATAGACGCGCGCGCTCCGTCCCCTACCCTTCGAACGGGTGGCGGCGAAGCCGGCGCCTGGTCGAAGTAGACGCGCGCGCTCCGTCCCCTACCCTTCGAACGGGTGGCGGCGAAGCCGGCGCCTGGTCGAAGTAGACGCGCGCGCTCCGCCCCCTACCCTTCGAACGGGTGGCGGCGAAGCCGGCGCCTAGTCGAAGTAGACGCGCGCGCTCCGTCCCCTACCCTTCGAACGGGTGGCGGCGAAGCCGGCGCCTAGTCGAAGTAGACGCGCGCGCTCCGTCCCCTACCCTTCGAACGGGTGGCGGCGAAGCCGGCGCCTAGTCGAAGTAGACGCGCGCGCTCCGTCCCCTACCCTTCGAACGGGTGGCGGCGAAGCCGGCGCCTAGTCGAAGTAGACGCGCGCGCTCCGTCCCCTACCCTTCGAACGGGTGACGGCGAAGCCGGCGCCTAGTCGAAGTAGGCGCGCGCGCTCCGGGGCGGTTGCGGCCTTGCAGACTCGTAGTGCGCTTTTAATGGCGGCTGGAATTACGCCGACGCCTGGCCTGGCAGAATTCAGGCTGTCACGTCGTGCTGTCTGCCGTGCTGCAGGTGGGGCACGTGGCGACTTACGACTGGTGCGTCGTGGGGTGTGAGCGGTTGCGTGACCGCGGCCGTTCGCCTCGTCCCCCGAGATTTTGGACGCGTGTTGAAGAAGTAGAGGCGCTGTGCGCTGCTTGGCCACCTACCAGGCGCGGCCTTCTAGGTCCTGGCGGTTCTTCTTTCCAAATCTTGGACAGCCGAATCGCTGGGAATTTGATCCGCCTGTGCGTTGAGCCCCAGGGCAGGCGAGCGGTCTTTATAAGGTGCTAGTGTTGGGGTGGAGGCACCCTTCCTCGCTTTGCTTTTTGATCTGCCGCTTCGCTTGCGCCCGCGCTAATTGTTACGCCCATTGCTCCCTTGCCTTCTTCTTCTCCTTCCCCTTGTCGTGAAGAGCAATGGCTAGCCACGACGATGCCAGCTACCACCCCCGCAGCGGTTCCTTGCCTAGCCAGGGCGAGGGGACCCATCCTTCCTCAGGGTACAAACTGGTGCCGCGGGGGAGCTCGCGCGCCAACAAATTGTGGAAAGCGATGGAGCATTCGGGAGGCTCCTGCTCCCGTGTGCTGGGGAAGACCCGCATGACGGAGGGGACGCTGCAACAGCTCGTGGACGAGGGGAAGATCGTGTATCGCGACGGGGCTCGCTTACCCCGCCGGGACGAGACGGAGCCGAAGCCCGGGCCCCTAGAGGCAATTGTTTTTGTCGCTTTCTTCGATGCCGGCCTTCGGATGCCCTATACGTTGTTTGTGGGCGAAGTCCTGCGGGCCTACCAGTTGGAGCTAGCCCAGCTGACGCCCCACGCGATACTCCGCCTAGCTGTCTTCACGTGGGCGATGCGGACCGAGGGATGGCGCCCTAGTGCGAGTCTATTTGCCACCCTGCACGATGCACACTGTCGACCCCGGAAGGTTGGCGAGGTGGCGTCCAACTTCGGCGGTGTGGACTTCGTGCTCCGGGCGTCCTGCGCGACGTTGTTCCCTGTGCTAGCCTCGTTAGGGCAGTGGGCGTCCGGCTGGACGCGGTGGTGGTTCTACTACACCGTGACCGACAAGAGCGGGCTGCAGTGCCGAGGTGGGCCGATCGCGTTCAACAGCACGCCGAGTCTGAAGGCGGAGATTGACGACACGCGAAAGCTACAGAGCCTCGTCGGTGTCGCCCGTCGAATGAGCGTGCGCGACCTGGTCGAGGAGTTCACGATGCATGGGGCGGCGCCACTGTCCTCCCGGGGGAAATATGTTGTGCCAAATGGCCCCCGCGGGGACGGGTTCGATCCACCTGTGTCTCGGCTGCTTCCGCCCTCCGCACCTTGTAAGTCGCCCAGCGCGCCATTGCATCTGCTTGGGTTCCGCCTATCTGACGTGATTTCCTGTGCAGTGGCTCGGCTAGAAGATGCGGAGCGCGCAGCTGCAGCGCTCCTCGGCCCGTACACGCTTAAGGAGCACCGGGCTCGCGAGGCCGCGGTCCAGGCGGCCAAACAGGGGCGGATAAACCGCACCTGCGAGGCTGTAGGCATTGCCGTGCCCGAGCGCGTGGTGCCGGAAGAGCTTCCCGCCGGGATTCCAGGCACTCAGGACGGCGATAGCCCTACGGGGGGGCTGTCTTCGCGACGCCGGGCGCGTTCCCCGGCTACCGTCTGCAACCCGGCAGCACCCCCGGCGGCTAGCCCAGCTGAGACGGGGCGTGTGACCGGCGGTGGGCCTGGTCATACTGCTTCGGGGGGGCGCACCACCGCTGATGCCCCGGCGCCTTCTGCCGACGCCCACGAGCCCGTGCTCGGACCCGCGGCCATCGTTGAGCTGGAACCCGTCCACCCGGGGGGTGGCGTCGTTCCTGGCGAGCAGACCGCTGGGGATGGTGTGTTGTCGACCGCCGCGGCCGACGAGGGCGTGCCCCCTACCGAGGAAACCGTGGGGGCGACGGTGGCCGGAGCTGGTTCTGCCGCGGGAGAATCGCCTGTGCCACCGCCGGCGAAACGCCCTCGGACGCAGTCCCCGCCGCCGATGAGGGGTCGATACGCTGTTGCGGGGTCTTGCCGCGGGATTACGGCGACTGGCGCGGCCGAGAAGACCCTCTCCTCGACCGCCGAAGCGCCTGCCTCCCCCTGGGCGGCCGACTCGGCGCCACCTCCTACCGTGACAAGGGGCGCAGGAGGTAGGTGTGAGTCCCTCTCCTCTCCTGACTTCGCGAGACTCTCTCTGATCTGCTAGCTCATTCTGCCGACATCAGGCGAGACGACGTCTCCCGTACGTGGCGAAGGATCGAGCAGCGGAGGTGTGCGCGAGGTCGTGAGCCTCGTGCAGGATGCTCCGCAGGTGTCCACTGCTGCTAACGTGGCCGTGGCCGCGATGAATCCTGACGTGTCGGGGCCGGGGCTCGCTCGCTCGGACTTCCTCCCTCGCCCGGAGATATTTTGCGACCTCACCGCTGCCGCCGAGCGTGCCGACAATGGCCTCAATCGAGAGGTGCTGTCGTCATGCGCGGGGGACCTCCTGGCGCTCGCGTTGCAGGCCTCCGAGATGAGGGTAAGTACATGTGCTTCAGCTTGTACGGTACTGTTAGACGCCTGCTGATTTGTTGTTCCTGTCAGACGCTTGCCCTCAGCCGGTCTTTTGACGAGGCCCGCGTTCGGGAGCAGAGGGCTCTGGAAGCCAACCTCCGCGAAGCAAACACTGCTATCGCCGCGAAGGATGAAGAACTTCGCGCGCTGGAGGACGCCCTGGTGGCCGCACAAGTTGCAGCCACTGAAGCGCGGGATGCCGCGGCTGGGGAACGCGCCGCCTGCGTGCAGCAGATCTCCGTCCTAGAAGGGGAGAACGCCCAGCTGGCGGAGGCTGCTGCCGAGAACCGCCTTGCCTTGGAAAATGCGTCTATGTCGGCGTGGCGGGCCATGGAGTCTCTGAAGCAGGCCATTCGGGATCTGTGCGTCCGAGTGCCGGATACTACGCACAGGCCGGAGGCCCTGTCGGAGACGCTCGGGCTGATCGAGGAGGGGGCCGGCGTTGCTCTTCGTGGCGCCAGGACCTTTGGCGAGCACTGCAGCTATGTTGGTGCGTGCTTCGCCCTCGCCCTGCTTCATACTCGTGCGTGTAGGCATACCCATGAGCTAGCGAATCCTCAACTGGATCTTCTCGACCGACCAGAGGTTATGTCGGACGCCATCCGCTCCATTGGGGCTAGCCTGCAGAACTTCCACCAACGGATCTGGGGCCGCTTCGGGGAAGGTGCAGCGAGAGTCGCCGTGCAGCAAACGTTGCATGGGGAGGGGGACCTCCTCCAGTGGCTTGAAGGGGTCCTTGATCGCCGCGGCGACGATGGCGCAGGCTCGTCTGCACCGCGCCAAGGCTGAGCGGTTGGTCGGGTGGTGCAGGGGGATGATGTACTGGTTCTTACCCATGTAATCCCTCTGCTTTTGCAATGGAACCAAGTAGTACTTTATGCCTGGTGTTACCTACCGCCGGACGCGGGGGACAGGTGTATGCATCTGGTGTGTGTTCCGTGGAGCGGCGCGTGTGGATGCCAATCTCGACGCCGTAGAGTGCGCGCGAAGGCGTCCCCCCGCTGCGTCTTATTTATACTCCGTAGAGTGCGTGCGGAGCTAGGCTCGACGCTACGTCTTATTTAGAGTCCGTGGACTATTGCGTGCGGAGCTAGGCTCGACGCTACGTCTTCTTTATAGTCCGGAGACTCGCGCGTGCGGAGCTAGGCTCGACGCTACGTCTTATTTAGAGTCCGTGGACTATTGCGTGCGGAGCTAGGCTCGACGCTACGTCTTCTTTATAGTCCGGAGACTCGCGCGTGCGGAGTTAGGCTCGACGCTACGTCTTATTTAGAGTCCGTGGACTATTGCGTGCGGAGCTAGGCTCGACGCTACGTCTTCTTTATAGTCCGGAGACTCTCGCGTGCGGAGCTAGGCTCGACGCTACGTCTTATTTAGAGTCCGTGGACTATTGCGTGCGGAGCTAGGCTCGACGCTACGTCTTCTTTATAATCCGGAGACTCTCGCGTGCGGAGCTAGGCTCGACGCTACGTCTTATTTAGAGTCCGTGGACTATTGCGTGCGGAGCTAGGCTCGACGCTACGTCTTCTTTATAGTCCGGAGACTCTCGCGTGCGGAGCTAGGCTCGACGCTACGTCTTATTTAGAGTCCGTGGACTATTGCGTGCGGAGCTAGGCTCGACGCTACGTCTTCTTTATAGTCCGGAGACTCTCGCGTGCGGAGCTAGGCTCGACGCTACGTCTTATTTAGAGTCCGTGGACTATTGCGTGCGGAGCTAGGCTCGACGCTACGTCTTCTTTATAGTCCGGAGACTCTCGCGTGCGGAGCTAGTCTCGACGCTACGCCTTATTTAGGGTTCGGAGACTCTGTGCTGCTTAGCGCGGACAGGGGATGCTCTTGGAACAGCAACCTTTATTGAACTCCCGTTTGCGCGGGCGAGCATCGCCTAATCAACAGGCCGGTGGCCCTACGCCTACTGTGCTGCTTCTAGGCGTAGTATCGTCGCAACCTGTCCGCGTTCCATGTGTGCCGGAAGGCTTGCCCTTCAAGCGTGGCGAGGCGGTACGCCCCCTTTGGCAATGCCTCCGCTACGATGTACGGGCCTTCCCACTTGGATTCCAGCTTGCCGACGGTTTCTGCCTGAAGCGCCACTCTGAGGACGAGGTCCCCAGGCTTGAACCCCCGCGGGCATATAGAGCGGTCCCGAGTACGCATTGTCTGCCGCGCGTACTTCTCGACGTGGTGGGCTGCGTCTGCCCGTATCCCGTCGAGGAGGTCCAAGGACACACGGCGCTCCTCTTCGGGTGCTTGGACGAGGACCCTTCGCGAGCCGGCCTTAATTTCCTCGGGCGTCATTGCTTCGTCGCCGAAGAGGAGCTTGAACGGCGTGAATCCCGTTGGGCGCGTTACCGTTGTGCGAAGCGACCATAGAACACTGTGAAGCTCGTCTGGCCACTTGCCCTTCGGCAATCCCACCAGGCGCTTTTTGATGGCGGCAGAGATGGCGCCATTCGCCCGTTCGACCGCCCCGTTGGACTGGGGATGCCCTACCGAGGCGAATCGGAGGGTGATGCCCATGCTGTCACAATAATCTTTGAAGAGGGCGGCGTCGAACTGCAGGCCATTGTCGACCGTGAGCTCCCAAGGTACCCCAAAGCGACATATGATGTTTTGCCATAGGAAGCGCTGTATGGCCGCAGAAGTTACTTTGGCCAGAGCGATCGCTTCCGGCCACCTGGAGAAATACTCCAGCGCGACCACCACGAACCGGAGGTCCCCTGGAGCTCGGGCAAGTGGTCCTACTATGTCGAGACCCCAGCGCGCAAGTGGCCACACCGGGGGGATTGGGTTGAGGCTTGTCGGGGGCCTGCGGATGATGCGCGCCATCCATTGGCACCCTTGGCACCGACGGACGAGGTCCTGGGCGTTGGTGACGGCAGTCGGCCAGTAGAAGCCTTGCCTGAACGCCTTGCCGACTAATGATCTCGGCGCCAGGTGGGATCCGCATACGCCCGCGTGGATTTCCGCCAAGAGTTCCTTTCCTTCCTCAGTCGAGAGGCAGCGCAGGAGCGGCGCGCAAACCCCCTTCTTGTAGAGCGTCCCTTCAAACACCTGGAAGGACCGTGCGCGGTGCTGCAATCGTCGCAGCTCGGCAGGATCCTCCGGCTCGGCGAGGCCTTGCAAGAATTTGAAAATGGGCTCCCGCCAATCTCCTGGCTGATCAATGCGATGGACAAGTGCCGCGTCCCGGTTGTCTTGCGCGATGGCCGCTTTTGCTAACACCTCGTAGAATGCCCCCTCCGGGGGGGCAGTTGCTGGCTGGCCGCCTTGGCGAGGGCATCTGCTTGCTCATTCTCCGCCCGAGGGATGGCCTTGACGGTGACACCCAAAAAGTGCCTTTCCCTCGCCCGTACCGCCGCGAGGTACTTGGCCAACTCAGGGTCCTTGGCTTGATATGACTTGTCCACATGGCCGGCCACCAAGCGCGAGTCGGTGCGGACCAACACCCGTCTCGCGCCGGCTGCCTTGAGCTTCGCCAGGCCAAAGAGCAGCGCCTCGTATTCGGCCGTGTTGTTGGTGGCGGGGAAGGCAAGGCGCGCCGAGTACAGCAAACGCTGTCCCTCAGGCGTGACGATCACCGCCCCTACGCCCGCACCGGCGACGCTATAAGCTCCGTCGATTGTAAGCGTCCAGACGGGGTCATCGTGCGCCCGGCCGGGTTGGGCCGGCGGGGTCCATTCGGCGAGGAAATCCGCCAGGACTTGGGATTTAATTGCCGTTCGCGAAGCATACGTCAAGGAGAAGGGAGCGAGCTCGGCGGCCCATTTACCGATACGCCCTGTGGACTCCTTGTTGTGTAGCATCTCGGCCAGGGGGAATGAGGAAGGCACTGTGATCGGGTGAGCCAGAAAATAATGCCGAAGCTTCCGGGAGGCCATGACCAGCGCGTAGGCGAGCTTCTCCAGCTCCGTGTATCTTGTCTTGGCGCCTTGAAGGGCTTCGGAGACAAAGTAGACAGGCCGCTGCATAGCGCCTTCCTCTAAGATGAGGACGGCACTGACCGCGGTGGCTGACGCAGCCAGATAGAGCAGGAGGGGAGCCTCTGGTGCTGGGGCGACCAGAGTGGGGAGGCTTGCCAGGTGCTGCTTGAGCTCGTTGAAGGCCTTCGCGCAGTCTCCGTCCCAACGAAACCCATCGCACCCGCGGAGTGTCTTGAAAAACGGCAGGCCCCGCTCCGCCGCCCTGGATAGGAAGCGGCTTAATGCTGCCATGCGGCCCGCCAGCCTCTGGACCTCCCTCGTTGTCTTGGGCGGCTCCATACCCAGAATAACGTCTACTTTGTCGGGGTTCGCCTGGATGCCCCGCCCGAACACGAGGAAACCGAGGAGTTTGCACGCCTGTACCCCGAAGACACATTTGTCGGGGTTGAGCTTGATGCCCGCCTTCCGGAGGTTGTCGAAGGTCTCCTGGAGGTCCCGACCGTGTAGAGCAAGTTGCCGAGTTTTGACCACCACGTCATCGACATATGCTTCGACGTTCCTCTCGAGCTGGGCGGCCAGGGCAATGGCGACGAGGCGGGTGAAGGTAGCGCCTGCATTGTTCAAGCCAAAGGGCATTCTGACAAAGCAGAACGTCCCAAGTGGCGTGATGAAACTGGTCTTCTCCTCGTCGTCTTCGGCCATGTATACCTGGTGGTAGCCAGAATAGGCGTCCAGGAAACTCATGAGTTCGCACCCAGCAGTGGCGTCAACCAACTGATCGATGCGCGGCAAGGGGTAGTTGTCCTTCGGGCACGCCTTGTTGAGTGCCGTGAAGTCGATGCACATGCGCCAGGCCCCGCTGGCCTTTTTGACTAGCACCGGGTTAGCGAGCCATTCTGGATGGTGGACCTCGCGGATGACCCCGGCGCGAAGAAGCTTCGCCACCTCCGCTTTGGCCGCCTGCTTCCGATCCACCGACATACGCCGGAGCCTTTGCTTGACCGGCTTGGCGTCGGGGCGGACCGCCAAACGATGCTGGATTACCGCGCGATCCACGCCCTTGATGTCCTCCGGGGACCATGCGAAGACGTCCACGTTGTTCTGAAGCACCCGGAGCAGCTCCCGTTCGACCCCCGGTGGGAGCCCCTCGCCAATGGAGACAAACTGCCCCTCCGCCTGGAGCGGCACCTTGACGCCGCCTTCGGGCCGAGGCTTGGGCGTCCACCCGGGGGCGGAGGGCCCAGCACCGGGCGCGCCGGAGAGGGCATGCACCGGGCGATGCGAGACGCGGCTGCCGCCTTCGGCACGTCTTGCCAGGTCCTGGTCGCCGAAGATGGTGATGACACCCTCCGGGCCCGGGAGCTTTACACACAAGAAGGCGTGGTGCGGGATTGCCTCGAAAGAGTTGATGGCGGGTCGCCCCAGTATGGCGTTGTAGGGGTGCTGGATATCTACGACATCAAAGGTGACATGCTCGGTCCGGATGTTACCTTTGTTGCCCTCCTGACGGAAGGTGACAGGAAGGGAAACGTGCCCCAGGGCCTGCAGCGGTTGACCCCCGAAGCCTTGAAGTGGAGTTCCCGACTGCTCCAGCTGGCTTCGGGGGATTGCCATGCGGTCGAGGGCGTCTGCGAATAAGATGTTCGTGGAGCTTCCCCCGTCGACAAGGACGCGCTTGACTTCGCAGCATGCTATGTGGGCCTGGATGACTAGAGGGTCTTGGTGAGGGTACTCCACGCCCCTAGCGTCGTTCAAGTCGAAGGTGATGTTGCGGGGCGGCATCCACATCTGCGGCTGCTCCCCAGGGGTTTTTGAGGAAGAGCCTCCGGTGATGACGTTGACGGTGTGATGCTGCGCGCCCTCCGCTGCGGTGGCCCGTGTGGGGCTATCCCTTGGGTGCCCCGCATGGGCTTCGGCGGGGGGCCGAGAAGGCGGAGACCGAGATCCGGCCGTCACCCTCCGCAGCTCCATCACCGCGATGCATGCCCTTGTGTAATGATCGCCGTAGCCGTGTACCTCGCACCACTTACCATAGCGCAGAAGCTCCTGCTCTGCGCGGGGTTGGCTGGTGTAGTCAAATCCACCCTCCGATCCCCGGACTCCCCTCCGCGAGGCGGGGTCGGGTCCTTGGCGGGTGCTCTCGGTGGCGAGGACGTGATGGGCCGTCTGCGACCGGCGCTGGCGGCGCCGAGGTTTGGGCCTACACCGTGACGAGCCTTCCTGTACTCCGTCCTCACCGCCTCGGGGAGGGCTGCCTCGGGGCTTTCGGCTACGGCCCGGCTTCGAGGAGAGGCCACCCGCCCCGACCTCGCGCGGGGGCCGCTCCTCACGGGCGAGGCCGAGAACGGTGATGCTGCGTCTTCGCGCATCCTCCTCCGCCCGCGCGTACTCGTCCATTTTGTCGAAGAGCTTGGCCACTGTCGTAATTGGCTTCCGCGCGTTGTATTCGGCCATCGGGCCCGGGAGAAGGCCCTATATGGCTGCATTAACGACTGTGATTTCATTAACATCATGTACCTGGCTTCGAATTTTGGCGAAGCGCTTGAAGTAGTCCCGGAGCGTCTCCGAGGGTCCTTGCTTCACAGCGAAGAGTTGGTCCGCATCGATTCGCTCGAGATGATACCCTTGAAAGTTGGAACGAAGCCGGTCGCGAAGCTGCTCCCACGCATAGATGGAGCCGGGCTCTATGGTAAAAAACCAAGAGAGCGCCGCTCCGTGCAGTGCGAGGGGGAGTCCCTTCGCCTTCGTGGTGTCGTCTCCGCCCGCGGCCTCGATCGCGGTTTCGTACACGCGCACGAACTCGCGAGGATCCGTATCGCCTTTATACGAGTCGATGGCGCTAGGGAACTTGAAGTCTTCGGGCCATGCCGCCTGTTGCAGCCCCGCCAAGAGCGGGGACTCCGGATCCACGCGTCGCAGCGGCACGCGGCTGGACGCGGGGGCTTCGCGACTGTCCGCCCTTTCCGGCGCGGGCTCGGACGCGGTTGCTGGCGCAGCCGGCTGACTCCGAGCCTCTTGTATATCTCTGACGGCTCCGCGAAGGGCCCCCAGCTCCCGCTGGAACGCGTTGAGGGCCGTCAGCAGGGCGCTTTCCATCCCCGGTGTGGTGGCGGCGACGGGGTCGGCTGTCGTTGCGTCGGCGGGGTCGGTTGTCGCCGCACCCGTGTCGACGTCTTGGACCGCGGGGTCCGTCCTCGTAACGCCAGCGGTGGGGTTGATCGTCGCAGTGCTGGTGACGAGGTTGGTCGCCGCCACGCGAACGTCGACGTCTTCGGCCGCCGCGACTGCATCGCCACCCGCGTCCGCCGCTGTCGATGGCGAAGCCCTGGTACTCCTACGGCGCTCCGGCCCGGCCGCCTTCTTTCCCCTCGCCGCGGCTGAGGAAGCTTTTTTCGGTGCCATCTTTTTCTTCGGTCTTCAGGCTTGTCTTCGTCCTCCCCACGGACGGCGCCAACTGTTGTGGCTACAGACCAAACAGAGAGAGAGATGGTAGTGGAGAGTAATGAAGATAAGAGTAATGGCCTGCCCTCCTCCCCATGGCTTACTCGCATATATATATATACTCATGAGGAGTGTTTTTACAGTTATACCCTTACATCCGGTCATCCCCTCTGGGGGCAGTTATGTCATTACACAAGGCCTATTCTGGGCCTTATAATCTTCTACCGGGCCTGCTGGGTTTAGGTGGGGGCCACCCCTACGACAGTATCCTTTTGTTCTTTTGGCCGGTCTGGCTCGTGGTGACTGTGAAGAGTAGGTTCGCAAGCTTGTTCTAGCTAGACCTTACTTTTACAGTTCCGTGGTGATAAAACAGTAGCCGTTGCCTCCATAAGCTGCCCACTCGTCGAGGCATGTAAGGTGGTCATGGTGTTCTTTTGTGCCACCAAGCCGCCCTCTCTCGCGAGGATGTCAGGAAGTTGGATGCTACGGCTAAACCTAAAGTCCTCCTCTCAGCTTTAGTCCAGTAATAGATAAGGGTCCGCTTGGAACGAAGGAATTTAACGAGAATTTCGCATGAGTTTCACGTGACATTGTTCAATTCCGACAGAAATCAGGGAGATTCTCACGTTCCAACAGCAATAGATAAGGCTCGCGCATGCACTGTGTGCGCTTGATCCCTCGGTACTACTGTTTTGGTATAAGGATGTGTGTTGGTGTGTGCATGACCAGCTCCAGCTTTCCGTTGGCGCATTATTAGCTTTCTTTTGAATGCATTTGGCGGATTAACAGCTAATTTGTGCGTTGTGGGCAATTTGGACAGGCTCTTCCCACGGTCATTGCATGTCAAATTCTGATGGCATCCGGTCATTTCTTTTGTTGCCTTTGGTGCCAGTGTGTTTGGCATCTCCTCATGTACACAACGTGTAGGACCGAAATGGCGACAGAGGGGGGGTGAATGTCGCAAAAAAAATTTCCCCGAAGTAACCACCAAGATCTTCTTCTTCGATAGCTAGAGAAACTATGAAGAAAAAAATCAAATGTTTACTGGAAGAAGAAGTAAAACGCATAAAGTAGACCAAGAAAGAAAATCATGCTAGAGAGCGCAAAAGGACTGCAAGGAAGGAACCTCTGAAAACTGAACAATAAATCTAGACACTGAAAATTTCAGTTTACTGAAAATTGTCAAACCAACCAAAAACTGAAAACTGCATTCTGCTGAAAAATGGACAGTAAATCTGAAATTGCAGACTTGTTGAGCCTTCTTTTGGACAGAATAAAGAGCTGAAAACTGGGTGCTGAAATCTGCAATAAACTGAAAAGATTTCAGCACAAAACTGAATGAAACAGCTACCAAAGAGGAGGCTTGAATACTGCAGAAAAGATCTACCGAGAAGAGCACAAAATGAGGGCAAACTCACTGCCAAACTGCAGGAAACAAAGACCAAAAGAAACCTGCACTGCAGCCCACAAAAAGGAAACAAAACCAAGTGTAAACTGCATGTTGAGTGCAGATTTTGATGCTGAAAATGAGAGAAAATGCAGCTGGTCGAGAGATACTTTGATGCCTAAAAATGAACCGAAAAAGGCTGCTGAAATGACTGTAAATAGCAGCAAATGAAGTGTAGAGTTCCACTGAGCTGAAAATACAGCTTTCTTGCTGAAAACTGAACCGAGAGGCAGCTGAAAAATAAAGTGCAGACTGAAAAACTGAAATCCACTTCAACCAAAAGGATTGATGCTATAAACCTATTCTGCTCAGATCACAAGCTCAAGAACATGTTCCAAATACCCCTAGGACCCTTGGAAAACAAAGAAATGAACTGAAGAGCTAGAAATTCAGAAATTGGACAAAAACCTGAAAAGATCAGTGAGCAGCACTAAAACTCAAATTCTCATCAAATCCATGATCCTTTGGCTATGAAATTTTGAGGATATGTTAGCAATAGCCATGAGATAATCCAGGTCAAATTTCATGCCATCTTGCAAAGGGAATCACGAATTTCACCAAACCCTAGAAAGCAAAAGGGAGGGGAAACAAGAACAGAGGAAGGCCAAATGGGAAAAACTGAAATTAAACAAAGTTGGCTCTTTGGGAAATCGATCAAATGATCTTGTGGCACTAACCCATCACAGAGCAACCCATTTTGGCCAATCCCAGCAGGCAAGAACTCAAAACCAAGAAATCAAGAAATCTCCAAAAAGGGGCATCGATGAACAGAAATAACAGAGAGCTCAAATATGAAACAAACACCATCTAATATTGATCTAGAGGAAGAGAGATACATGATTGATACAAGAGGAATGATTACAAGCTTTCATCTCATCCTCTCCCACTCTCAAACCTCAAGAACACACCCATACATGCTTGAGCAGGGATGAACACACTATGGAAAGCTACGAAGGGGACAAGCAGGGAGCACACCTCTGCCTACACCAACAAACCTCAACCACTAAAGCCTAAAGCCAAAACAACCACTAAAGACTCTTTTGACTCTAGCAAACCCTAATTCCCTTTCAAGTGCTCAAGTGGGCATGCAGCCCTTCCATCCTTTATATAGCCTCCGACTAACGGGTTTCCACCCCGTTACGCCCGCTAAGTCCAACGGAGCCCCCTCCCGCTTGTGCAGCCACGCGAATTTCCCGATTCGCCCCTCGTGCACCTTCCGGGAAGCTTCCGCGCTCCTTGGCTCGCACGCCTCGCAACCACCTCGAGTCCACGTCGTCTTCGACACATCCCGACCGTTCTGACCTCAGCACCACCTGCGCCTAGTCCGGTCCACCGTGTCTCGCCACGACTCTGCCTCGATGTCCTGCAGCCATACAGATAAGAAACACGTCAAATAGCATCGCTCGATACATGAACGCGTAAGTACCATCATACTTACCACAGATGAAGTCCAAACCTGTCGAATCATCGGAATATACAACATAATCCCATACGACCAAGTTTGACCAAATCGACCGAGTCCGATTACACATGCAACGACTCGACTCTGAACCACTCAAACCAACCTCGACTTACCTAAACCAAAGTCAATTACTCATCACTCACATGTGGTCACGATCACATGGTCTCTCACAACGTTACTATCGTTTTGGTAGAGGATGTTTATTTGTGTGTGCACGACGAGAACAAGCTTTCTTTTGGTGCGTTGTTACCTTCCTTTTAAATGCATTTCGTATGGGTTATTAGCTAATTTGCGTTGTGTGAATGGTTTGTGCTGTTAAGGAACCGTCGCTGACGACCAATCCGATCGATTCCTCTGCTATGCAAAAGACAGATCAATCACAGAAAATACAAATAGTAGATTGAAACACAGAGATGGGGGTGAGAACTCCTGGTCTTTCTTTATTGCTTTCTCATGCGTGTATAAAATAGCCAATAGCACTCCCTATTTATAGCCTAGTGGTGAGGTGCCTACCATGGGCCAGGGCTTCAAGTCCAGGCCCAAGTTTCTTAACACTCCCCCTTAGGCACTCATCTGACACGTTCATGCCTTATCAAAACTCCATAAAAACCCAATGGAAAAAATTTGGAGAAAGAGTACACGATACATGTTATGCTGCGTTGCATGAATTGGCTCATTAAAAACCTTGGGCAAGAAACTTTAGGAAAACTCGAGGAAAAAAACAGTACAATCCAAAAGAGTATAATCCACCCAATTTCATTTAATCTTCAGGATTTATTCTTTGGATACTCGATCTTCATGATCATGAGCAATAAACTTAAGAAGATAGTCTAGGTCATCCAAAACTCCCACAGATTCTTTCTGTAGAACAACCCAAGATCCTTGCTTCCTTGGAGGTATCGGAAGATGTCCTTTATTCCCTGCCAATGCCTTATGATAGGTTCTGCAGTATGCCATGCTAATAGGTTTACAGCAAATGCAGTGTCCGGTCTAGTGCAGTTCGCTAAATACATAAGTGCTCCTACTGCACTTAAGTATGGGAATTCCAGTCTCAAGACTTTCTCTCCCTCTTTCCTAGGTCGGTATGGATCCTTTTCTTGCTATAAAGATCTTTCAATCATCGGTACTTCCGATGGGTATGCCTTCTCAAAGATGAACCTTTCTAACACCTTCTAGGCGTAGTCTGACTCATGTACTAATATTTTTTCAGGGATATGCTCGAGCTGCAGGCCCAAGAAATATTTAGTTTTATCCAAATCTCTTATTTCAAATTCAGACTCAAGGTAAGAACTTAGTTCTTTTATGTCTTCCAAGGTCCTGATGATATTCAGATCTACATATACTGACATTGTACAAAATCTATTCTAGGATCGCCGTATAAATACACAGGGACAACATTCATTATCTGTGTAGCCTTTCTTGTATAGAAAGTCACTTAAGCGATTATACCACATTCTGCCTGATTGCTTAAGTCCATAAAGTGATTTACTGAGTTTCACACTGTACAGATTTCTATTTGCTCTGTCTTGGTTCAGGACAGGGATACCTTCAGGTACCTTCATATAAATTTCCGAATCCAAGTTTTCAAAAAGGTATGCAGTTACCACATCCACCAATTTCATTTCCAAGTTCATATTTACTGCCATTGAGATTAAGTATCTAAAGGTAATGCCACTCTTGACCGGGGAATAGGTTTCTTGATAATCAACTCCTAGATGTTGAGCGAAATCTTGTGCAACAAGCATTGCTTTATATCTTACAACTTTATTTCTTTTATTTCTCTTTTGAACAAATACACATTTATACCCTACAGAGTGCACATGGGGAGGTGTGCGGTTTATAGGCCCAAACACCTCTTTTATTTAGAGATAATAATTTAGTTTCTATTGCCTTCTTCCAATCTTCCCAATCTAATCTTTTCTTGCATTCAGCGAGCGATGCCGGCTCTGGATCAAGATCGATGATTGTGGCAATTTTCTTTGCAAGTAGATATCAACATTGATTGTTGTCCTATTCATGGATTCTTCCGTATGCACATAGTTTATAACTATTTCATCATAAGTTGCTTCTTCTTGTGCTTCTACTTGCTCAATGCTTCTTCCAGTTACAATGGCAAGTCCCTTTAGTTTTTCAGCTCCAATGCGTGCGCACATCCATGCCGATTTCTCCTTCCATGGGAATGTTCAGATCCGGTATGCCCTTTTCTGAAGGTGTCACACTGATGCCAGGTCTCAAGTGAGGCCTGGGGGTTTACGTACCTTGGAGGCACAGATTCCCAAACAACTTCGGGCGTATAGCAATAGGAAGAGATCTAAGGCCTATCGTGAGGAACAAATGAAACAAGAGCTTCATACACAGCTAGGAACAACTATCTGCATCACTTCGAGAGAAGATAACTACCTCACTTCGAGGAGAGATAGATTCATTGAGGAAAGAACTGAGACAAGTTCGTAACCAATCACAATCCACCCCTGTTAATGCGGTACCCGGTCCCCCTCAACGTTGGAGTAACTGCATGTCCACGCCAATTTTTTAATATAGCAATGCCTACTTGCCTATCGACAACATCCAAGTAATGTACCTCTCCAAAATAACTACATAGATAGACCTGGTGGACATCTTAGTTCATCGTGTATCGTTATGTAGGAGCCTACGTTGTAAATCCTCAGAGTCAAGCTTATTGGCTCCATTCCCATTGACACTAGGCAAAGGATGGCGTATCCATGCCCGCCAAGGACGTTGGTGCACGGTGCCCAGCTATAGACCGGTTTCCTAAAGGTCCAGGTAGACATGATTAATGACGTTTTCAGGATCGTGCCTCTTGAAAAGCCCCCAACAAAGAGATTATGACATTAGGGGATAACGTCCACACATTCATCTAGTGGCCCAAGATAGACATCGCCCTGGACCCGTCTGTGCCGCGATCTCCGCATCCAGTGGCCCAAGAGAGACATCGCCCTGGACCCGTCACATCGGCTTCTGTGGCTCTAGCTCAAGCTCCGCTTTAGAAGCCCGTCACATCGGCTCTCGTGGAGACGACGCCGAAAATATATCGCAATCCAGGCAATGGAAGTTCATTCTGGCAGTGTTGTTGGTCCTCGAATCACAATTACCCAGTCTTGAACTGGTTTGCAGGACTTTGCATACCAGGTATATGCAGAGGTCCAACATAAAGCTAAACGAGCAAAATGGATTCACCGTGAGATACACAGAGGTGCATTTCCTCTACGACTCGGGCTACTTCGTCGTAACCTTCGAAGACTTATTCTTACTATTCAACCTCGACGAACTCGACATCTCACTTCTACTATGCTGAACACTGCAAGTGTATTATACAATCATGTTCTACATTCACATAATACCGATAAATATCAACTCATTGCTTATGTATAGATCCATGATTCAACAAATACTGCGAAGGCGAGAACCAGTGGGTTTTCTCGACCCACACTTGGTCTCTAAGTAATCCATCAATGATAATACATCATTTATCCAAGATTACATAGCGACGAGATTGTGTGCTCATAGTGACAAAGTGTAAATCATGGTACCCTTCAACCAAGGGTGAGTGCTTCACTAGTTACCATACAAGTTCTATTTGTACTTTATACGCAACGTGAATTTAGAATTAATCACTATGGCGACATACATGACTAGATCTCATTGGATTCTGATTGTGATTATACCAAAGTGGAGCAAGATAATATATCTTAATTCCATACATAGAAACAATCATAACTTCACCCGTGTGCAATAAACAATTGACATGTAAACTCATTTTCTCCATATTTTACTGTAGTCTTCCCTTCGTTTGCAATGGTCGAGGCTAACATTTTGGAATCACGTAGATCGTTCAGCGCTTACGTTGCCAAGGGAGGGAGACAAGGAACCCAGCACTACACTACGACACAGGACACAATTTCTGGTACCCGCTACAATACAACAATTCTATATCACTTTGTTATAATATCTCTAGAACTGACAATACCTATTATGTAATTCTATTTTGAAGTGACACCAGCAGCTACATGGCAATGTATGTGGATTCTACGTTTGCCGCCATATGAAAGAAATCATAGACGCAAAAATGAATGATCCAGCGATTTGTCAACCTATCAATAATTATTTTGATTATCAATTTATATATATGTATTTATATGTGTATGTATGTGTGTGTATGCTAATAAATTTACACTCCTAACAACAGCGCGTGGAATTCGACAAAAGTGCCTTTGATCTTGACAAACTCACTGAAATTCGAGGAAAACTCTCCCAATTCTTGATAGTAGAGGAAAACAAAACTGGAGAGTTCCACCCAGCAATTATGACTAAATGTTGAAGACCATTTTTGTAGTAGTGCCTACGATTCTGTTGGCCAGTAAAAAGCTAAGCAGGCCCCACAAAAAAGGAAAAAATGCAAAACCAAGCAAGCACCAAAACAATCACAGGTTTAGTTTGCTCTCTAATTCCGCTAATTGCACCATTTAATTCTGCTAATTGCATTATTTAAGCATAACTGGAAATAAAAAAACTAGCGCTGAAATATTTAGATGACAATCTCTGCTGAACCCGTCAGGAATATTTAGTCACAAGTTTAGTTCATTTCACTGTTAAAAATACCTAAACCAAGGATCCAGCAGTAGTAATAACAAGTGGTAAGCACCATCAGATGTTTCCAACACAAGCAATAGTGGTTAAACAAGAACCGATCAATATGTTCAACTGAGATGGTCGAAAACTGCACAACTACTTGAAAACCGTACAAGTACTTAGGCCCCGTTTGGCACAGCTCTAGCTCCGAGATCTATGCTAGATCTGTAGTTTGTTGACTAAATTAAAGTGATTTAAATATTTTTATTTAATATATAATATAAATGAAATGAGTCATGTAAATGCACTTAACATGCCTGCAACTCTAGGTCCAGGATTTCCTAGAGCTACAGATAACCAGCTCAAGAAAATCTACTTGAGGCAACAAAACGGGGAAGCTATTACAAACCGTACAACTACTTGAGGCAACAACTTAGTACGATTTTAGAACAAAACGGGGAAGCTATTACATTTTATTGACAAATCACGTGTTATTGAATAAATAAATCAGGTACATCATGGCAACTAGACATATATCGACATGAACTGTAATAGTGTAAAGTTGAGTAGAAGGAAATGGCAAATTCACCGATTTCCCCCTTGATCCTTAAGTTTTAATTCCTTCTGGTGTAAAATCCTAGCTGGTTCTTGCTGCAAAAATGTGTGGTCATCTACAAAGGGTCCTTTGATGAGGAAAAATTAGAGACAAAACTTTGCTTTCTGTTCCTCTACAACAATGGTACAGTGACAACTAGGAAATTTAACAGCACACAAATCCAAATTAGCTTTGACACAATAATCCTGCAGGGAAGACCAAGTAAATGATTCAGTTTTTCGAACAAACAGTGGTCAGAAAGCTCACATGGACTGGCCATATGAAGAGGTGAATCCCAGCCATGTAAACGTATAACCTACATAATTGCTGAACCACGCAGCTAGTAAAATGTTTCACAGTTTAATAGCAGGACATTCACAACACTCCTCTCGAACATGAGGAAATCATGCGACACACCAAATTGTGTTCATAATTACAAGCAAGTCACTCAACTGTCAGTATGCAGAAGCGCGACGACAAGACATTTCAATCATCTTTCTGATGTAAAGCACGAGGTAGACTATTACCATTCAGTGCCGCATGGTACACGCGCTTCTCCGCAAGCCCAAGATCCGAAAGAATTAAGTTCCCCTGAAAATAAAAGTCAAGAATGTTATATGGTAGTTACCATGGAACACAAAAGGTTTCAGGTGCTATGATGGATTATCAAGAAATATGGAAGGTGTGTGACCATTTTTAAATTTAGGAAAGGTGAATATATATACCTCCACTGCCATCAATTTCCGTACATTATTTGCATATAGCTTAGGATCGTCCTTTTCTTGCTCAGAAGGATAGTAAACAGGCAAATGGACCACCTCTAGATAATTTACAAATTGACAAAGGAGCAGAAATACATGGCGTGCCTGAAAGTTTTCATGCGAAATTCAGCGAAGTTGAATGGAAACAAGAAGCATAAGGTAGTTTTAGTAACTCACAAATGGAAAATTATCTGCATACAATTAGCAACTGATCTTATCACAACTTTTGCTAGAATCAGTTTACAACATTCTGAAAACGATTCTCATAGCACTCAAGAATAATTACAAATGTACCATACGAACATGATAAAAATGCTCTAGCTATGGTTATCTCATAAATCATGTGAGGTGTTGATAGTTCCTGGATGCTTCAATGTTCTTCATGTAATTTTGCACCTACCCAAACATATACAACTACACCAATGGAGCAGCATTTCGTAGAACTCATTAAATAAAAGGAATAATCAACAAACCAAAAGTTATGCCACAATGAATTCCCTTATTATATGCATTTAAACTGCCAACTGCTAAAAGTTCAAGAAACAAAAATTGCACCGAAAGTTCATGCTATTGCTCATACACTCATCTCATTATTATATGCATTTAAACTTGCCAATTTTAAATACGCATAGAATGACAAAATTGCCATTGATACTCACCCCAGACATGGAGTCCCATGCTGGACTGAATCTCTTGTAAGGATATCTTAAAATGACTGCCTGCACTGGTACTTTTGCAAGAAAGGCTCCCGTCTTGAAAGGAAGGAGATAATCACCATTTGTAGTTGTGCCCTCTGTATTAGTAGAATGTTAGATTATTAGGAAAACAATCGAGTATGTACATTAGACGTGTAAACAAAAGAGACTACATTTAAAAAAAGTGAGGCAAGTTTACAGAGTGGTCTATCAAGTATGCGTTTGGACCAGGTGATGCATAGTTCCACTATTTTGGCTTTGAGTAAAAAATATTAAAATTCTAAACAAGTTTCAATTTTGTATTGAATTTGAACAGATATAGCATGAAATACCTTTTTACAAGACAAACACATAGCTATACTCAAAACATAAAGTTACAAAGGGTAAAGCATATGGTTTGGACAAGCAACAATACAGAAGTTTGTCGCCCCAAAAAAAAGGCTAAAGATTGTGTTTCAAATACAGATACAACATTTCAGTCTCATTGTTAAGATTGCATTGCAAGCCCAGCAAAGGAATCACAAGATGAAAACAAAAGATGATAATGTAATAAAGGCAGGTTGAACATTCAGTGAACAAGCAAAATATATCCCTAAAGTCAAAGAAAAAAATAAATTCACAATACAAGAATAATTAAACAATAAACTAGAAAATGGTTCGCTATTATCCATAACCATATTTAACAATAAAAACAAAAAGTCAAAAAAGAAAGTTATTATCAACCAACCAGGGAAGAGTAGCATCATTGGAGAATTCTTTTGTTGATGAGCCCGTTGGATTCTTTCAGTTACAGCACCTGTGTGCAGGTAAAAGAAAACAAGCAAAATTGAATAACATAAGCTACATGGTGTGAATAATATTCATGACCACAGAAAAGCCATATCTACAACAGAAAGACCAAATCTTCCCATCATAGAAATATTTTAAAAAGTAAAATTGCATTCAAGGTTCAGAACCCAAAAAAAAAAGGTGCCTCAATCTAGTCATCTCAGTTCAATCACAGTGGCTGTGATCTCTTATCATGCTATTTTGAATTTCAATCCTGTAACCTTTTCAGTTACTTTAATTTAAAGGAAAAATGTAATCTTTGATTGAGGACACACTACATTGTATCTGTTCCACCACTCTGACGTGCACATATAAGGATGATATATGATAGTTATGTCAAATTTAGTAAGTGGTCATGCCTATATTTTGTTAGACCTCCCTTTTTCTTAATTCGTTTCTGCACTTTTTAATTGATAAAACAATTGTTCATTATTTTTTAGTTTCCCATTAAAATTACACTCATAAATTTTTCTACCTATTTTACCATTCTTATGGTTTTTTTTACTTTTCTTATTTTCAGTTTTCTTCAAGGATTTTGAACTTGTTAATGAAGTCAGTCCCTCCCTTTCCACCAGAAAAAAAAATACACGTGGCACGTACAAGGCACCAACTGTAGAACATTTCATCCAAATAAACAAAATCAATAGTTCATGGATGACAATGAGTCGATGACATTACTACATTGAAATGGGCACTGTAGTTTTATAAATTTACCTGTAGACACCCATCAACTCGTGGAAAATTATTCATTATTGGCCATGCAAGAGTAGTTGCCAAGGTTCAGGAATCAGGGTAAGAATTGTCTTGAGTACAAATTTCATAATTAAGTGCAAGTCGAATTCTAAGGAATAAGTCTATGAGTCCAGAACACAACCTCCACCTCCATAACCATTCACTTCTCACCCCTTGAACTATCAAAACCATTGAACCCCCCCCCCCCCCCCTTCCTGTAAACCACCTCGGTTTTGGGTGACACGGCATCTACATGTTCAAGTTTCGTTGACATGGAGCATCTACGTGGACTAGCGAAGCACACTTACCCCTTCGCTTCTAATCTCATCCATCCATCCATCTAAAGAGATTCAATCTGAGACATCCAGATCTGAGTATACTCTTCCTATGTAAGGATGCCACATCAATATAGACTTGCCTATGGTGATGCCACATAAGCCAAAAACTAGTGATGTGGCCGCCATAGTGGTGAAACCACTGATGTGTCATGGTCGGGCGTCAGTTTATCAGACGCCACAACCAGACTAAGGCAAGCGCAGGCGTGGCAGATTTGGCAGGCGCAGCAAGCGCAGCAGCCATGCCGTGAGGCACAGCAGGCTTGCCTTTGCTATCAAGATTAGTGGATTGCTTTCTATTTCGGTTAGTATTAGTGTCAGGGCTGGACGATTTGGGCAAGTCTACGCAAGGACTCCTGTCGTACAGCCTGCTGCAGCAAACGGAGAAGGCTGAGGCGGCAAGCTTCAGGTTAGGGTTTCTAAGTCGGAGTCAGTATTTGAGTCGGTTAGCAATATCAATTGTATTCGGATTAGGAAACATATGTAACCTCGGATTAGCCGAGAGGACTCTCCTCTATATATAAAGGGGTAGAGGCTTATCAATAAAGGAGGAGGAAGTTATTACCTCAATCTTGCGTCTTCCCTACCCAAATCTGCTCTTTCTCCGGTCTGACCGTGCCTGCTTCTGGTCAGCCCGCCACATACACTTCCGGTCTAACCAGGGGAACCCTAGTTCCCCGATCAGACCGCTGCATACCAGCCGGCGCGACTTCCCTGGATCGGCCAGTCTGACCGCCGATCCTCAGCACGGCGCCCCCGACTGGTTCCAGCTCTCGGCCACCTGCAGCACATTCTTACAACCTGAGGTCCCGGCGTGACAACTTGGTATCAGAGCTCATGGATGACGATCGACTTCAGGTGATTGTGGACCAGATGGCAGAATTGACGGCAAGTCTGACCAAACGGATGGATGACTTGACAGAACGCTTCGACCAGCAACAAAACAGAGGGAAGGAGCTGGGAGACCGGCTCACGGCTTTGGAAAGGCGACCTCGTGGAGATGGGTTGCTGTCGACACCGGCGGGAATTCTGCCAGCAACAAGCAACCTGGGAAACGGTGGTTGGTAGGCAACAGAAAAGCCTCCCCGCTTCCACCGACTGGAGTTCCCATCCTACGATGGACATGAAGACCCATTAAGCTGGCTGCAGAGATGCGAACAGTTCTTTCGTGGGCAGAAATCTCCAGACAACGAGGTGTGGCTCGCATCTTATCACTTGATTGGGGTGACGCAACAATGGTATTTCAAGTTAGAGAGGGATGAAGGAGAACCCAATTGGAAGCACTTCAAGGAATACATCAATCTGCGTTTTGGTCCTTCCATCCGGCATAATCCATTAGGAGAACTCAAGGATCTATCACAGACTGGCACGGTGGAGGAATATCAACAAAAATTTCTCGCCATCCTGTGCCGAACAGACCACCTTCAGCCGCGGCAACAAGTGCAGTTATTTATGCCAGGCCTGCGGGAGCCCATCCGCACCGACGTAGAGCTCCAAAATCCGGCAAACTTGCAGATGGCAATGGCACTCGCCCGAGCCTACGAGCGACGTGCGCAAGTGACCGGACAAGACACCGGTATGATGTCCAGGAAGCCGCCACCACCTTCAGCGCAGGCAGCAGGGACAGCTCCAGTGGCTCCGGTCCGCCTGACACCACCAAATCGTCCCGCACCACCCGCCCTTTCAACACCAGCGGCCGCAGGGACAGCACAAGGCGCAGGCCGACCCCGTCGAGCGCTTCAGCGCCGTTTCCTGACACCTGAGGAGATGGACCAGCGGCGCACGGCAGGCCTCTGCTGCAATTGTGATGAGATTCATTCCCGGCCACCGCTGCAAGCGCTTATTCCTGCTCTTTGCTCCCAGCGGAGGCTCCGATGATGAGGCCGAATTGGAAGTTGCTTCGGATGGCATAGAACCGAGTATCTCGTTATATGCAGCAACAGGCATTGCTCCACAAGCGGCGCAAATTATGCAGCTTCAGGTCGCTGTAGGCGGAGTAACCCTGCTTGCCCTGTTAGATTCCGGCTCTACACACAACTTCATCACAACTGCAGCGGCTCAACGCGCCAACATCGCTGTCCAGCCGCGCCACGGCTTGCGGGTGATGGTCGCCAATGGAGATCGAGTGCAGAGCAGGGGATTGTGCCCATCAATGGACCTGCGGATCAACCAGGAGGACTTCGTCGTGGATTGCTACTCCCTTCCATTGGACGATTTCGACTTGGTTCTCGGGGTACAATGGCTCCGCACTTTAGGGCCCATTCTTTGGAACTTTGATACATTGAGCATGACCTTCTAGCGGGACAATCACAAGGTTCAGTGGCACGACCTGCAAACTGCACCTCGACCGCGGCACGTCTGTTCCATCACCGGGCCAACTTTGATGGACACATTGCTGCAGAAATTTGACAGCTTGTTCGCCACGCCGCAAGGGTTACCACCCGAACGAGAACAAGATCACCATATACATCTCGTGCCAGGAACGGCTCCTATCGTCGTCCGACCTTATCGTTACCCCCAACTTCTCAAGGACGAGCTGGAACGGCAATGTGGGGAGATGTTGAAACAAGGAATTATTCGCCCAAGCACATCGGCTTATTCTTCACCTTATCGTTACCCCCAACTTCTTGTAAAGAAGCACGATGGGACTTGGCGCTTTTGTGTCGATTACCGCACCCTCAACAACCAGACGGTAAAAGACAAATTTCCGATTCCCGTGGTGGACGAGCTCTTGGATGAGTTAAGGGGGGCCAAATTCTTCACCAAGCTGGATCTTCGTTCAGGATATCACCAAGTGCGGATGCACCCTCCGGATATTCCAAAGACAGCTTTCCGCACTCATGAAGGCCTCTTCGATTTTTTGGTGATGCCGTTCGGTCTGACAAATGCTCCAGCAACATTTCAGGCCCTCATGAACAGTATTCTTCGGCCATACCTACGTCGCTTCGTCTTGGTGTTCTTTGATGACACACTCATTTACAGTCCTTCTTGGGTGGAGCATTTGCATCATGTCCGGGAAGTCCTTCAGCTCCTGGCTCAGCATCAACTTTTTCTTAAACGCTCCAAGTGCTTCTTTGGCGAACCAACTGTGGCGTATTTGGGACATGTCATCTCGGCAGAAGGAGTTGCTATGGACAATACCAAGGTACAGGCAGTCCATGATTGGCCGGAACCAACCTCCATCCGGGCTCTTCGTGGATTCCTCGGGTTAGCTGCGTATTATCGCAAGTTCATACAAGGGTTTGGGACAATTGCGGAACCACTCACCCGGCTACTTAAAAAGAATGCCTTCGCCTGGATGGACGAAGCAGCGGGCGCATTTCAGAACCTCAAAATTGCGCTCACTACTGCCCCTGTATTGCAGCTCCCAAATTTTGATGTTGACTTTGTGGTGGAATGCGATGCATCCGAATCCGGCGTAGGGGCTGTCCTTCATCAAGGCCAAGGGCCTATTGTATATTTCAGCCGGGTGTTGGCTGCCCGCCATGCGCATTTGGCAGCATATGAGCGAGAACTCATGGGTCTCGTGCTCGAGGTCCGGCATTGGAGACCATATTTGTGGGGGCAACGGTTCGAAATTCGGACTGACCATTATAGTCTCAAATTCCTCCTCGATCAACGTCTTTCCACCATCCCCCAACATCGTTGGGTTAGCAAGCTTTTTGGCTATGATTTTCAGGTGGTATTCAAACCGGGACGACTGAATGTTGTGGCCGATGCGTTATCCCAGCGTGCCGAGGACGAGGGTTCCATCTGCGCAATTTCATTCCCTCATTTTGCTCTCTTTGAAGATCTGCGTGCTAAAACTGCAGCAACTCCAGAGTTACTTGAGCTACGAACACAGATTGAGGGTGGACTGTTGGGACAACCATGGGAGATTGTTGATGGTTTGATTCTGCATCACAACCGCATACATGTCCTGCCATCTTCACCGTCCCTACCGTCCATTTTAAGTGCAGCACACACAGCCGGCCACGAAGGCGTACAGAAGACTTTGCATCGTCTTCGGGCCGACTTCCATATACCAAGTGATCGCAGCTTAGTAGAGGACTTCGTTCGTTCGTGCCAGATTTGCCAACGCAATAAATCTGTCCAGCTCCATCCAGCCGGTCTTCTACAGCCGTTGGCAATGCCTACGCGGATTTGGGATGATATCGCTATGGATTGTGGAGGGCTTACCCCGCGTTAATGGCAAATCGGTCATTCTTACGGTGGTTGACCGTTTTTCTAAGTACGCACACTTCATTCCATTAGCTCACCCATATACTGCCAACTCGATGAGGTGGTCCGTCTCCATGGAGTTCCCTGCTCGAATGTCAGTGACCACGATCCAGTGTTCACAAGTGCATTTTGGACCGAGCTTTTTCGTTTGACAGGTACTAAACTCCATTTGAGCTCAGCTTTTCATCCACAGTCGGATGGCCAGTCCGAAGTTACCAACAAGATCATTACAATGTATCTCCGTTGCCTCGCGGGGGATCGGCCGCGATAGTGGGTTCGCTGGGTACCATGGGCTAAATATTGCTATAACACATCATTTCAGACTTCATTACGAGAAACACCCTTCAAGGTGGTATATGGCCGAGATCCTCCGACGCTTGGACCGTACACACCTATGTCTACTCGCTTACAAGCCGTGGATCAGCTCCTTCTGGAGAGGGACCAGTTGATTGCCGATGTTAGGGACCGCCTCCTTCTCGCCCAACAGCATCACAAGCAAGTCTATGATGCCAAGCATCGCGAGGTCTCTTTCAATGTTGGCCAATGGGTATGGCTTCGTCTTCACCACCGCCAAGCGTTATCCATCGCCGACAATGGGAACCGCAAATTGGCTCCTCGCTATTTCGCGCCCTATCAAATCTTGGACAAAGTCGGGAATGTGGCGTATCGCCTCCAATTACCGGCGAAAACTCGTATTCATGATGTGTTCCATGTGAGTTTACTCAAACCATATTATGGCGACCCTCCGGCTCAACCACCCACTCTGCCTACACTTCAACATGGTCGTATTGCTCCCTTGCCACATCATGTGATTCGGGCTAGACGGAACAATGGGGTGCATGCGATCCTGGTCCATTGGGATGGTTGCCTTCCATCTAAGGTGACTTGGGAAAATCTGGAGGTTTTTCGTCGTCAATATCCATTCTTCCAGCTCGAGGACGAGCTGTTTGTCGAGGAGGGGAGAAATGTCAGGGCTGGACGATTTGGGCAAGTCTACGCAAGGACTCCTGCCGTACAGCCTGCTGCAGCAAACGGAGAAGGCTGAGGCGGCAAGCTTCATGTTAGGGTTTCTAAGTCGGAGTCAGTATTTGAGTCGGTTAGCAATATCAATTGTATTCGGATTAGGAAACATATGTAACCTCCGATTAGCCGAGAGGACTCTCCCCTATATATAAAGGGGTAGAGGCTTATCAATAGAGGAGGAAGTTATTACCTCAATCTTGGTCTTCCCTACCCAAATTTGCTCTTTCTCCGGTCTAACCGTGCCTCCTTCCGGTTAGCCCGCCACATACACTTTCGGTCTAACCGGGGGAACCCTAGTTCCCCGGTCAGACCGCTGCATACCAGCTAGCGCGACTTCCCTGGATCGGCCGGTTTGACCGCCGATCCTCAGCACAGCGCCCCCGACTGATTCCAGCTCTCGGCCACCTGCGGCACATTCTTACAACCTGAGGTCCCGGCGTGACAATTAGATATTAGTTTTGGTGTGTTAGGGGCAACCCCATATATAAGGGCTGCCGCAATCAAACAAAATAAGAGATATTATTCTTCCTTCTCTCCCAGGTGCGCCTCACCGGCGCACTGCCTTCGGCTGACTGGCACCTCCTTGCTGCCAGCTGTTCAAACCCCATCCTCCCACTACGCACTCGTATAACCTCTGTCATCTAAACCTTATCCATAACAAACTTGGTATTAGAGCCAACCGCTACTCGTGACACCATGTCCAGCAACGACGAAGAGATCAGTTCAACCGACAAGCTCAATCAGATCATAGCTCAATTGGCAACTCTGACAAGCCGGCTCGATCAACATGATACGCGAATTGCACAACTGGAAGGAGAGAGCAGTAGCCATAGCAAGGAGGTGGCCAAAGGGTTGCCGAACCCTCAGGCACCTCCTCTGCCCCTGCGAACGGCAACAGACACCAAGCCCTCGCGGTTCCATCGCCTAGAATTTCCAATTTTAAATGGAAAGGAAGATCCATTGCCGTGGCTCAAGCACTGCAAGCAATTTTTCGGGGGGGGGGGGGGGGGGGAGGGGGCAGCACACGCTCAAAAGAAATGGTGTGGCTAGCATCATATCACGTGACCAATGATGCGCAATAGTGGTATTTTCGCGTTGAACGGGATGAGGGTACACCCAGCTGGCATCGCTTCTCCAAGATGGTGCACATGCGTTTCGGGCCGCCCCTACGCCACAACCCCCTCGGCGAACTCATGCATCTTCGTCAAACGAGCACAGTAGCCGAATATCAAACAAACTTTTTGGCCTTGTTAACCCATGCGAACCTGAGTCCAGAGGAGCAAATCAACATATTCACAGCAGGCCTTTCCGAGCCATTGCGCATTGATGTGGATCTTGAGGCACCTCAGCCTGGAGATCGCCATGAGCTTGGCTCGTTCATATGAGCGCCAAGCACAAGCCCTCACTAAAGCGGCCAAGGCAAGCTTGCTGTCCAAACCGACCATCAAGGGTGGTTTTCCAGCTTGGCCAGTCGCGCCGGCAACCACGCTTGCCCAGACGACCACGCCATCTCTTGGCGGCTAGTAGGACACACTGGCTGGCACGCCCAGCGATCAAAATCAGCGCTATATCCGCAAATTGACGAGCGCCCAAATGGAGGAACGCAAACATCTTGGACTCTGCTACAATTGCGAAGAAAAATATACACCACAACATGTCTGCAAACAGCTCTTCTCTATAGAGTTAGCGTCGGATCCCTCAGAGTCGTTAGCGTCGAATCCCTCAGAGTCGCTAGCGTCGGATCCCTCAGAGTTGTAGTCTAATGTTGTAGAACCGATTGTTGTTGACTCGAAGATTTCGCTTCATGCTCTCACTGGGGTTAGCACTAGCCGGACCATGCGGTTGGACGTCACAATGGGTGGCCAACATCTTGTCGCTTTGGTGGATTCGGGGTCAACTCACAATTTCATCAAGCGTCCGTGCACACTTGGGACAGTCCCTGCTGCTAGCTCATCATGGCATGCGCGTCGTCGTGGCCAATGGCAACCATCTCACTAGTGGAGGCACATTACGGGAGTTGCTTCTTCATGTTGGGCCGAAGCATTCACCATGAATTTTTACTCCATACCATTGGCGGGATTCGACGTCATCTTGGGCATCCAGTGGCTTGCAAAACTCGGACCAATTACACGGGATTTCAGCAGCCTCCATGTCCTTTTGGCGCCTGGACCATCACGTTATTCTTCACAACAATACCATGCATGGCCCTGCTATCCGGAGCTTTACAGTAAGCAACGTCGAGCTTTTGGATGCTCTCCTAGATGAGTTCGCTGACTTATTCACCATGCCTAACGGACTGCCTCCCAAACGGCCTTATGACCATCGCATCCGCCTTGTTCGAGGGACAGAATCGGTGGCAGTTCGACCGTATCGCTACCCCCATTTGCAAAAGGACAAGATTGAATGCCGTCAAGACATGTTACGCCAAGGCATTATTCGCAGAGTACATCGACTCTCCTCGGCATCCTCACCCATCCTTCTGGTGCACAAGGACGAAACATGGCATTTTTGCATCAACTACCATCAAAGATAAGTTTCCCATCCCAGTGGTGGAGGAACTCATAGACGAACTATGAGGCGCTCGATTCTTCACAAAGCTTGATCTCCATTCGGTGTACCACCAAGTCCGTATGCACCCTAACGACATCAAGACGGCTTTTTGCACACATCAAGGCCATTACGAATTTCTCGTGATGCCTTTTGGACTGACAAACGCACCGGCCACCTTTCAAGCACTCATGAATGACAATCTTGGCTCGTTTCTTCGTCGTTTCGTCCTTGAATTTTTTGATGATATTTTGATTTACAGTGCATCTTGTGCCGAACCCCTCTGCCATATTTGCATGGTGTTCCAAGAGTTGCATCGCCATCACCACGTCCTAAAACAATCCAAGTGTATGTTCAACGCCACCTCCGTATCCTACTTGGAACATGTTATCACGGCAGCAGGCGTGGTCATGGATCATCAGAAGGTATCGATTGTCGAGGAGTGGCCGACGCCCAATTCCGTGCGCGCCATATGCTCGTTCCTGGGCTTGGCGGGTACTATCACCGGTTTATCAAGGATTATAGCTTCGTCGGTGCCCCCCTAATGCGTCTCCTCCGCAAAGATGCGTTTCGCTGGTCCGAGGAGGCAACCGCGGTTTTCCCGGCGCTGAAGTGCACACTGTCGTCCGCTCCATTTCTTCAACTGCCCGACTTCAACCGCAACTTCATCGTCGAGTGCAATGCCTCAGGCTCTGGTTTTGGGGCGATGCTCCACCAAGGCATCGGTCCAATCACTTTGTTCAGTCGTCCAATTGCTGCGCGTCACTCCAAACTAGTGGCGTATGAGCGGGAGTTGATCGGTCTAGTCCGGGTCGTCCGCCATTGGCGTCCGTACTTGTGGGGGCGCTCGTTTCTCGTTTGCACGGACGACTACAGCCTCAAATTTTTATTGGATCAGCGCTTGTCCACAATTCCACAACACCAATGGGCAAGTAAACTAGTGGGGTATGACTTCATGGTGGAGTACAGGCCAGGCTGACTCAACGCCGTCGCTGACGCATTATCCAGGTGCAATGGCGAGGCGTCAATGCAGCCTGCACCAGCCGGTCTCCATGCCATATCAGCACCCACACTCACTCTCTTCGACGAGCTGCGCTAGGCAACAACATCCGATCCTAGTCTGGTCACTCTCCACAACAAAATCACAGCCAGCCAATGTGACACACAGTGGGTAATCAAGCATGGATTGGTACTGTTCAATGGCCGTGTATGTTTCTATTTCGTTGCCTCTCCTGCAATCTATTCTGGAAGTGGCACATACCACTGGTCATGAGGGTGTTCAGAAGACATTGCAGCGTTTACGCGCTAACTTCCACATCCCTCGTGCTCGTCAATTGGTCCAAAAATTTGTTAAGAAATGCACTATATGTCAGCATAACAAGACGGAACATCTCCATCCGGCCGGCCTTCTTCAGCCTTTGACCATGCCCTCTCAAGTATGTCAGACATGGCCATGGATTTCATTGAAGGTCTGCCTCGAGCTGGTGGCAAAATGGTCATACTGATCGACATTGATCGCTTCTCCAAGTTTGCTCATTTTATTCCACCAGCTCACCCTTATATGGCAACTACAGTTAGCAGGGCATTCTTTGATGAGATTGTACGCCTACACGGGATGCATAGCTCCATTGTCAATGACCACGATGCGGTTTTCACCAGCTTATTTTGGCAAGAACTCTTTCATTTGGCAGGAGTGCGTTTGCACATGAGCTCCGGTTATTATCCTCGATCTGATGGCCAATCTGAGGCTGCCAACTATCGCTATGTATTTGCGCTGTTTCACAGGTGACCGACCAAAGCAATGGCTCTAATAGCTTCCATGGGCAGAGTATTGTTACAACACTTCATATCATTCCTCGCTTCAGACCACGCCTTTTAGAGTGGTCTATGGATGCAATCCTCCTTGTTTGCATGCCTATGAAAAGGGGGATTCACATGTGCCGGGCTGCCGGCCATTGATTAGATGATGATTGAGCGTGATAACTTTCTGGCAGAGGTGCACAAACGTCTACTTCAAGCTCAGTAGATCGCCCAACAAAACTGTGACAAGCTACACCGCGACATAGACTATGTCGTTGATGATTGGGTATGGTTGTGCCTCCTTCATAGGCCAACCACTTCCATCTCCATGGCGCCGTCCAGCAAGTTAAGTCCGTGTTACTATGGTCCTTATCAGATTATGCAACTCATTGGTTCCATGGCTTATCGTCTTCGTTTACCTCCGGGTGCTCACATTCATGACATCTTTCATGTCTGTGTTCTAAAGAAGTTCCATGGGGTGTCGCCTACTACACTGCCGCAATTACCTCCCATGGTCAATGGTCGTGTTGTCCCTTCCCCAGCTGAAGCACTCAAGGGACAGTTGGCGCGCAACAAGTGGCAAGTCCTCATCAAATGGCATGGTACTTCATCCATGGATGCTACTTGGGAAGATGTTACAACCTTTCAATAGCTCTATCCGGATTTTCAGCTTGCGGACGAGCTGTTTCCGGAGGACGGGAGAGACGTCATGGACGGGCGTTAGTATATCAGACGCCGCAACCAGACTAAGGCAAGCGCAGGCACGGCAGATTTGGCAAGTGCAGCAGCCACGCCGTGGGGCACGGCAGGCTTGCCTTTTCTTTAGTGCTTTCTAAATTTAGTGGATAGGGGCAACCCCATATATAAGGTTTGCCGCAATCAATCAAAGAAAATAAGAAAGAGATATTATTCTTCCTTCTTTTCTCCCAGGTGCGCCTCACCGGCACACTGCCAAAGAGTTATTATTCTTCCTTCTTCTCTCCTAGGTGCGCCTCACTGGCGCACTGCCTTCAGTTGGCTAGCGCCTCCTCGCCGCCGGCCGTTCAAACCCCATCCTCCCATTACGCACTCGTAATCTTGTATAATCTCCGTCGTCTGAACCTTGTCCATAACATGATGAAACTAGCCTGGGTTGAAAAGTGAACAGTTTTGATAGTTGGAGGGTGAAAAGTGAACGGTTTTGGAGTTGCAGTTGCAGGTTGTTTTCTGGACACATGCAATAGTTGAGGGCTGTAAAATCGACTTGTTCCTATTCCAAAATTAAACTCTTAACAATGAGAAAAAAATGTTTTAAAGTGCAAGTCATATTCCAAAATTAAACTCTTAATGATGAGAATTTTTACGACCTGAAGCTAAAAGGCAACATAAGTATGTTAAGGCCATAGACATCCGCAAATACCTGAAACACCTTTGAAATCTGAAGTTTTAGATTCCCGCTGAACAAAAATGCATCCAAGGCATTTGCTACATTAAAACACAAGTCACCTTGTCAATTCAATTTACGCAAAATCAACATAAAACCAAACATTTTGTCCAGTCAACCTATCTATTGCAAGGTTATTTTCTGACCAAAAACCAACCACAGAAGAGAATGCTAGTACCTTATGAGACCAACCAGGGGCAATCTGGCCACTGATCTCTTCAAGAAGGATAAAGTCATGTGCAAAAGAGGCATGTCAAAATCAATAGTTCAATACATTATATAATACAATTTTTTGAGAAATTATATGAACAACAACAAGTTAACAACATTAAGACACATCTGCAGTACCTTAGCAACAAAACTTGGAAAAGAAGATGACATGTGATAAAGAATATCCACATAAGATACATGATTAGATACAATTGCCCCCGGCCTTCCCAATTCTTTAGACTGGTCCAGATGCTCATCCTGCAAAACAGTGCATCCAGTTGGATATACAATAGACACAAAGCAGTGATGCACAATATTCCCTATTTAAAGAAGACTAAAAGTAACGTGTTGTGCAGACTATTTACCTTATATGCAAATATTGCTGAAAAACTGCAATGTTTAACCATCTATTATCAGCCATTGCAATGATGTAGCATTATATTGTTTTCAAAAATAGTGAAGCATTGCAGAACAAATCCAAAGCATCAATATCCATGTCCATCTTGAATAGGAAACAAAGTCAATCTATTGTATATAGTTCAGAACTAACACTGAAAATTAGTTCGCTGGCTAAGAACACAAATGTGTCAATCTGTCATCGTCAATCTTATTTTCACTTCCTGGAGGATGACCAAGGACATTGAACTAAGCCACGAATGGCTACTACACCATAACCACCAACAGGTCCACCACAGTATCATCGCATTCTACTATAGTTCTCTAATTTGTAGCAACATTTGCAGAAAGGAACACACGGCATGCATCATGTTGTGAGTGGCAAGAACAAACAAGGAAGTCTTCACATAGGTATACAGAAAGACATGCCAAGCGGACAAGATGCGCATATACACGGTTCAAGTTTCAACCAGTGTATAGGCTAGAACCGCTTTTTGATCCAGCCCAGGAAACACGTTAGCCATAACCAAACACCAACACCACCCAGCCCTCACCCAGAAGCACTAAAGCATATTGCTCTCCTCAGATGGGCAGCAGGGATGTCCCCCATAACATTATTTCCAACTCCAAATCGGACAAACTACACAAGCACCACATCCATGATGAACTCAGCCTCAGATAGCAAGCAACAGAAAATTAAAACACTCGGCTGCGTCTTATAGAGCTAGAATTATTTGTCGTGGCTACCTCAGCGTCGGCAAAGCGGCAGTCGTACTCGCGGATCCAGTAGAAGCCGAAGACGAACATCATCGCGCGGGCAAGCGCGCGGCCGCACCGCATGACCACCTTCCGCCTCCACCCCTCCAGCCGCGCGTACCCCTCGCCCTCGCCCCCCTTCCGCTCCTCCTCCACCCGCAGCGTGCAGACGCGGCACACGAGGTAGTAAACGACCAGCACGAGCACGCCCGCCACGACTCGGAGCGGGAGGAGCACGGCCGCCGCAACAGCCAGCCGCGCCGCCTCCGCCGCCCCCACGGGACCCCAGCCCATCGGCCCGTACGCGTCCCGCCGCGCGTACGGCGCGTACCTCCGGTCCAGCTCCTCGGGGCTCTCCTGTGCCGGCGCGACCGTGGCCGCGGAGGTGGAGGGCGCGGAGAGAAGCGGCTTCGCAGCGACCTTCTCCTCGCTGCTGACGCCACCGCTGTCGGGTTCGGAGGGGGCGGTGGCATCGTCAGGAGCCATGAGGGCGGAGGCGAAGTAGAAACCCTAACCCTAGCACTGACGCTAGCACCAGATCGGCATGAGGAATTGAGGAGCAACACCGAGATGGAGATGTGGAGAGATGGATTCTGGTCGATTGGTCGGGGACTCGGTGGAGGGGACGGGGGCAGTGGTGGCCAAAATGGGCGGCCCGGCAAGGCCCGGGCACGACGGCGCACGAGTCTGTTTGGTCTGCCATCTCTAACGGGTCGTGTCGTCGGTCTAGGCACGACCCAGCAGGGAGGATAGCGTGCCGTGCCAGGCTGGTCAGCCCGAGTCATATCAGTCCGTTGGGCCAGATGCTCGTGTGGCCCGTCTGGCCTAGAAAAAATAAAAAAAACTGATTGTTAAGAAAAATGTGTAGAATACAAAAAAGGAAAAATAAATTGTAGAAAGTATTAAAAAGCACATTAAATTATAGAAATTGTAGAATACACACAATAAATTGTAGAAAAGACAATAAATTATTAAAATTGTAGAAAAAGACATAGTAAATTGTAAAAGTGTGATAAAGAGTTTTTATTTATGTTAAAATAGCTACCTCGTTAAAAACTTTGTCAAATAAAAACTCAAATCGAGAAAACTTTGGCAAAGAAAAAGAGTAAAGCATGCATCTCAGCATTACAGGTGAAAGAGCACAAAAATATAATATATATATATATATGGATGCTCTAAGAATCGTCGTTGGCGTCCTGACTGCCTTCACCGTCATCTAGATACAGATTATTGAACGCATGTTCCAACTTCATATCCACCACATTGTGTTGGGCACGTGCATCAGTTTGTTCTTAGTCTTTCACAGTGAGAAGTATTTTCACCATCTCACTTATGAGTCTTATTCTTCTCTCCTCTAATATAAAGCAGACTCGAAAGAAACCATCGAGATAGAAACAGTTAACACATCCTGTGCTAATATAAATAGCACTGGATATCTTAGCTTGTGCTCGCGCTAAGAGTCCAAAAGGTTGAAGTTATCTGTACCAAATGGCACGGGATCGCTGTCTAGGAAGACTAATAGTTCCCCGCCAACGTTGGCATGGATTGCCCCACCTCCACTACTTGAAGATGTGGAGGATCTCCTGGAAGAAAAGACGGTGCATTATATATTTGTCTTCTTACCTGTAGTAGGTGTTGTGGAGGTCGCTGCAAGTGAGCACCCTAAAATTATGCTCATATTTCTAGTAAACTTCATACAATTGTAAATGAACAGCTGTAAAATAGTTAGAATAACCTGATCCGGTAGAATCACTCATAATGTTGAGAATATTAGTGAAACCTTCAATTTTAGCTCTTGGATCTAAAATATATGCAAATACGAATTTTGTTTCCAGTATTTTAAATATTTTGTTTTCATAGTATACACAGTCTCTCGTAACAGTGCATCATTTTCAAAAAATTTCAAGTGAACAGAAATAGCAAGAATATGATGAACAATTAACGGAGATGTTAGACAATACACTCCGGATAGAGCAACAATAGATTTGTAAAAAAGTTCGAGAAACAGTAATAACTTCTTAGCAACATACCTGTGATTCTCAGTTGTAGGATCGAGGAGGCCGACTAGAGGGGGTAAATAGATGGTTTTAAATTTTCATTGGTCAAAACCGAGGCTTATATGCGAAAAAGTAAATCAAATCGCTTTTGCATAATTAAGGCCTAAATCAACTAGTCTCACTAAGTACACCAACAACCTAAGTCTATGTTAAAAGTCTGCAATCCTAGGCTGATAAGCAATCAATTTAATTCTATAAATATAAGTTGCTTGAATGTAAATTGAGTAAGAAAACAAACACCGCAATGACACGGTTCTATTTTACCATGGTGTTCAGAGGCTTGCCAATCCCATAGTCCACTTGAGGTAAGCCTAAATGAATTAGACCAGCTCCACAAATTAAGCCAAACACCTCAATTCCACTAGTGGTAGCTCTTTCCCATTCGGGGTAGATGAGCTCCAACATTCACAATACGTAGAGCCTTCTCACAAGCATCTTTGAGAAGATCATCGGCCACGGCCCTCTAATACTATCAAGGAGTTGGCAACCTCCAAGAGTAATAAGTCAAGCCCCTTTCTTGACTATCACCACGTGCAACGAATGCACAAACTCAAGTAGATACTAAATGCACCTCTAGATGCAACATATACAATCTAGACCCCTTCTCCTTGCTCATAAGGCGCAACATATGCACAATTGAGATAGTGACCTTACTCTAGCTCAAGAGAGTGTCAAAGGATCCGACAAGCTTAACATCAACTGGCCACAAGGGGTATTTATACCCCACACACACAAAAACTAGCCGTTAAAAGTAAAACCCCTAAAAAACCAGAATTTCTGGTAGTACCGCATGCAAAACTCCAAAACTACCACTCCCCTCGCAACGGTCATAAAACTAACTGTATTCAGCAAAATCAAAAGTACCGCCACACAAAATCCAGTAGTTCCAATTAATGATGTGGTACTTCCATTTGTCTCGAGGGCCAAAACTTGGCACTCTTAGGAAAAAACGCACCGCCCATAATTCTGGAACTTTCGAGATCTAATAGTACCGCTCACTCAGAGCCAGCAGTTCTGACGTCCAGTAGTACCACGCAACACATGCCAGTAGTTCCGATTTTTCTGACAAGTGCAGATATTTCAACAAATATTGAAGAATATATTTACAAATTATAGTATTATGCACACAAGGATCAACCATGATTTTCAACAAGTTGCAAAATATATTTGCGCTATTTGGAATCATGACACAAGGTATAGGTACATTGACTTAACATGTTTGCAAAACACATTTGCAAACCTAGTTCACATGCTACAAGGATTGTGTATGAGCTTCAACCATTTGCAAAATACATTTGCAAATATAAGCCTCATACTACAAGGAGTAGGAAACATAGACTTCAAACACTTGCAAAACACATTCACAATGTATAGTCCCATGTTACAAGGATTCAGAATATGAGCTTCAATTATTTGCAAAATACATTCGCAAATACAAGCATCATGCTACGAGAGCTAGAGCAAGTGATGTTCAGCTATCAACACATGATGAGACTCAAGCTACTAGACATGACTCATCTTAATAATACAACAACATATACTAACAATCCAGCCTTTCAACCAAACACCAAGACCGGTAAAAGACTAGGAACACATTCTTAGCCCTAGCTAGTCATATCTTTGCCTTGAGCAACTTCTTGAAGCTTGATGATGCATATCTTCACTTCAAGTCCGGATCATTCACTTAACTTAATGATCAACTCATGATCATCTTCTTTTGGACATGCATCAACTTATGATGCATCCTCTTTTTTATGGCCTTCAACACATGAAGCTATCTTCCATCTCGTATCTTGACTTGATGATCTTCAACACATAAAGTTATCCTAAGTCATCCTCATTTGTAGAACCTAATATATTTATCCAACTCATTAAGAATGTTAGTCTATAAATCAATTGCCATTTGAGGTGGAAACGGGCTCATCCCAAATGATTTAAGATCATTCGGATCAATTCCGTACTCACTCACAGCAAATTCATCAAAATGTCCCATGACAAAATTTCAAAATGCACAAAACTGCAAAATACAAATACAAAATTACACTATTACCTAATTTGTATTACAATAAATTATAAAAGAAGAATAAAAAATATAAGAACATGAAAATTAGTATTCTCACGTCTTTACTTGACCGCTGCCTGGATTTCGAATTTTCAGAATTTTGGTAAAATTATTCTGAATTTTGCCAATTACCACAAAGAGCTTCAAAATTTTTACAAGAGAATTAGGAGAGCAGAATGTTGATTTGAGTGTGGGTTGATGAGGGGGCATGGTGTCTATTTATATAAAAAGTTTCAGAACTTTTTGAAACTTTTTCATATTTTTAAGGCCCAAACGGCCAAAAGGCGGCTACTTTTTTAAAAAATGATTGTTGGCCATGCTAATCATACTGAACGGGTTAGATGGCTCCTGCCCGTGCCCATCATGCCAAACTGGCAGTTCGTTCCTATCATTTGCCGATGTGTCTAATGGGCCGGGCCATGCCGCCGTCGTGACGTGCCGACACGGTGGGCCAAGGCTCTGGCCCAGACAAGGCCCATGGCCTCTTGCCCGTGCCGTGGGCCATGCCCATAGTACCGTGCCTTGGGCCAAATGTAGGATCAAGGATAACTGACTAGAGGGGTGAATAGGAGGTTTACAATTTTTCTTGCCTTCTAAATATTTTCTACAATTTTAATATGACAGAAATTTAAAGCAATTGAAACCTACACAATTCTAGTAAGTTTAGGGCACTACAGGTATAAATCTTTACAAGAGGCTCTAGCACAAGTAAACAATCACAATATACTAAATATACAAGAGCTTAAAAGAGACAAACTAATAACCAATGAACACACGATGTTTTTACCGTGATGATCGAAAACTTGCCAGTTTCCTCTAGTCCACATTGAGGAAAGCCCAAGCAACCTGGATCGGCTCCACAAATTAAGCCTTAGCTCCTCAATCCACTAGTGGTTGTCCATCCTTCACTTCAAAGATGGCAGACACCAAACCACTCACAAGTCGATGCCAGACTTCTTCACAACCTTCTTGACGAACTCTCCGTGCAAACTCCCACTAAGTCGTCCAGGTGCCAGCAAGCACCAAGAGTAAAAGATCATCAGCTTCGCTTGATGACAATCAAGTGCCAAAGGATCAATCTAAAGATAAAATGCACTTGTTTGTCTCAACCACATCAAATGAATGCACAATGAGAAGAGGAGGTGTGAAGTGAATACTCAATGCTTAAAGATGTTGAATATGGTCTCTTATTTCTGTCCTTGGGCAGATGGATGGGTATTTATACCATCACCAACCAAAACTGGCTATTACAATGCATTCTTTGAAAATTCAGGACGAGCAGAAGTACCATAGTGCAATGGCTGGTACTTCCACACTTGTTCTGATACAACAGTAATGGCTATTTCAGAGCTTGTGAACTAGGCGTTGGAAGTCAGCGCAAAACTACCGCTGTTATAAATCCGGTAGTTCTGATAACCAGAAGTTTCAAAACATCAGCACGGTACTTCCGTTTGATCTGAGGCCGAGAGTTGGCACTCTCTGGAAAAAACGTTTCGCCCGGGTTATTCGGAGCTTCTGTGCTCCAGAAGTACCGTTTAAGGCTGTGGTATTACCGCTCAACGGTAGTTCCACCATTGAAACTCCAGTACTTCCATTTGCCATAGACACAAAATCATCCCAAGGGTGCTCTTTGGAAAAAAGGTTCCGCTCGACTTTGACGGAGCTTCCGGAAAGTGGAAGTATCGTGGTTTGCTCGCCGATACTTCCGGTTGTCCGAACAGAGCACTAATTGATTCCGAGGGTGTTCTCTGGAAAAAAAGGTTCCGCTCGGTTTTGCGGAGCTTCCGAGTGCCGGAAGTACCATTTGAGGCTGCGGTACTACAGCTCTACGGTAGTTCCGTCATTGAATATCTGGTACTTCTGTTTTTCCAGACAAAGCACAGATTTGGCTATCAATTTTAGTTTTCAATGAATGCATGATCATAAATTGATCCAAATGGCACAAGAATATGCTATCAACTACTCGCCATGATCCCTCTTAATGATACGATATCTATCATATAATCTGGCCTTCTAACCTTTCTCCTAAGACCAGTGAAAATAAAACGGATCCTAGTCTACATATACCTTTGCCTTAAGCCACTTTGATCTTTATGTTAATCCTCAGCATGTGTCTCATCATCATTTTAGGGAGCCATGTTATTTACGGCTTCTAAAAGCGGCTTTTGGCTTTTGCTACAGTACCTAACTTTCAAACGAAGTATTTTCTCAAAATAGGGTATACAAGTTAATTGTGGTACACGTTAAAACCGCAACATCTGTATCAACCAAAATCATAAGCGAGTATCTCTCTCTCTCTCCATAATCTCTATCGTAAACAGCTAAAATTCAAAATTTTCAGCCAAAAGACATAAGCCACAGCCATATCAAACAGGCCTAAGCCTTTTAAACACTCGATAAACATGTCAATCCCGTATTCACATAAATTTATTAGTTACCAAAACCAATTTTAGGGGCCTAGATACTTTCACCAACCCATTTGGCACAGCCCATTTGGCCATCTCTGATGGGGGGTGGGGGAGAAAGGGGGAGGAGTGTAAGATTTGGGTCGGACGGCTGGGACCTACTAGGAGTTGTTTGATTCGATTTGCATTACACTCATGACTTTTTATTACTCACCAAATGTCTGTACATCGCTACAGATAAAATAGGTCTATTGATAGCATATTCAATTGTTTCCTTCATTTAAATTAGTTGATTTTTAAAATAATGGATCTTGATCCAAGGACTGTCCTTCTCCCCCATCTATAACACTACTTCATCCCCAACACTGAATCATCACTCGATTCATTCCCTATCAAACCCTACCACGATCGCCTCCTTGCCTCCTGCATCGCCACCCCACCACCAAGGCCAGTAAGGCCCGCTAGAGTTCCACCATGTCATCGTTGTTCTCCACAACACTTTCTTCCCCTCCCCGCCACTCCCTTCCACCACGCCTTTTCCACCTCTCTATGCATCTACGCCTCACCAAAGTCCTCCTTACAATATCCTTCACTTCCTTGTCATCACCTTCGGCAACAGGAAGCAGCGCCTCTAACACATCACCTTAATTTAAGGAAAAGGAGAAGCCATACAAGGAGCAGCCACTCATCGGAGGAGTCATGTGTTATGGGGGAGTTTGACGAGGAAGTGGCACAAGCCGACTTCATATACGGTAGCCACAGTGCTTGCTATCATGCTTGGCTTCATTAGCCGCATTAGAGATGCTCACGTGCGGGCTTGGCTTCACCGAAGCTGAAGGAGGGGATGCCACACAGATCTAGGAGCAAATCCAAGGTGAAGAACATGATTGATTTCACAAAAAAATTTAGCCAATAAATATATAGAATATATGTAAAAAATGTAAATAGGATTCCGGTGTTTGATTCAGCAAACATTATGCATTTAATACCAACTTGCATTTCGGTGTTTGATTCGGCAAACTAGAAAAAATAGGATTTGAGGATTCGTCCAATATACATTATGTATATAATTCAAGTATTATTAGTAATAATATAAACAATTATCTAATATTAACACACAACATCACGAGCAGAGCACATGAAACATACATGAATCACAAATGATCCTACTTTTATTGCTTCTGTTTGTATGGGTCCTCAAAGCCTATGTCCACTCCTTGATTTTTAAGAGAAGAAAAGGGAAAGCAATAAATAAACACAACAAAAGCTGAAGATCACAACGCCTCTCTTTGTCTCTCTCTCTCACACTCACTTTGTCTTCCTGATGGAGCAGCCATGGACGAGTCTAAAGCAGCCCTTCTCCCACCTCTCTCAAAAAGAAACTCTCTCGCACTAGATTTTTTAGCCTCACAAGCTCACAGCCCATCCTCTCCTAGATCTTTTTTGTTTGCTTCACCTTGTCCTCTCCCTTCGGACTGTCTCGATTGTTGTGCCTCTACTCTCCACTTGAATTTGCCAAAGCAACGTCAGCAACAGCGTGGCAAGTTGGGATGGCAACAGTGGGATCTAGGTGTCCTCGCCACTGTGGACGGATTTTCACCTCATCGTTCTCACCACCATGTACACCCACCTCTGAGCTCATTCCATCTCTGCCATCACTGCCGACACATCCACCTCGCTGCCGATCCCTCAAGTTCACCACCGACCATATCTGCTTCCCACTATCTCTCTCCCTCCCTTCCGTTGTTGCTCACCTGTTGGATTTGTGGGAGAAGTCATTGCTCGCCTCACTGGATTTGGGGAAGAATCCACCGATGCATCATCAGATTTCAGGAAAACAAATGACCGCTCAAGCCTAGATCTGAGGAGGAGTCCATAAGGCTCTGACACTGCCATGGACAGTGTGGAAGCGAGGGAGGGGTTTTGGGGGGCTGCGCATGGGCGAATTGATTGCAGTACAAAAGCTGGGCCTACCTACCACCACGACTAATTGGTTCTTTTGTATTAGTAAAGATTTTTTTAACGGTTTTTTTATTATTCCAGAGTTGTGCAAGGGTGATGCCATGATGAATCCATGTAAGCATGGGTTGTGCTCTGCTAGTGGGATAAGGAAACCGATGGATATTCCTTATCTCACAAAATTTTCGTGTTTCAAATAGGGTTCTATTTCTCATGGGACAAAGAGGTTGAGGATTTATTGGGGGCACCTGCTGGGTGTTCGCACACCAACCAGAGATGGTAAACACTTCTTGTTCATATGCCACTACACCTAGCATGTTCGATGCAACTGTCATGGCCATCTGTAGCTATTTCTTTCGGTGAAAGTGCATGACAAGCATTGGCCCAACCTTATATTCTCTCCTCCCTCGGCCCCTCCCCCTTTGTTTAGATTGATATCTCCGGTTGCATCACTTTTCTTTTCTTTTTTCGCTTGGCGTACTAGACTATTATAGTAGTCAATAGAATGAAGCACATTATGATATCAATCTACTACTATTCACCACGATATCTTCCTTGTGTGCCACATTCATAACTTCTCGAAGAACAACGATTTTAAAGTTTGATGCCAAATGACACAACACATAGGAATTTTTCCTATTTACCGTAGGAATTGAACTATTTCTAGTGAAATTCTTATAAAATTAAAATTTTTGCGAGGTTGTAAAATTAATTTAAACTCATGGGTTCCAATAGGCTCTAAATTTGTTAGCACGTGTCTCATGCATATTAACACAGCATTACCTCGTCATGCGATTCATATGCTTGCAATTGTAGTATTGGAAGCAGAGCCTAGTGTCACCTCCAGAGACACCCTAGTGAAAAATGAACCCCCCTCGTCTGAACCAGCCCTAAACAAGCGCCCAGCTGCTTCCAAGTTGCGACTACAAGTAGAGAAACAAGCTAACCCAAAAAAAAAAGTAGAGTAACAAACTGTAACATCCTGATTTTCAGAGCCTTTTTGAAGCTTTCAAAATAAAATTCACCATTTGAATTTTTCTGGAATTAATTAAAGCTTAAATGAAATTTTTATGAATTAAAAGGATTTAATATGATTAAGTTAAACATTAAATGGTGCCAAAAGTATTTTATTTGAGTTCCCTGAGCATCAAGAGTTTTCTGGCATTTTATGTGATTTTTTCTGGAGTTATTTGTTTTTTTTCTAGAGCTCAAAATGATTTAATTGAATTTCTGGAAAAAGAAAAAGAAAAAGAAAAACCAGTCGGTTGAGCCGCAACCGCTTCCGCCCCCGCCGCGTGTCAGCCATCCAGAACCCCGCCCCGCATCGCAGCCGCCCGCTTTTGGCAAGTCGTACTCGTATGCGAGTGGGACTCTCAGGTCGTATCCCACCCGGACTCGTACTCGTGGCCGACCAGGACACCTCTACGACCGGGTATAAAAGGGCCGAACCCCTGGTGTCTCCCTCGTCCCAAGTCAAGCCTCGCCTCCGAGTTGAGCCGCTGTGGTCGTGCGCCTCGCCAAAGCCGTGGTCGTGCGCGTAGCCGCTGCCGTGGTCGTGCCGGAGCCCGAGATCGTGTCGTCCTCGCCGTCGTTCTGCCGTCGCCGGTGAGTCCCGCCGCCATCCGTGGTCGTAGATCCGTGTGGTCGTAAGGTTCTACAACTACGTTGTAGAGCCTTAGTCGTAAGTCGTAAAGCCACCGGTAAGTTCGATCATGTGGTCGTAAACGACTTCATGGTCGTAAGTCTGCCTGAGTAGTCGTAGCCGCTGTGCAGTCGTAGCCGCCCGTGTGGCCGTAGTCGTGGATTGTTCGGTGTGGTCGAAGTAGTAGGTTCGACTACGTAGTCGTAATCTCGACTGAGTGATCGTAGTCATGTGCTCGACTACGTGGTCGTAAGCCTGCCTAAGTGGTCGTAATCGGCTTCGTAGTCTTAGATTGGTTTGTGGTTGTAGTCGTAAAGTTCTTCGTGGTCGTAAAGTTCTTCGTGGTCATAAATTTCTCTGCGTGGTCGTAGGGATCCTTTGTGGTCGTAACGACTACCTGTCTGTATCTTTTTCTCTGAATTAAAACTTCCCAGAGCCCGTTCTCCTTCGTCCTAGCTCCGATTGACCCGATTCTTTTTCCTAAATTCATATAAAATTGAGCTCTATCTTTTGGTTCAAGTTTGAGAATTTTTGGAGTTCATTTGAATTTTATTTTATTTTATTTTGTGTTTCGATTTGCGTTCTCTCTCGTTAGATCACGCGTTCGAAGGAGCGGAAGTTGGATTTGAAGATCAAGAGCCGTCAACTGAGCAAGGCCAAGGCAAGTCGTATTCTTTGATCATGTTGAACCTAAGTTTTCAATCTATTATGTATTATTTTGTTTCAAATTATCATGCATTGCTATTTATTATTAAAACCTTGTATTGGTAGTTATACTCCTAATTGATTAAATCCCTCCATGATAATTTGGCAACCATGATTCCATTGACACCTTAGGATTGGGAATTACTTAGTGATAAAATAATAATTGTCACATGGAGTTATGTCTAATTGCTTAGCCATGCTTATTGTTAGTATGTTGGGTCTGTCATCACATGTGATTAATTAATTTTGACTTAATGATTTACTTGAACGTGGTGGTTAGCCACGGTTATAGAATTTGTATGTCATGACATGGGTAGTGTCATGGGCATTGGTTATACAAACTTGGCTTTCACTTGGGCGAATGATCGTGCAGTAAAGGGGGTGCTGGATGCACATTGGGATGTGGATGCTTCGCCTGGGTAACTTGTAAGGACTTAACTTTGTGCGCCATTGATCTGAGCTTAATCGTGCAAACCACATGTCTAGTATGGGATAGACCTAGCATAATAATTTGTGAAGTCTCAACTTTGGTTTCACTACCGATGTTGTTGTGGCGCAAGAGGGGGCAATTACCGACTAGGGGGTTACCCTACTCGACGGCGAAACCTTAGCGAGTGGGATCGGGTTGAGATGGATCATTGTAAAAGCCTTGTTGTGATTATCTTTAACGTGAGGATTATCACATCGTGTGGGTACAGTTGTGCAACCTCTGCAGAGTGTAAAACTATTCGAATAGCCGTGTCCTCGGTCATGGACAATGCTCGGTGATTTCACACGAGGTATAGTTATTTCTAAAAAGTTTTGGACAGTGGGTGGTTAATTCACTGTTGGTTGGGAGGTCCTTAAGTGGTTGGTTTAGCTTATGGATGGGAGATCCATAAGTGGTTACTTCAATTCCTTTGATTATTGTTTATTATTGTTTTACTTCAAATGCGCCTTCAATCTATTTAGTGTATTTTCAAATGCTGTTTTATGCAAATTAACCTTTCAGCCATCCATTGGTAAGCCTTGCATATTATATTGCATTCATTTGTTACAAACGGCTTGCTGAGTACCAATGTACTCACGGCTTTATGCCCCTGTTGCTCAGTTGAGGAGGAGGAGTATCACCAGCAGGAGGTTCCAGAAGGAGAGTACTTCGACGTCTTCGCGGATTAGGCTTCGTTCTCCACTCGATAGCCTGTGGGCGTGTCGATTGGCTGCTGCGCTTTCTTTTGGATTTCCGCTGCTAGTTTCTTTTAAGCCTTCCGGCTAATAATTGTAAGCTTGGCCATAAGGTCATACTCTGATGATTATTATTATAATTTGGATTTTCCTTAGAATATCGTGGTGTGGATGATATTTATCTTTGTTTACACTGTGTGCACTAGCGTGATCCTGGACTAGTGCAGAATACACAGGAGAGTCCGGATTTGCATATTCGGGTCTCTACACAAACGCTCAACTAGCTGCTTGCCAATGAGCTTCTTCTTCCTTGTCAATATCGGGTGGGCTCTTTTTAGCTGCGGTTTATGATTTTTGGCCCTAGCGTAAGCGCTTGTGTAAATGAATCGATCGCCAATAAGCTGGTAAGCAGCTTCGAAAAGACTATCCCAATAAGCCGCTTTAAAATGGTAGCGGAGAAACCGACCTGTGTATTTGTTCGAGAGAAGTCATGAACTATAAACCAAAAAGAACTCAACCATCATGTCCAAACCGCCAACTAGCACCATGCCATGCTGGTAAAGTGGTGGCCATGAAGAACTCATGGGTGGGCTGTGCGCGTGGGAAACCGATTCAGCGAACAGTTGGCTCTCCAGGGCGACGACACACATAGAGCTCGTCATGCATCACATAAGTTTGTAGCTGAAGAGGCAAAGCCTAGTGTCACCACAAAGTAGTCATATTTCTTCCTCTTAAAAAAAGGTACAACCATATTTTGCATAATATAATTCCAGCTTCTAAGGGCAATGATGATGGTAGAAGGAATGGGGATATTTCATATATGGAACTACGGAAGATAGTATACCGACATGGATAGATGGAGCTATCAACTATGGAAGCATGTGGCCCTATTTGCCACGTCAATAATGTAACATCTCTCTCAAATCTCTCAGATCAAAATTGTGAGTATGATGTTGAGAAATTTGTATTAGTGTACATTTGTTCAATGCCAACTTGGAGATCTGCAACTTGAAAAATGCAATAACAAAAAAAAGAGGCTGCAAAATATATCGCAATCACCTAAATTCTTGGAAATACCATCGTCGTGACATTTTCTATCCAAAGGTTGCGAACTGATCATTTTACCCATTTCTACATTCCTCATTTCTTTCTATTTCTTAGAGCGGTCCCACATGTCATTCTACCCCCTTTCTTTCTCTCTTTTTCTTCCCTTTCCCTTTCTTGCTTTCTTCTCTCTTCTTTCCGCTTCGCTCTCTCTTATGTGCACCCTACACCACCACCTCCTTTGCTCGAGCCGCCGCCGCTGTCCCTTGCCGAGCGACAAGCTCCTCCACCTGCGGCACCCCTCCTCCCTCTCCTCCTTCCCTCTCTCTCCCTTGCATGCTCCCTTCCTCTTCAAAACAAAACCATGGCAAGCTCTAGCGAGTCTGGTGCCAACAAAAAAACATGATGTTGGCGGTCGACGAGTAGCAAAATGGATCCTGACGGCCAAGGCAAGTATGAGGGTGGCAAGAACATGGCTGGAGGAGGTCCACAGCGGGCAAATGGCCAAGGCAGTGTGTCTTCATCAGCCCCAAGTCTCATTTTCCCCAAAGCCAACCACCGCCCATCGAACCGTCCCACTGCTCCAGTGATCTTTCTCGCAATTTTGTTGGTGTCACTTTGTGTTCTAGCATCTTATCAATATTTTCCCTCAATCAATTTCTCTTTTCTCGTAGTACATTGCCAGAATCACATCGTCTTCCCTAACTCAGTAGAACCCACTACCGATGTCAAATTTGTCGTTTTCAGTGAGCTTCTCCTGAATCTGTTGTACCAAGAGCACCACCTCCATTCCCAATACATTCTCCCCCGTCAATTCGGCCAATGTGCCACCTTGAAACACCGCCACCGTGCCACCTTCTTCCCTAGCATCGGTCGCAGCCACCCCACTATCTCCGTCCAAATCGAAAGAGTATTCACCATCACCATTCTCATGCTCGTTCCGGTTCCCGAAGATCGCTGCTAGAGCACCGCCGTCGTCACCCGCCCATGTTGTGGCCGCCGCCCAGACACCGCCAGTGCTATTGCCGAGCTTCCTTGTCTGCACCACCACCACCTATTGTTGTCTCGAGGCCGTGCCAGCTCATTTTTGTTGTCTCCCTTGACCTCGATAGTGCTGTTCACTGGAGTTGTCGCTGACCAAAGTCTGCTCTGCTTGCTCCTTTGTTTTCCCCTCTATATTCCCTCTGTCTCTCCGATCCTTTGGCCTCACTCGTCAGTTTTTTCCTTACAAGTGAGGCTTATTTGTCGGCACAAAAACACAAATGATGGAGGAAGAAGAACACATGGGTAATGTTGGTATTTATTAAATTTTCTCTCTCCGAGAAAGGCTCAGATGACTGTTTTGGACGAAAAACGTAACGACAATAGCATTTTCTATAGTTTTCATGTTTGTAATGGTATTTTTCAGTCCACCTTATTTCTGATGGTATTTTGCAACACATGACTCTTTGCAATGGCATTTGAACAAATTTACTCTTTTTTAGTAACTCATCTTAGAAACATGCCAATATAGTTGGGATTAAGTGAGTTGAATTATAGTATTGACATTCATAGGCCTTGTTCTTTTAGACTGTGCCTGATTGTTTTGGCTGTGCTTTTCGAAACGACAGCATATGGCGAAGACATCGATATGGATGGTACGCACAATTTTGGATTCGGAAAGCCGTCTAGAGAATCCACTTTAAGAAGACACCTCATTTGTTTCGCTTTTCGAAGAAACCAAATGGCCAAAAAAACATAACCATATTAACCAGCTTTTAATAGAGGCTCTTTAGAAAAAAAAACTACCTAGAAATCCCAAATCGACATCTATCTAAAAATAAGTTTCTAAAACATAGTCTTAAAAAATAAGTAAAAGACGTCATCTTAAAAAAGAATAGAGTACAATAAAGTAAAATGGTTTTCAAACATCTACGAACCATTAAGGATAGAATATGATTGTTATTTGTTTCTTTAGATGTCTTGATTTCCTTATCCATATATGGCATATTCCTCTATATATCTCCTTATACTCCCTATATATTGCCCTTTGGGCCTTATGAATATACACAATATTCGTAACATGGTATCAAACCCTAACCTTGTAACATCCTGAAAATTTGAATTTAAAAATTTTAAAGCTTTTGAATTATTTTGCAATGAATTTTATTTGAATTTGGAGTTTATGGGATTTTCTTAAAAAATTTGATGAAGGTTCCAAAAGTTGGAGGAGAAATAAACATGTTTAAATATGAGAGAATTAAAAATTTAAAATAAAAATCTGAAAAGATGATCCAAAATAATTAAAAAGGAAGTTGTGATCAACCATAGCACCTCATTTCAAATAAATAATGGTATAAACAGTTAAGGAATAAACAAAATAAAAATATTAACATTTATAAATATATTCGTGTATGCATATAACTATGCATAACAAGAAAATAATCCTTATGAAATTAATGTCAAAAGAAATGGAAGATACAAAAATATAGGGGAGCAAGAAAGAGAATAAATAAAAATGGAAATATATGAATATATATATACATATGAAAGCAAATGCATAAAACAAAAGAAAACGAAAAAGAAAACAGCAAAGCCGGGCCAGCCATCACCTCCGGCCCAGCCCAGCCTTTCCCCTTCCCGCCTAAGCGCGCCTGCGCCCGCGGCCCAGCCGGACGCACCCGAGCGGCCCAGCTCGCGCGCGCCCGCTTTTCCCCTCTGCCGAGCGGGCCCCGCTCCCTCGCGCCCCCTCTCTCTGGCTGGCGGGCCAGAGCCGTCAGCGCCCTCTTCTTCCTCCCTTCTCTCCCCGCGCTCGCCCGGACCCCCACCTCTCCAACCCTCTCTCCGCGCGGCTCCGGTCAAAAGCCGGGGGACACGGCCGCAAGGATCCAGCCGAGCAGCAGAGCAGGGATGACGCGAGCACATCACCCCGAATCTCGCTGCCAGGCTCCGCCGCCTGCTATCGTCGCCGTCCCCGATCCGCGCCGGGCTGCTCCCCACTGTGGCCGCCTCGTTTTTTTGCCTCGCTACGCCCAACCTCATCACGCACACGGCACTAGACCCTCTGCCCCTCCGCACGCGCACGACATAGGGGCATCATGCCGAATCCCCGGCTCTGCCACCACCGCCTGACATCGCCAGCGGCCAGCCCCACCCCCGTCGCCTATAAAACCCGGAGCGACTCCCAAACGCTTCGCCACGCTCACCTCAACCTCTCATCAAAAACAATTGGACTAAAACCCTCTCAATCGCCGGTGGGATCGTCTCCATCCCCAACTCCGGCGACCACCCAATTCGCCACCCCGAGCCATTAAAACCTAATTCGCCGCCACCACACCACCTCTTACTCACCGCAAAGACGACCGCGCCCTCGCCGAAGCACCTCATCGCCCGTGGCTCTCTGTCACCGGAGCTCCTCTCGGGCCACCGCCGCCGCACGCTGCCGACCATCCTCCGGTGTCCCTCGGTCCCCACCGACCCCACCGTCGGCCCTCTCATCACGCTGGGAACGCATTTTGGAGCTCACCCGAACCCCTCCGGCCAACCCTCGCCGCCGGCGCCACCGCCTTCTTCCACCTCTGCTCGGCCTCTCCCCAGACCCACCTTAAGAGATAAAACTGCCCTATATGGGTAAGATAAACCCGAGCGCTCCCCTGGCTAGCCCCGTTACTCTCTTCCTCCCCCGGCTCCCTCGGCGCGCGTTCGAGCCCCGACTCCGCACGCTGAGGTCGAGCCTTTCTCTTTTATTTTTCGGGCTGACAAGTGGGCCCCGCTAGTCGGCGGCCGACTGTCTGTGGGCCGGCTGACCTCTGGGCCCCGCCTGTCAGTGCCACCCGCTGGCAGATGGGTCCAGAGCCCCAGGGCCCCACCTGTCAGTGGCCCAGTACACCCATGGCCACTGACAGAGGGGTCCCACATGTTAGTGACTGAGCACACTGACATATGGGCCCCACTGGCCATAGACACAGAAGGAAAGCAATAAAAGAAAAAGATAAAATATGACATATGGGACCCACTTGCCAGAAATTTCATACTTTTTAGATTTAACTGGACTGAGAAATTTAAATGAGCATAACTTATTCATTTTAGCTCCAAATTGAGTGAAACAAATTTCTAAATTTATCTAAATTCAAGACCTATCCAATGGGACTGGAACCATGATTTTTGGAGTTCATTTGAATTTTTGGTAATATTTTGTTGATTTGCTTATTTTCTTTTTATCCAAATTTTCACGCGCAATTAAAAATAGCGTACGAGGCTCAAGAGGAGGAGATCGAGGCAGCAGTACTAGAAGCACCATATCACCAAGAACCATATCACTGTGACAAAGGCGAGTTAACACTTTGACCATGTTGAACCTATGATTTCGCAAAATTAGTTTCTTTTAAATTATCAACATGCATGCTGCTATTTTATATGGTAAAATACGTTCATCTTCAAAAATGGTAGTTGTACACCTAATATAATGCTTGTTAATAAAGATCCGTTGAAATGTTTGGACATGTGAACCTTGTCGCCTTAACAAAATTATATTATCGTAGCTTTTACCAGTAAGTCCAAATAAATATTGCGTTGCTTAGTATTGCTAGATAAAACAGGGGTACATAGCTACCCCAAAAACAACACTTGCAAAGTACGATATGTTTTGGGACAGTCATGGATGAAATGATTGTAGTAAGTGGACACAATATTTCTATCTCTGAAAAATCCTAAAATTTGCTTAAATACCTGGATGGATGGTTTGGGGGATGGTATGTGGTGCAGTGGATGCACAAAATGTGAAATGTGGTAGAACCATCCGGGGTAACCTTAAGGACTGAATCTTGTCATGTCACCCCGTGTAAAACCGTACATCCACAAGTCTGTAAATTACAACTTGGCTAAGTAAATTTATCGAAATTCCCAGACTCATCTCACCGGTAGTGGATGGGGAGTGGTTACGCACGGGCAAGGGGGTCCTAAGGGACACCAGTGGAGGGTGAAGTTTTTCCAGCTGTTCTAAGCGTTGTGGGGAGTTGAGAAGCCCAGCTGCGTTAGTAACTGTGGGGAAACATCCCGTGCATAGATGGGACCCACCGCAAGTGGGAGAAGCCCATAAAGTGAGATGACAAAAGGGACTAGATACTTTGAAAAGTCACTGTGATGGTCTGCTCAACCACATGACTAAGGAATCGTGTAGGGCAACGAGTTGATTGTCTCTTGTGGTGAAAGTGTACAAACTCTGCAGAGTCAAAACTATTCGAATAACCGTGCCCACGGTCAAAGGCGGACATGTGAACTTAACTAGATATAGTTCTATTTCAAAACTCTTGGTGGGTGATAATGGAAATGTGTAAGGACTGCTGATGGTCCCGGTTTGGAATTGTCCTGGGTGTCGTCCCAGTGGTAAGTTAAGCAGCTATAACGCTGAAATATGCTATATGGTGCAGATGCCATGTAATGGTGGATGAAATCTGTGTCAATTATAAGATCAACTTACTTTACAAATATAAGTCTTGAGCTTAAAATTGCTAGGTCTTAGAGATTTTTAAGTAATTGTATTCAAAAGCACTCTTCGCAAAACAAAATAAGCCCGAGCCATCCTTTGACAAGCCATACATGTTAAATATTGCATTCTGTGTGTTGGCTCGCGAGCACGGTGGTTTTGTTCATATTCGCATTATCAAAACAGAAACAGGAACTCAAGGACATTACGCCTACGAGGAGGCCCCTACCAACGTTGGCGGAAGCAATGGCGATAACTAGGGCGTTACTTACGTATTTTGGGACATAGACAAGAGGGCTTGATGGAGATTGTGCGCATATATATTATCTAGGCTTAGATAATATACATGGTACATGATTACCCGCAGTCGCTTGCCTGTGGCAATGGATTCACTTTTGCTTTCACTCCCGCTGCTATGATGTAATGTAAACATTTGGCCTGACAACCCCTTTTGTATAACTCTCACCCGACGTGGTGTATTTTAATTCAGTAATATTATTAATGCTCATGTGATGTATGAGATGATTCAGCGATGTATCTGTGTGCACTAACTACTGATCCAGGGATTAGTGCAGTAAACACAATAGATTCTGGATTGAAAAATCCGGGTCTGACAAACCTCGATCCACTTTCGCTCATCTTCCGCATCTGCTGTCCCCGAGAGCAGAGGTTGATCCTCCCAGGGGTGGCCACCTCTTCGCTGGCTGTACGTGCAGAGGGTGAGTTGAGAGCTATGGCGGCAGTGACAACAGAGATTACTTGATTAAGGTGGCTACTTGCAGACTTTGGTGTACCTTGAGGGGCCATACGACACTTATGTCTGACAGTACAGATGCTATCAGTATTGCTCGTGATCTAGTGAAATATAAGCTCACTAAGTACATTAGAGTGGATGCTTTATACGCTCACTCACAGGTGTAAGAGGGAGTACTTGCTCTACAGTTTGTGCCATCAAAGTTACAACTTGCTGACTTCTTCACGAAGTCCCGAACTAGAGCACATCATTTGTATTTTCTCTCCAATCTCAGTATGTGTGATCCACCATGAGTTTAAGCGAGGATGTTAAGTATAAAATAGGATTGTTATTCGTTTCCTTATATGCCTTGGTTTCTTTATCTCTATATGGCATATTCCTCTGTATATCCTCTTGTGCTCTCTATATATATTGCCCTTTAGACCTCATGAATATACACAATATTCATAACACGAACCTCCAAGATTTACAATACAAAAGCCATTCCATACACACACAAGAACACTTGAGTTTGCTCAGCGAGATGAACAGCAATAGCATAACAAGGTAACGGTTAATGCCTATCTGCCCCAAGAAACGCTCAATTCCTTGCATTTTGTTTCACTCCAAGGTCGGTAGTACTCGGTACCATGAAGGGAATATAACAAAGCAGTTTCACATATGAAAAGATGAGATAAAGTATACAACACTGCGTATTTATTACATTGATTAAATAGAATATCGTAATACATGGCGAGTAGCTCTCCCCTCTTCGTACATGTACAATGCCACTCACAGTTTCCTCATTTATTCGACGTGGAAAGTTGAAATACAAGACCTTCCTCCCATAATACTCTCCTGCTGCGCTCTGGGCAATGCAGGGAGATAAACATACATACATACGTACATAAATAACTTAATGGACCTCCTGTTGGCCATGAAGATCTGCTAGCGGCAGAATCGGCGGCCGCACGAACAAGGCTTCAGCAATGCAAATAATTCTCTTGTGTTGTGTTCCTTGACTCTTGTCATGCAGCCGCTATCGAGGTTAATGATCTCCCTTACATGCTATCATTATCAAATATTGTCGAGAGCACAAGACCGCAGACAAATTCGCTCCTTTGAGCCCTCTCCGTCTGATCCTTCTCCGACAGAGATGGTTCAGCTCTGTAAGTACACAGCAATTTAATCATGATTAGACACTGATGAATGAACTGTAGTTACTCTATAGGGAAAAAAGTTGCTATACAAGAAGCATCATATCAGCGAAATGTGCATCTCTTCCAAAGGTTTGACCTTTTGTTCAGAGCGCAAATTTCACATGCCAGTTAGAAGAGCATTGAGATGAACCCCATGAGGCTAAGCAATAATGCAATCAACCAGCTGAGCAGAAATGGAATTTGTCCATTTCACGCTTCGGAGGTCTAGTAAAAACATGGACACAATAGGGACTCTGCCATGCAGATTGTGCATGTATTTCAAAATCGATTGTTCATCAGAGCCAGAGATACGCTAATTTATATAAAGGAAACTTCAGAGAAATTTATCGTGTATTTGTGGTAATTTTCGATAAGCATAACATTTTCTCTTTATAGGTTGCCCTTTACAAAATCAGAGTGAAAAGTACAGATCAAGACTAGGTGACGCATATTAAGTGCAGGTTTGAGTGTGGGATATTATGGAGAAATAAAAAGCTTTTGTAAGAAACTTTCAGTACACAATCTTTCCACTAGAAAGTCTAGCTTTGCTCCTTCTGCCTTGCCTATTATGCCTATCTTTGTTTTCAACAGACTGAAGACTAGTCATACTTCAACAGCTTGTGAAAAAAGTGTCAAGAAAACAAGATGAGACATCATTTAAGTATGATGAATCCAACAGGTAGCCAGTTGGTAAAACCATAAGGGCCACAATATCGATAATCAATTCATAGACCTTCAGAGCATGATTCTTAAACCTATTTATTTTAAAAGCAACTGATTCCAAACAGACATAAGAATGATGATAATCAAAACAAACACATCTTAGCATCTGTAAAGAAATAAGTAATCCATTGAAAAAGTGAGCTATATAACCGTGCCAGGTTTTACTAATATATAATTAATCAAAAATAACAAGTAGAACTAATTAGTATCAAGGCTATGTAAATTTTATTCATGCTTGGACGACAGAAATGTGTATTAGTTTGTCAATGACGCGCCACAATAAGAAGGTAATTATGCTACACACAAGGACTAAAAATATAAAAAATGGAATATAATGTGGAAACCTATTATCCACTGACCAGATACAGTGGTATCGTGGCAAAGAGGGAGCTGAGTGAGGCTGCAGAAAGAACAAAGCTTGAGGTGACATACCTCACTACAGTCTTTTCATCTGGGAATTTATTTAGCAAAAAGTTATTGTCAGATGAGTCGGAATGTAAATCTTTGGATGGTTCAGCCACAGGCAAACTACAAATTAAAGATGACAAAAATGGATCTGGTGCTGCAGCAGGAGGATTAGATACATAGGATGATCCACCAAGAAAGGACTGTAAACTGCCGTCTCTGAAGTCCTTTCTCAACAAAGACAGCAAAGAATGGGACCCTGAAGATATTTTTCGGACTCTGCGCCTGCATTGCATGTATTATTTATTAAGGAAAGCAATTTGTCAATTGAATTTTCAACTTAACATAATGTAAAAATGTAAAAATCACATGTGCTCATTGGCAGAATTATAGAGTGAAGGAAAAAAGGATATCTTGAAGTAGCTCCCATGCTGCATCGTCAAGTGGCCTATCAAGTCCATCCCAACCCTTGTAGCACAGATGGGACATACCTGAAAGGATAGTTCATCAAATTCCATGAATGTTTATTGTTTAAATTCATTGTATAGGCATGCTCTCACTTACGCACGCAAGGTTCAAAAAGCTAACACTGTTTCTATCAAGTCTTATGAAATACGAAAAGAAGCAACTAAAACAGGGATGCCTATTAGCACAGATGGGACATACCTGAAAGAATAGTTCATCAAATTCCATGAATGTTTATTGTTTAAATTCATTGTATAGGCATGCTCTCACTTACACACGCAAGGTTCAAAAAGCTAACACTGTTTCTATCAAGTCTTATGAAATAAGAAAAGCAACTAAAACAGGAATGCCTATGTTAAATGCCCATGCACAACCCTTTGTACACATGCTTGACTTGCTTGAGCAAGAGAAATTAAATTAATTCATTCAATTCTCTGAACAGAATGATTGACTCAGCAAAGCACAAATTCAATTAAAGGGAAGAGAAGACTAAGAAAACTAACTAGTTGGGAGATAACCACGAGCGCACCAGCAATAACAGAAAGGTCAAAATGACAACACAATCAACTTTTCTCCAGCTCAATAGACTGGGTTAGACATTTTGTATGACACTAAAAAACAACTCTGGATGGTAAAGGAGCTAGAAAATCCTTGCTTAACGCAAAACGTAGAGATGGTTCTCAAGTCTCAAGTACAGATAAGGATGAGTGAGTTGATTTCAAAATGTTAAGACCGCCACTCAACAATGCCAATTTGAAGCACTGACTACTATTTGTAAGGTTCATGCCACATTGTCAATAAAGCTCTTTGCCAGTTTGTCCATCTGTTTTGCTGGAGTTGGTCCACGTTAGTTTTGGTAGCACCAGCAAAGGCTATAAAGCTCTTTGCCAGTTTGTCCACCATGTTTTGCTGGAGTTGGTCCAGGTTAGTTTTGGTAGCACCAGCAAAGGCTAGTTCATGTGAGTATTGCACACCACCCTACTAAAGCATTCCAGCAAAAGACATGAATCCGAACACTGAACTTTATAAATAGCAAGGCTATACCAAGATAGGTGGGTTTCATATTTGCCCATTGAGGCTAGGACTTAGTTAGGCCAAAGGCCGGCACAGCAACTACATTGAAACCTCATGCAATGCTCAAGGCCTTTCTGCTTTGAATTAAAATATGATTGGCTAGTTGCCTCCTAATATACAGACAAATCATTTGTATTAGCAAGATAACAAGGCATTATGTATTAACGCAGTGCTCAAGTCAAAAGATTGCCTGAGTAGATCTTATATGAAGTTCTCAAATAAGAGAAATTGCTATATGGTTTTGCAGATAGATTATTTATTGTGAAGCATGCAATATCCGATGCTATATATGTAGATTCCAAGTTTCCCAACAGATATTTATATTATGTTATAAAGTTGAAGTTGTACCTAAATCAAGATGGATTTTTTTAGTTTCATTGATAAAGAATAGACATTCAATTCAGGACAACCAAAACGATCATCTTGCATGATATTAACAGTATAAGAGCCAGGCCAATGTAGCGATCACAGACCAGAAAGAGATCAGTACCACTCTGTTCCTTCTATAGACAATTCTTCTCTCAACTACCGCGCACAAAATGATCAGTGTCATGCTACCTTCATCCAGTGAAAGTATATAAGAACCATAAATCCCAAACTCTTTAACTAACTTCCAAACATGGTCTAGTCTACCAGCTACACCTCAAACAATCCATCAAATCAATAATGTACACGTTACTTTATAGAGAAGGATGTGCTTTTACAATTTCGAGAGCTTAGAGCTTGAATTCTGAAGGAGAAAAAAAAAGGTTGGGACTTTCAACTGATTCACCAAATTGAAGAACCAGGGGAGAACACATGTCACCTGAGACTAAACAAAAAAAAAAGGTTCTACAGTGAGTTGCGTTGCCTAGTTGGGGGGGGGGGGGCAGCTTTCCGCCTTTTCCATCTCCCATGAATCAACAACCAACATCATCAAAGTATAACCAAAAGAACTAAAAAAACTATGTTCCAAAGCAAACCGACCCAGAAGATAAAAAAAATCAACTAATACATCAGATAGAAACCCCAAAATCAAAACCAACCACTTTACCAACAAACATAACCACTCAGAATCACATTTCTCCAATCCAGCACACAAAGACACGTACCGACACCCCAGAGACGAACCCCATCCCATAATTCCAACCAACAAGGCCCTAAAAATCTTACATTTTCTTCCAACCCATCACAATCTGATTAAAAACCTCGCCACCCTAAAAAGAACTTGATTTCTGAATTCCCAACCCAAACTACGATAGAAACAAAAAAGGAATTCCCTAGTAAAACATTCTAACGTCTCATCCTTCAAGCAATCCACACGCTACAAACCTATCCCACACCCAAATTGCCAGAAAAAAGGTATATTTCCAACCACTAAAACTTTCTAGTTCCATTTAACCATTTTAATTCCAAATTATCAACATATCTACCCTCCAGCGACGAAACACCCTAACAAAAGCTCAGTTTCCGCGCATGCCTAGCAATCGCACATTTTCCGCTAAATCGCCACACAAACACAATGCGACAGCAACAGGTAATCATCAGATCGGGTGAGATGACATACCCCGCTCTTGGCCTCAACGGCGTGCTCGTCGTCGATGTGGCAGCACAGGCCGACGAAGTCCAAGTCCTCGCCGCAGAAGGGACAGTTGTACGCCTCCGCCCCGCGCGGCTCCACCTCCTCCCCGCCGGCGTCAGCCTCGTCGAACCCCATGTACAGATCTGAGTAAATCACCACAACCATCACGCATCAACCCAGCCCCACATCAAATCAAACTCAACCAAATCGGACGAAACCCAGCAGATCAACCGATCGACCGTACCGTAGCGAGACTGCAGGCGCCTGGCGGCGGCGGAGGAGGAGCGACCCCACGCGTGGCCAGCCTCCATAGCGGAATCGAAGCCCTGCTGCCCTCTCGCTCGCTCGCTCGCTCTCCTCTCTTTTCCCCTTTTGGGGTGGCGTTCGTGATTTTTTCCGGCTTTTTTTTGCCTCTCCTTTTTTCTTGAAAAAAATTGATCATATACCCTCCATTTAGATAGAAATTGAGGATTTTACCCTTCTGATCTACGTGTCAGTGACTTATGATGACCCCACGTGTCATTGAGATGTGGAGGGTAAATCCTCAATTTCTCAACTAAAGGGAGGGTATATGATCCAATCTCCCTTTTTTCTTCGGGTTTTGTAACTGAGAATTTGCGCTTAACGTGTCATGACAGATGGAGATAGGTACCGGGTCATATTTCGTTCAGCTTTGATTTCAGTTTTTAACTTTTAAATAGTAATTAGCTTTTAAATAAAATATTTTTAAATAAAGTCTATTAGTTAATTATAGTACATATTCTGACTTTATTTATATTAACAAAAACTATATATAAGTTTATGTTACCCTATAATCTCTCGTATAAACAGCCCAAAAGTCACTAGCCGCAGCCAAAATCCATAAGCCTCAGCCAAAATAACATGCCCATCAGCCACTTAAAAAGCAAATTCTCAATTACATCTATTCGCTGGTAAATTCTCAATTATCCCTTTTTCTCCACAGCTCCTATGTGTTTCTGCGCGCGCATGGGCGTGCATGTGGTGGTGTTGGCTTTGTGAGTATTCCAAAGACGTTACTATTGGCTTATGTTGGCTTTTGGTTACTGTAATACTAACAAAAAAAAGTAAACATTGAAAATAATTCAAGAGAGAATAAAAGGTTTTGCTATCAGAACCCTTCGGCTTCAGAATGCCGAATAGGATATCGCACATTGAGGTTCCCAGAACGTCCGGTGTCAATCGACGCCTCTCGTATACGTGGGCATCATCATTCGACAATAAAAATAAATCCAACGCCCATATTTTTCTGACTTACCTTTCATAGTAGAAAAGCTAACAAATAGTGCTGAGCTCACCCTATAGACCGCTGGTCCTAGAGCAAACAGCCGCATGAGAAAGCACATGGATAAGGCAAGGACAACTCGTCCAATGCACATATCAGGAGAGAGAGAGAGCAATAAGGCCAAAGCCACCATACAAAAGGCAACCAACTCACAGTGGAGGTCTCACTTACATCCTCCATTCATTCCCTCTGCCAAGGCCGAGAGCAAGCTAAGGCTCACAATGAATAGACGTCAAGCACAACCGCAAAGCCAAAACCGAAATCACCACAAGCCAATGGCAGCGAGGGAGCCGAAGCCAGACACCACCCAGTCCACTGACCACACAAAGAAGAAGTGAGAAAGGGAGAAACGGAGGAGAGGAGCTTAGGGAGTTGGGGAAGACTATAGATTCAAGGATAACCGACTAGAGGGGGGTGAATAGAAGTTTCTAAAAATTGTTACTCTAAGTTCAACAATTTTGACACAAATGAGCAATTTAAATATTCTAGCACAAGTGAAGAACTAAAAGACTACATATTTCTAATGCACCATAAGCTATATCTCTACCAAATACAACTCTAACTATACAAGAAAATCAATTTAATAGCTAGGAATGTAAATACAAAAAAGTAAAGACAAGAGATAACCACAAAGGAGACACGTAATGTTTTTCCAGTGGTATCCAAGACTTGTCAATTTTCACTAGTTCACGTTGATGTAAACTCAAATGAACTGCATTGGCTCCATGAATTAAACCTAACGACCTCAAGTCCACTAGGGTTACTCTTCCTCCACTTTGGAGATGACGAGCACCACACCACTCACAACCGGCGTCGGGTCTCTTCACAATCCTCTTGAACAGATCACTGCGCAAACTTCTCCCAAGTAGTCTAGGTGCTAGCAAACACCAAAAATAATAAATCATAGCCCTTGCTTGAGGAGAAATCAAGTGTCAAGAGGATCAACAAATGATGCAAATGCACTTTAATGCTCTTAACGACCTCAAAATGTGAAATATGAGAAAATAAGTAGTAGAGACTAGAGAGTGTACCAATGGCTCGTGTAATCAATGTGGTCAAGAGTTGTTGCCATGGTGCTGGTGAGGGGTATTTATAGCCCCAACCAGAAAATCAACCGTTTGAGAGAAAATCCTACAAAATTCAGTAGGTGCGGTACTACCGTCATGTATGGTTGGTACTACCGTATCTACTGTTCAACAGCTCTTTTGTATGCAATTAATGTGTTTCAACTAGCTGTTGAACTTTAAATGCGGTACTATCGCATGTATCATCGATACTATCGCACGATGGTAGTATCGCTCTATAGAATCAGTACTACCAATCTCCAGAGTTTCAAGAAATGTCCCAAAATATGCTCTCTTGAAAAAAACATATCACAAGAAAATCGGTACTACTGCACTGCAGTCCTCACATCCTCTGCGGTGCTACTGATTTTTCTAATAGAAGTTTTTTGAAAACTGGTTCAAGATGCATGCATGACTCTTTGTTGATCAAGATGATGCAAAATGAATGCTCAAGCTACTAGCCATGATCTTTCTTTATAGTACGGTGTCAAGCCTACAAATCCGATCTTTTCTCGAAACACTAAGACTGGCAAAATTATATAAAAAAAAGGATCCTAAAACTATATTTCACCTTTCTCTTTGAGCCACATTGATCCTTCATAGTCTTTGCATGCTATTATTGCGTTGTCATCCGTAATCTGGGACCAAACCTTGAGGACATCTTAGCACGCATGTTAGTCTTAAATACAATGTTGTCATTAATTACCAAAACCAATTTTTAGAGGTCTAGATGCTTTCAATCTTTCTCTTTATAGTAATTGATAACAACCTAAATAATGCAAAAGGAAGTTAAGGGATTTTAAAAATACCCCAAGTCTTGAAATGAGTTTTATTTTCTTATTTTGACTTTTGAATTGTAAATAATTCTTGAGAGAAAATCAAAAGAGATGAAGCTTAGTTGCATTTAAGAGTCAATCAACAAAATAGATAAATCTCCTCCTAAATATATGCATATGAGATTTTGAAGTGGTGTTCATGCACATGTTTGGTTTTTGAAAATTTTGGCGGAGTTTCTTTTATTTGTCGAAATTTGAGGAATCATTTCACAGATGATAAGCATGAGAAGTGATACAAGAATATGGTTAATATATACAAATATAACCATAGTATTAAAGTACCAAGTTCATAAGCATAAAAGCAACAAGTTCACAAGTATAAATGGTTCTAGCTATTACACGTTCTCATGCAAACAACCATGAAACAATTCAAATAAGTTCTTTCATAAGTAAAGATAAATAGGATGACTTCTTCTTCACTTCTCCTCCTCCTTGATTCTTCGTCTTCTCTCCTTTTAGCATCAAGTACCAAAAATAGTTACTCTTGAGATGAGGGATCATGACATGATGGGTATAACGGAGTGGAGAAGGAGGCACCGCCGAAGATGAAGCACGCTCTAATGCGCCCACATGGTGAGAAAGAGAAGCCAACTAATAATTTGTCTCATTTTGGGTGTCACGAATCTCTATGATCACAGAGAAAATCTGAGATATGGTGACTAGCTCGGCTGCATGGGGAGCGTCTATAGGATCAAGGATAATCGACTAGAGGTGGTGAATAAGAGATTCTATAATTCTTTATTTTCTAAAACTAATTTCTACAAATTTCGAGCTAAACAAGATTTCTATTTAATTTAAGACATACACAATTGTAGTAAAATTAAGGAACCACAAGCCAAGTCTCTACAAATATGTTTTTAGCTCAACAATATAAGACAATTTCAATTGCTAGAAATATAAATATGGAATAATAGAGACAAATAAGTAACCAAATGGAGACATGCGATGTTTTGACGTGGTATCGAAGACTTGTCGTCTTCATTAGTCCATGTTGAGGAAAGCCCAACTAAATTGGACTGGCTCCACAAATTAAGCCTTACTCCTTGATTCCACTAATGGTTGTTCTTTCTCCGCTTTGGAGATGGCGAACACCAAGCCACTCACAATTGGTACTGGGTCTCTTCACAATCTTCTTGAAGAGATCACCGTGCAAACCGCCTCCAAGCCGTCTAAGTATCGGCAAGCACCAAGAGTAATAAACCAAATGTTTCGCTTGAAGGCAATCAAATGCCAAGGATCAAACTAGGAATGAATGCACTTGAATTGGCTCAACTATCTCAAAAGATGCAAATGGAATGAATGAAGTGTTTGAGGTGTACAATTTGCTCAAGGTTATTCAATGAAGAAAGTTCATCAGTCCTAGAGTTGGGGGGTATTATACCCTCCACCTACTAAATTCGACTGTTTTGAACAAGATCATAAAAAACAGGAAAATGGGTTGTACCACCGTTGAATGGCCTGTACTAACGCACTTTCCCATAATGGCTAAAGTAGGCACATGTAATGTTTCTGAACTAGCTGTTATTGTGCAAAACGGTACTTCCGTTATTAAGTGCAGTAGTTCCGACCTTCGATAGTACCATTTTCAAAGAGCGGTACTACCATTTTTCCAGAGAGGAGAAAATGGTCATCTCTGGAAATAACATACCGCCATACAAATTTCAATACCACTGGAGTACGATAGTTCTGATTTCAAGGTGTGGTACTACCATTTCCAGAATGGCAAAAACGCTCTAAAAAGTGTTTCTCTGGAATTTATGTACCGCCAATTAATCTCCGGTTCGACCGGAGTGCAGTAGTTCTAATTTCATAATGCGGTCAAACCACTAAGTGGACTACCGTTGTTTACACACCGATACTACCATTTTTCCTGTCAATGCTCAATTTGCTTTAGAGAAATTAACTCAAATGTAGGTGTTGTGGCTACAGGCCAAATAGTAAAGAAGAGGGCTCGTAGAAGAGGAAGAGGAGAACCAGATCTGTGGGAGAGTTGGTAAGAATGAGAGGATGCCCCTCCTCCTGCCCCTCCTGGGGTTTACATACATGAGTGGGGTAGAATGGGAAATACCCATTTTACCCCTTAGTACTTACAAAGGATGAGGGTACACTGGTATATTTACATGAGTATATTACTCTACACTATTGGGCCTATTACATATTAGGCCAGTTGCAAAGCCCAGTCACGGGGGGTTGGGCCACCCCCACAACAGTAGGCATGATCCTTAGTTGATCCAAATGGCACAGGAATTTACTTTCAAGCTACTACCCATAATCCCTCTTAATAGTACGACATGTAACCTAAAATCTGGTCTTTCAACCTTTTCTCTTAAGACCAATAAAAGATAAAAGATCCTAGGCCATTAACACCTTTGTCTTAGGCCATATTGATCTTCATGTTAATCCATAGCATGCATCTCTAGGTTGTCACATTCATCACCGGACTAAAGCTTTCAAACGCTTGACAAACACGTTAGTCTCATATGCATATATTGTCATTAATTACCAAAACAATTTTTAGAGGCCAAGATGTTTTCAATCTTCCCCTTTTTGATAATTGATGACAACCCAATCAATATGAGTGAAAGATAGTTTTTTTAATATACTACTTGTCGAAAATGAGTTGTATATTCTTGTTGCAACTTTAATAAACAAGTAATTCTTGCAGCGAGCTCAAAAGAGTTTTGAGAATTATTTGCTTTTGAAGTCATTTCAAAGAAAGTTCCCTCTATGCATGTGCATGTAGATTTCAGGATTGATAGATCATGTGGAGGTGACCCCGTATGTGTGATGAGTAATTGACATCTATTTTAGGAAAGTCGAGTTTGGTTTGTGTGGTTTGGACCATGTCATTGCACGGTGCAATCGGTTTCGGTCAGACTTGGTCAATCTTGGTCGAAGATCTTAGGATGCTTATTCTCGTAATTCGACAGGTTTTGGTTTTTCATGCTTAAGATTTCTTTTAATGCTATTGTTGATCACATTATGTCGAGCGGTGCTATGTGATATGTTTCTTGTCTGTGATGGCTGCAGGACGTCGAGGCGAAGTTGTGGCGAGGCACGGGATGACCGGACTAGGCGCAGGCGGTGCCGAGGCCAGAGCGGTCGAGGTGTGCCGAAGACGGCGAGGACTCGAGGTGGTTGCGAGGCCTGGACGGCAAGAAATGAGGAAACTTCCCGGAAGGTGCAGGAGGGGTGATTTGGTAAATTCGCAAAGCTGCACAAGTGGGAGCGGTTTCGGTTTGGAATTAGCGGGCAAAACGAGTTGGAAACCCGGTAACCAAAGCCTATATAAGGAGGGGTGTCTCCTGGTGCCAAAATTGAAAAAGAGAGTGGTTAGGGCTTTTGCCTTGTGTCTCCTTCTTTGTACTTTAGTTGTTAGAGTTGGTGAAAGAGAGCAGGATGTGGTTTTGCTTTCAGTTTTTGAGTTGGTGAGAAGGACAGAGGTTGTTCTGCCCCTTCTCTATGTGTGCTCGTGCTCCCCTCTCAAGCATGTGTTTAGGAGATGGCATGAATTCTTGATCTTTCAATCATGTATGGGGATGAAGTGGTTGTAAACCTTACTCTCTTGTAATCATCCCTTTCTATGCCTCAATATAAGCTTGAGATGTTTTGGTTTCATGTGCTTCTCATGTCTATTTCGTTTTGCTCTCAGTTCTTGTTTCTGTGACTTTGTGTTTTTGGGTTGAATCCTTGATCTAATGGCTGGCTCTTGATTTCTTGGTGAATGGAGAATGTTCAAGGCCTTTCATCATTCCATTTTCAAGAGCAAGTAAAGGATTCATTGACTTCTGTGATTTCTCTAGCCATCGTCAATTTCTCCTCTGTTCTTGATTTTTCTAGGGTTAGAGTCAGGGCTTCATGGAATCTTTTGTTTCTATCCAAAAGATTGCGTTTTGTTGTGAGATTCTGAGTACTGAGGATATTGCTTAGGTAATTGCAAAGATTCATAAGCAATAGATCAAAGATTGGCAAGCAATCTGAAATTTAGTCTCTTCCATGACTATTTTCAGATTTTTGGCTAAAATCTCAAATTCTTGATCTCCTGGTGATTTCCATTGAGCCTTGGTGTCCCTCTGCTATTTTGTTTCTAGTCTTGTCCCTTAGGCCTGAAAAGAATTGTAGCATATCACCAAATTTGGAGATTTCATCAAGTTTCATGTTTTTGAGCTTGTCAGGCTTTGCTGCGGGTTTCAATTCCCAGAGGACCGGTCTGACCGGAAGATGTATAGCAGTCTGACTGGTCGGCCAACAGCGGTCAGACCGGTGTTACCAGACCGGTCAGACCGGCGGCATGCATGCGGTCTGACTGCCCAAGGCATTGCGGTCAGACTGCCCATGCTGATTGATGTCTGATTCGTTTTTTAAGTTTTCGCCTTTTTGGTTGTTTTGCTTTCTCCTTTGCATGGTTGAGGTTCCCTTGAGTATTTGATGCTCTCTTCATAGCTCTGTTGCTACCGGAGAGAAAACTCATTCGTGAATACTTTTTGGGGATAATTTTTAGAAGCAACATTCACCCCCCCTCTGTTACCGATTTCGATCCAACAGTGATTGTTTTGGAAGCACATGTAGGGATTTTGAAAATTTTGGTGGAGTTTCTTTTGTTTATTGAACTTTAGAGAATTGATAATACCATGATCAAACTGAATAAGAAAAGATTGCAATTCATGGGAATTAACATAATCACATTACCAAGTTCAGCATATTACATACACATGTCCCGCATACATCCGTTTCACATTCCAAGGAAGTAGTCCCCGTCATCCATGCCACATGAAGTGAAATATGGAGATACATACACTGTGGCATAGAATTACCAGATGATATCTTCATTTCAGTCACATTTTAGAGTAACAATATCCTGAAGGACTGCTCTTTGAAACAGCTGATATGCTCCATCATATTTGTCCAAGGAACCTAGATGTGCCCAATCCACAAATTTATGTTCGGTGAATTGCCTTTGGTAGCCATACATCTGTGCATACATCGTCTGCTAAAAACTAGTGTGAAACCTCGGATCTGTAGATGTTCTTGGTAGCACAAACTGATTTGGTTGACGTAGGATGGTGTATTTATCACTGATGACTGTCCTTAGGTTAATTGTTTGCTCCTTAGGTTCTCCCATCTCTTCATCAGATTCCTCCTGTGAGGAGATCTCCTTATGTTCAATTTTTGTTTCTAACTCAAGAGCTGCAACCTTGCCTCTATCTACTCTATCCTTCTAGGCTACCTCTGGATTACCTTTAGTAAGTTGGGCAGGAGCCTGAACTGGAGGGCAATTGGGGAGTAGAGGAGTTTTAGGTAGAAGGACCCTCTTGGGATCCAGAAGTGCCATAATGCTTGCGTATGGCATTTTTTGTCCGAGCCATCTTCAAACAGGAGAGAAAAGATAACAAGGAATAGTTAGAGTTCATCTAAAAAGGTTTAGAGAAGAATCGAATGAATTGGCTAACTTGTCAATAAATCAGTAGTATTGATGTGCATAGAACAGTAGTACCGAGTTGTGGTAGTACCATCGTTCAATGGCCGATATGACCGCACCACGGTAGTACCGATTTCACTGAACAAGTTCTATGGCAAAGCAATGTTTGATTTTTCTAGTATTTCTCATGGATTGAATCTATGGACTAGATGCATAATCATTGCAAAACACCAGTTTTAACAGTTTGCCCAAGATAAACAAACTAAATCATCCATATTCTTCATAAACCTATTTTTGACCTAGGGTTTGAGAGCAAGGTTAAAAGGAGTGGAGAGGAGCTTTTACCTTGACTTTGGAAGGAGATGATCTCGTTGGAGTCAAGGAATCACCAAGGATTGGAAAGATCTCAAGAAAAGTCGAAGATCTCAAGTGGAGAAATTTTGGGGATTTTCAGGAGAGAGAGGGAGGGAGCAGACATTTGTGAAGCGATGAGATCACATGGAGAGATAAGGTGGAGGAGGCGGTTAATGCATCCACTAACACACACGGTATTACCGCACCCTCAATGTCGGTTGTACCATCTTGCGGTAGTTTGGCAGAAAACACAGCGGTAGTTTCGATTTTGGGATTCTTGAGAAATATGCAAATGATCCCTAATTTTTCACTCAAATAAGTATCATTGAGGATCACTATGCATTAAGCAAGCCAAATAACATCCAAGAACATAGTTTTTATAAACATAGAGATTTTGAGATGTAATTGAAAATAATTTAAAAATATTTTTCTCAAAAGCTCCAATAACACCAAATGAGAGCAAAAGATATGAGGCTTGAGTTCAAGCAACATTTGAATAATCTATAACATTTAACTCATTCCTCAACTTGCAAAAGAGACTTTTATCTAATGGTTTGGTAAAAATATTCACTAATTGACCTTCGATCCAAATGTGGTTAATGACTATGTCACCCTTGCTCATATGATCTCTTAAAAAGTGGAGGCGTATATCTATATGCTTGGTTCTTGAGTATTGCACCAGGTTATTGGCTATTTTTATGACACTATCATTATCACACACAAGATGCATTTTATCAAATTTAATTCCATAATCCATTAATGTTTGCCTCATCCATAGCAATTGAGTGCAACAACTACCCGTGGAAAGAGCTACGGAATTTTATTCCTTGGATGACCATAAAACTAAAGATCTCCCTAACAATTGACATCTTCTCGAGGTGTTTTTCTATCTACTTTGTAATCCGCATAATCAGAGTCGGAATATCCAATTAAGTCAAATTTAGTACTTTTAGAATACCATAAGCCAATACTGGAGGAATGCTTTAAATATCGTAGAATTCGTTTTACAGCCGTCAAATCACACTCTTTTGGTGATGCTTGAAAACGTGTACACATTCAAACACTAAATATGATATCGAGACTAGATACAGTAAGATAATGCAAACTATCAATCATGAACCTATAAAGCTCTAAATCTATCGGTTTATCTCCCTCATTACAATCCAGATTTATCGCTATGGGAGTCTTGATGGGTTTTGTGTCCTCCATGCCAAACTTCTTGTATAAGTCTTTTACGTACTTTGTTTGGCTTATAAATATCCTATTTTTGAGTTGCTTGATTTGGAATCCAAGAAATACCTTAGTTCTCCAATCATGGATATATCAAATTCTCTAGATATTATATCATAAATTCTTTGCAAAAGTCTGGGTTAGTAGATTCAAATACAATATCGTCAACATAAATTTGGCATACAAATAAGTCATCATCAATAATTTTAGTAAACAATGTTGTATCAACACTCTTAATTTTGAATCATTTAGAGAGTAGAAAGTTTCGTAGGCGTTCATATCATGCTCTAGGAGCTTGTTTAAGCCATATAACGCTTTGGAGAGTTTATACACATGATTTAAATTGTTAGGATCTTCAAAATATGGTGGTTGTTCAATATATACAAGTTCAATTATTTTTCCATTTAAGAAAGCACTTTTAACATCTATTTGAAATAATTTAATATCAAATCTTCTCAACGTAGGATTGGATACTCACGTGCAGCCTCTCGAATCGTAGCGATCCTCCGTTGCCAATGTAAGAATGAACATTCTTTAATTCGCAAGATCACAAGTGCCGAACTTCACGACCACCAAGCGAAAGCCCTATCACGTTCCCAATTCCCAATGGAAAGGTTGAACGATCTTAATTTGCAAGAACTCTCAATTTTCTATGAGATTGATTGGATAATCAAAAAGATCAAAATCATGCGCAATGCCTCAACTCCATTATCTAGTCTCTGTTGCATTTTCTAGTCGCCGTCTGCTCCATGTTTTTTCTAGTCATCCCTCTTCTCGTCTTGTATCAGGTATTTATACGGCAGTGGCAGTATACAATGCGCACAACTTTGGGCCTAAGGCCTTGGGCCAGCTGTTGGCTCAGCTCAACCCATATTTAACTTAGTAATTAATTCATAAATTACATGACTTAAAACTATGTAGCCGAGTGCACAACATGCAGTCCAAGTCTGATGGTTTTGACATCACATGTTGGATCCGTTCATGTGGCTTGGACTTTACTTTTGACTTGGATCTTTTCTTTCCAACGCATGCATGTTTACACAGCTTCCTTTTTTGTTGGTTCCAAAATCTTCACATCGTTCAAACCTGAGAATGCATAAAGAATTTGCATGAGATAGAATATTGTTCTCATGAATGTATGGAAATTCATTAAAAAACAAATTCACCTGATAATATTTAATGTGGCTCAATAATTCCTTCCAGTCAAATAATATCTTTAACTGAAAAGCGTAAGACATATGCATATCTGCATCCTCAACCACTAAGTCATATTTGGAAAGATTTTTGAGTTGGATCATGCCAACATAACCTAACTTCTATGTCATAACCAACTCAAAGAAGTTTTTGCAATTAAACAAGTTGTTAGATAAGACTCGCTAAAGTCAACCAAGTAAAGATGTTCAAATCTAAAGCTTTTGAAAACTAATTCATTCTTCTTTTCTTTTGAAATTGTAGCTCCAATACTAGTGTTATTGCATGATTAGAGTTAAATTTAGAATTGCATGACATATCTAACGAATCATTGCAAGAAGTAGAAGTGCTACTCTTAGGCATGTTATTAAAGACAACTTCTACAATAGGCCTATGAATGTCACGAGTACCTCCAATACTAGTGTGAGATTTGCTTGAATTTTTTGGAATTAGCAAGTTATGATCTTTCTTTAACTCCTTATAAGAGTCTTTTAGAGATATATATTCTCTCTTTAAAACCTTAAATTTCAACTTTTCCTTTCTAAGGTATTCATTCAAATCTTCAAGCATGTCCATTTACTCATTATACGAAGGCTCATCATCATCAAATGATTTTACCTTATCACATTTTGCGATAAAGGCATATAGGAGACGAGAAGAGTGATGAAGACTCCTTGATGCAGTGCCGACGAGCCCCTTTTTTGGAGGACTCGTTACCGTTTGAGTTGGAGTCGAAATGCTCCTCATCGGAGTTCCACTCTTCAATATGGCCTTCATTCTTGCCATCCTTTTGAAGCTTCTTAAAAAGCTTCTTATTGCCGTTGAAGTCCTTTTTCTTAGATGACTTGCTTTTGTCATCTTTCTTTGTAGGGCAATGAGGGGCAATATGCCCCTTCTCATCGCACTCATAGCAACGGATATTACTATAGTGCTTGTCATTGCTATAAGATTGTTCCTTCTTGTTTTTGTCATGGCTAGCGCTTCGGTTTCAGCGCTTTGTTATGAATTTCTTTATTTTTCTCACAAGGAGAGTCATGCCATCCGACTCATTGCTTAATACGGCTTTAGCCTTGAAAGCAGCAACATTCTTGTTTTTGAAGGAGGATTACTGTAAGCTGGAAATGATTAAATAAAAAACCCAAAACCCAAACCAGAAAAGATCTATGTAAGATCTTTCAGAAAAACTATTTACTAGAGAAAGAGAGAGGGGATGGAAGTGTTCACCTGGTCCTTTTTCATGGAGGAGTGGGAGAAGTGAAGAAGTGTTGCTCCATATGTATTATCGAAGGAGGAAATCATGGTGTGCGCTCGACTAATTCGTTTCTTCCAACTATTGGGGGTCAGAAGTTGGGCAGTTGGCAATCCAACTGTCTACCCTTCGATGAGTTCGGCTCCTGGAGCTCCACCAACTGTCTTATGGAGGTCTGCCAACTGTGTCATGCCTAATGGAGGTCCACTGTCCAATGAGTTCAACTCCCAAAGCTCCGCCTACGACGCCACTCCCAACGATGGAGGGGTGGGAGAGGGAGGATTGGCGGGAGGTAGAGATGTAGAGGGTGGTGAGCGACGGGGTTGAGGGGGCATAGAGGCAGGAGGCACGATCGAAGAAGAGGCTGTCCCAGCTAGAGCTGCGCGTCTCTGTGCCCTTCCATGACCCCCATGTCCGACCAAAATCCCTGGAGCTCCGCTGATCCCCTTCCTTGTGCAGGATTCGAGTGCCAAGTGGCACGCAGGCAGGGTGGGAGGCACGACCGAAGAGGAGTCTGTTGTAGCTAGAGCCGTGCACGTCTTCGTGCCCTTCCGCGGTGCCCTTCCACGACTCCCATGTCCAATCGAAATCGTCGAAGCTCCGCTCATCCCCTTCCCCGCACAGGATCTAAGTGCCAAGCGTGCACGTAGACAGGCTCGCCCTCGCCCAGTAACTGTGCACGAGTCACCAGGGTGGGAAAGGGGATTTGCCTAGAGTCATGGGAGCCATGCGCGAACCGTCGATGGTGGGGATGTGATTTGTTTTTTCTCTGCAATGACTTGGGTGGGGAGGAGGCATTGTGTTTTTTTGGTTCATTAGGTTTCAGGGAGAACACGTCAAGGGCTGAGCCGTACGCGTGTTTGAACTGGACGACTAATAAACTTGCACTTCATAGAAGTAGAGATTTATGACATTTGGTTTGTACCAAACACCGCCTATTTATTTCTTTAAAAAAAATAATAACCGTTGCATTCCCATTGGCCATAATCGGAGCAGCAAGGGGAGACAGCTGTGCTTCCAGTTCGTTTCCTCCTCGGGCCCCGTTCCCTGACACCCCCTCCTCTCGCCTCCACGTCGCTCCTGTCGCGTGAGGCAAGGTAGGGGTTCGCTGAAGCTAAACCCTCCCCTCTCGCCTCCGACTTCGCCTCCCGCCGCCGCGCCGACTCTGGAGGCCCCGACGCTGCCATGAAGCCCTCGCCGCACTTCCCGGAGATCGGGAAGAAGCCCAAAGGTATGCCTCCCTCTTCCCCCGCAAATCCCGCTGCCGCCGCCTCCCTCCCGGCGCCCGCGGGTTATTCCCCGTCGATTTTGCCCGGAATTTCTGTGGCTAAATGTCGCCTCGTCTGGTGCGCAGATTTGATCGCCAAGGACCACGGGTTCAGCATCGCGGCCTACATCTCGTCCGGAGCGGTTCGTGCCTCGCCTCATTGTGTTCAGATTCCTTGAGATTTCATTGTTATTTTTGTTGTTGGTGTTGTTGTTGTGCGCTTAGGCTGGAGCTAGGGATTTGGGCGGTGTCGGGGTTGGGTGGGGGTGCCAATTTGGTTGATTTGCTATGCGAGTTTGGGCTAGTCAGCCGAGCGTGTGGATTAGCCCTAGCTGGTTGTTTCTCGTCAGGGCATCGGCGTACCGCATCAGTGCTGGGCTAGTGTGGGATGGATGGATGGGCATGGGTCTTATCTTCTTACTGGAAGCTAGTTGGATCAATTGGTATTGTTTCTTGTGTTGATGCTGTTTGCTGGTATTGGTACTACCGTACTAGGAGTGGGGGTTCTTGTGCTTGTGTTAGTACTTAGTTCTAGTGTATGAAATTAGCACGTTTGAGATCTGGAGTATTGTGGTCCTGTGGCATCCTGATGTATGTTTTGTTGAGGTGGTGTCGTGCGTCCAAGGGGCTGTTGGGCTGTCAGAGGTAGCATGAAGGCCAGGAGCAGATGCTGGTCTTATGGGGGCAATAATATAAAGTGAATATTCCCCATTATGCTTGGTGTGTTGATGGTAATGCAACGTAGATGGCATTCATAATTTCGTACTGTTGGGGTTTATTTGGAGGTTTTGCTTCCTGGGATGTTAACCTCCAGGCTATTTGGTAGTTGACATAGTTCATTTGTTATGTTCACTGGTACTTCCTTAATATCGAACAATATATACCTTTCTAGCTTGTTATATTTTGTAGTTATCTATAATTGTATTTGCTGGTTGGCACTAGGATGTTATTGCTGCCGCCTTGTGGAAACATGTTGAGGAGGAAGCCCGAGATCTCAGCGGTGAAGCTTTTCTAAGGTTTATGGAACAGCTCTATGAGCAGATATCTAGTTTATTGAAAAGCAATGATGTTTCTGAAAATTTACTGGCTCTTCGTGCTATCGATGCTTTGATTGATATGCCCTTTGGGGAAGGTGCTTCGAAGGTTTCTAAATTTGCCAGTTTCTTGAGAAATGTGTTTGAAGTAAAACGTGACCCTGAAATTCTAGTTCCAGCAAGCACAGTGCTTGGTCATTTAGCAAAAGCTGGGGGAGCAATGACTGCAGATGAAGTGGAGGGACAGGTATGCTATACTTGGTTCCAATTTGCTTGAACATATTTTTTCAGTTTGCTGACAAACACTTCTTTTAGATTAAAACGGCTTTAGAGTGGCTTGGTGGGGATCGAGTGGAGTATCGTCGCTTTGCTTCTGTCCTTATTCTCAAAGTAAGTTGAACTGATCAGCTTTTATATTCGTTACATTCTTTAATCATGATCACGATGGTAGACAACCTCCTGCTTGCAATTTCCTTTTACACATATTTTCATTTTATTTGCCTGTTACTTCGCATGTTGATGTTTGTACACCCTGGATTCTAGAATGATTGTTAATGCAAAACTTAATAATGAATCGCGATGTTTAATGTTTAGTGAACATGAGTTACAATAAATTATAGGGCCTTTTGTTCATCCTTTTCTGGAGCAAATAGCAATGAGGCAATTGGCTTATCAACCCTCCTCCATGTTAGGCAAATTCGTTGTGTTATGCTATAATTTCATAGAAAATTCAGTAGTAACAGAATTTGCAATCCTGTAACCTTAAAGCTCATATCGTTCTCAACTAAGTAGATAGGCAATTAGACTTAGGGGGCTCTGTGTCTGTTCCATTTGGCAAATCAGCCACTGAAATAACCCATCTAGTTTTAGGTTTAGTGTATCATGAATCTTTTTGGATCGATATCTGGCGTGAATGAGTTGGTTCATTGATATTTGGAGGCGGAAAGGATGGACCTCTTATTAGGCCATGCATACCATTTCTTGGACCAAAGGTGCCCAGAAAAGAACCCTATGTACCATTAGCATCCTGGGCTGTTACATTTTACAAATCAGTTTATTATGATGGTATTAGCTCTTTAGTTTAATTTATGCTAATATTGTCCCCAGGTGGACTATACTACAATTTGTATAAAATCTGTGCCTTTTCTTATTGTAGGAGATGGCTGAAAATGCATCCACAGTTTTCAATGTTCATGTTCCTGAATTTGTTGATGCTATATGGGTAGCACTGAGAGACCCCAAACAGGCTGTTCGCGAAAGAGCAGTGGAAGCCTTGCGTGCTTGTCTTCATGTTATTGAAAAACGGGAAACACGCTGGCGTGTACAATGGCAAGCATAGTTTTGTCTTCAACATTATTTTATGGAGCCAGCATTTGAAGTAACTCAGTTTAAATAGTCTGATGGTTAAGAGGATTGCTATGGTTTGAATGGTTCATCTGTTGATGTACTCATGTTAATACTGCATTCACACATTTAACTTTGGGTGATTATTGTCCACTTTGGTCAGTTTAGCTGTTTAGGGATAATTTTCAGCCAAAGTAGCAAAATTTAGTTTAACTAATTTCACATCCGAATAAACGAAACAAGAGCGTACATACAACTGAACCAAAATCAGCAAATTAGAATTTGGTTATTCGGGCAGTTTGTTTGGGAAGACTATCTCAAGAGCTCTAAATGTGTATGCCTTGCAATTGATAATCAATCAACAACTGAACTGAACTAAACGATTGAGCGCCAGTAAAAATGATCCCTGCTAATATTTTATTGAACCTTAGAATGTTGTGGCTAGACACATCGGTTGTTGAGTTTGTGCTTAGCCATCATTTCTATCTTGACATGACCAGTCACCGAGATTTCTGGAAGAAAATAGATGGAAAGCAAAATACATGAAATAGATAAACTTGGGAAGTAAAAAAAGATGCCCCAACATTTGGCTCTTACCAGTAGCATGTTCCACTAATTCTAAGTGTTGACCTTGTGTGCTCCCCTCATGCCTATGCATTTCGCCTGGACAATGAATGCTGATGGAGAAGCACACTTTTTTTTACCATTGAGTCAGCTCGTGCCACTAAATCCACTATCTCCACATCCGCGAGATGTTCTGGTTTCACCATTGAGCACTACAATAATAATTTAGCATGCTCTCCATTAGAGACTTAATGGGAGGTTGACGGTTTTAAACAGGAGGTTGACGAAAGTCGTTAGGAACCCAATGGCAAAATTGAAAGTATGGGAATCTTGTTAAAGTTTCGAGTAAAGTTTGGGGACCAATAGTGAAATTTACTCATTTGATGATTCTCGGTAAGCTTTACTGCCCTGTGTATGGCTGGTCAGGCGTAATTTTGTAACCGTAGCATTGATAGATACTTGTCATGGTTAGAAAATGCTGATACAGGCTCTGCAACTTTTCTACACATTAGTAATCAGTTTCATCGTCTACAATGTGTTTTTTCAGTGATTTTTGTCAATATAGCTTCCAGTTTCCGGTGGAATGGCTGACATAATTTGTTAATAGAAATATGTTAGTATTGTGCTATCGGCTGATGTCCCACCATGAATGCTACAATGTTTATTGCTGTGGTGTGCTGAGGCACCATGCTGGTGCACCCAACCTACTCTAAAGTCTAAACTCTAAAGAGGACTATATACTCCTTTTTTTGGGATCTAAAGGTTATGAGTAATTATCTGCTCTCAACAACCTATTTATGCTAGATTGTTAGGAATATTGTCCAAAGCACCTTCTACTTCTGCAGTTCCATATTGTCTATCTTATTTTTTCATTTCATGATTTTATTAGGTATTACCGCATGTGTGAAGCAGCGCAGGTTGGACTTGGCAAAAATGCTTCTGTTCATAGCATTCATGGCTCATTATTGGCTGTTGGGGAATTGTTGAGGTAACTTATAGTTACTGTTTAATTGGCAGGGATTTGTTTTTTCCTAAACATTGTAATATTCATAGTTTTTCTTGCAAGGATTTTTTGGGCTGTTTACTTGTGTACCATATTTATTTATATTTCTTCAATTATAGAACATGTCAATTTTTTTCATTGATGAACATCGATATAGCAAAACAGCATGAAACAATTTACTTGTGATAACAATGCACAACTTCTCATCCTCTAATTCTGTTGTTGCATGATAAATATTACAGGAATACTGGGGAGTTTATGATGTCTAGGTACAGAGAAGTGGCTGATATAGTCCTCAACTACTTAAAACACCGGGATCAGCTTGTTCGTCGTAGTATAACATCGCTTCTTCCTCGAATTGCCCACTTCCTTCGTGACAGATTCGTGACCAACTACCTAAAGGTTTTCTCACTACCACAATTCTTAAACTCATATATTCTCTTCTTCTTTGCACCACTTTTCCTAATTGTGAAGTTATAATAGAAAGATAAGAATTTTAAAACCGTGCCATATCTTGACTGGTGTCATTCTTATTCCCAGATTTGCATGGATCATATCCTGTTTGTTCTACGTACACCGGATGAGCGTGCTAGTGGGTTTGTTGCTCTTGGAGAGATGGCTGGTGCTCTGGGTGCTGAACTTGTGCTCTATTTGCCCCTAATTACCCCACATTTGCATGATGCAGTAAGCTTCACAACTCCTATCGTACTGTGGTGTTTACTTGAACTTTGTCCTGCTTATTAGTGCTTTTATTCGCAGATTGCTCCTCGCAGAGGACGGCCATCTCTTGAGGCAATTTCTTGTGTAGGAAGCTTTGCAAAAGCTATGGGTTCTGCAATGGAAACACATATTCGTGGTGGACTGCTAGATGCCATGTTTTCTGCTGGTCTTTCTGATAAACTTGTAGAGGCACTTGAGTCTATAAGTACTAGGTATTGTTTCCTGGATTGAATTCCACTCACTTTATTCTGTCTTTAGGGCCATAAAGTTACCTTTCCATTTTCTACAGCATCCCGTCTCTACTGCCAACAATACAGGAGCGTTTGTTGGATTGTATATCTCAAGTACTTCCAAAGTCATCTATGAGGCCAGGTGCCGCTGTTGGTCGAGCAAGCAGATCAAGCAGTTTGCAGCAATCTTTGGATTCTAGTGGTCCAGTCGTGCAACTTGCACTGCGGACTCTAGCAAACTTCAACTTTAAGGTTTGATATGCTCTGCAAAGCTGTGTGATTGCTAGTTTCTTTTAACCTTCAAAAATATGCATTGGTTTCAGGGTCATGAGCTCCTGGAATCTGCCAGAGAGAGTGTCATCCTTTATCTGGAAGATGAGGATAGCAGTACCCGAAAAGCTGCTGCAAGATGCTGTTCCAGATTAGTTGCACACTCCCTTTCTGCTTCATCTGGTTCGCAGTTTAGTTCAATTAGGTCAAATCGTATGGGAGGAGCTAAGCGCCGTCGCCTTATAGAGGAGGTTTGTCTCAAACTTCATCGTGCATTCATTAATTCCGTGACATGTATTCAAGCAAACATATCTTGTCTCATACTTACTACTAGACACGCTTTAACTTCATGTGTAATGTTATGATGAATAGTTCCAAATGCTGTATTATTAACTGCAGATATAAGCTCAGAATCTCAGTTCCTATGCAAGCATGTGGTGAAGCATACTTTTCTTGATTGGACTTTATTTATTTAGTGTAAATTTATTGAAGATTTAAACTCTTTTAGTGTTGCCACGTTAATATATCTAAACTTCAGTACTGCCCACACTTTTTTGACTACTTCCTGTAACATTATACATTGGTGATTTCTTCTTGCAAGCCTTGTATCTGAGGTGAAGTAAATAGTGTGTTGAGCCCATCATGCAAAATTCTTTCAAAGGACATTACAGAATAAATATGTTATTATAAACTGTTAGCTGAAAAAAACTGGAGCAACATATTTTTTTTGTTACAGTTGAGCAGAAATTGATCACAATTCATTTAACGTAGTCTAGTTTGAAAAAATATACGTTGAGCTGGTAGTATCGTTCGGAAGAGCCATATAAAAGATCTATCCCTTTGGCGACCATATATTGATGTTGCTTTGAAGTGATAATTTATTATTCTGTTCTACAACATGCCAACACCTGTCCCTTAAAAAAATGTCAACATGTCCCTTAAAAAATGTCAACATCTGTAGTATGGGTACTGTGTCAGTTCATCATATGCCTTTCTTAACACTATCCCATAGGCCCATGGTCCCACTGCACATATGGTGCCATGCTATCAAATGAACTTAAATTTGTCTGATATTAGTGGCCTTCAGAACATCTTAACCAATCCCATATGCTCTGTTTCGCAATATAAGTCCAAGCCCACTATGTGCATGGTGCAAGAAGATACAAAATCTAAGAAATAGTTAATAAGATTCAACCATACATGAGTCGGCGAGCACGGCGAGTAAGGGGCGCCTGGACGCCTAGGCGACGCCACGGCGACGCCGCGGTGACGCCATGGCGAGCGCCATTTCCTGAAGCTCGTGCGTATATGGGTCAGGACTCAGGAATCAGGAGGTGACCGACTATATATCTCTCCCTCCCTGCGTATATGGGTCCCGTCTCTCATCTCACTCCTCGCTCCCCCCGACTCTCCCGTCTCTCCCGAGTCCCGACTCTCTCTCTCGGACTCTCCGTCTCCCCCGTCTCCGACTCTCGGACTCCGTCTCACTTCCTCTCTCTCGGACTCTCTGTCTCCCCCGTCCGTCGACTTCTCTCCCCGCCGCTGCCTCCCCCGTCCGCCGCATCCTCTCCCCGCCGCCGCATCCCTCGTCTGCCGCATCCTCTCCCCATCGCTGCCTCCCCTGACCCTCGCCTCCTCCCCCCACCGCCTCCAGCTCCCCGCGCCCGATCTGCTAACCCTAGCCGCCGTCGCTGGTGGGAGGGAGGGAGGCGGCGTGGCCGGAGAAGACAGGGGCGGACGACGTACCTGGGCAAGGCGAGGCGATCCTCCCGGCGCCTGGACGCCAAGGCATCGCCTAGGCGACGACAAGGCGACGCCGTGACAACCATGCCATACATACCTTTATTGAATATTTAAATGGCATACTACAACCATTGAATCTTTTCCACATCATTAAAGCAGGTGTATATAGTGTAAATATGGCAATAACTATAACTACACTCTTAATTTTTTTTAGAACAGTAGGGGAGAACCCTACTGAAATATATAGTAATATATATAAAATAATTTACATAGTAATAATATACAAAGTTCCACAGGAACTAAGGCACAGCCAAAAGCCTATTCAGCCTAACCAAACTGAAAAAACCCAACTAATCAACAGCAAAGTCATCAAGCAGATAGAGAATAGCAACCAAATCTTTTTCCTTTCTTAATCAACTAATCCAGCTAGTGAAAGCTTCAGCCATATGTTGGGGAACTCTAGCCTTCAACCGATTACCTTGATGGACTTAACATTGTGAAACGAAGGGAGTACATTCTTACCAAAACACTAATTGTACCATCATTGCAACTTTCAAACTACAGATCTAACAATTGCACTAACTAGCTACTCCTTACACTAAATAGCTTTAGGGTTTAGACCATATATTAGAGGCATGGGCTGTCCAACTAATATCAATTGCACATGCTTTACTTTAAAGTGCAGAACTTACATGGAATGTGAGAAACTGAGAATCAACGTCTCATGACTTGACTTTATCATTGTTTATTTTTGTTATGGGGGCTAAAGCTGTTAACTATTTCAATCAAATGGAGCTAACAGGTTTTTAGATGACTCCTACTTAATTGAATGTCATTAGGTAATTTATTATCCATTGCACTGAATGGCTTGATTATTGCATGCATGACTGTATGGAATTTAACATTTTACTTGAGCATGATTGCATGAATGATGATGCTTTTTTATACTACCTGAGTTAAATTTCTCACGTGGAACAGTAGAATTTGAAATTATATAATTGCATGGAAGCAAATTATATATGAGAAGAGGGGGAAACAGTAGTGGGATAGAGGGAGGCAGTTCACATTATAGCTCTTCATATAGTTCTGTTAATATGAAGGAAGCTTGTTATATTGCAATAACCCATAGGGCATATATATATTACAAGAGAGACATAAGGAGCTAAACCCTAGAGACAATAGGAAATGATCTAAATACCCTTAACACCCCCCTCAAATGTAAGCCGTATGCAATAGCATTACATTTGAAAATGATTAACACTAAAATAGGAAAAATTCAAAGTTCGAGTCTTGAAGATGTCAAAGCGTGCAAAACGAAAAAGACTCAAGAACAAATACTACCAGTAGCAAAAGTACTATCCTTTCAAATTCCCCTCCTCTCCCCTCTCTTTTCACCCCCTCACTCATCTGCTAGTCTGCCTCCCTCTTTCTCTCCTGCCGATGCATGGAGGCGTGGGAGTCGGCGGCGGTGCGGGCGTGTCCGAGTTGGCGACGACCAGGAGTGTCGAGGCGATGGCGGAGTCGGCCGGGGTGGCGGGGGCTGAGGTAGGCGACGGAGGGCCTGGAGCCGGCTGAGGCGGCGGCGAGGAGGCCGGTTGAGGCGGCGGTGGCCGTATCCGGCGTGGGCGACGACGGTCTGACGGAGGAGCCGCCGGATCTGGCGGCGGTGCAGACAGGAGGGAGCCAGATTTAGCTGGATTTGGTTGAAGAGAGCGTAGAGGAGGCCGAATCCGGGGAAGAAGACGACGGGCGACAGCGGCCACTGGTGAGGCTGGCGGCGACCAGAGAGCCAGTGTCGCGCGCGTTGAAGCCGGAACCATACGGTGCCAAGCCGGGGATGGCTGGATTTGGGCGGGGCGGCGCGGATCCGGAGCGGAGACGGCGTTCAGTGGCGACCATAGAGGTCGGCAGGCCCAGATCCGGCATCGACAGATAGCCACCCGACCAGATCTGGTCGAGCTGGACGCCGCGCGGTGGCGGCCACGGTGAGGAGCACGCGGATGACTAGGAGGCAGCCAGGCGTTGGAGCGCGCGAGCGCGTGGCGGCCACTGGGACAGCGCCAGGAAGGCCAGATCCGGGTGTGGAGAGCCGGAGGCGGCCGGATCTGGGCGGAGCGATGAGGATCCGGCGCGGGCGCGACGGGCATGGACGCGACGGCGCGAAAAGAGGCGGGCCTCGCCATATCCGCGTGTGGGCGAGCGCGATGGCGTGGCGGCGGCCGCTCCCAGGAGTGGATCACACATTAGCTACATACGAAAAAGACCTGCAAAAAGGAGCTAGTCATTCGCTCACCAATAGGTCCCGTTTGTCAGTCACTCATGCTTCAACTGATCAATTCATTAATCTTTGATAGTTGACACAGGATTCTTCACAGACTAGGACTTGGTTCTCGGTAGTTGTGTGCTTTATGCTCTCTTGGTGTAGTGGTAGAGTTGTAGGTGTGTACGACTCCACCCACTAGGGTTCAAATCCTGGTGCCCACCTATACGCACATGCGAGTGCACTTTATTAGGAACTTTGTGAGGTCGCGGATTTATCCCTGGTCTCCATCTTTCTAGGTGTGCATGTGGTAAGGGGGTGTACTCGCCTGTTTGTGTGTGTGGTGGTGTGTACGTGTGCTCAAGGTTCAAAATCCCGGCGGTTGCCGGCTGGTAACCGCCGGTTACTGTTTTTACCGGTGGAGTCCGGTAACCGAAAAAACCGGCCGGTATCAATTTTTGATTTTTGAATTTTGGCCAGTTTTATCCGGTTACCGTCCGGTTTTTCTGGTTACAGGCCGGTTTTTCTGGTAACCGGTTTCAAAGCATCCCAAAATTCAAATTTTGATTTTCAAATTGTGACCGGCTTTTTACCGGTTTTTCCGGTAGTCGGCCGGTAACCGCCCGGTTACCATTACCGGCAACCGGCCGGGATTTCTTCCAGTTCCGGTTTTTGGAACCTTGTGTGTGCGTCTTGTAATCGCAAAAAAAAAAAACTGTAATGATAATCCCTGCAATACATTTTGATTGGCATAATGTTGATTGTCTGTTGGCATTCTATGTTCCTCTGCAGATAGTGGAAAAACTTCTTATTGCTGCAGTTGCTGATGCTGATATTGGTGTTAGAAGTTCAGTATTCAAGGCTCTGTATGAGAATCCGACTTTTGATGATTTTTTGGCCCAAGCTGACATCTTGACTTCAATTTTTGTTGCCTTAAATGATGAGGTACACTGTATTATATGTTTATCATGTAGAGTGGGCCGTTAGATTTATTACCATCTGCTTCCATGCCACATTTGGTTCACCTTTTATGCTTATTGTTTGCTTCCTTTATGAAAGTACAGGCCCTTTGTGAAAGCACGGTTTTTTTATTAGAGAATGTGAGGGTTCTCTTCCTGTACTTCCACCCTGCTAGAATGTTGACCTAGCCGATCATGTGATTTCTGTGTTTAGAGATGTTTCATAATTTTTTTTCTCTTTTGATCTATAGTTGTAGTCTTGTAGATAGTGACTTATATTTTTAAAGTCCCAGCATCAGGAAGTAGACAACTATGATTTTTTCCTAAGCAGAATTCATAGAAGAGTGTAGGAAAAAATGGATGTCCTACATTACTTGTTTAATAAGGTGGCTGGTGGCATTACGTTTAATTGCATCTTTTATCGTGGTCATTTAGTGTCTTATTCTTAATGAGCTGCAATGAACTAGGCATAGACAAGAGTAAGAACGAAATTTCATTTTAGTTACCGTGCCTACTTTGTAAGTGTGTGATGTTCATTTTGTCAAAAGGCTGCAGCCTTGACAAAAATGGGGCCTTTTTTCTTTGATGTGCGTTTGCACACTTGTATGCCTATTTTTTATATCTATTACCAGTGGGTTCCTATTGTGCAAAAAAGGTTAACACATTAATGACTGTCAAAGTAAGAGGGTCTGTCTACAACGTATGTTTTCCTAGAATTTGTAGTGTACTTGTGCAAATATTTCTAGAAACTGAATCATTGATGAGTAATCATGTGATATACTTCATTTGTATCTTTCAACTATTTTGTTGCCTTATTTCTTAAGTCTTAATAATCCATGTCTTTGTAAACAAAAAGAAATAATCCATGATTGGAAATATCTATATTAGAACAAGAACATCATGTTGCTTTTTGCACTGGTCCACACTATTGTAATGCCAATTTCCATTCCCTTTATATATGCTAATAGCTAGTAGATTTCTAAACACGATGGCCCTTGTCATCGTTGATAATTTTCCTTTTTATTATTTGACCTAGGAGTATGATGTCAGAGAATTGGCAATATCGGTTGCAGGCAGATTATCTGAAAAAAATCCTGCATATGTACTGCCTGCCCTTCGTCGCTATCTTATACAGTTGCTCACGTATCTTGACCAAAGGTTTAATAAAAATTTTGCTTCTGATAATCAATGCTGGTTCCAAAGTCGTATCATGTTGCTTCAGTATTATGCTTCTGAAAATCTTCATTTTGTTTGCAGTATGGATAGCAAGTGTAGAGAGGAAAGTGCTAGATTGTTGGGCTGCTTAATTAGGAGTTGTGCACAGCTAATACTTCCTTATATTGCTCCAATTCACAAGGTTCGTAAGATATGAGATCAGTGTTATTGTTTCTTGTGCACTTCCCAGTTCCGATATTGTTTTCTTTCAGGCGCTAGTGGCTAGACTGTGTGAAGGAACAGGACCAAATGCTAATAATGCTCTTGCTGCGGGAGTGCTTGCCACTGTTGGAGAACTGGCCAAAGTGGTATGTTTTCCTCAATCTTGTGACGGTGGTATTAGTAGTGGTTTTGTGTACTTGGCAACTGATTGGGCTCGATTTGATGAATCAGCAAGTCGGCCACCTCACACAGTGAGTCAACAAGTAATTAAAAGATAATAAAACAAAAATAAGTTTCTTCCTCTCTCTTTCACTTCTATCCTCTCTGGTGGGTCCCACTTTAATTTGCTGACTTAACGCTGACTGTGATGCCACCAAGTGGCCAGCGTGGCAAAACCACTTGGAAAACCACTGTCCAGCGGGTGATTTGTACTGGTTTTCAAAGTTGGGGGGGGGGGGGGGGGGGGGGTAAATTGGACCTTTTCCTTTTCTTTATGGTTGATTTGCTTGAAATTGGTACAACTTGACTTCTGATAATTTGTGCTCTGCGTGATAGGGTGGCTTTGCAATGAGGCAATATCTTCCTGAGCTAATGCCTCTAGTTGTGGATGCTCTTTTGGATGGAACTGCTGTTAGTAAAAGGGAAGTGGCAGTAGCAACCCTTGGACAAGTTATTCAAAGCACAGGGTATATACTTTTTTTGTTCTCTCATTTGCATGCATATTGAGTTGAATGTATTTCACTAAGTTTTGAACATGACTTCAATTCTGTATCACATGATTTTTGCCATTAAATTTTATCTGCCCATCCCTCGAAGTTTGTTATCCCTTTGAGCTTCTTATAAATGGTAGCATATTTATTTTAGCATCATCAAATACTTGAGGCTTCAAATGGTAATTTAAGGCCTCATACTACGACAGAAAGGGTCATTACAGATAATTTCTGAATCATCTGAATTTATGTGTCTATGATAATATATGGATAATTACAACACAGACGGTGTTTAGAAAAAACCATCTATGATGACTGAGGTATCACAGACGGTTCTTATATAAATTGTCTGTGATAACCTAATATCACAGACGGCTAATATCAAAAAATGTCTGTGATATGTGATATGTTATGTATCATAGACGGTTCTCGGACATAGCCGTTTGTGATATTTTACATATCACAGCGGCTAATACTAAAAACCGTCAGTGATACCTTATATATCACAGACGGTTCTTTCGAAAAACCGTCTGTGTTATTATCACAATTATTATCACGGACGGTTTGACAGCTATTTATTGTCACAAACCGTCTATGATAACTAATTGAACATCTATACTATTTCTTGTTTTTCGGCTAATCTCAGGAAATATTAGCCATGCCCTCTGAAAATAAGCAAAAATATCACATATATAGCACACGATAATTAGTACATAGATTTCACAAATGAATTAAACAACTAAATGATGTATATTTGAACAAATTGTTTGATTAAACACAATTAAATGATTACAATTGTATCAAATATTTCAACAGCTAATCATCATCACCGGGTTAGAACTCTCTAGTCTTATTTATGACCCCAGCTATTAAGAATTCGTGGAGCATTCCTCAAACTTCGGCGAGTTTCTCAAGATCGTATGTACTTGAGTCGAATTCCACGCCTTGTCGCTTGCAGTGTTAAAGTCATTAGCATATACATACATATATATAAATTAATAATCACGAAATAAATATTGGCCGGTTGATAAACCTCTGGATCTTTCGTCGTAGTTTGCATAATTTCTTTCATATGTCTGCAAATGTAGAATCCACATGCGTTGCTCTGTAGCTGCTGGTGGCATTGCAAAATAGAATTACATAATAGGTATTGTCAGTCTAGAGGCATTATTATGAAGTGTGACATAGAATTGTCGTGTTGTAGCGGATACCGAAAATCGCGTCCTGTGTCGCAGTGTGGCGTTGGATTCCTTGTGTCTTCCTCTCTGGGCAACATAAGCGTTGAATGACCTACGTGATTCCAAATGTTAGCCTCGGTGATTGCAAACGAAGGCAAGACCACAATAGAGTTATATATGAAGAAAATGAGTTTACCTGTCTATTGTTTGTTGCACACGGGTGAAGTCATGGTTGCTCATAAGTAGGGAATCAAGATATATTATCTTACTCTATTTTGGTACAATCACAATCAGAATCCAGTGAGACCTAGTTATGTTTGTCGCCATAGTTATTAATCCTAAATTTATGTTACGTATAAAGTACAAATTAAATTTGTATGGTAACTAGTAAAGCAATTACCCCTGGTTGAAGGGTACTATGATGTATTCTTTGTTACCGTGAGCAAGCAATCCCTTCGTTATGTAATCTTAGACAAAGGATCTGTTAATCGTTGATGGATTGCTCAGAGATCAAGTATGGGTCGACGAAACCCATCGGTTGTCACCGTCGTCGGACTTGTTGGATCATGGCTCTATACATAAGTAATGAGTTATAACATTTATCGGTATTACGTGAATGTAGAACTTGATTGTACAGTACACTTACAGTGTCTAGCATCGTAGAAGTGAGGTGTCGAGTTCGTCGAGTTTGAATAGTAAATATAAGTATTCGAAGATCACGATGAAGTAGCTCGAGTTGTGGAGAAAATGCGCATCCGTGTATTTCACGGTGAATCCACTGTGCCGATTTGGTTGTTGAATCTTTCCATGTACCAGCTATGCAAAGTCTCGCAAACCAGTCCAAGGCTGGGTAATTGTGACTCAGGGAACAACGACACTGAGTATGAATTTCCATTCCGCGGGAGGTGCATTAATCTTCTTTGATTAGGACTTAGAGCCTTGCGATACATTTTTGACGTTGTCTTCATGGGAGCCGATGCGCAGGCCTTCTGAGGAGCATGAGGTGGAGTCATAGAGGTTTCTGTTTGAGCTTGAGGTGGAGAGGGTTCTGTTTGAGCTTGAGGTGGAGTCATAGAGACATGGTCGTGTGGAGACCGTGGCACGGAAGGGTCCAAGGTGATGTCCCTTTTGGGCCATTGGATGAATGTGTGGACGGCATCCTCAAGTGTCATGATTTCTCTGCATAGGGGCCTCTCCAGCGGGATGGCCTTGAAAATGTCATTAAGGCTGTCCACCTGGACCTTATGAAACCGATCCTTAGCTGGGCACCGTGCACCAATGTTTCTGGCAGGTATGGATACGCCAACCCTCGTCTAGCATTAACGGGAATGCAAACAACCCTAATTTTGAGGATGCACGACGTGACCTACATAACGATACATGATGAGCTAAGGCGTCCATCAGATCTATGTAGCATTCTATAGATGTACATTACCTGGATATCGTCGATGGGTAAGTAGGCGCCGATATGTTCAGAAAGCGGCGTGGACTTATCGTCGATAGGTAACTGGGTACCGCAATAACGGGGGGACTTGTGACTGGTTACGGACTTCTCTCAATTCTTCCCTCAATGCATCTATCTCTTACAGTGCGGTAGTTATGTCCTCAATTTTTGCATCAAAGTCCCGTTTCATACATTACTCGCTGTTGGCCTTAGATCTCTTCCTAGTCCTATACGCCTCGGAGTCGTTTGGGAATCTGTGTCTCCAAGATACGTAAACCCCTAGGCCTTGCGTGTGGGCCGTGGACAATATACCCCTCTCTGATTGCTTGGAAGGAGCCTTCAGAAGATTCGGTACTTAATGTTTGTTGCAAGAGGCAATCATATTATTTGACCCTATGAAGTTATGTATCTATTAACAATTAGGTAGTTTAACATATCTTAGCAGGCGTTGGGACACTTTTTTATTTGCGGGGTTTATAAAAGAGGCAACGCCCGAAGACGTGGTTGATAACCTCGCTCTTGCCCCCCCGCTGCCTGCTTTGTGACCAAGAGGAGGAAACCATTAACCACCTCTTGATCTCATGTGTGTTTGCCTGCCAATTTTGGTTTGACTTGCTTCAAAAGGTCAGATTACAAAATCTTTCCCCTCAGATGGGTGAACTCTTCTTTGAAGATTGGTGGTCCAGATCACACAACGCAGTTCATGGCCAGGTCCGGCAAGGTCTTAACTCCATCATCATTTTGGGGGCTTGGTCTCTTTGGAATCTTCGCAATCGCTGCGTCTTTGATGGGGTTGTGCCGGACGTTAGGACCCTCTTGTCTTTTGTCAATGAGATGAGGATTTGGGGTCTGGCTGGAGCAAAGGGTATCTCATACCTAACTGCCCCGCCACAGGTCTTGGATTGGATCCCCTCTGGTCGAGGTCGATGTTCATAGGCTAGTTTCCTAGAGCAGATGTGGTGTGTTTTTGGGTGCATTTTTTGGGTCTGTAAGGTTTCTGTAAGTTTATTCCCCTTCTTAATGCAAAGATACGTAGCTCTCCTGTGTGTTCGAGAAAAAAAGATAACCTCGCTCTTAACCAATTTCGGGCACGTTTGTTTGTGATCCCAGCAAATGGTGTGGAGGCCTCCGATCGGATTGCGACCTCATCCTCTATCCTCCATTGCGGGATTTTACCCGCGTACCCAACGGTGCCAAGTCTGTGGGGGTGTTTCGTGCTTGGAGAGCCTTGTGCGTCGCACTTTCCTGTTGAAATTCGGTCATCGTTTTCATCCGCACAAAGACCTCATGTTTCCGGTGACACGAAAGAATATTTCGTGAAGGGCGTGCGATTCTTGCTCATGTACTGCGTGACAAGCGTGCTCGTGAAGGTCTTCCATGCTTTTCTGAAGGTCTTCCATGCTTTTCCCATCGCGAGGAGCGCATGTCGTTGCATGAGTTCCTTGACTTCTGTTGGGATCTCGAACGAGTTTGAAATTTCCGTCCATAGCACTTTTCTCTCGCCTTCTATTAAACCTTTCTAGTTTACTGCGGTGATGGAGATCCGTTCCCTTCCAATTATCCCGTAGGTAGTTCAAAATGCTGCAGCTGCTTGCTTCAGTTGTAGAGGGACTCCATCTGGAGAGACCTCCGTGATGGTCATTTGGCCGGCTGGCCTTTTAGATACTCCCATGCCATGCTTAGATACCCCAGTCTTCGGAGCGTTAGACCCATTCGACGACATTGATGGTGACGACATCTCATAAGAAAAGACTAATTACAGTGAGCTGTGTATCCATTAATGTCGTATCCTTGCCATGTCACAATTTTAAATTTTCACACCATACAAGCACTGACATAGTTCAGTTTTCTCAGACTTAGACAGAGTGTACCAAGCTAGGGAATGGTACGTCCGGTCTTTATTGGTCTCTTGCGACCAAGTTAAAGCCATGCGCTGACACCATCCTTTGTTTTATCAGGAATGTTCAGTAAAAAACCAATCAAGCTATCACACATATTCTTCTCTATGTGCATGACATCGATACAATTACAAACTTCTAAGTGCTCCTAGTAAGGCAAGCCCTAAAATACTGATCTCTTCCACATGTTTTTGTGACAAGTCTTCAACTTACATCCTTTTCCAAGCATAACATCGATATCCTTGACCATATCATAGACCTCTTTTCCGCTAAAAGGCCTTAGTGTCGAGTCATGCTCTTTTTCTGTTAAATTGTTTAATCTTGCGGTATGGATGATACCGTGGAAGGAACCTACGGTGACACATGTACACAATTTTGCGCGAGTTCAACCGCACTCTCGGTATAATCTAAGCAGTGCGGACAAGCTTTGGTTTCTGTCGTACTCAACCCTGACAGGTTACCAAGGGCAGGAAAATCATTGATGATGCAGAACATGGCGCGCAGAGTGAAGTTCTCTCGTTTGTCCATATCTCATACATGCATCCCTTCGTTCCACAGTGTTATAAGATCTTTCACTAATGGTGCTAGGTACACATTAATATCGTTACAAGATTACTTCGGCCCTTGAATAAGTAGTGACATTACAATGTACTTCCGATTCATACACAGCTAAGGAGGAAGGTTGTACATGCATATATTCACGGGCTAGGTGCTATGTCGGCTGCTCATGTTACCAAAAGGATTCATTCCATCTGTACTCAATTCAAACCTTATAATCATCGGTTCCGCACCGAAGTTTACAAATATCATATCGATGTTCCTCCACTGGCCGAATCAGCAACGCGTCTTATTATTCCATCTTTCTTACGCTCCTACGAGTATCAACGCAGTAATCTTGCATCCTTTCGGTTCGCAAATAAACGCTTCAAACGGGATTATAGACAGATATGACATCTTAGTAGGAGGTCCTTGCTTCACCTCAATGCTCTCGCTGTCATCGGAGTCATTCTTACGCTTGTATCGGGATGCTTTGCATGCTCGACAAACATGTAATTTTGCATACTTTTTACGATAGAGGATACAATCATTTGGGTATGTATGTATTTTTTCTACTTCTATTCCCAATGGACAGAACCTTATTGGCTTGTTAGGCGATTCAAAGCAACACATTTATCTCTGGAAGGATATTCGTTAGGAGACCTAACAACGACGTGAAACTCTTGTCGGACCAACCATTACTTGCCTTCCATTTCAGCAGTTCAAGATCAGATGACAACCTTATGTATTGCGACTTGCAGCCCGGGAATAAAGGTTTTTTAGGTCCTCCATCAAGCCCTCGAATTTACCAAATTCCCTCTCACTATAGTTTCCTTCTACATCGCGTAGCATCTGATCCAGATTGTCATCATACGATCTATACTCATTGAAAGCACAGTCCACAACCGGTTTATCGTTGTCTCCCTCGACATCTTATATAACCTTCTCTTCACTGTGACTGGTCCAACATATATACCTCCTTTTGAAACCCCTTTGAATCAAGTGAGTTTCGATCTGCGCTGAGTTGGTAAACATCTTCAAATTATCGCAATCAATGTATGGATAGTACATATATTCCATCATTTTCTTCAACATATCCTGCTCGGCCGCTCTTCTAAAATCAAACATGCCATTAATGTACTCTTCACTCACATGGTTCTCAATGTACATCTAAGCTTCGGTCCATCTACGCTACGCATGTAACAAATTAGTGTCAAATTAGATTATTAATGCTACTAAAGCTAACTAGCTACATACTATTCATGAAGCAATATGAAGTAAGAATTAATATGTTAAAGTAAAGTAGGATTTCTGACCCATTCTTAAATTGCAGCAAACTACCAATTAAACTAGATATAAACCTAGCTATCGTCTCTCTTTATTACAAGGCATATAAATTAGAAGCAAATACTAACCTCTAATCACCAAGCTAGAACAAATCGATCTACAAGCGGAATGCTTTCACCAAACTGGCCAAAGTCGGTTGCCTTTTTCAATGCAGCACAATGAAGATATATCTGTCGGGACGGGTTTGGCTAGGTATTAATTAATAACGTGGCGTATCCCAGATACGTTTAACAATAAATTGTCTGTAATACGTAATTATCACAGACGGTTCGTATTAATAACCGTCAGTGAACTAATAACCGTCAGTGAGCTATCACAGACGGTTCATATTAATAAACATCTGTGATGTGTGCAAATATCACAGACGGTTGGTATCTATGTTACCCAGATACCCCGATACGGATACGGATACGCGATACTGCGATACCGCGATTCGCCATTTTCCTAAAAACACCGATACGGCGATACGTGGATATATAGATATATAAATATATATATAATAAAAATAAAACCCTTCAATTCTAGTTCTAGAGTTTAGGCAGTCAAATACCACCGAGACTTGTGCAACAGACCATATGAAATGCAACCGGAAAAAAAAGAGAAACAGTGCAACACATCAAAGCACCCCTGGTATTGCTCTGGTTCTAGGGTTCCAAGATGATTCATACGGGAGAAAAGAAAAACACCCAAGGATTGTCAGTAAAGAGTCCAATCTCCAGCACATGCTCCAATCTCCCGCAACTAAATATAAGTAGGCAGTAGCATCTAGCACTAGCAGCAGACAGAGACACAGAGTAGCTGAGTAGAGGGAAATACTGGAGTCTGGAGGCTCTGGAGCAGTTGAGGCGTCGGCGACGGCCCAGGTGCCAAGCGGAGGCGGCAGGAGTTGACGGGCGGAGGCGGCGACCAGAGGCGACGGGCGGAGGCAACCACCGAAGGCGACGGGCGGAGGAGACCACCGAAGGCGCTGCGGAGGCGACGGGCGGAGGAGACCACCGGAGGCACGGCGGGAGGCGACGGCCGGAGGAGACTACCGGAGGCGCGGCGGAGGCGACGAGCGGAGGCGAGGCACGGCGACGGGCAAGGCGGCGGGCGAGGTGGCGCGCGGAGGTGACGGGTGAGGGTGTGAAGGCGGCTGGCGAGGCAACGGGCGAGGCAGAGGCGGCAGGAGTCGACGGGCGGAGGAAGGCGACGGGCTAGGCGGCCGGCGAGGCAACTGGCGAGGCGGCGGGAGAGACTACGGGCGAGGCGGAGGCGGCAGGAGTAGACGGGCGGAGGGAGGCGACGGGCTAGCCGGCGGTGGGCGAGCGACGGCGGCGTGGAAGCGAGCTGAGGCGGCGGCGGCGGCGAGATTTCTTGCGTGCAGGCGAGGGGATCGGGGTAGATTGGATCTGGGGGGTGCTCTGGGGGTGGGGTGTCGGGGGTAGATTGGATCGGGGGGCTCTGGGTGGGGTGGGGAGTATTAGGTTCAAAAGTATCGGAGAAGTATCAGGTAAGTATCGGAATTATTTTCTTTTTTTGAAAAATCAATAAATCACCGATACTTACAGGATACGTATCGGCGCGTATCGGGGCAGTATCCGTATCCGGTACAGTATCCGATACCGGTACGTGAGTTTTGTGAAGTATCCGCGCAACATAGGTTGGTATTAATAACCGTCTATGAACTATCACAGATGGTTCGTTTTAATAACCGTTTGTAAACTATCACAGACAGTTATTAATACGAGCCATGTGATAGTTGTGTATCACAGACGGTAAACTGTCACTCCTGTAAAATCGTCTGTGATAATAACAACACTTTATTCTGGTGTTTTGCCGTTCATGTTCGTGTTCGGACTTTTTTCGTTCGTGTTTGTACTACCACATTGGTGCATTCTTGCTAATAATTTCATGCTTCCCTTCCTTTTGATAATATGGAAGATAGCTGCATGATAAAACCTATGCACTTGTTTTCATATTTGTTGTAGTAATTATTTTCATTGTATGTTAAGCGTATTACTGCGGTATGGGCATCACTTATGTTCTCTGATTTTTCATGGATGGTTACCAGCTATGTTATCTCTCCCTACAATGAGTATCCTCCATTGCTTGGCTTACTCTTGAAATTGCTGAATGGTGAATTGGAATGGTCAGCTAGACTGGAAGTGCTGAAGGTATTTATTTGATTGATGCTTACTGTTCATGAAATTATATAATGCCCTGGATGAAGCAATACGGCAATATCTTTTTTCCAGGTTTTAGGCATTATGGGTGCATTGGACCCTCATGCACATAAGCGTAATCAACATAATCTAGGCCAACATCGAGAGGTTCTGCGGCAAACAATTGAGACTGCACAACATATTGTTTCCATGGAAGAGTTACCAACTGATTTCTGGCCATCTTTTTCAGCATCTGAGGACTACTATTCAACAGTAAGGTTTTCTGTTATTTTATTGTAAATCTGAAAGATTCCTGTGTTAGCCCCTGCAACTTTAATCCTCTATTGTTAGGTTGCAATTTGTTCCCTCATGCGAATTCTTCGAGATCCTTCGCTTTCAAGTTATCATCAAATGGTGGTTGGCTCTCTTATCTTTATTTTTAAGGTAATATTTCTATTTTAAACAGTTTCTTCCTTCAACAATCTATCATTCTTTTGCACTATAATCACTTTAATAATTTTCTTGTTCTGTATGATACATTTGGATCTAGTCAATGGGCCTTGGCTGTGTTCCGTATTTACCAAAGGTGAGAGCCTCTCAATTTGCTTTACTGTACGGCAAGTCCTATGCAATTTATAGCAGATCCATTTCATTTCAGTTGCTGCTTAGATGTTTAGATTCTATTCATGTTTGACCACAGTACAATACTACAATCGATATATACTCCATGCTGTCTAACTGACTTGAAAGCACGTGGATGATACATTTTAAATGATAAATGGACATGCATGACTGTTGCGGTCGATGGTTGAGTACGGGTCCGAAGACTAGGGATAGGGCACTCGCCCTCATCTAACCGCCAGCAGGGCTCTTTCCTAACGAGGTAGAGAGGCTCTGAGGCTTGTTTGGAGAATCTTTGTTTATTTATTCATTTCTTTATATAGATGAGGTTAGCCCCTAACAATATGTAAACTAACACAATCTAATGCAACTAATCAACTAAAGATAATATCATATCTATATTATCTAAATATAAAGATATGCGTATTCCTAATATGAAGATATACATCTAATTATTCCTAATACGAAGATATGCATCTAATTGTTCCTAATATGAAGATATGAATATAATCATTCCTAATCTGACTGCTATAGTGCACGTGGTACTGTTCACATGCTACAGTATGTATGGTACTGTTCATATGCTGCACTGCATGCCTCACCGGATTTTAGGCCATAACAATGAACTTGAGATGTTTTAGGGCCTGTTCTTTTCGGCTTTTAAAACCGGCTTTTGGCTTTTGGTACAGTACCTAACTTTCAAACAGAGTATTTTTTCAAGACGGGGTCTACAAGTTAATTGTAGTACACGTTAAAAGTCCAACATCTGTACCATCCAAAATCGCAAACGAGTATCTCTCTTTCTATAATCTCTGTCGCAAACAGCTAAAATTCAAAAATTTCAGCTAAAAGCCATAAGCTACAGCCATAAAGAATAGGCCCTTAACTTTCTAACTGATACCTGTTACTTCTGGAATCATAACTGATCTGGCCAACAATCAATTTGTTGCATTATTGAAGTTTGTGTTTCGGTCTATGAAACTAATTCACAATTTTATTTGATTTGGAGAGTACTAACAACAATGGTAGATTTCAAGTTTAATTGCCGGAAAACCTTTTATGTCACTGGAAAATTGTACCTGACAAAATGTCTTCAAACATTAGGCTGTGGATACATATTTTCTGATCGATTTTTTAGCAGTATTTATATAGCAGTTTCACAAGTAAAGAGTGCATCAATTTGATAGCAGAAGTGAAAAATATGAATGCTAAATCAGTGTTTTTGATTTACCTTCTATTATTAGCTTTATATTGTACGAGGTTCAGGGATCATTGTTTCTGTCCTTTTTTTTTGCATTTCAATGCAGTTTTCATGTATTGTTTTGGAGGAATGTCAAAGGTCCATCCGGAACATTTCCAGAAGCATTGTTTTGGAGAAATATGGGGTGTTGAGTCCAAGAAATGTTTTTTTGTCAGGTTACCGCCGGTAATCGGATTTCTTTAGCCCCCTAAAATAAAATTTAACTTTTAAACGTAAGAATAAAAGTCATTTTAACACTAACAAAAATAAAAATGTATGCCTAGCGTAGTGGCAAAGCATTAACCTGCAGCATGGGGGCGTGGTTTCAAGTCCCAGGAATGGCATTTTTTTGTTTTTGTTTTTCTTTCCCAAATAATTAAAAATTGAATTTAAAAATATTTCCTTTGCGTGGTTTCGAGTCCCAGGAATGGCATTTTTTTTGTTTTTGTTTGTCTTTCCTAAAAATATTAAAAATTGAATTAAAAAATATTGCCTTTTCCCCAAGATTTTCCCAAATTTCTTGTTTTCAGTCTCAGTGTGGTCCAAAATTATTTTTGAACCGATAAAGTTTTCTTTGGGTTGAGTAAATCACAATCCAGTGAATCCATAAATTTAAACCTTTGTAATTCCAAGACTTCATTTATATTGGGCTTGGATGTAAGGCAAACCATTAGGTACGTTTGTGTCTGTGGGAAAAGAAAGAATAAGTGCTACACAGAAATGTCTGATAATTTTTTTGGCTTCCGAAGGTTCTCCCTGAGCTATTCCGTGCTGTTCGCATGTGTGAGGATGGTGGTTTGAAAGAGTTCATAACCTGGAAGCTTGGTACATTGGTATCTATTGTTCGGCAGGTACATGATCCTTTTAGTGTTGCACTTTTGCTTCATATCATTCTTGGAGCATTCTTTCTATTGCAGTCGATATCTAGAATATTTTATTAATTAACTTATTTACAGCACATTCGGAAATATTTACATGACATACTCTCTCTCATCTCCGAATTGTGGACTTCCTCGTTCAGTTTGCCTGCACCAAACCGGACCATACAGGGTCCACAGGCTTCCCCGGTAATATTACTTACTTTAATCTACTTTGTTCATGTGATTAGTTAGCAAAAGGGCTGTTCACGTTTCAACCGAACCAAAAAAACCGGACCGTACCGGTAAACTCGGTTTGACTGGTTTTCGGGATTCGGTACGGTATGCAGATTTTGGGTTTTTTTGGGGTTTGGTTTTTCTGGTAAAAACCGATTACTGTCTAGTACTAGTAGTAGCGCTAGCGTAGCCCATTGCCATCCCATTCGGCCCATGTGCAGCCCATTGCCACCCATCTGGTAAACCACTTCAACCCAACTGATTGTAATTTCACCAACACAAGCCACAATAACTCCAACACTGATGACAGACATGATAGCAAGTATTTTAAAGCTCATTTCTTCAAGGCCAAATGCTGCTCCGAGAAGAAACACAGCTACAGGCACTGCAGTTCACAAGTATAGAGTATATTAACACCATTTGCGAAATTAACCAAAGCCTATGGGCGTCCATTTCAATATAAAACCAGAGAACCTGTACACATTGCCTTTAGCATCTGTGCAAATGTAACAGATTACAGATATGTAGAGGTATGCGCTGTTCCCAAGCCAAAGTATCATTGCAAACATTGCTCCAATTGGAATGACTGAACTGATATATCTGGAAGTTCACTTGAGCTAGTAAGTAAACCAAATCAATTCCAGTACTCGCTATGAACAGAACATTTTGCATATAAAACAGAAATGGCAAGCAGTAGTGTAATGTGTCTAAGGGCAGTAGTGTAAGAATGATATCTATTACTGAAAACCAACCTCATTATTTATCGAAAGACTGATATTTCTGCAATACCTTAGATATCAATACTAGGATATGCTATCATTGTGGAATATCTACATTGCCAGTATATTGTCGCCTCGCTATATCATGCACAATCCACGTCAATTTTGGTAAATATGGTATTTACTGATACCGTACCGAAATAAATTGGGATTTACCGATACCGAACCGTATTTAAAAATACAGTATATTATCGAACCAATAATACCGTATTTACCGAATATACCGTATGTATGGAACCGATTCTATCGAAAATAACTGAAAATACCGAATGTACAGCCTGCAAAATGCAGAGCCGTGTCCGCCAAACCATGGGCATTAGGACCATAGAAAATCAGAAGTTCAATCCCATTGAAGTAGACTGCAATCTTTTCTAAAATGTTACCATGCTTATCATGTGGAAGAAAACAAAAGGATAACAGTCAACTGCAAATATTTTCTTCAGCCTTACGTTCTTACTGGAAATTTGATGCTTAACTACAGTTATCCCACTTATTTTATATTTGGTTACTATTTTCATGCATGTGCATCCTTGTCCGTAAATGTAGCAATTTGGAAAGCATTATTGCATCCTATGCTCCTTTTGTTATGAATAATGCTTGTATTCATCATGAGGTCGATGAGCCAGTATATATACACGTACAGGTACAACATATATGTACATAATCCCTTATACAACAGGGAAAATACACATCTAACACCCCCTTTAAACTTACGGTGGATCAATAACATGAAATTTGGAGAGATAGAAGCTGTGCTGGGCCCTGGTCTATGCCTTTGTGAAGAAGTCTGCCAATTGAAGCTCTGAAGGTACATACTGAAGAGTAAATCTGGTCCTGCACTTGTGTCCGCATGTAGGAAGCATCAACACCAATATGCTCTGCGAGCTCATACTTCACCGGATCTTTAGCAATGCTGACAGTACCTGTACTGTCAGACAAAAGAGGAGTTGGTGCAGAAACAGAAACACCAAAATCCCCAAGTAACCATCGTAGCTGAGTAACCTCCGCAGTCAACAAAGTCATAGCTTGCAACTCAACCTCAGCATTCGAACGAGAAATTGATATCTGCTTTTGTCTTATAAGCGATGAGAGAATCACCAAGAAAAACACAATAAGCAGAGAGACCGGTGATCAGAGGGATCACTAGCTTAGGTGGCATCAGAATATGTCTAGAGCTGTAAAGAGCTGGAGCGAGGAAAAAGGACGAGTGATAGTTCCACGAAGGTACGTAGAACACGAAGAAGATGATTATAGTGGAGCTGAGTGGGAGCATACATAGGGTACGAAATGTCAGGATGAGTGACCAAGATAAACAAGGTTCCCAATAAGATGACGATAGCGAGTAGGATCAGTAAGAAGTTCATCAGTGGAACAAAGATGAACATTAAGCTCCATAGGAGTCAGTTGTGCGCTGATCAGTAAGAGAGACACGATCAAAAAGATTCCAGATATACTTTTCTTGGGACAGATAGGAGACCTCAGGATTAGAAATAACCTCAATCCCAAGAAAGTAGCGAAGATAACCCAGATTAGACATAAGAAACTGCTCATGAAGACGCTCCTTGACAAAAGTGATGTACTGAGAATCATCTTCAGTAATGATCATATTATCAACATACAAAAGAGAAGCGTTCGACTACGAGGCGAAGTATGAATAAAAAGAGCAGGATCACGAGCACTGACAGATAAACTAGCTGTAGTGACAATAGAAGAAAAACAATCAAACTAGGTACGAGGAGCTTGCTTAAGGCTATAGAGAGATTGACAAAGGTGATAAACTATACCTTCAGGGGCAAAATACCCAGGGGCGGCTGCATGTAGACCTCACACAACGCCATTGAGAAAGGCATTCTTGAAGTCCAACTGAGAGATAGGCTACTGTCGAATAGAGGCCACAATAAGGAGTGCGAATTGTGGCCATGTGAGCGACAGGAGCAAAGGTCTCATCATAGTCATGATCATGCTCCTGCTGAATACCATGCCCTACAAGATGAGCCTTGTAGCACTCAAGAGAACAATTAGAGCGAGTCTTAACCTTATAGACTCACTTGCACGTGATAGAAGTAACACGTAGGAAGAGGAATAAAATCCCACGTGCCAGTATGCTCAAGGGCAGCGATCTCCTTTGCCATCGCATGTTGCCACTCCTGATGAACAACAGCATCATGATAAGAAGTTGGTTCGGCAAGAGCAGTGGCAGCAAAGCCAAAACGCTCAGGAGGCCGAATAGACTGACGATCACGAAGAGCATATTGAGGAGAGGCCGAAGAGGACTCATCAGGAGAGGGTACATCAAAAGAATCCTCAACTCGCGGACGACGAGTATAGTAGAGAGGACAAGAAGAAACAAGGTTAGCAGTAACCTCAAAAGAGGGCACCAGTAGTGAAGAAGGCGCCGATTGTGAAGGAGGCATTGAAGAAACCAAAGTTTGTGGTGGAGTGTGACTATAGGGGTGGAAGAAAAAGTCAGAAAAGGAAGTGGCTCGATAAGAGACGCTGAAGTGGAGGAAGGGGAAGGGCGAGGATAGAAAGGATGAGATTCATCAAAAGTAACATCTCGAGAAATCCCAACAACGATATCCCTTGTGCTCATCACTATAGCCCAACAGACTGAGCGGTCAGCTTGGTGCGTTCAAGAGGCGCAAGAAGAACATAGCACACCCAAACAGGCGAAGATTAGAATAATCAGGAGTCTTCCACAGAGACTCAGCTGGGACCCCACCTTGAAAAGCAAAAGAGGGCTGAATATTGATTAGAAAAGTGGCAGTAGAACAGCCTTAGCCCAGAAAAGTGGTGGAACAGCAGAAGCAAGCATGAGAGCACGAGCTATCTCAAGAAGATGACGATGTTTGCGTTCAGCCATACCATTATGAGCATGAGCACCGGGACAAAAAAATAGAGAGAGTGCCCTGCTTAGCAAGAAAATCACGAAGAACTCCCGACAAGTACTCCCCAGCGGAATCAGCGTGAAAAACACAAATAGCAGAGTCAAACTGAGTACGGACCATGGTGGCAAAAGTTTTGTAGATGGATAGAACCTCACTACAAGATGACAAAGTATATCCATGTATGCCGAGAAATATCATCAATAAAAATTATACAATATCGATGACCTTCCGAAACGAAAGGAGCTGGTCCCCATACATCAGAATGAACAAGATCAAAAGAACGTTTAGACACTTGACTCACTGGAAGGATAGGGGAGTTGAAGCTATTTGCTAAGCTTACAGCCCTGACAATTTAGAGAAGCATCACCAGAGAGACCCTAAAAGACCACGATGAAGTAATGAAGATATACGCGATCCACAAAGATGTCCTAAACGATGATGCCACTGAGCAAAAGATGCGGTGGAGGCTACAACAGATGAGGCAGTGGTGGAGGCGATAAGACTGACAAGGGCAGCTAAAGGAAGATGAAGCCAGTCAAGCTCCCAGAGCCGTCGTGAGTCACGACGGTGAGGGTTAGTACCAACTAGAGTTCCCGTGTGACGATCCTGAACACAACAAGAATCAGAATCGAGAATAACACGACGACCATGATCAGTGAGCTAACCGGCAGATATGAGTTGCAGGTTAGTTTTGAAACATGAGAAACAACAGGAATACAAAAGGTTGAATTTGAGAGTGCCTCGTCCTGCGACAGAAAGAGGTACCATCTGCTGTTTGAATAGTGATAGGAGTAGCTAAAGAACTAATGGAAGTGAGACTGGTGGAATCAAATGTCATATGAAAGAAAGCACCAGAATTAAGAATCCAAGGTGATATATCTGAGAAAGGAGAAGTAGAGGGTGGTCTCACCGGATGACTGAGCAGTAGAACCGGCAGAACCGAACGATGCAGAAGCAACCATGTGATGCAGCAGTGTGAGAAACGCTTGAGTGTCAGAGACACTAAGACTCCGCTGGGAGAAGGGACCTCCAGTGCCCCTCGGACGGGCATCACAACGAAAATCCTTCTTCCTGTAGTAAACTATTCTACATGTTCATCCTTGTTGCAAGAGGTGCAGTGGAGTCCCCTACCAATAGTAGTTGTCACTGGTGGAGGCGCAGCTGGTGAAGGAGTAACCGGAGGCGCAACAGGTGTAGAAGCTGGAGGAGCTGCCAAAACCGAGGGAAACGACGGTGATGACAGCAGACCTGCACCATGAAGGCTAATTTCCTCAGTCCGAATAGCTGCAAGAGCCTCCAACAGAGCCACACGAAGGTAACGAGCCAGCAACTGAGCACGAGTTTTCTCAAACTCAGACCATAGACATGCCAAGAAGTCTAGATGTGACGAAGCTCCAGGTGAGTCTACTGACGCTGGTAGCATTGATAAGTGTGGCAAACATCTTGTTCCAAAGAGTCAAGCTGACGCCATACCGTTGATAACTGAGCATAGAACTCATCCACGGTGGCATCTTCCTGCTGCAGCGACTGTTCCTGACACACAACCGCAAAGTACAAGGAGTCGGCGACAACAGCGACTGTGGGCGGGCATGCAACGGCAAGAGTCGACGGCAAGCGTGGAGAGAACCCTAGGTGGTAGCGGCGGCGGTTCGCAAAAACCTAGGTTTGGCTCTGATACCATGTTATGAATAACGCTTGTATTCATCATAATACCAATGGACCAGTATATATACACGTATAGGTATAGCATATATACATATAACCTTATACAATAGGGAAAATACGCAGGTATAATATACATAACACTTTTATTTTCAATACTTGAATGAGGCACTTTGTACTCCCATAATTCCTTTCTAAACTTTGCCTTAGTAGTAAAATTTGTTTTTGCGTTGGTTAAGCATTCACCATGTAGTGCTGTTGCTGTGAGTTCTGTTGTTTAGCATGTGTCTTGCTAACCTGCTGATAGTGGTCGGGTGCAGCCAAATTGATTCTTTGGCTGGACAAGTGGCTATGTTTGCTGACCAGCAGTTGTGAGAAGTCCAGTCTAAATGCTGTAATTCTCATTTATTCCTATAACTCTATATCATGTCCTGCAGGAAATCGTGGAGTGATATTTTTGTGATTCTGGTGTTTCATATCATGATTTTCTTAATTACCATCTTGCTTCTCCAGGTTCTTCACCTTGTTGAGCAACTATGCTTAGCATTGAATGATGAGTTCAGAATTTATTTACTTCACATTTTACCGAGTTGTATTCAAGTCTTGGGTGATGCTGAACGCTGCAATGATTATTACTATGTTCCTGGCATTTTACACACACTTGAAGTTTTCGGTGGTTTGTATCCAGCTCCCATTTCTTTTCATGGTCACGGATGTTTGATCAATTTTAACGTATTTGAGTTGAATGGCACTTTTTTAGGAAATTTGGATGAGCACATGCACTTGGTTGCCCCAGTGCTTGTTCGTTTATTTAAAGTGGAGCTTGTTGATATTAGACGGCATGCCATTGTCACTGTGACTAAGCTCATACCTAAGGTGCAGGTTGGTTGATGTTCTGACCCTGTTTGATATATCGATATAACACCAAAAAGATCTAAAATTTAGAAGCTTCTGTGCTTTTGTAATGCACATCATGTGTCTTCTACATATCTTGTCCAGGTTGGTACTCATGTATCGGCTTTGGTGCATCATCTGAAGCTAGTCTTGGATGGGTAAGATTTATGGTTAGAAGTAACTTTTTATTTCTTGTGTATTATTGCCGTCCTGGGAATTTTTTGATATATTTTATTATGGACCACATATTTTTGTTTTTGGGGCATATATATGAGCATAACATTAATAATCTATTCGTCAATTTTATACTTTTAGTTTTGTGCATCACTTTTATTAACTAGACTCAGAGACTGTTCTTTTTCCTTCTTTGACTAGAAACAATGATGATCTACGGAAAGATGCTGTAGAGGCGCTCTGCTGTCTCGCACATGCTCTTGGAGAAGAATTTACAATTTTCATACCATCAATACACAAACTTCTTGTGAAGCACCATTTGCGGGTCTCTTATTTTAATTTTATGAATGTACCATTTTTGATGGCTTGTTCTAATTTCTTCACATGTTCATTTCTTACAGTACAGAAAATGGGATGAGATTGAAAATCGATTACTAAAGCGGGAGCCACTCATCTCTGAGAACTTGTCAGTACAAAAGTACACACAGTGCCCACCTGTTGTCATTAGTGACCCCCTTGAGGATTTTGATGGCATTCCTTCTGAGGAAGCTGATGAAACACAGCGGCAACCAAGAAGTCATCAAGTAATATGGTTACGCTTTGTTGTTTTGAAACCATTGAGATGTTATATATTTCCTCTCTTGTACATCTTATTAGCTGTTGTTTTCAATGCTTTTCTGACCATTTAGCCTGGTTTTAAGACTTCAGAGCTCACCCTTGTTAACCTTTTGATTTTGTTGAAGACCAGATCATACCTGTGAAGACATTTGGTCCGTTTTCTGAAATCATGAAATAATTATGGTCTTGTTTAGTGTTCTAAGTAGCAGCTGCAACAACTCCACATGCACCAGCTAAGTGTTCATGGTAGCCCAGTTGCTCTACATATCAATACCGCTAACTTGCATAAGCGCTTAAAGGTGGGGTGATCGCTTGCTAACCACTTACTGCTATTTAGAGCAGAACATTGGAACTATTTGTACTTGACCATTCACTAGAATAGCTAATTATGTCATACAAACTTTAATAAACTCAAAAGTCAAAACTGTAGTGCAGTGACTTAGATATTTACTACAATGCATATAGTTGCACCTTTTAGTTAGGATTGCACCTGATCCTAGTATCCTACTCCTAGGAGGTAGGACACATCCTCTCTATTGCTTGATGACTTCTTAATACTGAAAACGGCTTCGACTGTACACCGGATTCCTGATGTGTCATATTGAAGAGAATGAGCTTCAAGATTAGCATCAAGTTGTGTTTCTAGTAGCTATCAAATACCCCCTCCTATTGCAAGTATAAGCCGTTTTAGCTTTATCGACTTTTCTAAATACAGCTGAGGCACATTTATCTCATTTCTTCCTATTATACCCTTGTTGAAATGAATGCTCATATTCTCATCAACAAAGTAGGTCTCCCTCTCAGTCTCTTTCCTTCCCAACATATTTATGAGAAGAGCTAGTAAAAGTATGTGAATAATAAAAATGAAGGGCACAAAGGTCATTCTGTTACTCCTTAATTCCAGTGCCCAAAGCTAGAACAACTTATATTTGCAATCGAAGGGAGTATCTGTTGGAGGGCTTCTGGGATGTTTCGTGTGATACAATTACTTGTAGATTAAAAACTTTTCTTCTGGGATGTTTCGTGTGATACAATTACTTGTAGATTAAAAACTTTTCTTCTGGGATGTTTCGTGTGATACAATTACTTGTAGATTAAAAACTTTTTAGTGTTAGTTTTCTTTCATGTAGTTCTGGTTTTTCTTTTACTTATTGTCATGGCCGTGGGCCTGCTGCGAGTTACTTTAGTGCGCATGGCATTGTATTATGGTTGCTGTAGCACAAACCAACAATATCAGATTTCATTTGTTTCAGTTTTGACTTTTGATCTGTTAGTTTGATTAGTTATACTTAAGAGTTTGAGTTAGATTGGATTGTTAGAGGTAGTTTTGAGTCTTAGGGGACAAGTTAGTCCTATAAAAGGCTACACGTTGTAACTTATGAAATCAAGCAAGAAGAAATAATTAATTTCTATCTAATTATAGAGGAATTAAGTTCATAAGCCACACAATAAAGCTCTGGGAATGAGTGATTGAGCGTCGTTTAAGAAAAGTGACTAGCGTGACAACAAACCAATTTGGTTTTATGCCTGGGAGGTTGATCACGGAGGCGATTTTCTTGCTACGACAATTGATGGAGAGGTATAGGGGGCAAAAGAAGGACCTTCATATGATATTTATTGACTTGGAGAAAGCCTATGACTAAGTGCCAAGAAATGTCATGTGGTGGGTGCTTCAAAAGAAAAAAAGTCCCAACAAAATATATTACCCTAATTAAGGACATGTATGAAAATGTTGTGACTAATGTCAGAATGTGTGGTAGTGTTACTAATGACTTTTCCATTAAGATAGGACTACACCAAGGATCAGCGTTGAGTTCATACATTTTTGCCTTAGTGATGGATGAGATCACATGGGACATACAAGGAGATATCCCTTTGTGTATGCTTTTCGCTGATGATGTGGTGCTGGTTGATGAAAGTAGGATAAGTGTTGATAAGAAACTTGATTTATGGAGAAAGACCTTAGAATTGAAGGGCTTTAGACTTAGTAGGACTAAAACTGAGTATATGAGGTGTTATTTCAGTGGTGCTAGGGTAGATGATGGAGATGTTAGATTGGATGGACAAGTAGTGCCTAAGAAGGACACGTTTCGTTATTTGGGATCAATGCTATAGTGGGATGGTGAGATTGATGAAGACGTGAGCCACAGGATAAGAGCAGGGTGGGTGAAATGGCGCCAAGCATCTAGTGTTCTTTGTGACAAAAAAATCTCTCAAAAGTTAAAGGGTAAGTTCTATAGGATGGCGATCAGACCCGCAATGCTATATGGAATAGAATGTTGAGCGACTAAAAGACAACATATACAGAAAATGAGTGTAGCGGAGATGAGGATGCTGCGGTGGATCTGTGGTCATACAAGGCGGGATCGCATCTGCAATAATAATATATGTGATATGGTGGGGGTAGCACCAATTGAAGAGAAGCTTGTCCAACATCGCTTGAGATGGTTCGGACATCTCCAACGACGGCCTCCTGAGGTACCGGTACGTAGTGGAATTTTAAGGCGTATTGAAAATGTAAGAAGAGGCAGAGGTCAACCAAAACTGACGTGGGAGGAAGCAGTTAAAAGAGACTTGAGGGATTGGAATGCATCTAAAGAATTAACTTTGGATAGGAGCGCATGGAAGTTAGCGATCCACGTACCGGAACCATAAGAAAGTTAGGGGCAGTGTTTTAGGCTCTTGGCTCAGATAGCAGGTTGTATAGCTTAGAGTTTTAGCATTGTAGGTTTTATTTTAAGGCTCATATCTCTTTGATCTTGAGAAGATTTCATTCCTAGCCTACCCCAATTTGTTTGGGACAAAAGGCTTTGTTGTTGTTGTCATCTATGATCTAGTGCTCCCTATTCTATTGTCACATCTCGTTCAAGCCGCGTCATCCTGGCCCTCTTTTTTATGGTAGGTTCATGATGCTTATAATCTTTTTAATAATTAAGACTTTCGGCTGCTACAGGTCAACGATGTTCGACTGAGAAGTGCTGGCGAGGCTTCTCAGAGAAGTACTAGAGAAGACTGGGCAGAATGGATGAGGCACTTCAGTAATGCACTTCTGAAAGAGTCGCCATCTCCAGCTTTACGCACTTGCGCAAGGCTAGCACAGCTTCAGGTGAAGTAGTTCATTAGAATGTGTTACTCATTCTGTAAAGTATTTGCTGACACAAATATCCAGCCTTCTGTTGGTCGCGAGTTGTTTGCTGCGGGTTTTGCAAGTTGCTGGGCCCAAATGAATGAATCATCCCAGGAGCAACTAGTCAGAAATCTCAAGACAGCATTCTCATCTCAAAACATACCTCCAGAAATTCTTGCTACGTTGTTGAACTTGGTAAATTTGGTCTTGAGATTTTTTTTCATTGTACACTATGTTTGTCATGTTGTTTCTTCTGTTTAATGTTCCTTTATGTAAGTAGGCAGAGTTTATGGAACATGATGAGAAGCCCCTTCCAATTGATACTAGGCTGCTAGGTGCACTTGCTGAGAAGGTTAATTTTATTATTGCTGTTTGTGTGGCTTTTGCAAATTTTGGTGATCTCGTGAAACGTGCATATTTTTATTTAAACTTTTGAACTAAAATCTCAGTGTCGAGCATTTGCCAAAGCCCTCCATTATAAAGAAATGGAGTTTGAAGCTGTATGTTCCAAGAAGATGGGTGCAAACCCTGTTACTGTGGTTGAATCACTTATTCATATTAACAATCAACTACACCAGCATGAGGTTGGTTCCTGTGTTATATGCAAAGCCTAAAAGAATTATCTGTTATAGTTTATTAATCCCTTTTATTATTTCTGCAGGCAGCTATTGGGATATTGACTTACTCACAACAGCATTTAGAAGTTCAATTGAAGGAATCTTGGTATAGTTCCCACATGCCTATGATCCCTTGCTCTTGTGCAGTTGTATTAAAAACATTTTCTTATTTTTTGAACGAAATTTCTTTCACATAGTTTATGATCCCTATCTAACACTTTTTATGAATGGCTTGTAATGATAAATATGGTTGAAAATTTGCTGAAATACGATCTATCATTAGTTATGCTTTAAATATCTTTACTTGTTTTAACACTTAAATTTTGTATGATGCAGGTATGAAAAATTGCACCGTTGGGATGAGGCCCTAGGGGCATACACCATGAAGTCATCTCAAGCATCTGGCCCATTACAAAACTTGGATGCTACATTGGGTAGGGCATTCATTACATTTTTGTTTCTTGTGTTTACCCCCTCCATTCTCAAATACTTTGACATTTTCCCAATCCTGAAACATAGTTTCCCAAATACCCCAATGAAGTCATCAATCTCCGTCACTTTGCCACCTCATTATTTGTGCTTGTGGTTTTATTGGAGGGCATTTTGGTCATATTCCATGCAAAAAATGATTGCCTTGGTATGTGTGTGCTGGTCAAAAGTGTCAAGTAAATGAGAATAGAGGGAGTATTATTTCTGCCTACTAGTTCTTACAGAAATTCTTTTTTTTGTGGGTTTTTTAGTATATGTGACGAAGGTAGCTAAGTGAAATTCATGCTTATGTTAGGTCGAATGAGGTGTCTAGCGGCCTTGGCTCGTTGGGAAGATTTAAGCGCATTGTGCAGAGAGCAATGGACTGGTGCAGAACCATCTGCTCGACTGGATATGGCTCCAATGGTTGTGGATATATCTTATTATCCACTTATAGTGTGTCTTGAACATGTAATAAATTCTTTCTCTTTTTCTCTGTCTCTACAGGCTGCAAATGCTGCTTGGCATATGGGTGAGTGGGACCAGATGGCTGAATATGTTTCTCGTCTGGATGATGGGGACGAAAACAAGCTCCGGATGTTGGGTAACACAACAGCTAGCGGTGATGGAAGCAGCAATGGTGCTTTCTTTAGGGCTATTCTTTCTGTTCGTTGCAAAAAGGTATAGTAATTTCTCATTTTAAATTTTGGTTACCTTTTTTCAGAATTTGAACATAACTTTTGGTAACTGTGCGTTTTCGTTCATAGTATGAAGAAGCTCGTGTATATGTTGAGAGAGCTCGGCGGTGTTTGGCTACAGAGATTGCAGCATTGGTATAACATATAGCCATTATGTACTCTTTTTTATAATTTCAATGATTAATTTTCAGATTTTCTTACTATAAAATATTTCATTGTGTTATTCATATTTGGAATTATTTCATATTAGCCATGATACTTGGCAAGCTAGCTGATGATTATTCTGTGATTATATGATCATCAATAATATATATTTTTGAAACTACTCTGTGCATGCTAGTATTCTTCCTCAGTTCATCCTGGTTCCTGTACTAGTGTGCTTGTTCTGTTATATGGAGGTTTCTTTTAGAGGCCTGAACGTGCATACCTGATTACTTTTCAAAAGCACCTATATTGTTCTACTTTTGGATATATCAAATAGTTGAAAGTATATTTCTTTTTTGCACATTTGCCACTAGGGTTTTCGGATTTTGTACGCTTGCCACCACAAACTAGTTACATTGGTCCCAATGCAAAGGTGGGACCGTGGGACCATGGAAAATAGGGTTTTTATGCCATTCTGACAAGGGTCAGCTAGTTTGACCAAGACCAAAAGACCATTATGCCCCCCCCCCCCCCAAAAGAACAAAAGAATAACAATTAATTTCAGTCATCTTAGTCTTGTCTCCAATTAGCTGTTGGCCACAACCCCAGGCGACACCGAGTAGAAGAGGGCAAAAATGGAATGGATAGGAAAGAGGACAGAGAGGGGTAAGAAATGGAGGGCATTTTCTGCGTCCTGCAAGTGGAAAAAATTCTATCTGCCTTCTTTGCGATGACAAATATGCAATTAGCTCGAATGGGGTGGTAGACAAGGTTCAAAAACCTGAAACTGGAGGGAATCCCGGCCGGCGAGTGGTACTGGTAACCGGCCGGTAACCGGAAAACCCAGAAAAACCCGTTCAAAATTCGTGAATCAAATTTTGAATTTGGGTGGTTTGAAAACCTGTAACCGTTCTGGTAATCGAAAAAACCGCTTAAAAATCCAGAAAAATCGGGAAAACCGCTAAAAAAGGAAAAAACTAAGTTGGGAGTACAATGATTGAAACATATTTAGCTCATATAATAGGTAATCTAGCACCAAAAAGGCCCTAAAACAATCTAGGAAATGCATTAGACCTAAAAGTAACCTGACCGGTTTTTTTACCCGTTTCCATCGGTAAATTTGGTTATCGGCGGTTACTAGCTGGTAACCGCCATTTTTTTGAACCCTGGTGGCAGATCTCAAATTGCACACCTTTGAAGTGGCAAATATGCTATTATATCTTTTTGGAGCCATAACAGCAAAATCTTACTAGAGTTAGTAAAGATTCTCGAAACTAAAATGATCTGGTATTGGAGCACAGCAACTACGAACTGGCCCTTAAGCAGCTAATTTGCTTATTGTGGAGGGTGTGTTTGGATGTTAGGCTTGTTAGAATAGGATTTCCTTATATGCTTTTGTATTTCCATATATGTGTATGGCATATTCCCTTGTAATATCCCCTTATACTCCTTATATATACTACTCATTGGGCCTCATGAATATACACACAATATTTGTAACATAGTTTCAGAGCTAGGGCACTAACCTAGCTCCTTCCGCTGCCATGTGCCATCCATCACTACCGCCGCTGCCCAGGCTATCGCCGGCGTGCTCGGCCACTGTTGCAGTCATCTCTCTGCGCCATAGTTATCATCTTCTGTGAAGGTGGCCGCCCGTTGGAGCCTCCGTCATCTTCTGTGAAGGCTCGTGCTACCCATCTTCACTACAGTCACTTTCGTGTTCTTCGCTACTTGCGTGGGACCAGGGATCGGTTTACCGGCGGTTACCGGCCGGTAACCGGAATTACCGCCTGAGACCGGGAATAAAAATACCGCCCGAAATATGAAATGCGAAATTATTGAGACTTGAGAGCAGCAGCAAGCAGGAGGGAGCAGCAGCAGCACGCAACAAGCAGCAGCTGAAGACAGCAAACTAAAGTCTGGTTTTTGAGCTGCTTAACATCTGCTCCTTCTTCTCTTATATTTATAGCTAGAAGTTTACAAGTAGATAAGGCATGCATGCAGGTATGCGTGCTGCATGCTGAGTATTAAAGACATGCAGAATACTAAAGGATTACAATAACTGCAACGCAGTATGTGCGCAGTATACTAAGAGATAATAACTGCAGCGCATGGGATACATGTAGAGTTTAAATGGCATGCACATGCATGCACAGGACTCCAAGAGACAAGGCATGCGCAGCACTTAAACAATGCATGAATACTAAGAGACTACATGCACACAGGATTAATTGCTAACAGCAGCAGCACGCAGCAAGCACCAGCAGCAGCTTTTTCCATACTCATTCCATACTCGTTCCACCGGTTTTTCCGGTTTTCTCACCGGTAAAACCGGTAACCGGCCAGGTTACCGGTCTCCTCCCGCCCCGCCAAAAAAATCCATTTGCCAAATTTCATCCGGTTTGAAACCGGGATTTCCGGTAACCGGGCGGTAACCGGTACCGTCCGGCGGCCGGGATTCGCCCCGGTACCGGTTTTTCAATCCTTGCGTGGGACTATCTCTCGTTGTTTGTTTTTCCCTAACTCCAACTCATTATAGCTTCAGGCATACTTTGATGCGACCTGGACTAATAATCCTTTTGATCATCATTCCCTTTTTGCTTACTATGTTTTTCTTGGCACCTATATTGCTTGGAAGATAAAGAAGCAGATTGTAGTTTCCCGTTTAAATGCAGAGGCTGAGTTGAGAGGTATGACAATAGTGAGAGCAGAGGTTACTTGGTTGAGGTGGCTACTTGTAGATTTTGGAGTGCCTGTGATGGTGACTTACAACTCTTTTTATCTGATAGTATAGATGCTATAAGTATTACCTGTGACCCAGTGAAGCATGAACTCACCAAGCACATTGGTGCGGATGCTTCATACACTCGCTCAAAGATGCAGGAGGGAGTACTTGCTTTACATTTAATGCCTTCAGAGTTGCTGACTTCTTCATAAAGCCACAGACTAGGGTATAACATTTGTATTTTCTCTCCAAACTCAGTGTGTGTGATCTATCATGAGTTTGAGGGGGGGTGTTAGAATAGGATTTCCTTATATGCCTTTGTATTTCCATATATGTATATGGTATATTTCCTTATAATATCCCCTTGTACTCTCTATATATATATACTATCCATTGGGCCTCATGAATATGCACACAATATTCATAACAAGGCTAAGGGTCAGGGGAGTTCCAGCCTTACTTGACAAGGAGAGGCACTTGGTGGAGAGATAAACATCTTGATTTACTTGGGAAGATAGTCTGCAACCACAATAAAATTCTTGCACAATCCAAACCAGCACTCCCAGTCCAATGTGGGCAAGTGAGCCTGGCGTCCTGTGAGGAAGCCTGAATTCATGCTATTATGTGGTGATGCAACGATGCAATTTCCATTTCCATTGATTTATTGATACAGGTCCTGTGTAGTTCTATATTCATATTGATCGAGAGCACTGACTCTTTTTGTCCATTGCTGAATGGAGTGATGATTAATAGGATTCAAGGAGGCACTGATTAGGCCCTTTTTAATCAAAAGATCATTCATGTGGTAGCGGAACCAAACAAGAAGCCTTGATTTTCCAAGCAAGAGCTTAACTAGGGTAGTTTGCCACCTTAACTAGGGTAGTTTGCCCTCACCTAGGATGGCAAAATGAACTATAGATCCAAATGTACCCAAAACTACTATTATCTGTCCCTGATGAGTTGAATTTTCTACCTAATAGAATAACAAAAGACCGAATAAAATGCTGCATATATTGTATCTAACTACACACGCATACATTATTTTTGAAAAGGATGAGTGGTATGCTCTTGCACAGACACAGTTGAAAGAGTACATTGCATTGGAGCTCCCTAAACTTGTGTGGTTGTCGCACTCAACACCCTAAACTTGCATTGTACTTTGTCAGCCCCCTAAACTTGTCCCTATGTGCACCATTGATCAATCTTGCTGTTAGCCAATGTTACATGTTGACATGGAGTGAGATAGGTGGGTGGAATTGATCACTTAGGCTAGATTTTTGGTGAGGTGGTAATGGTGCTAACTTTTTCTCAACATGACTGTGAAATTACCCAAATATCTATGGTTTCTACAAATGTAGGTGCTCTTTTTCCCACCAATTTCATGCCATATTCATATTGGCTCCTAAAAGTTGCTTTTCTACGGTAAATAACTTTTTTACAGTACCTAGCTTTCAAACGAAGTGTTTTCAAGGCTGGGTCTATTAGTCGATTTTAGTACACACTTTATCTCTACAAACTTCTCTACAAACTGTTATTATCCATATGTCAAAGCCAAAAGCCAATATAAACGTGCCCTCATTCCTCTCTCCATTGCCGAAGCTGCTTGAATGGAATGAATATCTCCATCTAGTCGAGAAGGGAAAAAGCCCAGCGGGGAACTGGACCGTGACTCTTGTAAACCATTACATGGCGGAGAAGTTCATTTTCGTCATGATCGATTAACGTCCTACCATAGTACCCCGAGAACCAGGCTTGCTTAGCTTACCAAGCTAGCTTACTAATCTAAGCGCGAATGAAATTTTCTAAGATGGCAAGCTGCTAGCTTGCTTCTAGAAGATTCTATAGTGATCCACTCGAAAGATTTCATCAGGCTCATTAGCATTAGGGTAATTTGACAGCCATGTGGAGGGATAACTTAGCCCCATAACCACCTCGCCAAAAATTGGTCCAAAAACATCCCCCACCCCCACCACTCCTTTCAGGAGGTAACGTTTGGGTAACAGCGAAGCTGATCAATGGTGCAAACGGTATCAAGTCTAGGGGGCTGGCAAAGTACAATGCAACTTCAGGATGTCGAGTGAGACAACCGCAGAAGTTCATGGAGATCCAATGCAATTTACTGCAGTTGAAAATATTATGTCCATTTGAATTCTGAACTATACCTTATATTTTCCAAAGGCCTTATATTAATTGTTTCCTTGCTTCTTTCATTACTCTGCACCTCCTAAAATGATAGCTTTCTAGTTACATGAGTTACCCTTAGGAGCTAGCATTTTAAGCAAAAATATGAAAGCTAGGACTTGGTCAGCCAGTCCTGGCCAAACAAATGCCTTAATGATATTTTTTTCATATACAAATATTGATACTAGTAATCAGACATATGAAACCCATCTCACTGAACAAACTATTGGCAAATACTTTTCGTATCTCTTAATAATCATATGGCATCATAAAATGATTTGAAAGTATAAGATTAAATAATTAATCCAATCCTGAGCAAGTAATGATGTGATCCTCTGTCATGGCTGCATGCGAGCCAAGGAGCATCCGAGCATGTAGGACTTTGTGGTGCATCATTTGGGGCTTCCAAGGGCTCAAAACAAAAGTTTCTAGGGAATTTTATGTATGTGATTTTATCAGAGATCAGGGACTATTTGTGAAAGACAGAATTAATCTTTATGGGTCAGTTGCAGGATGAGAGGAGTTCAATTCTTTTTTTAGACGAGGAGTTTAATTCGCTAATGAATGAAAGTTATACGTTGAATTGTTATTGAAAATAGGGAGTGCATTTAATTGATAGCTTGATAATAGGCGGGGATTCTGATTTAATCAAATGTTCTTTGTTTGTGTTAAGGATATAATAGGAGATAGAATAGGATTGTTATTTGTTTCGTTATATGCCTCTTGTATATCCCCCCTTGTACGCTCTATATATATTGCCCTTTGGGCCTCATAAATATATGCACAATATTCATAACATGGTATCAGAGCAAAGGTTAGGGTTAGGGCTCTGACCTAGTTTCTTCCGCTGCCTCTGTTGCCACCGCCGCCGCTGCCCGGAGCTCTCCGATGTCGTCCGTGTCGCCGCCGTCGCCCAGGCCGTCTCTGGCCCGTGACGCCGCCGCCCGGGTCCTCTCTGCCCGTGCCGCCGTTGCTGCCACCGCTCAGGCTGCCGCTCGGATCGTGTCAAGCCGCCGCCGCTGCTGCCAGATCCGACGCCGCCCCCGCCAGATCTGACACTTCTGCCGGCCGCCGCTCCGTCGCCTGCGCCGGGCCGCCGCCTGTGCCAGGCCGCCGCCGCTTGAGCCCGAGAAGCTGGCCTTCGCTTCAGTGAAGTGAAGTGTGAAAGCTCAGCTTGCTTTTATAGTTAGCCACAAAAAAAAGAGAAAAAAAAGAAAAAAACGTTGTTCTAACCGTCGCGCCGTCCAGCGCCGCCTGTTAGACTTCATTGCCTTGGTCGCCGCGCCGTCCAGCGCCGCCTACCGATGGCTTCCGTTCCATCTGCTGCGATCCCATTCTCGGAGCAAAGCTCCATGGAACGAACTACATGTTATGGTTTTCTCTCATGGAGATTACGCTTGATGGTCTCCGCCTTTGGGTACATGTTACTGGTGCTCGTCCTTCTCCGCCACCGCCGGTTCAGCCTCCTAGGCAGTCTACCTCTGCCCCTCTTGGAGTAGATGAGGCTGCTAAGAAGGCAGAGGCTGACACTGCTGATGAGGCTTTTCAGTATGCCATTGACGTTTTTGAGCGTTGGTGTGCTGATGAGGCCCGTGTTCGTGCCATCCTTGTGGTCAGCGTCGACGACTCCATTCAGCCAGATATTGTTGGTCTGCGGTCTACTCGACAGATCTGGGAGTACTTGCGTGAGCGATACCAGCAGAGCAGTGATGCTCAGTTCTTTTCGCTTCGGCGTGAGTTGGAGACGCTTCGCCAGGGAGATTCTTCCGTCGACGACTTCTTCTGAGCTCTGGCTAGTCTCTGGCGATAGATACATGAGCTGGCTTCTCCACTGTGCCAGGATTGCCACAAAGTTCAGAAGGCGGATCTTGATCGCCTTCGTCTTTATGATTTCGTCTGCCGTCTTCGCTCAAAGTTTGAGCCTATCAGAGCTCAACTGCTGAGCCACTCGCCACGACTGACTGTCACCGAGGCTCTTTCGACACTTCGAGCTGAGGAGCTTTGTCTCGGGCTAGCAGCACAGTCCGTTCTGACTGTGCTTGCTGCTCCTTCGAATTCATCGACGGTTCCTGCTATGACTACGGTTCCTTCCCAGGTGCCTGTTGCCGCTCCTGCTTTTGCACCAACTGGAGTTCAATGCAACTACTGCAAGAACTTCGGGCATGACTACCAGAGTTGTGCGGTGCGAAAAAAGCGGCATAAGGCGCGTGGGGGTGGACGATCCAAGGGGGGGCAGGGATGCCTTCCTTCACAGGAGGACAGATCAGCTCATCAGGATCTCAGCGAGGTGACTCTGTTCAGCAGCTCTGCCAGTCTCTACTTTAGCAGCTCTCTCACAGCTCAGCGGGTTCTACCAGTCTAGCTCAGATGTCTCCCCCAGGTACCTCTTGGGTTCTAGATTCTGGTGCCTCTTTCCACATGACACCGGATTCCACATCTCACTTCAGTAGGACCTCCTGCCCTCCCTATCTCTGTACAGATTGTTGATGGTAATTCCTTGTCTGTTAGCTGTCAGGGCACTTTTGTCCACTGATTTTTCTGTTCCAGCTGTTTCCCATGTTCCCCAATTAACCATGCAGCTTCTTTCAGTGGGACAGCTCACTGATCTTGGTTGTAGGGTTGGTTTTGACTCTCACACCTTGTCATGAACCGGGGTAAACACCACCAAGGAGATGGCCGGATGGCGTCGGCGTAGAACAAGAGGGAGAGAGACTAGAGATTTAGACGGGAAAGACTATGATAATTCTCTGGTTTATTGCAATAGCATGCGGTAGCCCTCTTATATAGACAGCTCCCCCTAACAGATAGAATCTAATCCCAATTATAACTCTAACAGATATAGTAACTAATATCATATCTCTAATTATATCTCTAATACAAGGAAACCAATCTCTAACTCAAATAGAAATCAATCTCTAATTCCTAATAATAATCTGACTGGGCCTTGGGCCCAAGGCCCACACCCCTGACACTACACCCCTCTTGGACATGCAGCTCGTCCTCGAGCTGCTAGGCGGTGATCATGGCGCCTATGAACGTCTTCCGACGCTGATGTAGAAGACGAATGGTGGTGGAATCTTGCTGCGGATGGAGGCGACCAGCCAGATCCAATCGAAACAAGGCTAGACGAAGTGTAGCGCCTTCGGAAATATAAGACCTGCAAAATAAGTTTCTTCTTTTTTTTTATTTTTTTTGATGATTTGGGGGGGGGGGTTTGTATTTTTTTTGAAGCCTTAACTAACCGGTGGGTCTTAAAAACCCAACCAAACCCACCGACGCATCACACCAGACGTCGTCGGTCGGTGTAGACCCGCAGTCGCGAGCGACGACCCCACCGATCCGGCAGCAGCGGCAGTTCCGGGCGGAGCGGCAGCCCGAGGAGCGGCGGAGGTGGCCCGGCGGCGGTCGAGTATCTCCAAGCACGGAACCGGCGGCATCGGCAGCGACTTGCACGGATCCTGCAGCGGACGGCGACGGGAGCAGAGGCGGAGCGGGCGGCCGGCGTAGCGGCGGCTTGCGAAGCGGATCCCGGCGGCGGAAGCAGAGGGTGACTGCGGCGGCGGCTTTGGCGTATGCGGCCCGGGCGGAGACGGCGGCGCGGCTTCGGGCGGAAGTGCCCCGGCGGCAGGGCAGAGACGGCGAGACGGCACGGGCGGAGGCGGAGGACCAGGTGGCGGCTGCTGCGACGCGCATGACTCCGGGCGGCGATGGCGACCCGCAACCAGAGACGGCGACTCCTCTGGCATAGATGGCCTGGGCTGCGGCGGATCTGATGTGGTGTTGGTGGAAGCCCGGCGGATCGAAGTGGCGGCGGGTCTGGCGGCGACCGGATCTGGCGGGGTGGCCCAGTCGTTGACGGCGGTTGCCCGGGTGGAGGTGACCCGAGCGGCGGCGGCGGGGATCTGCGGATCAAGGCGCCCACGAAATACCTCTGGCGCCGGCGTGGAATCAGCGAACGGCGGCGGCTGACGCAGATGGCAGACGTCGCTGGCGAACGGAAGGCTGCCGGTGGTGACAGAAGACGTCTCGGCGGCTGTTTCTTGGCTTTCTCGCCGTCCTCCTTCGGCGGGAGCATGGCCATGGCCGCCGGTGCTGCCTTCTGCTCTTCTTCAACCCCGACCATATCGACATTGAGTTTGACTCCATCGGCGGCCTCCCGCAGGCGCTCTGCGATCTCGTCATCCTGCCCTTGCGCCGCCAAGAGCTCTTCTCCTTCGGCAAGTTCCTCATCTACGGTGTGCCCAGCACCGGCAGCCGCCGGCAAGTCGACGGAGGTGAGGTCGGCCTCCTCCTTGTCATTAGCAGCCGGTAGGTCGATGCCTTCTGTCTCCTCTGCTCTGCGAGCGGCCTCTTGCTGCGCCTTCTCCCGCTTCAAAATCTTCTCAAAGAAGGCATGTATGTTAAAGAAGTCGTTCGCCGCTTCTTTGTCGTAACTAGCCATCTTAGTAGCGCTCGCTTTTATTATGGCTATTGATTCGGCAAGGGGGCGAGTTGCTGGAGCCATGGTAGCAGAAGTCGTGGGAAAGGATCGACTGCTCTGATACCAAGTTGTCATGAACCGGGGTAAACACTACCAAGGAGATGGCCGGATGGCGTCGGCGTAGAACGAGAGGGAGAGAGACTATAGATTTAGACGGGAAAGACTATGATAATTCTCTGGTTTATTACAATAGCATGCGGTAGCCCTCTTATATAGACGGCTCCCCCTAACAGATAGAATCTAATCCCAATTATAACTCTAACAGATATAGTAACTAATATCATATCTCTAACTATATCTCTAATACAAGGAAACCAATCTCTAACTCAAATAGAAATCAATCTCTAATTCCTAATAATAATCTGACTGGGCCTTGGGCCCAAGGCCCACACCCCTGACACACCTGTTTCGTTCAGGATCGACAGACAGGGACGATACTTGGGACTGGCCGACGCCGTAGGGATCGTCAGGGTCTCTACATTCTCGACCGTATTCATCTTCCGTTCACTTCAGTTGCTCCTACCACGTCGTCAGCTGCTTCCACTCCTGCCACGTCTACCTCCACTGCCACTGCTGTCACCGCTCCTGGAGTCTTTGCGCAGTGGCATCATCGTTTAGGTCACCTGTGTGGGTCCCGTCTTTCGTCATTAGTTCGCCAGGGTGTCCTTGAACGTGTTACTGTTGACACGTCCATGTTTTGTCGAGGTTGTAAGCTAGGCAAGCAGCTACAACTTCCTTATCACTCTAGTGAGTCCTTGTCTTCTCGTCCTTTTGATTTAGTTCATTCAGATGTATGGGGACTTGCGCCTATTATCTCAAAAGGCGGGCATAAATTCTATGTTATTTTCATTGATGACTATTCTCGTTTTACTTGGCTTTTCCCTATGTCTAATCGTGGTCAATTTCTTGCGATCTATCGTAGCTTTTCCATGATGGTTCGTACTCAGTTTGAGTCCTCTATTCGCACTTTTCGCTGTGATTCTGCTGGCGAGTATTGTTCTAGTGCATTCAGACAATTTCTTTCTAAGCAGGGCACTCTTTATCAGTCTTCTTGTCCTGGTGCCCATGCTCAGAATGGGGTTGCTGAACGCAAGCATCGTCATCTGATTGAGACTGCTCGCACCCTTCTTGCTTCTCACGTTCCCCCACAGTTCTGGGCTATCGAGACTGTTTCTACGGCTGCATATCTCATTAATATGCAGCCTTCCACTGGTCTTAAGGATGTCAGTCCTATAGAGCGTCTCTACTTTAGAGCCCCCTAGTACAGTCATCTTCGTGTTTTTTGGCTACACCTCTTTTGTCCTGCTGCCGCCTCGTGAGCGCACTAAACTGACAACCCAGTCAGTCGAGTGTGTGTTTCTTAGGTACAGTTCTGAGCATAAGGGTTATCGCTGCTATGATCCTTCTACTCGACGGATTAGGATCTCACAAGATGTTGTCTTTGACGAATCTCGACCTTTCTTCTATCGAGATTCGGCTCCTCATACTGCTTCCACTATCGAGATGATCTCCTGGTTGTCTCTCCCTGACTCCTCACCCATTTCCCCCCTTTCCCCGTCTTCGGGACCTTCACCTCCTGTGTTGCCTCCTGTAGCACTGCCTCTTGCACCACTGTCTCGTTTCTCTGGGGTGCACTACTCCAGACGTCCTCGTCCTTCACCAAATCTCTCTCCTGGTCTCTTGCCGACACTGACGTCTGATTCATCTAATGATGCTCCTCGTTACGCCCTTCGTGACCGGGCAACCATTCGGCCTCCTGATCGTCTTGGCTTTACTTCGACAGCTCATGCTCTCTCTGTCACTGAGCCTAGTTCTTATCGTGAGGCTGCTTCTCATTCTGAGTGGCAGCTCGCTATGGCAGAGGAGCTTGATGCGCTTCGTCGTACGGAGACTTGGGATATTGTACTGACACCTGTGCACGCTCGTCCTATCACGTGCAAGTGGGTATAAGACCAGGTCTGACGGTACTATTGAGCGCTACAAGGCTCATCTTGTGGCTCGTGGCTTTCAGCAGGAGTATGGTTGTGATTACGATGAGACGTTTGCTCCTGTTGCTGATATGACCACTGTTCACACTCTTATTGCGGTTGCTTCTGTTCGCCGGTGGTCTATCTCTCAGCTGGATGTTAAGAATGCCTTCCTTAATGGCGTCTTACATGAGGAGGTTTACATGCAGCCACCACCTGGGTATTCTGTTCCAGATGGCCATGTCTGTCGTCTTCGTCGTGCTCTTTATGGTCTAAAACAGGCCCCTCGTGCCTGGTTTGCGCGTTTTACTTCAGTGATCACCGCTGTTGGTTTCACTGTCAGTGCCCATGATTCTGCTCTATTTATCCATGTCTCACCTCGAGGTAGGACGCTGCTTCTATATGTGAATGATATGCTCATTACTGATGACGATTCCTCATTCGTCGCATATGTGAAAAAGCATCTCAGTGAGCAGTTTCTAATGATTGATCTTGGTTTGCTTACATACTTCCTTGGGATTGAGGTTTCTTTCACGCCTGAGGGTTACTATCTCTCCCAGTAGAAGTATGTCCAGGATCTTCTTGATCGGTCTGGTCTGACTGATACTCGGACTGCTGAGACTCCTATGGAGCTCTCTCTTCAGCTTCATGCTACTGATGGTGATCTTCTTGAGGATCCTACTCGGTATCGCCATCTTATTGGTAGGTTGGTATATCTTGTGAGCACTCGTCATGATATTGCTCATGTTATTCATATCTTGAGTCAGTTCATGGCTTGTCCTACTCATATTCACTACAGTCATCTTCTTCGTGTTCTTCACTACTTGTGTGGGACCATCTCTCGTCGCTTGTTTTTCCCTAGCTCTACCTCTCTCCAGCTTCAGGCATACTCTGATGCGACCTGGGCTAGTGATCCTTCTGATCGTCGTTCTCTTTCTGCTTATTGTGTTTTTCTTAGCTCCTCTCTGATTGCCTGGAAGACAAAGAAGCAGACTGCAGTTTCCCGTTCGAGTGCAGAGGATGAGTTGAGAGCTATGGCAGCTGTGACAACAGAGATTACTTGGTTGAGATGGTTACTTGCAGATTTTGGTGTACCTGTGAAGGGACCTACGACTCTTATGACTGACAGTACAGGAGCTATCAGTATTGCCCGTGATCCAGTGAAGCACGAGCTCACCAAGCACATTGGTGTGGATGCTTCATACACTCGCTCCCAAGTGCAGGAGGGTGTATTTTCTCTCCAAACTCAGTGTGTGTGATCCACCATGAGTTTGAGGGGGGGTGTTAAGGATATAATAGGAGATAGAATAGGATTGTTATTTGTTTCCTTATATGCCTCTTGTATACCCCCCCTTGTACGCTCTATATATTGCCCTTTGGGCCTCATGAATATATGCACAATATTCATAACAGTTTGGATCAGATGATCACAGAAATTCCAAACTTTGATCAAGGGAATAAAGGGTTGGCATTTGATCTTAAAGTGGATGTATGGGGGTTGGCATTTGATCTTAAAGTGGATGTATGAATGAGATTAGAAGTATCTACAAAGCAATGAAGGGAAACTTTTGGAACTAACACATTTTATAAGATATGCAATACATGTGAATTATTGTTAGCATGCTCTTCTGTTCTCAAAAGGTCTTTTTCTAATTCTACCTCAAGATTTCAATTATTTTTACATACTTTTGTGAGTTTTTTTACGTGAAAGAAAAGGTGAATGCTTTTAGTCATGATGACACTTTAAGAAGTTTATTAACTGTATCTCTTTTTCCCTTTCATGATCCCATGCTTATTTGTGGCCAGGTACTTGAGAGTTATGAGCGTGCTTATAATAACATGGTGCGGGTTCAACAGCTTTCAGAACTGGAAGAGGTATTCTCATTTTGGGTTCTGTTCTGAAGAAAGTTACTGTTTTGCTAACAAAATGAGTGATGTGTAATTCAGGTGATTGATTACTGCACTCTTCCGATGGAAAGTTCAATTGCTGACGGGCGAAGGGAACTTATCCGTAATATGTGGAATGAGCGCATTAAAGGAACAAAACGAAATGTTGAGGTTATATGATGGCTTTGCTAATGAATGCTGCCTTGGGCCCTATTCTGTTATCAATTTTTATATTGACTCCAAAAACATTCTCAGGTGTGGCAAGCCCTACTTGCTGTTAGAGAGTTGGTTCTTCCTCCTAATGAAGACAGAGACACCTGGATAAAATTTGCTAAACTTTGCTGGAAGAATGGCCGCATTAGTCAGGCTAGATCTACTTTAGTCAAACTCTTACAGGTAGGCTAGTAGTTATTGTTAATTGGCGTTGCCTGTGTAGCTCCATATAAAACAATTAATTTCTTATGCCACATGCAGTTTGATCCTGAATCTTCTCCTGATTTGACACTGTATCATGGGCATCCTCAAGTAGTCCTGGCTTACCTTAAATACCAGTATGCTGTTGGAGATGAGCTTAAACGAAGGGAGGCATTTTCTAGGCTACAGGTAAGCTTGTTCCTGTCCTTGTACTCTGACAGTACATTGCAGAATCACGGTATACTGATCTACCATACTTTCCTTTTTGGTGGGATAGGATCTGTCTGTGCAGCTTGCTACTGCCACAAATAGTTACTCTGGATCATTAGCAAGCCAAGATGCTGTGTTGAATGCTGGAGTACCACTTATTGCTCGTGTGTATTTGACACTTGCTACCTGGAAAAGAGCACTATCACCTGGGTTAGATGATGATTCCATTCAAGGTCTGAAAATTTTCAGTTTTTTCACTTATTGTTTGCCTTCCCTTTTATTTGAAATAGTTATATATTTCTTTCTCCAGAAATATTGGTATCTTATAAAAATGCCACACTAAGTTCCAAGGACTGGGGCAAGGCATGGCACTTATGGGCTTTGTTCAACACTGAAGTCATGTCCTTCTATACTTTGCGAGGCCGGCCAGATATTGCAGGAAAATATGTTGTTGCCCCAGATATTGCAGGAAAATATGTTGTTGCAGCAGTAACTGGATATTTCTACTCTATTGCTTGTGCATCTACAACCAAAGGTGTCGATGATAGCTTACAGGTACATCTGCTCTTTTCTGTTTTTTGTCCTGCAAAGTTGATTGTGAGCAAAACATTTTTGAAGAAGAGCTCATCCTGGGAATCTTTAAAATGCTTTTACCTAACCTTTTCTGATGATAAGAGTGGAAGAACTCAAATTATAATATTTTCTCTGGTTAGTCACAATCAAGGATAAAAAAACCGGTACCGGGGCGAATCCCGGCCGCCGGGCGGTACCGGTAACCGGCCGGTTACCGCCCGGTTACCGGAAATCCCGGTTTCAAACCGGATGAAATTTGGCAAATTGTTTTTTTGGCGGGGCGGGAGGAGACCGGTAACCAGCCGGTTACCGGTTTTACCGGTGAGAAAACCGGTGGAATGAGTATGGAATAAGTAAGTAAAAAGCTGCTGCTGCTGTTAGCAATTAATCCTGTGTGCATGTAGTCTCTTAGTATTCATACATTGCTTAAGTGCTGCGCATGCCTTGTCTCTTGGAGTCCTGTGCATGCATGTGCATGCCATTTAAACTCTGCATGTATCTCATACGCTGCAGTTATTATCTCTTAGTATACTGCGCACATACTGCTTGCTTTAAATCTCCATGCATGCGCAGCTTTAAATCTCCATGCATGCCTTTAAATCTCCGTGCATGCGCCGCTTTAAATCTCCATGCATGCCTTTAAATCTCCATGCATGCGCCGCTTTAAATCTCCATGCATACCTTTAAATCTCCATGCATGCGCAGCTTTAAATCTCCATGCATGCCTTTAAATCTCCATGCTTTAAATTGTGACTTACTTTAGGGATTTGAGAAGACAATGACTCCAATAGTGGAGATGCCAATATATAGATAACCACATGGGCCACATGGGCTGGGCCTTGATATACTTAACACCCCCCTTCAAACTCAAGGTGGAAACGGAGGTTTTGAAGCATTGAGTTTGAGCAAGTGAAACCGATGTTGCTCTCGAGTTTGTGCTTTAGTGAAAAAATCTGCCATTTGCAGTTCTGAGGGCACATACTGAAGAGCAATTGTTTTCTGCTGACAATGAGACCGAGTAAAGAAAGCATCAACGCCAATATGCTTTGTAAGTTCAGGATCATTGGCAATTTGTATGGCTCCAGTATTATCACATAGAAGAGGTGTAGGAGCATCACAAGAAATACCAAAATCTGCTAACAACCATCGAAGCCATACAATCTCTGAAGTGGTAGTGGCAAGTGCTCGAAGTTTTGCCTCTGTACTAGAACGAGATACAGCTGCCTGCTTCTTAGACTTCCATGCAAGGGGAGAAGAACCAAGAAAAATACAATATCCTGTGATAGAACGACGATCTGTTGGATCACTCGCCCAGGTGGAGTCCGAGTAAGCATGAAGCTGAAGCGGACTTTCACGAGCATAGAACAAACACTGAGAAGATGTCCTCCTTAAGTACCGTAGTACACGAAGCAAATGTCCAAAATGAATGGAAGTAGGAGCACTCACAAACTGACTCAGAATATGAACGGCATGAGCAATATCAGGTCTAGTAACAGTGAGATAAACAAGGCTGCCCACAATATGTCGATATCGAGAGGGATCCTCGAGGTGTACCATCGGTAGAACGAAGTTGTAAATGAAGATCCATAGGTGTCGCAGCCGTTCGACTATCTGTAATGCCAAAACAAGCAATAAGGTTTTGTATGTATTTGGACTGAGAGAGATAGTAGCCCTTTGCAGAATGCAACAGCTCAATTCCTAAGAAATAACTGAGATGACCCAAATCAGACATCTGAAATTGCTCACCAAGTTGCTTCTTCACATGAGAAATGTGTTCCACATCATCTCCCGTAATCAACATATCATCAACATATAGAAAAAGCAAAGTACGCCCACGTGGAGAGAGATGAATAAATAGAGCAGGGTCATGATCACTAGATGAAAACCCAGCAGCCCGTATCACCGAAACAAAACACTCAAACCAAGCACGAGGAGCCTGTTTAAGACCATATAGAGCACGACGAAGGCGACAAACATGACCAGGAGGAGTATCAACACCTGGAGGTGGTTGCATAAAAACTTCTTCATGTAAATCACCATGAAGAAAAACATTCTTAACATCCATTTGAGAGATGGTCCAAGAAGAAGTAGCAGCCATTGCAATAAGAGTACGAACAGTAGTCATATGAGCAACTGGTGCAAAGGTCTCATCATAATCTCTACCTTGAGTTTGCTGAAAGCCTCTAGCAACAAGACGGGCTTTATATCTCTCGATAGAACCATCAGACTTGGTCTTAATTTTGAATACCCATTTAGATGTAATAGGCACTGCATGTGATGGTAATGGAACAATATCCCAAGTTCCTGTACGATCAAGGGCAGCAAGCTCCTTAGACATAGCAAGCTGCCATTCCGGAATATTAGAGGCTTTCTGGTAAGTGGATGGCTCATCAACAACAGCATTCACACGTGGAAAACCATACTTGTCAGCCGGACCAATAGCAGTACGATCTCGTAGATTATATCTTGGACCAACCTGTAACTCATCAGGAATAGTATGAGACTCATCAATATTATTAGAAGCATCAACAGCGGTCGTATCAGGACTGGCCGTGGTGGTAGAACTGGGTGAAGGTGCTGTGGGGTTTGTAGAGCGACGATGGAAAACACGTCTGATAGGTGGTTTAGAATGAAAAGAAGGTGATGCAGGAGGAGGTGTAGTCTCCTGTGAAGGTGGCGTGATGGAAATAGAAGGAGCAGGAATGGGCGTAATATATGGAGGAGTAGTGACATCAGTATTGGGTAGAATAGGAGGAAGACACAAGAACGAGGTGGGTTCTGTGGGAGAATATGAGGGCTGAGTAGAGGGGTTATAAAAGAAAGGACGGTCCTCAGCAAAGGTCACATCACGAGAGATACGTATGCGACGAGAAGAAGGATCATAACACCGATAACCTTTATGCTCAGGACTATACCCCAGAAAAACACACTCAACATATTGTGCAGTCAATTTAGTTCGCCCACGAGGTGCAAGCAAAACATAGCAAGTACATCCAAAAACTCGGAGATGATCATAACTAGGAGAGGTACCAAAAAGAACTTCACCAGGACATTTTCCAGACAGTTTGGATGAGGGTTGTCTATTGATGAGATAGACAGCAGTAGAAACAGCTTCACCCCAAAAATGAGAAGGAACAAAAGATGAAATCAAAAGTGTGCGAGCAGTCTCTATAAGATGGCGATGTTTGCGTTCAGCAACACCATTTTGAGCATGAGCGCCAGGACAAGAGAGCTGAGCAAGAGTACCCTTAGAGGACAAAAACCGACGAAAAGCATCAGACAAATACTCACCACCAGAGTCAGAACGAAAAACTCTAATAGGAGTAGAAAACTGTGTGTGAACCATGCGAACAAAAGACTGGTAAATGGAACACAACCAAGAGCGATGTTTCATAAAATAAATCCATGTATATCGAGAATGATCATCAATAAAAATGACATAATGTTTATGACCACCCTTTGTAGCAAAAGGTGCAGGACCCCATACATCTGAATGAATAAGATCAAAAGGTCTAGCTGAGTGAGAAACACTAGATGAATATGGTAGTTGTATTTGTTTTCCAAGTTTGCAACCCTTACAATGAAAACTAGACTCAATAGGTGTATGACCTAAACAACCTTTATTTATTAATGTGGACAACCGGGACCCACAAAGATGACCAAGACGATGATGCCACTGGGCGAAGGAAGAGGCGGAAGACGAAGCAGCGGATGACACACGAGCTGTAGACTCAATGGACGAAACAATGGAAGAAGGAAGACGCAAGGTGTCGAGGATGTAGAGGCTAGGAGCACCTTTACGGCGATGGCCAGTCCCAATCACTTTCCCGCTTCGACGGTCCTGAATAAAACAAGATGAGTCATCAAATCCAACAAAACAATGTTGGTCGGTAACTTGACCAACCGAAAGAAGATTCATGGACAACTGAGGTACAAAAGAAACATCAGGTACAGAAAAATGAGGATTGCAAAGTGAACCCTGATGAGTGATATGACAAGATGTACCATCAGCTGTCTGAACAGAAGCACCATCAGTAACCGGCTTGCAAGCAACCAACTGGGACTGATCAGATGTCACATGAAAAGAAGCGGTACAAAAGAAACATCAGGTACAGAAAAATGAGGATTGCAAAGTGAACCCTGATGAGTGATATGACAAGATGTACCATCAGCTGTCTGAACAGAAGCACCATCAGTAACCGGCTTGCAAGCAACCAACTGGGACTGATCAGATGTCACATGAAAAGAAGCCCTTGAATCAAGCACCCAAGACGACGAAGGAGCATTAACAGGCGAAGCGGCAGCAATAGACACTGAACCTTTGGAAGTGGAACCAGTACCACGACCACGAGCAGCACGACGTGCACGATAGTCAGCCAACTTTTCTGGATAATGAGAAAAACAGTTCTCTGGAAGATGACCAGACTTGACACAATGCTTACAGAGCGCTGAAGAGGTACTTTTTGGTGCACTGATCCTCTGAGAAGCTGCCAACACACTATGAGGAACAGATGCAGAAGAAGACATAGACTTAAGACGTGTTTCTTCTGCAAGTAAATCAGACAATGCCTGTGCCATGGTGAGAGCAGAAGAATTGTGAAGCAATCGTGTACGAATGGAATCATACTCAGCCCGGACTCCCATGACAAATCTGTAAGTAAAAAACTTTTCAATAAACTGATGTGCTGGACAGGGAACAGCTGTACACTCAGGTATCATGGAAGTCAATGATCCCATCAGACGATCAAAAGCAGAGTAGTACTCATCAATAGACATATCATTCTGCTCAATTTCATGAGTTTGCCGCATAAGAGTATACAAAAGAGCACCACTGTCCTGAACATAACGCTTCTTCAAGTTATCCCATATGCCTTTGGCTGTTTTGAACTTAGAAAGACTCATAATCATGGATTGCTTAGTACTATTCACCATGACAGCCATCACTTTTCCATCATTAATATGCCATTCTTTTACTGCAGCAGCATTACTACCATCATCCTTAAGCACAGGTGGAGTTTCAGTTAAGTGAAAAAGTAAACCATAGCCCCTTAATGCAGTCTCTACACAGAAAGCCCACTCTGGATAATTCTGACCATCTAGAGTGAGATTGATAACTATTGCATTTATCTGGGACATTTTGAGAGGTGCTATGACTTTTCCAAAAAAACAGCAGAAGCAGCACCACAAAGAACAGAGATCAGGTACCACAGTGTAGAAAAAGCAGAGCAGCACTTGCAGAACAGGCGAAGAAGATCCACGAACGGCAGCAGACGGACGGCAGCAGATCCAGCAGATCCACGGGCAGGCGACAGAGCACGGCACTCCCAGGCGGCTGGCAGAGGATCCACGGGCGGAGCAGCCGTCAGCACCGGATTTGACGAGAACGAGGCGGTGGAAGACCCCGGCAGCGGAGGCGACCTGGACGAATCCGCCACGGGCGGAGACGGCGGCGGCCTGGACGAATCCGCCACGGGCGGAGACGGCGGCGGCCTGGACGAATCCGCCACGGGCGGAGACGGCGGCGACGAGGCAGGGCGGATCTGGCGAGGCGCTGCAGAGGCGGCAGACGGCGGCCGAAGGCGCTGCAGGGACGGCAGCCGAAGGATCCGCGACGAGCGGAGACGGCAGGGACAGCGACCAACCGACGACGGCAGGGATGGCCCCGAGGAAGAAGCCGCGACGGGCGGCTGCAGGGGCGGCCGCGACAGGAGACGGCAGGCGACGGGCGAACGGGCGACGGCAACTTCGGCCGAAGGGCCGACTGGCCAACGAGGCCGACTGGCCAACTGGCCAATAAAAAGTTTGGATCGTGGGAGAGGAGGATTAAAATAATCCTAACCTAACCCTAATCCATAGCTCTGATACCATGTGACTTACTTTAGGGATTTGAGAAGACAATGACTCCAATAGTGGAGATGCCAATATATAGATAACCACATGGGCTGGGCCTTGATATACTTAACATAAATCTCCATGCATGCGCAGCTTTAAATCTCCATGCAATACATGCAGGAAATCAATTTATTAGTGTTAATAATGTAAATATCATTAGGGAAATCAATTTTTACATTCAAAAGTTTAAATTTGAATTAAATAAAAAACCGGCGGTTTTTTTTCTCCCGGTCCACACTGGTAAAACCGGTTACCGCCGGTATTTGGAACCATGGTCACAATTATACTATATTTTATTTTGTTAGAAAGAGATCAATGTAGTTCATAGCCATAAACTTCTAGTAAAGGCCAGCATCAGCAGAGACTAGGCCTAAACTATCACTAATCAACTGCTGACCAGCTCTAGTGTCAGAAAAAAAAAATCTATTGCATCTTCTTGGCGGCATGAGAAAATCCTATGCACTACGATGACTGCAGAAAATAAAAGTTCTCTAATACCTTGTTTGAATTTTTTTTAGATGAATTTGGACTGATGAAGATGAATTCTTTTTAATTGCTTTTGTAGGATATCCTTCGACTCTTGACTCTTTGGTTCAACCATGGGGCTACCTCAGAGGTTCAATTGGCGTTGCAGGAAGGCTTTAAACTTGTCAAGATTGAAATGTGGTTGGTTGTGCTGCCCCAGATAATTGCAAGGATTCATTCAAACAATAGAGTAGTTAGAGAACTGATACAGTCATTGCTAGTTCAAATTGGAAAGGAGCATCCACAGGTTTGTATTTTGGTTCTTAGCCTTAGAACCTTTGGCTATGATTGGGATGTTTTGTAGTATCTGTGCTGCCTTTTAGTACGATTTACTATGTGTCATGCATTGCTACAGCAAATGTAACAGACCGAATCATAGTTGTTGGTTTAACAACTAAGGAAGTGACACAAGAGGACCTCTCATCCGTATCCAATAATCTAGAGAAACAACTAAATAAATCTAAGGAATTGTGGAGTTATAGGGAAGGAAATTTGGAGTACTAGTCTAGAGGTGAAGAAAGATTTAAAAATGAGGGCGAACGCTTTGTCTTTTAAAATTCATTGTTTATTTACACAATAGCATAAGATGGCTGCAAAGTTACTAGTATTTTTGCTTTGCCATTGTAAGTTTATCGTTTCATGCTTTAATTTTGTCCAGGGTTCCTTGCTCCTTTTCTTTTTGAAATACCAGCTGGGCTTGTATGCCAGGAACCGGCTGGTTTCCGGTAGTTCCTTGATAACAACTATTTTCCTCCTTTTTGTTTTCTGTCTTTTCAGGTTTTTGAATTTCCTTAGCCTTCTAGTGCTTATGCTCATTTGAGACAGACCTATATACCCTAATATTGGTGGGTACCAGCCATACCGGTTAGAACCAGTATGACTGGTAACTGGCCAATATCCAACAAAAAGTTGAACCCTGCTTTTATCAACATTTTTTAGTTCTAATTTTCTTTTTGGTCACACTGACATCTTAATCAGGCATTGATGTATCCTCTGTTGGTTGCTTGCAAATCAATAAGTATATTAAGACAACGTGCAGCACAGGAGGTTGTTGATAAGATCCGCCAGCATAGTGGAGGTCTTGTTGATCAGGTTAGCATCATTACATGCGGAGCTTCTAAGGAAGATGCATAGCACTCCTGAATCCTGATTCTATGAACATTTGTTGTTCCAGGCACAGCTTGTTTCAAAGGAACTGATACGAGTTGCCATTTTGTGGCATGAGATGTGGCATGAGGCTCTTGAGGAAGCTAGCAGGATGTATTTTGGTGAGCACAATATCGAAGGAATGCTTGCAGTACTTGAGCCATTGCATGCAATGCTTGAGAGGGGGCCTGAGACAACAAAAGAGATTACTTTCATTCAGGTCGTGTCATCACCAAAACTTTATGTTCCAGCTCCCATCACAGTATATCTTGACATCAATCCATTTCTCTTGCCTAACATTTGTTTGGCTTTTCATGAAATGCATTGTATCCTTACATCTCGGTTTGCTTTGAACAGTAGGTCATTTGGTGCCAGGACCATTAAATTAGTAAAGATTAATTTCTGATATCAAATTGAATTTATTCTGTTAAGTGTTTGATAACTTATAAAAATTAATTCAGACTTATGGACATGAATTACTGGAAGCCCATGAATGCTGCTTAAAATATCGTGCTACAGGAGAGGATGCTGAGCTAACTAAGGTACATAAGATTGTCAGTGCAATAACTTGTGTATTGTTTCTTCTTGAGTACTGGCTGAGGATGACTTATGTGTTCTTTAGGCATGGGATTTGTATTACCATGTTTTCAGAAGAATCGATAAACAGCTTCCAAGTCTTACAACTCTTGATTTGCCTGTAAGCATGTTATTATATTAGTATTATCGGGCCCACGATTTGTTTCCCCCCTTTATTGAATACCTAATGTGTCTTTCAGTCTGTTTCGCCTAAGCTGCTCAAATGTCGAAAGTTGGAGCTTGCTGTACCAGGAACATATTCTGCAGGTTATTATACTATTGATTATACATTTTTTTATTTCTCTAGTTCTTAGGAGAACTCATGCTGTGTTCTTTACATTACTGAGTCTCCAGAACCCCAAATTTTGGTTTTTTCTTTGCAGTTGTGGGAGGTATTATTGGTAGCATACATATGCTATCTATCTTCCTTGACATTTTGATTATCTACTAGTTTGTGAGATATATTGTATTATCAAGCTCATTTTCTTACATGACATGTCCCTGCTGGAACCATGCAATACAAATGTTAAGTGATATTTGGGGTCTCTGACAACAATAAGACAACAACAATAAAGTCTTTTGTCCTAAACAAGTTAAGGGCTGTGTAGCACGGACACGGATACGTAGACACGACACCGACACGGGAATTCGCCGTTTTCCCAAAAATACCGATACGGCGACACGGCTATATATATTTAAATAATAAATAAATTATGTATGTATGCATGCATGCTTGCTTGTTTGTTTGTTTCAACCCAAAGCAAATATCCACTAGCCAACAATCCAACATAGCAATCAAGTATAAATGTTATTGCATACTGCATCTAAATGTTATTGGCTTATTGCATATTGCATAAATGTTATTGCAAACAAGCAAACAGTGCCGACTACATCTAAACCATTGCATATTGCAAACCTGTGCCGACTGCGAGGCGGAGGCTGGCGGCGCGCGGGGTGGAGCCGTGGAGGCCGACGGCGCGCGGGGAGGAGGCCGGCGAAGAAGCGGAGGCACACGGGGAAGAAGCCGACGGCGCGCGGGGAGGAGGCCGGCGAAGCAGCGGAGGCGCATGGGGAGGAAGCCAACGGCGCGCGGGGAAGAGGCGGCCGCGCGCGGGGAGGAGGCCGGCGAAGCAGCGGAGGCGCGCGGGGAAGCGACGGCGGCGCGCGGAGAGGAAGGCGGCAGCGCACGGACAGGCAGTGGCACGATGCTGGAGCAGGCGGGCAAGAAACACGGGTGGCGGCGAGGCGCGTGGGAATGGCCGAATGGGGTCTCGGGTAGGGTTAGGGTTAGGATGGCGGCTGGCGCACGGGATGGGCCGGCTCTAGGCTGATTGTGTCCTGGGCTGTGTCCGACTCGTGTAATTACCGTGTCCGACACGTGTCGAGAATTTTAGCAATTAAAATTAATTCCAAAATTGCTTGATACGTCGCCGACACGTGTCCGAGCCGTGTCCGTGTTGTATCCGTGTCGGACACGGATACGGCTATTTAGACACGTGTCCGTGCTACATAGGTTAAGGGTAGGCTAGGAATAAAACCTTCTTAAAGTTAAAGAAACGACAGCCTTGTAATAAAACCTATATGGCAAAAACCCTAGGCGTGCATCCTGCTATCTGAGCAAAGCCTAAAACACCGCCCCTAAACCTCCTTCTTATGTCATGGTTTCGGTACATATATTGTTAACTTCCATGTGCTCTTATCCAAAACTAATTCTTTAGATATATTCGATCCCTCAAGTCTCTGACAACATTAAGACAATTTGTATAAATTCTCTCAAGATTTTTTCCCCTTTTGGTTTGAATTATATAATTCTGACATGAAGAATGAAACTTTGCTTCCAGATTCACAACCTGTGACTATCGAGTATTTTGTTCCCCAATTGATGGTTATAACATCCAAACAAAGACCAAGAAAACTGACAATTCATGGAAGTGATGGCAATGATTATGCATTCTTGCTTAAAGGTCATGAAGATTTAAGGCAAGATGAACGTGTAATGCAGGTCTGTATTTAAATTACAAGTCCTTTTTTACACTGATTTGCATGGTCGTTTTGGTAGCAATAGAGCATGGAGTAACAAGCATATCTTTATATATTGTGCCTATAAATGTTTGAGTAGTGCTTCTATCCATTCTTTTCCCAGCACCTTTGTGGTTTACCATCTGAATACCTTATGCCTCATCACTGTGTATCTTTATTTCCTATTTTGATTCTGAAATAGGCAGCTTGAAGAATAACACAAATCCTGAACAAAGACCATTCACATGCCCATTCTTAGTTAACAAGCCTAAACTTAATACCGGTGATATGTAGGTTGAATCTAGGTGAAAAATTGCACAGGCAGCTCCACTGATATGCACCCTAGTTGTTGTTGAAACTGTACTAAAATGTACCATTCTTTAACATAAACAACACTGTCCCGCCTTAGCATTATGATTTTTTAGTCCCAGTATTGCTGATCTAGATGAGCTGGATCCCACTGGCATTCAACAATTAACACTTGGGCAGAATCTGCTAATCTGATGTTCTTGCAATCTAGGGTGAATAGCCTAAATATTACACACCACCATCTTTTTGTGTAGGTCATTTTATTTTATATCTAAATAGTTTTCCTCTTAATTTAGCTTTTTGGTCTGGTGAACACTCTCCTGGAGAACTCAAGGAAAACGTCAGAGAAAGATCTGTCGATCCAAAGATATGCTGTTATACCTTTGTCTCCTAACAGTGGTTTAATTGGATGGGTTCCAAACTGTGACACGCTTCATGCTCTGATCCGTGAATACAGAGATGCCAGGAAGGTTTGTCTGCTGCAGTCGCTTGTTGTCTTCTGAAAGAAGTTGGATGTATTTTGCTTCTTGTCATTTAGCAATTTTTTTGAAGACTATGTCATTTAGCAATTAATGTTTCTTTTTTTGTCCAGATTTTCTTAAATCAGGAGCACAGACTTATGTTGGCTTTCGCACCCGATTATGACCACTTACCCCTCATTGCAAAGGTGGAAGTATTTCAGCATTCTCTGCAAAATACCGAAGGAAATGACCTTGCGAAGGTATACTGTCTTTTGTCTCTATTGAGTTATGAGCCTTCTCAAGATAACATGTCACTTTGGTGCTTTGTTTAGATAATGCTGTAACATTATTCTACTAAAATAAAATTGTGGTAGGTTCTCTGGCTGAAAAGTCAAACCTCTGAAGTATGGCTTGAGCGGCGTACAAATTATACAAGAAGTCTGGCTGTTATGAGCATGGTATGAGCTAGTGTCTTATTCTAATTTTTCAAATGAAATCTTCCTTCGCAATTTAAGATGCTTAAAAGGTAATGTTCCAGGTTGGCTATTTACTTGGTTTAGGAGATCGGCACCCAAGTAATCTTATGTTAGATCGCCATAGGTAAATCTACAAAATTTTTCTTGACAACCATGGGCAATGTTGTGCAATTCTTTTTTTTTGTCTTGAAGTCTAATCAAAATAGTTTTTTTGCTTCAGTGGGAAAATATTACATATTGACTTTGGAGATTGCTTCGAGGCTTCAATGAATCGAGAAAAGTTCCCTGAAAAAGTAAGTAGGCCTTGTTCTGGGCATTATTTGCTGCCAATTACTTGATAACACAATGCTATATTTTTGTACGGTCTTGCCTACATTTTTTCCTTGTGAGATTGCATTGACTGCTTATAACTGCACGACTTTTGCATTTTTGTTTGAGACTGTCGCTTACAGATTTTTACTTTATGGTATAGGTACCATTCCGTTTGACTAGAATGCTTGTGAAAGCTATGGAAGTCAGTGGTATTGAGGGTACTTTCAGAACAACTTGTGAAAATGTGATGCAAGTCCTTCGAACAAACAAGGATAGCGTCATGGCTATGATGGAGGTAAGGAAATTGCATTGTTGTATAGCACATGGCATCTTTCCTGGACAAATATTTTTTGATTGAAAATAGATTTTCTAAGACTTATCTTGTTATAATTTTTGAAAAAAAAAAGTCAAGCAGCTCAACCTACATGCAGTTTGCTAGTAAATACATTTAGGTTCTTATCTGCGTCACATACCAGCTTTTTTATCAGATTTGAATCTTGTCAGATTCTTGGTGCCAATCAAAGCAATATGATCTATACCCAGGTCCTGCCCCGAGTATATTCAACTTTTGCTTTATCTATACCTAATTGTTTAATTGATTGATCTAAATTACTGATTAAACATGCATTGAAGTTCCTATTCATTAGGCTAATGCTTGATCTGTGGATCATGGGGCCTCCAGAGTTTTGTGATCTTGTGGTATAGTGGTTTTAGATCTCTATTTCGCCATGTTGGGTTGAGCTATAAAAAAAGGGTTCTGTCGACGCCAAATTCTTTGTTTTACTTTCACCTTTTAAGTTTTCAGATATGAACACATGCCTATTTCAGTTACAAATATGGAAGAATCACAAGCAAATAAAGATGTTCGGGCATATGCAATTTTGACTCATTTGTACAACCTTTCTTCCCCTATGTGGCCACACTGTTCTGAAAACTGGAACCGGTGCTAAAATCGTGCCTGGGGCAGGTTCTGTGTTGTCTCCTTTTTTGGAGTTCACAAAATCCTGATGTTTGGATCATATGTAACAAGTAACAATACATGTATTTAGCCTAAAATGGGAATCATCTTGTGTACCTTTATTTCTTTGTTATACATTCCTTAATTTATGTTTTTTTTCAGGCATTTGTACATGACCCGCTAATCAATTGGCGTTTGTTCAATTTCAATGAAGTTCCTCAAGTTTCAAACTATGGAAATGCTCACACACACACAGTTGTCAATAGTGAAGAAGCTGCTGCTAATCGAGAGCTCATGCAACCTCTTCGGGGAGCCCGTGAGAGGGAACTGCTACAGGTTGACACCTCTTTATCACCCTTGGTTGTTCAATTATGTGTAGTCTTAACCACATCCCCATACTGACCATTTATGTTGCCCATGCAGGCGGTCAATCAACTCGGTGATGCTAATGAGGTTTTAAATGAGCGTGCTGTAGCTGTAATGGCACGGATGAGTCACAAGCTAACAGGGCGTGACTTCTCTTCTGGGTCAGCATTGTCAGGATCTGGAAGCTCCACCCAGCATGGCAGTGAACATTTGGCTTCGGGAGATGCTCGGGAGGTAGAACCTGGTTTATCTGTGAAGGTTCAGGTTCAACCTGGTTTATCTGTGAAGGTTCAGGTTCAGGAGCTTATACTTCAAGCGACTTCGCATGAAAACTTGTGTCAAAATTACGTCGGGTACATATTGAAATTTACCATTGATAATTTTAGACCATTGATTCTAGAGGAATTCCGTTTATAGCAACTGGCAAAAAAAAAATGTTGACCATTGTTGATTTTTGCTATGTTACTCATTGCCGCTTGCTTGCTTCTATTTTGTTCCACAGGTGGTGTCCGTTTTGGTGAGCTCCAGCAAGCAATCTCATGTACATATTGTAAATACCGTGTACAGATAGGTATGTATCTTGTGAAGTGTGTTGTATCCTAACGTGTACAATATTGTAAGTAGCAGAATCACATTTGTTAATGAAAGCTACCGTGGGCCTCTTTTCGTGTTCGTGGAATTATTCCGATTGCCAAATATTAGGATTGTTATCTTTTTGGTTGGCTTCTGAATAGGATCGAAGACAAAATTGAGAAAAAATTGCACAAAAACGGCGGCTTCAATAGCTGATGAGTGTTGAGCTTTTGTGATAAGACTATGGCCCTGTTCCAAACAGTTTTTGGCTGCTTCTGTCTTTTAGTTAAGAACTAGAAGTCATTTTGAATGTGTTGGAGTCTGGAGATATGTGGTTATTTATTTATTATTTTTAATTGAATGTTTTAGCTAAAAGCTAATAACTGCTACAGTGGCATCTCACCTAAAAGCTAAAAGTCATGGATCGTAGCTGAATTGAACGGGCTTATATCTCGTGTCCAGTTCCATCCTCTTTTTTTTCATTTCAGGAACAGAACGTGTTTTTTTCCCTTGATAGGGGAAATCTTCACTTTATATTTAGTTGAAGTTTGTATCTTTAGCCCAAGGCTCATACAGTTGGTATCGTCCCCTCCACGAGGATGGCAAGCTATCCGGGTGGCATCTTTGTAGCAGCTTACAAATATGTTCTGTTCTTTTCAGATGACGTGCATCTTTATTCAGGAATTGAATTGTTTTGTATGAAATTTCTGCTCTCTAGACAATCTTTCTCCGCCCCTGCTTCCTTGGTCCACATCGAATCGAAGACCGTAGCTTCTAGGCGTGCGTTCGAATGATTCGACAATTGGTATCTTCCTTTTAACTTCTAAATTCTAAAGTCTATTTTAGGTTTCTCTACAATAACTAGCTTTTAAATTAAATAATTTTTTAAAGTAGAATTTATAAGTTAATTATAATATACTCTATAATAAACTTTATTTATATTGATTAAAATTGTATGTAAATTTTTTTACTCTATATCCACTCTTATAAATAGTTAAAAGTTATAAGCAGCATCCAAAGAAATAGGCCCAGTGAGTTGAATTTGCTGCCGTCAGCTTCTTGTCCCAGCTGCAACAAATGGCCACCTCCATGGCTGTGCCTGGTCATCAGCATTACACTAATTAATTATACTGCCTCTTTTCTCAAATACAGTTGGTTCTAGAATGCGTGCAGTCTAGATTTGTCATATAATGATGTCAATAGATCATCAAAAGTACTTTAGTATCATTATATGTTTTTTATTAATTTTTACTAACATATAATTGGAAAAATTAATGGAATCTTGGGCAAAAATAGCATTGTTGATCACCAGAATACCAAATCTAACCTCTTAACAGCAGCAATTCCATTTATAGCCCCTCCCCCACCGTACGATTTCTAGGTGCCGACATGTGGCAAATCGTGCGGTCCCCAACCGCTCGACCTGTATTCATCCGAGTCTACAGTACATGCACAGTGTATTTTTGGATTAGCTGATGCATACATTTGTGTGCTTATAATGAGATTTAAATTTTGTATTTTCGTATGGATAAGAGTTTATTTAGTTGTACAAATTTTTTGTAATTATAAATATTAGGCATATTCATGTATAATTTATTTTGTTTGGACTCTGCAGCAATTTTGTAATATAGAAGAGGTGCAAAATATTATAAAATATATTTTGAAAACTCCTAAATATGTAGGCCACCCCTTATAAAATTTATAGAAGAGGTGCAAAATATTATAAAATATATTATGATTGTAACCGATATTATAATAAATAGCTTTGTAGTAAGGTTGGGGCACTCTTAAAGAATTTTTTGTACGGATAACCTTTTTTTTATTCGGAAATACAGAAATATACCCGCGGGAAATTTGTTTACAAAAATAGCCTCTAGTCGCCCAATGGGTGGGCGACTCAAGCCTCTCGCCCACCCGGCAGGCGACAAGAGGCTATGTCGCTTCACGGGAAAGCGACATCACGGAGTCGCTTTCTCACTGGGCGATTTAATGAAGTCGCCCAATGGCTGGGCGACTTGTAATGCAGTCGCCCAGTAGGTAGGCGACTTCATTCAGTCCTCCTGAATTTTGTAGAGTTTTGGCAATTTTGTAGTTTGAAACAGAGAAAAAATCTGGTATAGTTGTAATAAAAGTTTATGTGCACTGTATGTTGTAGACGCACAAAAAAGATTCAAATTTTTTTTTAAGAATGATTGACCGTAGAACGATAGATACATAGAGTGGTAAGTGATATTTTGATGTTGCTGAGAAATAGTTTACGGAGAGAACCGGTATGACTTGCTATCTGAATCATTGAATGCGAACATGCTAGATAATAAGCTTATGTCAATAGAAATAAACTTCATAATACAGTTGGGTGTAACATGCCGCGTACATTGTTATTACATGCATAACATATAGCATGATATGCGACTAAGAGCAACTCCGACAGTACTGCCTTAGGGAATAAAACTTGCTGGGTCTATTACATTTGGTCTACTGGGTGTAGCGTGGTTGTTTCCCCTTGTTATCGCGCCTTGAAGATGGCTCCGCTGCATCCTTGTTCCGGTCACTCTTGGTCTTGAGAGCTGCCTCACGAGCTTGAAGCTCTTCCTCCTGACGCTTGATGGCTGCTTCACGCAGACTTAACTGCTCCCGCCTCCTTTGCAGCTCATCCTCCTTGCCCTTCAGACGGATTTGGTCCACCCTCACGCGGCGCTCTTGCTCAAGCCGCATCTGTCGTTCCACATCGCGAGCCTGAGTCATCTTGACAAAGTATTGTCCTTTGTTTTCCACCTCCACTGCCCGGTTCTGTGGCCATGCCGGCGGCACCCGATCCACTCATTCGATGAATCTGCAAGCCTATGTGTGGCGTGGTAGATGTCATGGATCAAGTTGAAAAACGATAACGAGAAACAAATGATTTAGTTGTTGTCGTTACCACGAAGTCGTCATCCAGGTCTGGACACTTGAAGAACCTACAGCCGTATTTGGCTCGTTGTACTCGATCCGTCCAGACTCCCAACATCGTCCTAAAGCCGCAATGGCACTTCGGGCGCTCATGCCATTCCGGCACTCCAAATGGGTCGGACCTCCAGGAAGACATTGTTGTGTAGTAGTATTGTGAAGGCTTGAGGAGGAGATGTGGTATGGAAGACATAGGAGACCTTTATGTAGGCAGGTTATCTGGTGCAGTGGGCATAGTCCATGGAGAGGAGGTCGTACGAATCTTTTTGCTTTTTCAGGATTCCAGTTTAGCAATAAATGTCCCTATGTAGGCTTTTCAGAGCCTGTAGCCTGTATTTCTGAAACAACAAGTTAAGGTGACATGAAAACTCACTGGAAAGGATACATGCCTATGACGTGAACACTCACTGTAAAGGCTACAGCCTACGCCCCTATTTTGTTGGTTTCTGTAGCGATAGGCCTGGACGGCTTCTCGTGGAGGGCGATGTACGTGCCCGGGTTCCTTTCCTGCAGGACATTAAGCATACGAGGAAGGTTGTCGTACGCTGCCTCGAAAGTGCCAAAACATTTTTCCAACGCCTTCTGCTTGGCACGCCACACCTTCGCGTAGCTAATCTTATACTTGAATTTATTCTCAATAGCTACCACAATATGCGTGGCTGTCATGTCCTTCTTCTGCACTATCTCCCCATACATGAGATTGGCTATAAATCCGGACGTCAGGTTACGATGTCTCGCCAAGACAGTGTTTAGAATGCAGGAGTGCGGCTCAACCTTGGACACAATCCAATGAGTCTCATACTTAGGTTTGCAGGCGTGCACCCGCCAAGGGCAACCAGTCTGCTCGCACGTCACAGTGTACTGCTCCTGGCTTGATTTGATGACGCGAAATGTCCGCTGCATTGAAAGGGCCCAAAACTTGATGGCATCCTGCAGCGCTTCCTTGTCAGCAAACATAGCATGCAACCGAACCTCTGTCTCATGGTACTCCCATTGTGATTCATGCTCATCATGTGCGGAAAGACCCTCCGCATTAAACCGGTTCCATTCCTGGGGGATAGGAACTTCATCCTCATCGGAACTGTCCTCGTCGTCGTCCTCTACAGCTTCCTCTTCATCCCATGCCCTCTCGTCATCAGAGCCCATCTTCTGCACAATGTACTCATTATACTCTCCTTCATCGGCTTGCTCAGTTGGCTCTCTATGGCTTGACGGTTGTAACTCTCCTTCATGTACCGCATCGGCTTCATGACGAGCAACTTCATCATGTCCGCCAACATGCGGCCCGCCCGAGCTGCTAGCACCTCCCACAACAACGGCTGTTACACGAGCTTCCTCAGTTGCTTGTACTGAGCACGGTTGCACAAGCAGCACACACTCGTATCCACGACGCCGGCACCCTAGCACAAAGCCCTTCCATGTGGCAGAGCGCACCAATGTCTTCAACTCCCATCTGATGTCCGTGGGAGACCGGCTCCAAAGCCCTTGCACGACGACGCTGTACACCTCGGGGTTCAACGAAAAACTCCGGGTCAGCCAAAACTGCACATCTCCCATTCGAGCATTCTCGTCATCCGGAAGTACGAGAGTGACTTGTGGAAAATCGCTCAAATCCACACCATTCGGACCTTCACGAATAGTTCCAGCTCCGTAATACACTCTCAATGTAGTGGACATTGATGATGTCGGCCTGCATATATATTTCAATTTTGCGACATGTCAAATAATATCGCACAATACTAAACTTCCTATACCACAAACTTTGCTAAAATTTCTATACTACCATACTACAAATTGCATACCAAACCTTTTCTACAATAATATTTTCATACTAACACGGTACTAATTATTCTACATCTATAATTTTTATTAACACCAACATTTCATATAAATAATAATGCAAATACAACATAATCCAAAAAAAAAACCTGGATCCAAATTGATGGAATAGCTTCTACTCCTCCTTCCTCCCTCACCTCCTCCTCTCCTCTTCTTCCCCTCCTTCCTCCCTCACCTCCTCCTCTCCTTCTCCTCTTCTTCCCCTCCTTCCTCTCCTTCTCCTCTTCTTCCCCTCCTTCCTCTCTTCTCTCCCTTGTTTCTTTTCCTTCTTCCTCTTCTCTGTGCGCTGAATGTGTTTGCTGAATGAGTGAAAAAGGTGGTTGGTAGTGGGAGCCGGCTGGGCAGGCCGCCTTAACCCCCCCTGTGTCGCCCTAGCGTTGGGCGACTGCAATGCAGTCGCCCAACCGTACAGCGACTTAAATTAAGTCGCCTAACGTTCAGGCGACAGCGCTGATTCGCCCAACGGTTCGCAGATTCTTCAAATGTCGCTTCCCGGGTGGGCGAAATTCTCTAGTCGCCTCCCCATTGGGCGACTCGAGGCTATTTTTGTAAAAAATTTTCCCACGGGTATATTTCTGTATTTCCAAATAAAAAAAGGTTATCCGTACAAAAAATTCCACTCTTAAATATGTAGGCCACCCCTCCATTGTAATTTAGATAAAATATTATAAGATAATAGATTGATTTACTTTTATTTTTAAGATGGCTGAAACATCCATGGAAAATTGAGACTTCTTGTAAATTCAGATCGTTCAACCTTTTCACTGGAAATTAGGAGTGTGACAGGGCTTTGCTTAGTGGTCGTAAAGTCCGGTATGTGTGTTCTCGCGAATTAAAGAGTATTCGTTCTTGTATTGGAAATAGAGGATCACTATGATTTGAGAGGCTATACGTGAGTATATTGATTTTACGTCGAGAAGATCAGACGACCTCGTAACATCTTTGGTATCAGCACAATTTACTCAGTAGGATTATTTAGCCTAACTTTTAGATCAATTTTAGTGATGTTCTTATTATCTAGAATCCATAAACCGAAAATTGCAACAAAAAAATCCAAACCCTAATTTCAATCTATTATTTTTGTGAGTTTTATTATATTTTAGTCTATTGAAATTTTTGTTTAAACGTTGATCATAATGTCTTTTACCTAGCTTAATCATTGTGTCTACTAAAAATCCTAGAAAATTGCTAGTTGAGGAAAGTAAAATCGGAGAAACGACTACTACACCATAAGAGCGCCACGAGATACGCTTCCCGTTTCAACTTTCCCTTAGCGATTCCACGCATTAGAAGAGAAGAAATCACTTTACCGTAGTAGCTTCGGAGGTAGTCACAGAGTTGAACCCGTCGGGCACAGCAGCGGGGGCTTCTTGCTGCTGCTGCTGCTGCTGCCCATCGATCTCCATGGCATCAACCCTCTCGTCCTCCATAGCCATCCTATATTCCTACTAGATCAAGAACTGCCTTTATCAAGCAAAAGCAAAATAATATGACTGTACAAAGACGTACAGATTCCGCAAATTTCTTCAAGGCCCCGTTTGGGCAAATTTAGGGGGCGAGTTTATTAAACGCCGGTAGTTTTCACGGATTTGATGAAAGATGGAGAGAGATTTTCACCTGATCTGTGCTGCGGGCGGGCGGAATGAGGGAGAGGGGTGGATCTACACCTCAGACAGCCTTAGCTTTAGCTTAAGGCTTACGATATCTATCAATGCAAAATCCAGATAAATTCAAGTAAATCAAAGGTTTAACTTTTCCTTCTAGCTCAGGTAACAGTGGCCTCTGACCCTTCATAGCTCAGGTAACAGTAGTTTCTAACTCTTCAAAGCTCGGGGTGTGATAAAATTTTAGAGACGCCACTGGTGGTGAGGAGGGCCAGTTTAGGGCAGAGAGAGAGAGAGTTGGTGGGAAGAAGGGGCGGCCGCCGCCAAGAGTTGGGCCGGGCCGGTCCGTGGGTGAACGGACATTTCTCGAGCTGGGCCCAAATGAGTAGGCCCAGTTTTGTTTAAGGACCGATTAATCATACGTCATTCTTCGCCTTTCTTTTCTTAGATGACCTCATTTGTTAGGCTCCCTTCCGCATTTGTGATGGCTTTTGGGAAGCATTTTTCTCCTACTTTTGGATGTAACATTCCGTTGAAAGCATCTTTTTATAAGCAGTGACAGCGAAATCTTTCTTGAGCTGGTAAATATTTTCGTAACTAATAACTGGATTTCACCACCGCATGAACGGTGCAAATACAGCAAACGGAAATCGGCTCTTATCCCATTTCTACGCTTCATACCAATCAAAATGTGTGTCAAGCATAAATTGATGCTAGGATTAACCCGTTTTTCAGACCAAATATCCTTTTAGAAGACAGAAGCTAAGTCGTTCGAGTTGTACTCTTATCTCCAACGTGCAAATCAAAAGTTCCTTAGTTTTTTCAACTTATAACTTATGTCTTCGCTCAAATAAACAGACAGGATGGCTTCTTTATCGTCGTTTTAAAGTTGATTATCAAGACAGTTTTTTTAAACCGACTTATCGATATTGGATTTGTTTACATAAACACTTAGAGCAACTCCAGCAGAGCCCCTACTTAAGCCATCAAAACCAAATTTGAGGGCTTGAAGCAAAAACAGAGGTCCAGCAGAGCCCCTATTAGAGCCCTCAAATTTGAGGGGCCCTCAAATCCCCCCTCCAGCCCTCATTCCTAGGGGCTCTAGGCCAAGCCCTCAAATCACGGTTGGAGTCGTTTTCCTGCGCGCGCTTGGTCTTGCTCCTCTTTCCCCCGCCCGCCTCTTTCCCCTCCCCTGCCTGCCTCTTTCCCCTCCCGCGTGCGCCGCCAGTTTCCCTCCCCGCCCGCCTCCCCGCTCTCCTCCGCGACCTCGCTCTCCTCCGCATCGCCGCTCTCCTCCGCATCGTCGGTCTCCTCCCCGCCCGCCTCCCTGCTCTCCAGGAGCGCCGCTGCGATCTAGCCGGAGATGCCGCCGCAGCCCCCGGTGGCGCCGGAGCCGCCGCACCTCCACGGCGTGGTCATCATCTCCCTCCCTCCCCCCGACCAGCCCTCCAAGGGCAAGACCATCACCGCCTTCACCTACACCTACACCGACGACACCGCTGCCCCGACCCCGCCCCCGCCTTCGCCCCCTCCTCCGGCGCCGGCGATGTTTCCCGCGGTGACAAAGGCCAGGCGATCGAGGCGGGTGGCGGCGATGGTGCTCGTGCGGGGGCGCTGGCCGTCGCGTGCTGCGGGAGTTCGGCGACGTCAAGCTTGCGGCCAGGAGGGTCGATGACCACGGTGGACGGAGCGACGGCAGGAAGGCCAGGAACAAGTTGGAGGTCAAGAGGGCAGCTGCGGAGTGGGTCCCATGTGTCGGTGTGTAGTGGAATGGATTTGAGAGGTGCTGTTGGAGTAGATGCAAAAAAACTGGGACCTCAAAAATAGGAGGAGCCCTCAAATCAAAAGTAGGGGCTCTGATTTGAGGGCTACTGCTGGAGTTGCTCTTATACTATAAAAAAAATCATAAATCACATCAAACAATAAACCACATCTGTAAGGTAGCCGTTGGTCAACATGATGATAGTGAAGAATACCGTACTTGAAGCGCACAGCCGGTGCCCGCCTCCCTGCCCCAACCATGCGCGGCATCGCCTCCGGCCCAACGCCCTGCCTCGGGCCACCCCCAGCCGTCCGATCAAAATCTAACGCCCCAAACCGCCCCACCCTCCTCCCGCTACCCCTCCCCACCTCCCACCTCCAACTCCGGCGATCGCCGGAGCTCTCCCGGCGGTCCACCCGTTACCGCAGCCGACTCATGTATCCTCCCTCCTCGTCCGCCGCCACCAGCGGCGGCAGCTCCTTCCCCGAGCTGACCTCCGCCGCGGACTTCGCCGCCGTCGCCTCCCCTGGCGGCCGCGTCTCCGTCGTCGGCTTTGGCTCCCTCCTCTCTGGTGAGCTCTGCTGTAGCCGTCAGTGCTCTGTTCTCCGAACCCTAAACCCAACCCTAAACTTAGACCTAACATTTCGAGGCTCCAAATGACAGAGCGGAGCGCGAGGAGCACGTTCCCGGAGCTAGAGGGATTCCGGGTGGCCGTGCTCCGAGGCTTCCGGCGCGTCTTCGCCCACGCCGCCCCCATCTTCTTCGAGCGTGGCATCGCCATCGAGGCCACCAAGGTGCGTATACGTACGTTTATACTCATGTTGGTATATGTATGTATTGGTGTATGCATAATTTGGTTTGGTTACATTACCTGTATAATTCTGTGTGTGATTCTTCAAGGTGTATATGATCTCGATTGGGACATGGATGTCTTAGTTCGAGACGTGTAATTCTGCGTGAATGGGTTATCTTTGGAACTTCTAGATGAGTTTGGGGGCATTTGGGCATCTACTGTGTGTCCGTTGTGATAGCAGTGCAGCCTTTTAGGAACTTCATTCTTAAGTTCCGTTCTATATTGTAGGAGTTAAATGCTAGTCCTTGCTCCTCAAAAAAAAGAACGTGCTAGTCCTTGCTGAGGCTGCTGTAGAATGGTTTTACGGGAATGTCAGGAAAAGTAAATTGAGCACACTTGGAAGTTTTGTATAATCATTCTTGGGGTTTTAATTTTGTCTATGACATTCTGCATTACTTGTGTGCACCTCTCTCACAGTTTCACTTACTGTCAGTTTTGGCTACTGTTGAATGTTAGATTGAGCAAAATGGCAAAAATACACTTAGCGCATTAGGGGCACTTAAAGGTGTTCGAAGTTAATTGTCCTTATCAGTCAAATACTATTTCTTTATCAAGTTATAATGAATTGCAATTTGTCGTGTGGACACCAAAAAGGGGGGAATCAGGTTGCATTGAACAGTACATACGTACGTACGTATGGCTCCTGTACAAGCGTAAGAGAATTTTGTTTCTGCTTGAGGAGCTTTTCTATAATATGGGTATCATTGCCTTTGCTGACTATGATCATTGAAGAAAGGAAAGTTGGGTGTTATGTTGAGATATCAAAAAGTTTGGTGTTGGAGTCTAGTGTGTACTTTTGTCAGGAAGTTGCATTTTTTTTATTTCTTGATTGTTTCCATAAAATCCTATTTTTCATTGGAGTATTGGGCTGCTTGTAGGAGTTGTCAAGCTTAAGCGTGGAGCCATGTGAGGACGAATTGATAGTTGTCACTGTGTTTGAAATCAAGGAGGATGAGGTACTGTAATTTACACTATGATAACGTGTCATTTTTATTCAAGGGCAAAGGAATGGAGCTTTTTTCAGCTTCTTTTTGGGGCAAAGGACTGAAAGCTTGTGATATTCACAGGTTCCAGCATTCATTGAGAGGGAGAATGAATTCAGATTTCTTGCGGTGGGTGACCAGTAAATTCATTTCATGCTAACCAATTTGGTTAGATTTTCGGTTTCTTCATCACAAGCCTGAAGCTGTTTGGAGTTTAGAGTGTTCAGTCCTGAGCTGTAATTTGCACTACATTTTGATGAGGGTTTGTAGTTAATTTTGTTTTTGTCTATATGTTTTGTCAGGTTGTTCCTGAAGGACCGGATGGAATGCCTTTTCCAAATCCAGCAGTAAGGGCTTATATTCTGTAACTGGAATCCTAGCTGTAACGTTTTGTTTGCTCTTTGCTGCTGCTTCTTGCAATGGAATTATTGTTCTTCTTGATGGGATTTATTGGTTCAGGTTGTCTGTGCACGCTACAGCGATGAAGAATATTTCCAAGTGAGATGCAAAGGTTGAATCTATATCACACTCAAATTTCTTTCAATTTTGCATTTCATTTTAATGACTTGCCACTGGCTCTAATGATATTGATATCTGTGTTATCACGATATCAGTTCGTCAGTTTGGTGGTTGATGAGATTTGGTAGGATGTTTTTTCCCTTGTTTTGAGGGAAAGACTAATCTGATATTGACTTGGCATCTCGTTTATATACTGTTATTAAAGCTATTGATTTAATGCAATATTTGATAAAAAAAGTACCCGTTCTATTGCATGGTTGTGTTAATGTATCATAACTTATGAGAATGATTTGGTATTATGGGATTTGTTTTAGGGCTTATTACATATTTGTCTGCCTCTATCATTATAATTATGGACCAGCTAGGGTAAAATCACATAAATTGTCATGTATACAGCTCTAGGTAAATACAATGAGAGAACCACAATTGTTTACTAGGCATAGTAATAATTTGATAATTTATAATAATATTTTATTCTAAAACTGGTTGGCACATGATACTTTGAACCACAAGATCACGTTCCATTAAAAATTTCAGGTTTCAGAGAAACTGTGTGATGACAAAAGCATTGAAGTGCAATTAAGCTAGGCATGTTCAATTCTTGCTCAAATAGTCAAAAGTTTATGATGACGAATTAAGCTTTAAGCATAACATTTCTTTACCGTTTTATGGCAAATTGATGCATTCTTATGTAGATACAAGTTGTTTTTTTAGAGAATTATACAAGATAGCCCAGAATTGTAATTTTATTCCCAATTCCATTACACACTGAAAATTGACCGACTCTTTCTGCAGGAAGCAAGGAAATATATAATCAACACTATGGACGATACAACATTGATAAAATATGGAGGGATGATATTTTACCCTGTCGTGTATATCTAAGACATTGGTAAGTACTTGCTGTTCAAACATCTTATGTTGCACAGTCCACAGAGTTGCTTCTTTTTCTTTAATAAACCCGCGCTTAACACCAGAAAGCTATCTGTGCAAATTAGAACCACGATACACCCATGAACTCCACTGATTATTTTAGGCATATATTTGTTCTCCTGGTACAACACATCAATGACATCTCAAAGCAAGATGCATTTCTCAAGCAAAATGATTTCATTGCTCTGAACATTCTAGTTATCTAGTAGCAACACATTTCTGTGTAACTGCCACTGTCAGTCATTACTTTATTAGGCGTGTAGAAGCCTGATCCTTTTGATATTACAAGCACCTTTGATGGTTCTGATTGCCTTGCAGTGTTTTGATGGTTCTGATTGCTTTGCAGTGTTCTCGCTGCGAAAAATCTTGGAGAACCAGCATACAGCAACTTCTTAGACCACACCTATCTGGGTGACCGGAAAACTGCAATAAGGGAATACTTGGCCACTACTGGAGCTGGCATCATGGAAGAGGAGCCTCCGGAGTCATTGAAAAGCCGCTATGGTGGCTAACTCGACGATGACTCAGAGCGCCACCAGAGATTGATTTTTTTTTTTCCATTTGCTTGACGTCTATCAAATCGACGGTTGCTGTGAACCGGGATGCGCTAAATAATGCATGATGCTTCAGTGCAGAAGATCTAAGATTCTGATTTCTTGGCGCGCATGTGGTGCCAAAGATCTGATTTATGACCCTATTGTGATTAATGTTGTAACACCCCAGTATAACAAAAGCACAAGATGTTATCTACCACCACTATTTATCAATTTAAACTAATAAGCAAGTATTAATGAGTTCTAGATTTCAAAAATCAACATTTTCACATAATGTAAAATCAAGATACTTAAGTGATTTTCTCGAATCGTAGCGATCATTCGTTATTAATGCAAGAACGAACACTCTTTAATTCATAAGAACACACGTGTTGGGCTTTACGACTATCAAGCGAGGCTCTATCGCGTTTCTATTTTTTAGTGAAAAGATTAAATGATTTTGATTATTGATATACTCCTAATTTTCGCTCAAGATAGTTCAGTTATCATGGAAGAACAAAGCAACCTATTATTTCAATCTATTATAAAAAATAGTCGCATGTTATAAGAGGGTCACGTTGGTATATATATGACGCCCCCTAACTCAACTCACGCACAGCTTGGACCAGCCCGAGTTGATTCGGTCAAGGCCGAAACAAACTCCAAGCGGACCAACAAACTGCAACTACATCCTATTCGGTCAGCACAAACCGAATCAAGCTAATCTAGAGTTTTAATCCTCAAACCTCCAAATCCAGTCGGACTCAACTTTAATAAACGTGACTATATTGCCGCACCACTTAGGTAGTCTTTGGTTTGGCCTCACGTGCTGGCCTTGGGCTTGTGTCTTGTGTTTGCCGCAAGGACCATCTCCTTAGAACTTGGCCGTGACTTCATGCGGATCGACTCGATTTCCTTTGGTGTTTGACTGCATGAGCTGATCTCCCTAATTGTTTGATCCATCCTTTTTTGATGCTTACACCTTTTTCTCTATACTTGTCACTCGTGCTCTCTCCTTGTGTCTTGGTCTACATGCATGCATGCACGTTTTCCTGTTTTCGGCTGCATGCATGCGTCAGCTCACCACATGCACTCTCATGCATTGCATTCTTCCATGAGTCATCGACTAGTACTCTTACTTTGTAGCATCCTTTCTCTCACACCTTTCACTGGACCCCAACTTTGTTTATAGATCTGAACACAATTAAAACAATGGCATCAAGTAGTAATCAATTCGTATGTAAATCAAAGTCTATTTTACTTAGAAATAAGTTCATCTGATAACATTTAATATAGTTCAATAATCCTTTTCAGTGAAATAATATATTTAACTGAAAAGCGCAAGACATATATGTATCCACATCAAATTCTAAACTAAGGAACACATCATCTAACAATATTATGGACCATAAGGAGCTAAGAAAAACTACAAATTATCCAATTATCACTACTTCAGAAAGCCTAATATTAGACGGCCAATCACAGACGGTTTGACAAAACCGTCTGTGACCGACACTAACACATACAGTTTTAATTTGGACACCGTCTGTGTTGGTGGTGTTGGAGAAAACGAGCATCACAAACGGTTCTTACCGATGAACCGTCTGTGATACTAAAGTATCACAGACGGTTTGTATTAAAAACCGTCTGTGATAATCTAGAATTATCACAGACGGTTTTTTATTAAAAATCGTCTGTGACAATGACGCTAGGCATTTATTGCGCTGCTCAGAACCGCATCTGTCTTCATTTCGATCCAGATCTAGCCGGTGCTGCACTCTTTCGCTCAGGAGGCAAGCTAGGCGATTTCAGGCCAATTAATTTGGTGGGAGGAGGCAGAGATTGAGCTTTGAAGATTCATACTTTCCTGATTGCTCTAGATATGGTTAGTAATAAAATTTATTTTTCTTTGCATTACAATTTAGATGTAAGTAATTGGTGAGTGTTATTGAAGATGGTTTGCAAAATTGTTGATTATATAATAGCTGTTGTGTTTATAATATGAATTAAGCTAGCAAAGCCTGAATGCATGTGGTATATATACATGTAGTAATAATTAAATAATTTAATTTTTAATACTAAGTTGTTATATATATATACACACACACACACACACATAATGTAGGACCAAAGCTGGATGTATGCCGCGAGCCGTATGAGTGAAGAGTATATTAATGGCGTGTCTGCTTTTGCAAGAGCTGCCGAGGAGGATATGCTGAATAAGGGGGTGGAATATATGTACTGTCCATGCACTGACTACGAGAATTTAAAGATGTTTAAGAACTGAGGGCAAATTGAAGCGCACTTGATTCGGGGGGGGGGGGGGGGGGGGTTTAAAAAGGGTTATACGTGTTGGACCAGTCATGGCGAAGTTAATAATCATATGCCGCCGGATGACATCGCCGATGAAGTGAATGATATGCCGCCAGATGACATCGCCGGTGAAGTGAATGACATGCCGCCGGATGATGTCGATTGTGGTTATTCGGATTCGGATAGGTTGCACGATGACAATCTGGATCTGATGCTTCGCAATGTAGAAGAGAACTATGATGAGAGAGAGAGAGAGTATGTTAAATTCCGGGGCTTGATGGAGGACTCGGAGAAACCTTTGTTCACGTGTTGTAGGTCAAAGTACACGAGGTTGTCGGCCGTGCTTGAACTGTTGAAATTGAAGGCAAGCAACGGTTGGTCCGACAAGAGTTTCATGGCGCTGCTAGGTCTTTTAGCGGACATGCTTCCGGAGGGAAATGAGTTGCCTAAAACATTCGTCAAGGGAAAAGAGGTTTATAATATGGTGAAGGATTTAGATGTTGTCCTCGGAAAGGGACGTAAATTGAGGGCTCATGAGAAGAACACCTGGAAGAAGAGATCAATATTTGGGACTTACCTTACTGGGAGTACCTAGATGTTCGACACTGCATCGATGTCATGCACGTAGAAAAGAATGTATGTGACAGCTTGATTGGTCTCTTACTGAACATTCGTGATAAAACAAAGGACGACGACAACACACGGCTTGACTTGGCTGATATGGACATCAGGCCTAAGTTAGCACCGACATGCACTGATAATGGACGAACGTACCTTCCCCCTGTGTGTTGCACTCTGTCCAAGGCCGAGAAAACAAAACTGTGCCAATGCTTGCATGGTGTCAAAGTTCCGTCTGGTTACTCCGGCAACGTGAAGAAACTTGTTTCGATGCAAGATTTGAAGTTAAATGGCATGAAGTCTCATGATTGTCATGTGCTGATGACATAGATGCTCCCTATTGCAATTAGAAATATTTTGCCGATCAAAGTCCGAGAGAAAATTATGAGGCTATGTTATTTCTTTAATACAATTGCTCAGAAGGTCATCCATCCTGAAGTACTAGATGCTCTACAAGACGAGGTGGTGATGACTCTATGTCATCTTGAAATGTATTTTTCTCCTTTATTTTTTGATATCATGTTCCATTTCGTTGTTCACGTTGTGTGGGAGATAAAAATGTGCGGACCCGTATTCCTACATAGCATCTACCCATTTGAGAGGTTCATGGGAATTCTCAAGTCCTACGTACGGAATCGATCTCGGCCGGAGAGCAGCATCATCGAAGGTTATGCAAGCGAAGAGGTCATTGAGTTTTGTGTCGATTATATGGCTCATATTCAACCGATAGGTGTGCCTCAATCTCGTCATGAGGGGAGGCTGAAGGGTATCAGAACTATCGAAAGGAAAGTAATTACTGCAGATATGGACACGTATACTCAAGCCCATTTCACGGTCTTGCAACACATGACTGAAGTGGCGCCTTATGTCGACCAGCACAAGGATGTGCTTCGGCAACAAAATCCGAAGCGGCCGGATGTTTGGATCATGAGGCAACACAACAGTCGGTTCCACCAATGGTTGAAGGAGCAAATCGCTAGGAGCTCGTCAAGTGAGACGTTGACATGGTTGGCAAAAGCGCCAACATTTACAGTTGTGACATGACAAGGATATGACATAAATGGGTACACATTCTATGCACAGTGTCAGGATGTAAAGAGCACTAACCAGAACAGCGGTGTCCGCATAGTATTAGTATCACGGACGGTTCTAAACTGAGAACCGTCTGTGATAAGCTTTATATATGACCCCCGCTAGGGTTTTGCGCGTACACTGCACAGTTATTAGAGCCCGAAGTCACGATCGAGCCCGTCACTCTCCCGAAGTCCCGATTGAGCTTGTCGCCGCCGTCCCCGAGCTCATCGCCGGCCGCCTCCATCGAGCCCCTCACCGACCGCCTCCGTCGAGCCTCTCGCCGGTCGCCTCCCCCGAGCCCCTCGCCGGTCGCCTTCCCCGAGCCCCTCACCGTCCCCGAGTCCGCCGCCGTCCCCGAGCCCGTCGCCTGAACCCTAAGGTGCGCTACATATTAGCCCTGGTATTTGTGGTACTGTGAATGGTAGAATGATGCATTATGAACATATTAGCCCTGGTATTTGTGGTACTGTGAATGGTAGAATGATGCATTATGAACATATTAGCCCTGGTATTTGTGGTACTGTGAATGGTAGAATGATGCATTATGAACATATTAGCCCTGGTATTTGTGGTACTGTGAATGGTAGAATGATGCATTATGAACATATTAGCTCTGCTATTTGTGGTACTGTGAATGGTAGAATGATGCATTATGAACATATTTGCCCTGGTATTTGTGGTACTGTGAATGGTAGAATGATGCATTATGAACATATTAGCCCTGGTATTTGTGGTACTGTGAATGGTAGAATGATGCATTATGAACATATTAGCCCTAATATTTGTGGTATTTGTGGTATTGTGTATATGTAAAACACAACATGTATATGTATATGTATATGTATATGTATATTTCTCCGACATTCTCCATTTATATCACCATAGTATGGCACTTTCTTATCTTATCCTAATAGACCCACAAATTGAGCGAATCATAGTATGTCACTTTCTTATCTTATGATCTTCTAGGATGGTTCTTCGTAACTCCTTATAGCTATTGCAGTGTGAGAACTACGGTCTTCTCTTTCCACCTGTTTATATCTTGAAGAAGTCACTGGATTCTTCTTTTCTGTTGCTTATAGTGCACGTAATTTGAATATATCCCTTGTATATGTTGTTTAGAAGGCCAACATATCACCCGCGCATTCTTCAACATTATCGCCGGATGCGTCCGCTCCAAAATCAAAACGCCGAGGAAGAGGGCTATCGAAGAAGCCTGAGGGCCGATTTACCATCACAGAGGTCGATGGATCTGGGAACCCTCTCATTCCTCCCAAAGCAGTAAGCGCATTTCGAAGAATGGTCGGAATAGTTGCACGAGAACGAATTGAGATCACATTCAATTCATGGAAGAGCGTGCCTGAGACTCAGAAACATGAGCTGCTGACAGAAATTTTGGCATCGTTCGAGATCCCAGAAGAACACCAAGACGCCGTGCAACGACAAGCCTTGCTAGCGGCGTGCAAAGCATGGAAGAACTTCAAGAGCACACTTATCAAGGACTACGTGGAGCAGGGCGAAACACCCTTTCATAAATACCCATTACTGGAACCACAATGGGAAGAGTTCAAGGCGATGAAGACGACTGAAGATTTCAAAAGTACAAGTGCGGCGCACAAGGCCCTCCAGGCCAAAAACACACACCCCCACAGACTTGGCACAGCTGGGTATACGGGTAAAATCCCGCTGTGGAGGAGGGAGGACGAACTGGCAGTCATGCAGGACACCGCCCCGCCATTTGCCATTATCGCAGATGACCGCGCTCGAAATTGGATTAGAGCAAGGTCATCTACAATGACATCGGGGGACATCTCCTTTCGAAACCCTGCAGACTAGCCAGTGTCCCAGCACTAGGTAAGATATCGATCGAACTACGTAGCTTATAATTACTCCACAACTTCGTACGAAGTGAAATGACATGTCGTGCTCTTGCAGGAAGCGCTGAGTTTTGAATCTACCCTGGGATCATTCCAGGGAACAAGGGAGAATGATATGCTCTCCGCGGCCCTGGGAAACAAGGAGCACCCGGGTCGTACGAGAGGCCTTGGGCTTTACGTTCCTTGGAAACATGGTTTCCAAGATGACTCCGAGCAGTATCAGTGTAGGAATAGAACCAAAGCCGAGCGTGAGGCACGGCTATGAGAAGAGATCAAGGCATCTCTTAGAGAGGAGCTGGCTGATTATGTCAGAGATGAGGTGCGGAGAATTACAGAAAATTAGCAGGCCGTCGCCGCCGCTCTTGTGCTAACTAGCCCGCCCAACCATTTGAGTAGTTGCGTGTCCAATCCTACGACGGAGTACGAGGCCAGATTTCCTGTCGACGACATCCTGTTAATAATTATTATCTCTGGAATGCTCGATCCGTTGATAGGCCTATTAATTGGAGTAGCTAATTTTGTATCGTTATGTAGGAGCCTACGAAGTGCAAGCTCCAAGTGAGATATGCCTCCGTTGCCTTGTGCGCTGCTTGGGGCATGGCATATCCGTCTGCTCATGGGGTCATGCTGCACCGTTAAGCTTTAGCACCAGGCTTCGGAAAAGTGTCGGTAGATGGTGTACACGCCAATTTTGAGGTCGTCCCGCTACCGAAGCCCACCAACGACGAGCTTGTGACTCTAGGGCAAGCCATTGGAACCTTCATCCAGTGGCCCAAATGCGATATCTGCCTGGAGGCTTCTTCACCGGTGGCAGATCAGCTACGTGCACTAGTGCCATCTCCACAAGGGCAACCTGAATCAGATCAGCTACATGCACTGGTGCCATCTCCACCACCGCTACCTGCACCGGTGTCATGTTCACGGGCGCTATTTCTGGTGCAGCAACTTCCACCAGTGCAATTTCCACCACCGGTGCTACCTTTAAAGTCGACCTACTGCCGAGGCAGCAAGGGCAAAGCAAAGAAGACCAATGATGATATTCCGTACCTACCATTGGCCCGCAAATTCGTGCTTGGCGAGTCGTTGCTCGAGAAAAAGAGCCTCCAAACCCTAGCAATTAGTTGCCAGCAATTGCAAAAGCGATATATGGAACAGTCCAATAAGCCAGAGGGAGAACGACGCTTAGGTATCACTGTCAAATTTGCGCCAGATCATTTAGAGCACAGTGTTCAAGAGTGTGTCTTTGTGGTCACCTTTGAGGATTTATTTGATCTTTTCACGCTCAACGCTCTCGACGCCTCTCTCATTCGATGCTGGACGCTGTAAGTGTGTACAATCACAGCCTCCGTTCATGTCATACTGATAAATGTCATATATAATTTGTTGCGTTCGTGTGTGTGTGTATATATAGATACATGCTGACTAAAGCTAGATCATCCAAATCATCATCGGTTGGTTTCTTGGACCCACGCTTGGTTGCCAAGGATACCATCGATGAGGATACACCCTTCGTCGAGAGGTACATTGCATGAGGACTGCTGGCTTACCGCAATAAGGAATATGTACTTATGCCCTACAATTAGAACTATCATTGGATTTTAATAGTAATTGTACCAAAATAGAACAAGGTATATTACCTTGATTCTCTAAGTAAGAATAAAATGGACTTCACAGTTGTCAGCCAAGTAATCGATAGGTAAATACATTTTCTCCATACATAGCTATATTGTGCTCTTTCTTTCCTTCCGAATGACTAAGGTTAACTTTTTCGAATCACGTAGGGCGTTCGCGACGTACGTTGCAAAGGGAGGTGTCTCGAGGCAAGGGGCCAAAGGCCTGACACATGCTCGAGATTTTAAGGTATTCGCTATTACACATTAATTAATCTTATGCAACAGTTGGTAGCAATGTCTCTTGAATTAACACATTCCATTTTTTGCAATGCCACCAGCAGCCGCCGAGCAACACATGTGGATTCTACGTTTGCCACCATATGGAACTACTCCTCGATTCCTCGAGGATCACCAATTCCAAGGTTTGTCAATCTTGCCATAATTATTTCATACTTATCACGTTATATATATATATATATATATATATATATATATATATATATATATACGCATATATATATATATATATACGCACATTGATATTCCTATCGACAAGCTGCATTCATCCCGTCAACTGCATTCATCACGAATTCGAGAAGAGTTGGCGTACTTTTTGGTGACTGGAGTCATAAAGTTAGAAGGAGAGTTCCACTGCGCACAATGATTTTTTATTGCTCTTATCACTCCGGAATCGAGGTCTCGCGAAAGGAACAGTCCATAATCAACGAACTTTGTCAGGCTTCACTAGCAATACTTGGATGGATTGCCATCCAAGTATTGCTTGTGCAGCCTGACAAAGTTCGTTGATTATGACTCTGTTCCTTTCACGAGACCTCGATTCCGGAGTGATAGAGCAATAAAAAATGCAATGTTACCATCTAAGTGCAAATGCAACGTACATCTTTTGTAATGGTATATTTGTTAATGGATATTTTATTTCATTTCAATTAATTCATTTGCGAAATGTATGTTTTATGTTTGTGAAATGAAGTGCGATGTGAATTGGATGTTTTATGTTTGTGAAATGAATTGAGATGTGAATTGTATGTATACATGTACATGTTGATCTGCTTGTTTCAGAGGGCATGGCTAGCATTTCTGAGACTAGCCAATAAACAGAAATAGATTTATGGGTACAAAAGAATATCACAGACGGTTTGTAAGTAAAAACTGTCTGTGATAGGTGATAATCACAGACGGTTTGTAAGTAACAACCGTCTGTGATATATCAATATCACAGATGGTTTTTAACTACAAACCGTCTGTGATATTTACACCACAGACGGTTCGAAAACCGTCTGTGATAACCTTCTATTATCACTGACCCATAAATTCAGATGGTTCAGATAACCGTCTGTGATGACATTTCTGAACCGTCTGTAATACGGTTTTCTGTAGTAGTGTATTACAATGGAAGCTACTAAAATTGTTCACGACCAAATGTCATAAATTGCTACTTCAAACTCTAGGGCAATAGATATTCTCACTTCCTTATTTGGTACATATGTCGATTCTTTCTTGCTACATCAGTGATGGGATTGCCATATTATTAATCTTATAGTTAAAACTGGTTTGAAAAGGTTGGATCTATATCTTCAAATTTTTCACAATGTAATTTTTTTGTAAATAATTCTAACTGATGTATGGCAGCATATAAGAACTACAGCATTGCGATGGGTGTATGTCCACAAAACTTTGTAGTGGACATGCCGGTGAGGTGGAACTCAACTTATCTTATGCTACAAAATATTTTCCCATACAAATTCACTTTTTCTGTTTTCATCCACATGCACTATCACGGTCATACCGGCAATACATTGCTGATGGGAGTTTTTGACATATTTGGCACTGCTTGCAATAGTATTTACAAAAATAGTTGTATATCTATCATATTGATAAAAATACCATTTTTGCCACCCATAGCTAGACGACAACACGGGGGGAGCTAATGCGTAGGCCCCTACTGTCCCGCCAGCGGACGACAGGCTACCTGCTGCCCCCATCACTGGATGACAGGCAGCCTACCTCCCAGCTAGTTGGCTTGCCACCCCACCTCAACCCCTGCTGTCCCATGTCTAGACAACAAGTGATTAAGCTAGCTAATTAGCCGGCTTAATCACATGCCCTATTTGTTTTACATATTATTTGTTTGAATTTTTGAATATAGTAAATGTGTTCAAAAAATTATGAAATTTTATATGCAACCTCTTGATACAATGCCTTAATTGTGTAATTGTTTTTGTAATTTTATCCACTGTGAATGTTGCTAAAACATTTGTACACTTTTGATATTTGTAGAAATTGTTACATATAGCAAATGAGCTCCAAAAATTACGAACTTTTATATGAAGTCTCCTGACATAGTTATAGTAATTGTGTAATTTTTTAGAATTTTATGTACTCTGAATTTGCCACATTATTTCATATTAATTTAATCGTGAAATTAACGATACTCAGGCAGTGTCGGTACGACATCTGGATGTATGATGAGTACCTGGAGTGGCACGTACCCTGGTCACATAGTAGACTTACCATTCGTATACCAGATCGTCATGAGCAGATTATGCATGAGGACAGTCTATAATGCTTGATCGATTACCACAGCGCTTCACGACGGCATGACAGTGTAAAACAGATGCAATTTCTGATTATTTCATTTATGAAATTCACACTGGTCATTACTATACCTATTTCGTATGTCACTTCAGTTGGAGCAGGCGCAACACATTGCGAGCGCGTTCGAGACCGCCCTCACTAGCCTGGACACACCACCGGCCATGCAGAATACTTTGAAGTACATCCTAAAGTAGGCCAAAAAAATAGTGTACAACTTGAGCTGCAGCCATTCAACGAATCATGCCATGCACATGGGGCACCATGCTCACCCGTTAGGTCATCACGACCTAGCGTGTCCTGCCGACCATCACAATCTACTGAGTCTACCCGGTGTTGTAGTACTAGCCACAGCTCATACGCGGGTCGTATCGATGAGGAGATAACTTACGTACAAATCTACATTTTATTTTTCTGTTAGGCCTTACGTTTCACTATCATCATGGCATTCTTCCACCACAAGTCCATTGTTGAGATGCATTACTTTTGACGTCTGCACCACCTGCACAGAGTACATCTCCCCATTGTTCATCTTCGCCACACATTTAGGAGGTACGAAATTCGCATTATATATCTGGAATATTTATTGTGACAAAAATCGTTTTATCTTGCAGCCTCCAATTCAATATGGGCGTGACGTCGAGTCCACCGATGACGATATAGGTCTCCCAAATGCTTCCAAGGAGCAGTACAAAGTGCTAGGGTTTGCAGTGTACGCAGGGCAGAGCTCAGCATTCACACCATACCCATGGTTTGGAGACTTCGGTGGGCAGAGTTCCTCTGGCTTCACCGCCATGTCGTACAGTCAAGCTGAGAGCTCCTCTACACCACGAGAGGGATTTATAGTCAGTCGGTCATGACATTGTTGCTGACAGCTCATAGTTTGGCATGTCTTAGCTGGAGGACATCGACGCTTACTGGACCCAACCTGCTGTACCTCAGTCTACTAGACACCGCCGGCAACTCAACAAATGGAATGGTCTCCATACCTCCTCTGAATTGAGATGCAACCTCCGGATGGACTGACATACCACACAGGACATGCTCGTGCTCAACGGAAGATAAGGCCATGCACGGGAACACAGACGCGGCGAGGAGATAGTAGTGGCTCAGATGAGTGAGCCATATCACATCCTGTGTGATGTATTTTTTTGTCTTATTACATGTACTTCTATAAATATTCATAATGTATGAAATTAAAAAAATAGAGGTCAGCCACTGCAAAATATGGCTAAGCACCATTAATTTTATGATTAAATTAACATAAATTAACATGAGAAATTCAGAGCATATAAAATTCTCTAACAATTACACAATTATTATAACTATGTCAGAAGGTTTCACATAAAATTTTGTAATTTTTGGAGCTCGTTTACTATATGTAAAAACTTTTACAAATATCAAAATTATATGAATTTTTTAGCAAAAGTCATAGTTGATAAAATTACCAAAAAAATTACATAGTCAAATACATTGTGTCAAGAAACTACACATAAAAGTTGGTAATTGTTTGAGTCCATTTGCTATATTAAAAATTCAAACAAATAATATACAAAAAATAGGGCATGTGATTAAGTCAGCTAATCAGTCGGCTTAATCACTTGTCGTCTTGCCATGGGACGGCAGGGGCTAAGGTGGGGTAGCAGGCTGGCCAGCTAGGCGGCAGACCACCTGCCGTCCAATGATGGGATGACAGGTAGCCTGCCGTCCGGTGGAGAGGCAGCAGGCAGCCTGCCATCCGCTAGCAGGATGGCAGGGGCCTACAAGTCAACTCCCCCATGTTGCCGCCCAGCCACGGGCAGCAAAAATGATATTTTTTGTCAATATGACAGACATGCAACTATTTTTGTAAATACCATTGCAAATAGTGCCGAATATGTCAAAAACTCACTGAGGACCACTGGTATGTTAGTGAGAAGTTATTACCATTTCTTGAACTTTTTTACGAATCAATTGTTGCTTTATCCAGAGTGTACTATCCAACATCTCCGTTAATTGTTCATCATATTCTTGCTATGTCGTTCACTTGAAAAAAATTTGAAAATGACGCACTATTACGAGAGACTGTCTATGCTATGAAAACAAAATATTTGAAATATTAGAAAGAGATTCCATATTTACACGCATTTGCATTTATTTTAGATCTAAGAGCTAAAATTGAAGGTTTCACTAATGTTCTCAACATCATAGGTGATTCTATAGGGCTATATTATTCTAACTATTTTACAGCTGTTCGTTCACAACTGTTTGAAGTTTACCAGAAACATGAGCAAAGTTTCAGGGAGTGCGCTTGCAACGACCTCCATCAGCACCCGCTACAAATAGGAACACAAACATGTGGGGCACCATCTTTTCCTCCGGGAGATCCTCTGGAAGATCCTCTACATCTTCAAGTAGCGTAGGTGGGTCAATCCATGCCGAGGCCCGCGGGGAACTATCAATCTTCCTGGATAGCGATCCCGTGCCATTTGGTACAGAGAACTTCAACCTTTTGGACTGATAGTGCGAGCACAAGATAACATATCTGATGCTATCCATATTAGCACGAGATGTGTTAACTGTTCTGTCTCGACGATTTCTTCCAAGTCTATTTTCAGTCTTTTTGGAAGAATATTAGAGGAGGGAAGAACAAGACTCATGAGTGAGATGGTGGAAGTACTTCTCACAGTGAAATACTGGGAGCAAGCTAAGGTGCATGACAAACACAATGTGGTGGACGCGGAGTTGGTAAACGCTGTATCTGGATGGTGGTGAATGCAGTCAAGATGCAAACGACGGTTCTTAGAGCATCCATGTATATATTGTATTTTTATGTTTTTCCACCTGTAATGCTGAGCTACAGGCTGTACTCTTTTTTCTTTGCCAAGGTTTTCTTGAGTTGAGTTTTTACTTTTTAAAGTTTTTAACGATGCAGCCATTTTAACATAAATAAAAGCTCATTATTATATTCCTATGATTTATTGGGTGTATTCGATAATTTCTATAATTTAAAATGCATTTTTATACTTTATCTACAATTTATTTTATCTTTTTTGAATTCTACACATTTTTCTTAACAAATCAGTTTTTTGGGCCAAACAAGCCAAATGGGCGAGCCGTGCTGGCCTGGCCCAACGGGCTAATCATGCCCATATCAGCCTGGCACGGCAAGGCACCCTCCTAGGCCATGCCTAAGCCAGAGGCTCGGCCCATGGGTCGGCATGGCACGACCCATTCCAGGTGACAGGCCAAACGGGCTAATGCCTAACGGACCTGTGCCTCATTGGGCCTAGACCGTGCCGTGCCAGGCCACTCATTTGTCCACCGCTACTATTTGCCATCATAAGGGCATCTCTAATAGTACATGTCAGCTGTTGGTTATTTATGGCTGAGGTCGATGACAGAGAAAGGAGAGAGAGGGAGGTCGTCCTCTCCAGACTCGACTGACGCTTCACATGAAACAAGATCTTGGAGATGACGCGAGTTGTTGTTGTTGGAGGGGTATCACCATTTTGTAACACATTTTGTGTACCGAGCACAGATCCAGCACGGAGTCGCAGTTGCGCGTGAAGGGTTCTGCCGACGCACTACTTTCCCTATCATCTTCCCCTCTCCCCTTCACTTGCGCACGAACCATTTGTCAGCACGCCTCATCCCTCCCTCCTCACTTTCGCATAGAGGATTTCATCGGCGCTCATGTAATGCCCCTTCCCTATCCTCATTCCCTCTCCCCTTCACTTGCGCATGAATGATTTCGTCGATGCACCTCATCCCGTCCCCCTTCACTTTCATGCGAAGGATCTGTGAAATCCCTAACCCTTCCCCTTACATTTCTCTCAGCTCGTCACTGCTAGTCACCTCCGCCTTGCCCCAGGAGCGATGGGTCGCCAACCTTGGCTTGTGGCTCCACTGCCACATGCCAGTTCGAGGATGGCCTTGTGGAGTCTATGGGTACCTCCGCAGCCCATGGTTTGTGGGGCTCACCTGGAGTCGGATCTAGCTCTTCTATTCCTGTGGCCCGTAAAGATGGGGCTTCTAATTTCTGGTACGATCTGTTCTTCATCTCATTCTTCCTTTCTTCACTTAAGCACACTAGATCTATATTGTTTTGAGTATAGTTTTCTAGTTAGAAATATGTGGAGATCGTAGCACTATATGGTTTCATTTATTCCAATGAAAATATGCCAAAGGGAGTAATGTTCTAAATCCAAAAATATACTGCAAATAAAAATATATGAATATGTGTTGTTAGACACCTGCTGGAAAATCATTGTCGGCCACAAGCTTGTCATTCATTTTAATTTTCTATGCAACTGATAGTCAAATAGGGCTTGAAGTTCAAAATAGAAAAGAATCTCAGGATAACTGCTACTACCAAGATTTCTTAACCTGAGAATGTCACTTACATCTTTGGAATTGATACATGTGTTGAAGTCATAAAATCTTTGCAGAGCCAACTAGCTCTATTGTATCTCTAAGTTTTTGATTAGGTACTCTCTAGTTTATCAGAGCTAGTGTTAGCTAATTCTAGGATCGATGCAGTATTTGGTGATAGCAAAAAAAAACTTAAGAAAATGTTGCACTGAACTAGATTTCATCTCAGAAACGCATGCTAGCAAAAAGAGAGAATATGCTGCACTAAACTGATAGGAAAAGGCGTGAGAAGATATACCTGGTATGCATATGGAATTTCCTGCCTATATTGAATGAAAATCTTTTCCCCCACAAAAAACATTCAGGGTGTTCACTAGCTATGTCCTGGAACAAGAACCACATATATAAATAATTAAATATATTTGATGAGTCATAATCTCAAGACTTATTGGCTGTAGCTAAACATCAATGGATAACAGTGAATAACTGAATATTATCTAAGCACTTGTATAATCAACTTTTACATTGCCATTCATCCTAAAGTATATTAGGAGAAAGCTCTGAGGCCACCAATGACATGATATTAGGGGAAATGGTATGATCTAATTATTTTATTTTGGTATAAAATGCGCCATTGTATATACATGGACACAGAGTATGGGTTTAGTGGATGTGTGGTTTACTTGTTTTGGAACCAGGAGCCACAACAATTACTGGTCTTGGCTTACTATTATTTTGCCAATTAGCTGGGTGATCTCCGAGCACCTATGTTGTTATTGCTTATTGGCTAGTGTAGTTACTTCTATCTGTGGTCAATCCTAGTCTAGTGCCTCTCTTAACATAAAATTTTGAAGTCTTTGATGCTTACATAATACCTAAATTCAATTCTTGAATTTGTACATTATTTGGTTTTTGTCTAATGTGCTTACAAAGAGAATTATATCAACGACCGTTTCCTTTACTATATCTTTTGAGTAAGATATCTTGAATGAATGGCCTGGGCACTAAGAAACAATAATATATGTAAGCAATCTACTGACACAAGTTTGTTCACATATTAGATGACCCTAGTTCTGTTGATCTGAGCACCTATATTGATTTTGCTTCAATCAGGCACTCAGCCGAGGAAGTTTTGGGTTTGCACGCATATTATTAGCTAGTATTGTTGCTACTTTTCATGGTAAGACAAGCATTTTCTTACTAGAATTATGTTGTGATTTCTGCAGATAATATTTCTGTCCATGGGCCAATAACTCAATCCCAATTCTTGGGCTTTCTTGGTATAAACTTCCGGGTGGAAGCCCTTTTGCAAAATTGCAATGAGGAGCAACCTGAGTCTCTAAGAACATGCTACTGGCATTCAGGTCAAAAGTATTATACAAAGAGCCACAAAGATAGTATTGATCACTATATTTCATATGCACATGCAAGAATTAAAAGCTTACGTGCTTCCTTAGAGATAACTGAAGAGGCATGTTATTGAAGATATTATCTCTAGTGTTTTCTTTAGATAATATAGAAATTTTAGAGACAATCCAAAAGACAACTATTGGAGATGCCTTAGCAGACTCTCCGAGCCATACACGCAGAAAAAGAGGACAAAAGTCTCCTTTTTTTCCCCTTGCTGCCTTTGCCGGTGGCTGGTGTTGATTCTCGTACATTTTTTACAGGGATGGTGTGAAAGCCGGAGATTTCCGGTCATCCCCTAGCAGCAGTCCAACGTCCGTCCACGTCAATCGTGCAGCGTCCCAATCATGAGACAAACTGAACGTTGTGATTTGTAATGATCTGCCTTTTGAGGCTTGGACCGCGACATCGCACACTCTACGAAGAATGAGGTGGGAACGTTTAGGATGGCAGCGAGTGGAAGAAGAGGCAGACCGCCGAGCAGTCGTCGACGGCGATGCCCCGCCGCTTGCGCCTCCACGCGCGGACGGCGCACTCGACGAGCCGCTTCGCCGCCTTCTCCCTGCCCGGCGTCGTGGCTACGATCTGCACGGCCTCCTCGTTGGAGACCACGTCCCAGACCTGCCGGAAAGTTGTCATTTGTCCACAACCATCAGATGCTGTACCGAAAAATAAGTAGAATTTTGCCAAGAAAAAAAGAAAGAAAATGTGTGAAGAAGGATTGGTCGCTTACGCCGTCAGTGGCCAGGATGACGAACTGGTCCCGGGTGCTGATCTTCCTCTGCGTCACCTCCGGCGTCGAGATGACGCCGTAGTCCTTGACGCAGTAGTCGCCGAAGGCGCGCGACATGGCGAGCCCCGGCGCCTCCCGGTCGGTTAGCCACACCCGGTGCACGCCGGGCTCGTCGGCGAGGCAGTGCACGCGGCCGTTGCACTGCCTGATGCGCTCCTTCTCCTCTGAAAATCAGATTGTCAGTAATGGCCGTCTCAAGCATGACCAAACAAGCTTGCATGCATGTACTGATGTCTCTCGCAACGACTTACGAGGCAAGTTGGGCTTGAAGTCGACGGTGAGCTGGACCGCGGCGACACCGCCGTCGTCGGACGTGGTCCCCAGGACGGCCCGGGAGTCGCCGACGTTCGCGACGACCATCAGGTCGCCCTGCTTGACGACGGACAGCGCGGTGCAGCCGCTGTGGACAGCGTCGAGGCGGCGGCTGCGGCGGAGCTCGTCGTCGACGGCGGCGCAGGCGGCCAGGTAGGACTTCCTCCAGAGGTCGAACTGACAGTCGCAGAGCTTATTCTCGCCGTCGATGAGCGACGCCAGCGAGACGGCCTCCTGCCAGTGGCACAGCAGCGACGGCGGCAGCGACTCCCGGACGGCCTTGGCGACGTAGTGGCCCCACTGGCCGTGCCCGTCGAAGATGCCGCAGAAGACGCTGTCCTCCTGGCACCCAAATCCCTGAAATAATAGACAAGCAGAAAGCCATGAGCACAAATCTAGCTAAGCTTGGAACTCATTTTAGTTCGCAGCTCTGTTTGGAAGACGAAAATCTTATGGAAAATACAGGGATTTACACTACTCTGCAAAATCCAAGTTAAATTCACGTGTTTGAAACATGCTTTATGTGGTTTTAATGTGAAAATTGAATGAGTGAACAATCGAACCAAATCATTACATGATATTTTGAATTGTTGGTGTGTTTTCCCCCTTTTCCCACTTTTTCTACTAATTTGGCATTATGTGTGTCAGTGTGTGGCTCAGCTTTTAGGACTTGTTTAATGTTCTAGTGTACAATTAGTGTACATGACAATTGAAAATTTAAGGTTCCAGTGTGACATCATAGATAACCAACTGGACCAACCAGCTTTTTGAGCTGGTAGGTCATAGTTGTCCTTACTCTTCTGGTTGGTCTGGCTCGCAAAATTGAGAAGCCAAATTGATTTTTTTCAGTTGCAGCCTGTCTAAGACAGTCCAATGTAGTTCTATTTTATGAAGGCATAAAAAATAATTATTACCTATAAACCTAACACAAAAAAATTAATGTTTAGTAAATAATGCTCTCTATCCCTCCCTTGTTGGCACAAGAACAGACATGTAGTCCAGGAAGAACTCTCAAGAATGTGGAGAAAAACAATCCACGGCACTATACTTTTTTCCATCTTTGTCAGCCAGTTTAACTAACCAAAGCTACTTTGGATTCAGATACCAAGAACCGAAAAGGTGACACCAAGCAACCAAACACCTGGTTTCTTCATCAAATCAAGCCACGTATCACATCTTTTTCGGCAGAGAGAAACCCCTGGAAGCCAAAAGCAAACACCAGATCAAGAACCTTGCGAACAACATGCTCCAAAACCGGGTGGATAATTTTCGGTTGCGGCTTATGGTTATAGTTGATGGTTTCTAATTCTAGTGCGAGTGTGTGAAGAACTGAACATCGATACGCCAACAATCACTACAAAAACGACTATCTCAATAAACCGCTTCAACAAATAGTGAAGAAACCATTCGATTTATTTGTTCGGAGAAAATTATAAGATATAAGTAAAAAAGAACTCACTCTAGGTAATTGACCTTTCCAATTGGGTCTATCAGTGAATCTGCTTAATCCAATACCAATAATCTAGTTAACGGCCTAATAGTTAAGAGCACAAGACGAACTAAAACACCTCAGAACATATCAGAAAATTGATTAGACAACGGAAAGAGAAGTCAATATTTAGTACACAGCTACAGGAAGTTGTTTGATTTCTTTTGTGGTCAGAAATGAGAACAAGCCAGCAACTAGTCCTAACGGTGTACTATCACCGACTTTTTTTTTTATCTTCTCCAGATCAAAGAGGAACAAGGCTAATGAACCATGACACCATGCACAGTATCTCCTCCATAATTAAAACATGCTCGCTATATAAAAAAATTAAACATCCTTTGACGAGTATGACGAGAACCTCATGTGGATTCTCATGACTATGTGATATCTTAGCGATGAAAACCATCTTGTATGGCACCATGACCATATATTCAACATCTTATTACGGTCAGTTGGGTTTAGTTACTTGTCTAGAACTGGCTCATCTAGCAATCTAGATCGACAAATTGTTGGAGAAAAAGGAAATTGGATATTCGAATTCTTTCATGTATTATCATGTGCCATTGCTACTACTCTCATCTATGTGCCACCGATAATTGTAACCAGCTTAAAGTTTCACATGCAAGAGAGAGATTAAACATTAATAGCTAGCCACAAAATTAATAGCAGCTGACCTCCCAGACGATGGAGCAGTCCTGGTTGATGCCCTTCTCGCCGCGGCGGGAGCACACGGCGGCGAAGGTCTCCGATCCCTCGCCCCACAGCGTCCCCGACGTCCGCAGCACCGCCGCCGCCTTGCCGTCGCCGGCGTCCTTCCCCTCCTTCCCCACCGACAGCGACCGGGCCAGACCCTGCAGCAGCGACGAGATGTGCCGCATTCTCGCTACCCAAGAAAACCCACAGTATATTCTCTCTCTCTCTCTCTCTCTCTCTCTCTCTCTCTCTCTCTCTCTCTCTCTCGATCCTCTCTCTCTCTCAGTTCCTTGGTGATTGAAACAGATACTCTCAGAGCTCAGCTACCACGAACAGAGGAGTTTGTTTGCTTCTTCCTCAGGTAATTGAATGAATGAATGGTGCGGGTGGTGTTCATGGACAAGAACAGAGCACCAACCGTCCATGGTGATTGATAGGAGGCATGGTGGCTTGCTCGAGATGTCTCCGCCGTTTCACCTGGATCTTTCTTGTTTCTGGACGTCCCTTTGGATCGAAGAAACGAGCTTTGATTGGATATGGATAAGATTGGATCAGGATCAAAGGAAACAAAATTCTATGCTCTCATGGACAAGAACCAAGAAACACAAACCAACGTAGGATTGATCTATCAGCAGACAGCTCCTTGAACAATTAATCAAGGCAAGCTCTTGAACAACAAGCGGCCAAAAAAAGAGAGAAGTTAGAAGCAACGATTGGACTGGAACCAAGGAAGAGGAAGGGAACGGAGGTGTGAATTCTGGCGTGAAGTGAGGTGAAAGCGTTGATGAGAGCGGCTTTTAAAGGAGAGGGAGAGGGAGAGGGAGAGGGGGGAGGAGGAAGAAAGGCTAGGATTCTAGAACGGGGGAGCGAGGGAGGACGGAGATGACGGATAGGCCCTCGGGGACTCGGCATATCTCCCATTCTCCCTTAGTTCTCCGACGAAACGGGTGATGTGCATAAGGTCCCACTTTAAACAGTTTCAGTATTTAACTTTTAATTTGTTTAAATTAGAACTTACTTAAAATATATCGATTTCTGATTTTAATTTATTTTAGTTATTTAGCTTTTTTGGCTTTTTTATTTTATTGCTTTGTATTATCATTTTTTGAAAAAATATTTTTCTTAAAAATCTAATAATCTCTACAGTATAATTTTATTCATAAAAAATATAATAAAAAATTTAAGGCAAAAGTTATATAGAGTACCAACTAAATCCTCCCCTGCTGTATTGTTTCCTCGTTCTGGAATACGCAGGATATCGCCGTATCGGTGGTTGTGGTCTTCTAGTCTTTGGACCTATGGCCGTATGGGCAGTGAACTGCGAGAGCAATAAATGAAATGGATTTACTTATGGGTCTTGCTAACTTCAAAGGAACATAAACCTTCTCCGTACCTTGCAAAAAACAAGAAAAGCCCTTCTCCCTCTAAAGAAGTGGAAAGGACAGGAACCTGGCCAAGCATAGGGGTGAAAACGGGTCGGATTCGGACGGATATTACTGTTACCATATCCTAACCCATATTTTTTTCTCCGGATTCGGTACCAATCGGATTCGGTATCGGATCGGTCAGGATTAACCCATTTCGTTTGCACCCCTACTTGTTTGTAAGGAATGCATACAGTGCAGTAAATGGAGTAGGACGCACTGACTTGATGTTACTATTTAATAGCTGATGTGGAAGATTTTATTTTACCATTGCAAAAGAAAATGAAACGTCAAATAGTAGCACTAACCTGAAATCAAACTTGAAGATGTATCGGATTCGGACGGATATTCGGATTCGGACGGATATCGCTGTTACCATATCCTAACCCATATTTTTTTCTCCGGATTCGGTACTAGTCGGATTCGGTACCAATCGGATTCGGTGCCGGATCGGTCGGGATTAACCCGACCCGTTTTCACCCCTAGCCAAGCATATATTTTTTTCTCAATCGTTTTGTGCACCATGGAGTTTTTGCGCTCTTGATTTACTCGAGCCTAATCCTAGATTGAGATTTGATTCGATGGTGACAGCCTGTGAAAGAAATATGAATTTTCAAACTTGTTAGAAATATTTTTTAGGAATTCTAGAAAGATGGTGCACTGTTCTTTCGACATATATCGGTCGGATTGTAGTATCCTCACAAAAAAATCATATTGTAATATAATAGCTTCTTTTTCAGGGTCCATTTTTTAGTATTTCGTCCAGCTAATTAAGAAGAAACTTGATATTGATTTCAATTATTTCCCCTATGGCCAGATTATGGCATGATTTCTTTGCTTTTTTTTTCTTTGGCCAAATCAAATCATCCAGTAAAGAGTTCTAACTTCAATACATACTATTGTAGGGGTGACCTGATCCTCTGGCTCAATATATAATATGTAATAGGCCCAATAGTATATTCTTATGTACAAATGCACCTCTACCTTTTGTAATTATCAAGGGGTAGGATGGAAAAATCCCACCCTACCCCACTCATGTATATAAACCACCAAGAGGGGCATGAGAAGGAGGATCTACTCATTTTATTACTAGCTCTCTCTCCCTCTAGATCTCTTGGCTGTCTCATATGGAGAAGGGTACCTTGTACCCACTATTGTAGTCATGCTACAACAGTTGACGTCGTCTGTGGGGACCGCGCAAGAAGCTACGCTAGAAAGCGATGTCACCCAAGCAAAAGAGAGATGAGGCAGAAGCGACCGTCGACCACGACGCCCGCGTCGGTCCGACCGACGACCGCGACGCCCACGCCGGGCCGACCGTCGACCGTGACACCCGCGCCGGTGCAACTGTCGACTGCGACACCCATGCTGGTCTGACCGTCGCCCATGACGTCCGCGCCATTACGTCAACACTAGGGAGTTGACCTCCGAGCAACACCAGTGAACCTCGTATGGTCTTCGCCGAGCTCCGCGTGGATGTCGCCTCCGACTTCACGGGGACTTCGCCTGGTCTTCGATGACTTTGCTCGGTCTCCGCAAGATTTCGCGTGGTCTTCACCGAGCTCTGCGCGAATGTCACCTTCGACTCCTCCACGGGGACTTCGCCTGGTCTCCGCAAGACTTCGCATGATCTTCGTTGAAATGTTGTAGCATGGCTAAAACAATGGGTACAAGGTACCATTCTTCATAAGAGATAGCTAAGAGATTTAGGGGAGAGAACTGGTGATAAAATGAGTGGATCCCCCTCCTCATGCCCCTCTTGGGGGTTTATATATATGAGTGGGGTAGGATGGGAATTTCTCATCCTACTCCTTAATAATTACAAAAGGTGGGGGTATATTAGTATATTTTTCATTACTATTGGGCCTATAACATATTACATATTGGGCCAATTGCAAAGCTCATTTACGAAGGGTTGGGATACCCCTACAACACATACCATAAAAAAGAATATGTATGATGGTTAGCACTAGAAATACTAAAAGCTATCCATAAACAGTTGATATGTTCGTTTATCCCATTCCAACATATCAGAAAGAGCAAAGAGAAAATATTATTTAAGGGAATTGCTACGCATCGTGCATACGTCATGAGTCCATAGTATCAAACGAGCATGAGACGATAGTCTACCGCACTCACAGCTAGCTCAATTCTCATTTACTGCTCCACCTCTCACATTTGGACCCCATTTGTTCCCCTACCAAAAGAACACCCTCATGTAAATGTTGAAGTTGCTTTTTTTGTTGCAGATGTTGAAACAATTTGTTGCATGATTCTCCCGATATGTTTGCGTTGGTGAGTTTGAAGATGATGTCCGTCTTACAACCACATAAACTCAAGGATGACGTAAAATGGGGGTCGTAGGATGGTCATGCTGTCGTGTGGGTGTGAGTTTTTATTGCGCTATTTCGACCCCATGTTGCTACACAGGAGAAAGCCGGTAATCCAATGGTCATATTTGTTCACGTTATAATGATCCTGGGGTTGTTGAGGGCATACGACCTTTGGATTGGACGTCCGGCCACCCAGAAGTTCCTCACATAATGTGAAGTACTTTTTTTAGCAATTTTCACCTGGCACATGGACCCAGATGCAAAAATAACCAAACAATAGTTTCCTTCTTCGTAAACTTTTTTTTGATAAGTCCTTCTTCGTAAACTACTCCAGTTACACCCCTCCCAATACCATGGAAGTACGAGGACAAAAGTGTCACTTCCAACCTGCTGACCCAACGTGGAGAGCCCAGACAGCACGCTGACTTGGCCACCACCGCCGCGCTGGCACTGCCAGGATGTGTGGCTCACGGCTACGCGGTCTTCTGTATATGGGTCCCACAAGACACAGCATGGTCATTGGACTGGTCCCACTCACTGAAGCTGTGACACGTGGCACAGGGAAACAGAGTCTAGGCAGATATTTGTCACCGTGGGCAGATTGTCTGTGGTAGGTTAGCAAGAGCACCTCGAGCTGTGATGTTAGGCCACTTAAGTTGATTTTTTTTATCACTTAGCTTTGATTTTTTATTTGACTTTATTTGTCGAGGACATGTGCGGATTCTTTTCAGCTGCGGTTAATAATTTATAGATATAGTTGATGCCTTTTTGACCTTAGCGTAAGCGCTTGTATAATAAATCGAATGCTGATAAGCCGCTTCGAAAATATTGTTCCGATAAGCCGTTTCGAAAAAGCAACGAAAAAATTGTCATATTTATTTATTCGAAAAAAGACATAAACTATAAACCATAAGTTGAAAATAACTAGATCAATATGTTGGAGCTAGATTTTCTAAATCGGTCATTGTTTGTGCACATAGCTTATTTTTTTTGTTGATCTTCTACGAATAGATGATTTTGGTTTGGTGCTAAAAGGAGGATGGTGCATAATTACGAGTGAGATGGTCGAAAGACACGGGTTCCGAATGTGGTTTCCTTTATTGGTACGGAGTTTTCTCCCTTTTCCCCCCTTGTCTAGAGTGCTCTTTTGATTAGGATTCTGAATTTAGGTGTATATTTAACTCCACTGTACTGAATAAGCATGAAAAATTGAACAATAATATAAATCTGTATCTAGTAACTTTAGTTATTAAAAATATTCATAACAGTACTTGAACAAAAATATTTGAGTTAAATGTCAAATTAAGTGTGCATCGTAATTAAAAACAAAACTATTTTGGAATTACAGGGACATAGGAAGCAATATGCTAGTATAAACTATAAAAATATTATGAGAGCTTCTATATAGGGGTGAAAAGTGGATACGAATTATTCATATTATCCAGTTACCGTATTCGATAGGATGCAAATATGATATAGATTTTCCCATCCGATTAACAATTTCTATCATATTCGTATTTGTATAAAAAATATGGTGTGAATATGGTATAGACTTTTACCATCCGAAATGTTATTTTATCTGAATTATCTATATTCGTATTCAATGAAGCAATATGCACGTTTTATTACAATACGACTAATTAGTTAGACAAATTTTTTAATGAATGTGAATTCGTGTTTCTTTAGGTAAGTAAATGAATTAGAATAATTAAACGCGATTGTATGAGGATAAAATATCATTAATGTCTTCATACTACATAAGTTATGAGGATATCAGGATCCAACCGAATTGAGTAGATATTTAATTCGAATTCATATTCGTATTCGAGAATATTTAGATTCATATTTGTATTCGTTAACAAATACAAATATGAATGTGGTTTAGGTACTATTCGATCTGTATCCGATCCGTTTTCATCGCTACTTTTATACTAGTATAGTAATATGCTAGCATAAACTAGTAATATTATGAAAGTTCTTCTCATGAAAATCTATACATGCTGTCAATCTAGTACTTTGTGAATGCTACTGGTAAAGTCTGACTGCAAATATTCTAGCTGGGGTACTGATACTTGTTTAGTAACAAAGGGAGTATAGGAGTACTCTTCTTTTACTTTGAGCTAGATAACAAATAACTATCTCCATTCGAAAAATTGATCTAATCTAACTCATCCTCGTAAGGATTCATACGTAAGATTTCTAACAAAACGAACAGTAGTTTTAACTAGTGAGTTAGTACATGGGGGCATTTGTATTGTTTCTTATTGATGTCTTTTAGCTGAAAATAAATAATAGTAGCTAAACGAAGTGGCTTTTAGAATGAGGAGACGAGTGGTGTGAAAAATGTGAGAGAGATACGTACGCGTGACGTGAGTGAGAAGAGCAGGATGGGTGATGCACCCGTGACGTTCGTATGCGTTTTATCTCCAAAGTGAGGCGGTAGTAAGAGGAGTAGAGAAGTTGCTTCAGAAACCAGACGTTCGTATTGGCTTTTGATTTTTCTAAATAGAAGCCAATATGAATAGGAATATGCATGGTAGCTCCACAATTATACACACTTAGTGCTCTCATATCCACTTGTTACTGTTGTCTTTTCTTAGATTGTTATCAGGGCGGATCCTCCCTTTGAGCGAGGTCGGGCAGCTGCCCAAGCTCCATTGCCAACTGGACACACCCCCGACTCCGGCAACACCTTCTCCTTCTACTCCGGCGGCAGTGTTGTCAAGACCAAAGCAATGCTAATGTAATCTTTAGAGAAATGGGAGGTTCGGAGTTCACTACTACAAAAAAGCCATATATTAGACACCACATCACAGATGGTTCCCCAAAACCGTCTGTGTTGTGGCTACGGACCAAACAGAGAGAGAGATGGTAGTGGAGAGTGAGGGAGATGAGTAATGGCTTGGGTCCTCCCCATGGCCTGTATTCCATATATATATACACACATGGGGATTGCTTTTACAATTATACCCTTACAGTTGATCATCCCCTTCAGGGGCATTTATGTCATTACACATGGCCTAGTCTGGGCCTTACAACCTCCTATCAGGCCTGCTGGGTTTAGGTGGGGGCCATCCCTACAACAGGAGCCTCTCATGGAGAAGGGCTTCACAGGGCCGAAGCCATGTTGCCGAGTCCTTTGGCCCCTCCGTCCCTGCGGCCTGTGAATTTTTCTGAACTTGCGCGCGGGCGTAGCCAGGGCTGTCGGGGCGGGGTTTTAACTTCTTGGCTCCGGGGTCCATGTTGGGGGCGGGGCCGGAACCATGGGCGATGCGGTGGTGAAGGCGGGTGTTGTGAAGGCGGCTTTCCCGCGTTTCACAGCTGCCACGGCCTCGCGGCTTGATAGTGCGCTTTAAATGATAGTACGCTTTAAATGACGGCTGAAATCGTGCCGACGCCTGGCCTGTCAGAGGCCAGGCTATCGCATTATGCAGTCTGCCTCCGCGTGGGTGGGGCACGCGGCGGCTTGCGACTGGCGTGTCGTGGGATGTGAGCAGTTGCGTGCTCGCGACTGCTCGCTGCTTCCCCAGGGAGGCGGGACGCGTGTCGAGCGCGTGCTGGGGCTGTGCGCTGCCTGGCCACCTAACCGGCGCGCCCCTCCAGGTACCGACGGTTCTTCTTTTCAAATCGTGCGTATTCGAACCGCTGGGGTTCTGGCCTAACCGCGCCTTCTGGCCGTGGGGGAGGCGAGCGGGCTTTATAAGGTGCCCTCACCGGGATGGGAGCACTTTTGTCCCGCTTGCCGCTTAGTTCTGGGTTATTCCATGCCGGTAGTAGCGCGACTGCCTGCATTGGTTTCTTTTAGCCTGCCTTTAGGGGACAATGGCCAGCCATGGCGACGTGCCTCGCCCTCCCAGCGGTGGCTCCTCGTCTAGTTGGGACAAATTGTCCTTCCCCTCTGGGATTACAAGCTTGTGCTGCGGGGGCGCTCGCATGCCGACAGACGATGGGACGCCATGGAATACTCGGGGGGCCGGTGTTCCCGCATGTTGAGAAAGAGCCGCGTGACCGAGGAGACGCTGCAGCGGCTTGTTCGTGACGGGAAGATCGAGGATCGGGACGGGGCTCGCCTACCCCGTCGCAACGAAACGGAGCCGAGGCCCCAGGAGACAGAGACGATCGTTTTCGTCGCGTTCTTTGACGCCGGCCTTCGCATGCCCTCAAAGATGTTTGTGGGCGAAGTCTTGCGGGCCTATGGGTTGGAGTTAGCGCAGCTGGCGCCGAACGCAATAGTCCGCCTGGCTGTCTTCTCCTGGGCAACGCGGACGGAAGGCCGGCGTCGTAGCGTGAGCCTGTTCGCCACCCTGCACGACGCCTGCTGCCGCCCCAAGAAGGCTGGAGATGGAGCTATCTCCAATTTTGGCAGTGTGGAGTTCGTGCTGCGATCGTCTTGCACGACGCTGTTCCCCGCGCGGGCCGCCCTGGGGAAGTGGGAGTCCGGCTGGACGCGGTGGTGGTTTTATTACCACGTGATCGGCCCGAGTGGCCTGCTATGCCGAGGCGGGCCCATCTCGTTCAATACTTCGCCAAGCGTGGAGCCGGAGGCTGACGACGCGCAGAGACTCTGGAGACTTGTCGGCGTCGCCCGCCGGCTAAGCATGCGCGACTTGGCCGAAGAGTTCACGATGTACGGGGTGACGCCGCTGTCTTCCCGGTGGAGATACACGGGCCGGGGCGATGATCGAGCGGACGGGATCTGCCCGCCTGTGTCCCGCCTGCCTCCGCCCTCCGCCCCTTGTAAGTTGTCTAGAGTGCCGCAGGCATCTCTTGACGTATCCGCACTTGTTCTCACGTGAACGCCCTGCTGTCTCTTGTGCAGTGGCTCGGCTAGAAGACGCGGAGCGTGCGACTGAGGTGTTTCTCGGCCCATACACACTTGAGGAGCACAAGCTGCGCGAGGCCGCGACCCAAACGACAAAGGCAGGGCGGGTGAACCGCACAGTCGAAGTTTTGGGTATCGCTGTGCCGGAACGCCCGATACCAACGGAGATTCCCGCGGGGACTTCGGGTCATCATGGCGGTGGCGGCCGCGCAGACGCCTCGTCTTCGCGGCGTAGGGGTCGCTCCGATGCCGCCATACTCAGCCTGCCAGCCGCCTCGGCAGCTGGTGCTGCTGGGGCAGGACGCCCGACCGGTGACGCGCCCGGCCGGACCAGTTCGGCGAGGTGCGCCGCGTTGACTCCGCCGGCCGCACTATCCGGAGACGCTGCTGGACGTACGGGCCCGGCCTTCACTAGGCCGGAGCCCGTTAACCCGGAAAGGAACGTTACGCCTGACGAGAGGGCCGTGGCCGTTGGTGCTGCTACCACCAGGGACACGTCTGGCGCGGCGGAGACCGAAGGTGGAGTAGGAGCTGCGGCAGCCAGCGTCTCGGAGGAAGCGCCCTCGGCTCCTCAGTCGAAACGCCCTCGGACGCAGTCTCCCCCGCCTCCGAAGGGTCGCTACAACGTTGCAGGCCCCATGTTTGGGATTGTGACGCCCGATGCCGCCGAGGGGGGCTCGCCCCCGACCACCGAGGCGCTCACGCCGCGATTGGTGGCCGAACAGACACCACCCCCTGCTGCGGTGAGGGGGGCAGGAGGTAAGCGTGGCTCCCTCTCTCCACTCGACTTCACGAAACTCTCTCCGATCTGCTCGCTCATTCCGTCAGCATCAGGCGAGACGACGTCTCCCGAACGCGATGAAGGATCGAGCAACGGGGGAGTGCGCGAATTCCAAAACCTTGTCCAGGGTGTCGCGCCGGTATCTGCCGCTTTCGAAGCAGCCGGAGCCTCCACAGCCCTCGACGCGGTGGGGGCCGAACCCGTCCTGTCCGACTACCTCCCGCGACTGGAGATACTCGGCGCTCTCACCATGGCCGCTGAATGCGCCAGTGGCGGCCTTGACCGGCGGATGCTATCATCATGCGAGGGAGACCACCTAACGCTAGCGCTGCGGGCCTCGGAAATAAGGGTGAGTACCTGGCCGCGCATTTTGTATGGCGCTACTGGGCGCCTGGTGACTTACATTGCTGCTTTCAGACGCTTGTCATTAGTGACGCGCTAGACGAGGCCCGCATCCGGGAGCGGAGGGCCCTAGAAGTCAGGCTTCGCGAAGCGGATGATGCTCACGCGACAAAGGACGAAGAGCTCCGCGCGCTGGAGGGTGTCTTGTCATCCCTGCAAATCGAGGCCGAGGAAGCCAAACGCGCCGCTGCAGAGGAACGCGCCTCCTTCCTGCAGCAGATTGCCGCCTTGGAGGGGGAGAAGACCCAGCTAACCGAGGCTCTTGCAGGGAAGGCCCGCGCCTTGGACGACGCGTCCACGTCAGCCTGGGGGGCCATGGAGTCTCTGAACCGGGCCCTCCGTGACCTGTGCGTTGACGTGCCCGACGCCACCCATGGGCCGGAGGACCTGATGGAGACGCTCGGGCTGATCGAGGAGGGGGCGGGCGTCGCGCTTCGCAGCACCAAGACCTTCGGGGAGCACTGTGGCTATCTCGGCGCGTGCCTTGCTCTCGGCATGCTCCACACCCGTGGGTGTAGGCATATGCAGGAGCTGGCAAACCCTCACCTGGATCTTCCTGGCCGGCCGGAGGCGCTGCCGGATGCTATTCGTTCCATCGAGCCTAGCCTCCGGAACTTCCACTGGCGGATTTGGAGTCGCGTCGGGGAGGATGCGGCGAGGGTTGCAGTACAGCAAACGCTGCGCGGGGAGGGGACTTCCTCCGTTGGCTCGAAGAGGCTTCCCGAGGGCCTGGCGGCGGCACGGGCCCCTCGGCGCCGCGCGAAGACTGAGGCATTGATCATGTCAGGCGGAGGGGGGTTCGCGCTTGCGCGCCCATACCTGTAATCATTTGACCTCATATTTTTGCAATAGGACGATGCCCCATTTATTCTTAATGCTGTGAGCTGTGTTTTGGGTCGACGACGCCTGATTTATAGTCCGCAGACTGTCGCGTGCGGAGGCGAACCTCGACGCTACGTCTTATTTATAGTCCGTGGACTCGCGCGTGCGGAAGCTGAGCTCAACGCTACGTCTTATTTATAGTCCGCGGACTCTCGCGTGCGGAGGTGTACCTCGACGCTACGTCTTATTTAGAGTCCGTAGACTGGTGCGTGCGGAAGCTGAGCTCAACGCTACGTCTTATTTAAAGTCCGTAGACTGGTGCGTGCGGAAGCTGAGCTCAACGCTACGTCTTATTTATAGTCCGCGGACTCTCGCGTGCGGAGGTGAACCTCGACACTACGTCTTATTTAAAGTCCGTAGACTGGTGCGTGCGGAAGCTGAGCTCAACGCTACGTCTTATTTATAGTCCGCGGACTCTCGCGTGCGGAGGTGAACCTCGACGCTACGTCTTATTTAAAGTCCGTAGACTCTCGCGAGCGGAGGTGAACCTCGACGCTACGACTTATAGTCCTGTACATATTGCGGCCAGACGATGGTACTTTTGGGAACATCGAGCTTTATTGAACTCCCGTTTGCGCGGGCGAGCACCGCACAAGGAGGGGCTGATGCCATTGTAACCTTTGCCCTGCTTCTAGGCGTAATTTCGCCGCAGCTTGTCCGCATTCCATGTGTGGCGGAGAGTTTGCCCCTCCAGTGTGGCCAGGCGGTACGCTCCCTTCTGCAATGCTTCAGCCACAATATATGGACCATCCCATTTGGACTCCAGCTTGCCAACGGTCTCCGCGTGGAGTGTCGTTCTAAGGACGAGATCCCCGGTGTTGAACCTTCGCGGATACACAGACCGATCTCGAGTACGTACTGTCTGCCGCGCGTACTTTTCGACGTGTTGGGCTGCGCTCGATCGCGCCCCGTCGAGGAGGTCCAAGGACATGCGACGCTCTTCATCGGGCGCTTGGACGAGGACCCTCCGCGATCCAGCCTTGATTTCTTCAGGCGTGACCGCCTCGTCGCCGAAAAGAAGCTTGAAGGGCGTGAACCCTGTCGGCCGCATTACCGTTGTGCGAAGAGACCAGAGGACACTGTGAAGCTCGCTCGGCCACCTGCCCTTCGGCAACCCGACTAGGCGTTTTTTAACGGCGGCGGAGATGGCACCGTTCGCCCTTTCGACTGCTCCGTTGGACTGGGGGTGCCCAATCGAGGCGAATCGAATCGTGATACCCATGTCGCCGCAGAACTCCTTGAATGGGGCGGCGTCAAACTGCAGGCCGTTGTCGACGGTGAGTTCCCTGGGCACGCCGAAGCGACATATGATATTCTGCCAGAGGAAACGCTGCATGGCCGCCGAGGTTATCTTGGATAGGGCTACCGCCTCCGGCCACCTGGAAAAGTATTCCAGGGCGACTACCACGAACTGCAGGTCTCCTGGGGCTCGGGGGAGCGGTCCCACTATGTCGACAACCCAGCGTGCCAGCGGCCACACCGGGGGGATAGGATTGAGGTTCGTCGGGGGCCTGTGGATGAGTCATTGATGGCAGTCGGCCAGTAAAAGCCTTGCCTGAACGCTTTGCCGACCAACGACCTCGGCGTGAGGTGAGACCCGCAGGCCCCCGCGTGGGTCTCCTTGAGGAGCTTCTTTCCTTCTTCGCGGGAGAGGCAGCGCAGGAGCGGTGCACAGACTCCCTGCTTGTAGAGCGTCCCTTCAAACACCTGGAAGGATCTGGCACGGTGTTGCAGACGCCGGAGCTCGGCATGGTCCTCTGGCTCGGCGATGCCCTGCAGGAAATTAAAGATGGGCTCTCGCCAGTCGCCCTGCCGGGCGACGTGGTGAACAAGAGTTGCATCCCGATTGTCCTGCGCGATGGCCGCCTGCGGCAATACTTCGTAAAATGCCTCGTCAGGGGGTGGCAGCTGCTGGCTGGCCGCCTTCGCGAGAGCGTCGGCCTGCTCATTTTCCGCGCGAGGGATGGCTTTGACCGTGATGCCCAAGAAATGCCTTTCCCTTGCTCTTACAGCGGCGAGGTATTTAGCCAGCTCGGGGTCCTTGGCTTGATATGATTTGTCTACATGGCCGGCCACCAAACGCGAGTCCGTGCGGATGAGCACTCGCCGCGCACCGATTGCCTTGAGCTTGGTCAGGCCGAAGAGTAGCGCTTCATACTCCACTGTGTTGTTGGTGGCCGGAAACGCGAGGTGCGTCGAGTACGATAGGCGCTGCCCCTCGGGTGTGACAATTACCGCGCCCACGCCCGCACCCGCGACACCGTAAGCCCCATCGACGGTGAGGGTCCAGACCGGGTCGTCGTGCTTCTGAGCAGGGTGAGCTGGCGGGGTCCATTCGGCGAGGAAGTCGGCGAGGACTTGAGATTTGATTGCCGTCCTTGAGGCGTATGTCAGGGAAAACGGGGCGAGCTCAGCAACCCACTTGCCGATGCGCCCTGTGGATTCCTTGTTGTGCAGCATCTCCGCCAGTGGGAATGAGGAAGGCACTGTGATTGGATGGGCCAAAAAATAATGCTGGAGCTTCCTGGAGGCCATGACCAACGCATAAGCAAGCTTTTCCAGCTCGGTATACCTCGTCTTGGCGCCTTGAAGGGCTTCGGAGATGAAGTATGCGGGCCGTTGCACGGCGCCTTCCTCTAAGACAAGGACGGCACTGACCGCTGTGGCTGAGGCGGCCAGATAGAGCAGGAGGGGAGCCTCTGGTGCTGAGGCGACCAGAGTGGGGAGACTCGCCAGGTGTTTCTTGAGCGCGTTGAAGGCCTCCGCACAGTCACCATCCCAACGAAATCCGTCGCGCCCGCGGAGTGTCTTAAAAAATGGCAAACCTCGCTCCGCCGCCCTGGATAGGAAGCGGCTCAAGGCTGCCATGCGGCCCGCCAGCCTCTGGACTTCCCTCGTCGTCTTGGGCGGCTCCATACCCAAGATAGCGTCGACCTTATCAGGGTTCGCCTGGATGCCCCGCCCAGACACGAGGAATCCCAGAAGTTTGCCTGCCTGCACGCCGAAGACGCACTTGTCCGGGTTGAGCTTGATGCCGGCTTTCCTGAGGTTGTCGAAGGTCTCCTGAAGGTCCCGGCCATGCAAAGCGAGCTGTCGGGTTTTGACTACGACGTCATCGACATAGGCCTCGACGTTCCTCCCGAGCTGGGCGGCCAGGGCGATGGCGACGAGGCGGGTAAAGGTAGCGCCCGCGTTCTTCAAGCCAAAGGGCATCCTGATGAAACAGAAGGTACCGATTGGTGTGATGAAGCTAGTCTTGCTCTCGTCGTCCTCCGCCATGTATACCTGATGGTAACCGGAGTAGGCATCTAAGAAACTCATTAGCTCGCACCCCGCGGTGGCGTCGACCAATTGATCGATGCGCGGCAAAGGGTAATTGTCCTTCGGGCACGCCTTGTTGAGCGCCGTAAAATTGATGCACATACGCCAGGCCCCGCTAGCCTTCTTGACCAATACTGGGTTGGCGAACCACTCTGGGTGGTGGACCTCGTGGATGACCCCGGCTCGAAGAAGCTTTGCCACCTCCACCTTGGCCGCCTGCTGCCGATCCATGGACATGCGTCGAAGCTTTTGCCTGACTGGCTTGGCGTCGGGGCGGACCGCCAAACGGTGCTCGATTATGGCGCGGTCCACGCCCTTGATATCTTCTGGTGACCATGCAAAGATGTCGGTGTTGTTGCGAAGCACCTGGAGCAAATCTTGTTCGACCTCTGGGGGGAGCCCCTCACCAATAGACACAAAGTGCTCCGCCTGGAGCGGCACCCTTTTGACTCCGCCCTCGGGCCGAGGCTTGGGCGTCCATCCCGGGGCGGAGGGTGCGTCACCCAGCACGTCCGGTAGGGCGTGTACCGGGCGATGCAGATCCTGGCTGCCGACTTCGATGCGCCTGGCAAGGTCTTGGTTGCCGAAGATGGTGATGACACCCTCCGGGCCCGGGAGCTTCATACATAAGAAGGCGTGGTGTGGAACCGCCTCGAAGGAGTTGATGGCGGGCCGTCCCAATATGACGTTATAGGGGTGTGCGAAGTCCACAACGTCGAAGATGACATGGTGAGTCCGGGTGTTACTCTCCTGGTGGAGCGTGACGGGGAGGGATATCTGCCCTATGGCCTGCAACAGCTGACCTCTGATGCCTTGAAGCGGAGCTCCTGCCTGCTCCATGCGACTTCGGTTGGTTCCCATACGGTCGAGGGCCCCTGTGAACAGGATGTTCGCAGAGCTTCCGCCGTCGACAAGGATGCGCCTGACGTCGTAGCCCGCGACGTGGGCCTGGATGACCAAGGGATCATGGTGAGGGAACTCCACGCCCCTAGCGTCATTCAGGGTGAAGGTGATGTTGCGGGGCGGCAGCCACGATTGCGGCTGCTCCGCGGGGGCCCCTGATAAGGAGCCTCCAGTGATGCCGTTGACGGCGCGACACCGTGCATCCTCCCTGGCTTGCGAGGGGCTACCCCTCGGATGCCGCTCCTGGACCTTGGCAGGGAGCCGAAGGGGCGAGTCCCGGGGTGCGGCCATCGCCCGTTGCAACTCCATAACCGCGGCGCACGTCTTCGTGTAGTGATCACCATAACCGTGCACCTCGCACCATTTTCCGTAATAGAGTTGCTCCTGCTCTGCCCGGGGTCGCTCATAACCGGCGGCGGGCCTTTTGCGGTCTGCGCTGGTGACGCCGGGGCTTGCGTCTGCTCTTTGGAGAGCCTTCCGGCTCCGCGGTGGTGTTGTTCCCAGGGGGTCCTCCCGGGGCTGTCGACTGCGGGCCTGCTTGGAAGGGTCGTCGCCCACGACCTCGTCATATGTCGAGCGTGTCGCTTGAGCAAGATCGAGGGTGGAAGTGTTGCGTCTCCGCGCATCTTCCTCAGCCCGCGCGTATCCCTCCATCTTGTCGAAGGGCTCTGCCCTTTCCGGCGCGGGCTCTGGCGTGGCCCCTGGCGCGGCCTGCTGGCTTCGAGCCGCTTGCATGTCACGGACAGCTCCGCGAAGGTCCCCTAGCTCCCGCTGGAACGCGTTGAGGGCCACCAGTAGCGTGCTTTCTACTGCCGGCGTAGGCGGGGCCGTCGCTGCGCCCCGCGGGCGGGTCGACGCGGGTACGGTCACTGCGATGCCGATGGCGGGGTCGGTCGTCGCGATGTCGATGGCGGGGTCGGTCGTCGCGGTGTCGATGGCAGGGTCGGTCGTCGCGGTGTCGATGGCGGGGTCGGTCGCCGCAGCACGAGCGTCGACGTCCTCGACTGCTGCGACCACGCCGCCACCCGCGCCCGCGACAGCCGACGCCGAAGCCTTAGAGCTCACGCGACGCCCCGCCCCAGCCGTCTTCTTTCCCTTCGCCGCCGTCGTCGAAGCCTTTTCCGGTGCCATCCTCCTTCGAACTTCAGGCTTACTCCCGTCCTCTCACGAACGACGCCAACTGTTGTGGCTATGGACCAAACAGAGAGAGAGATGGTAGTGGAGAGTGAGGGAGATGAGTAATGGCTTGGGTGTATTCCATATATATATATATATATATATATATATATATATATATATATATGGGGAGTGCTTTTACAATTATACCCTTACAGTTGATCATCCCCTTCAGGGGCATTTATGTCATTACACATGGCCTAGTCTGGGCCTTACTACCTCCTATCAGGCCTGCTGGGTTTAGGTGGGGGCCACCCCTACACAGTCTGTATTAAATACAATCACAGATGGTTTTAGTTTAGAGACCGTCTGTGTTGCTGCCAGCCCTAAAAACCGTATGTGAAGAGAAAATATCACAGACAGTTTGTGATTAAAACCGTCTGTGAAGTAACACAGATGGTTATTACCAAGAACCGTCTGTGATATTTTCAAATATTACAGGCGGTTTTTTATTTGAACCGTCTATGATACTTCACAAACGGTTTGTATTAAAAACTGTCTATGATAATTCCACTATATTAATTGCGTGCAGACCCGTCGATTCTCTGTCTTTAATTCCAGATTTATGCTGCTGCTTTGAGCTGGAGGCAGGGCTTTGAGGCGATTTTGTGAAAAAAGACTATTTGGTAAGAGTAATTATAGATTCACTAAGTTTTGGACTACTTATGGTTAGTAATTTATTCCTAATTGCATTATAATTTACATTTATATCTTTTGGTGAAAGAAGAATTGAAGATGGTTGATCTAACTAGCTTGATGTAGAGAGAAGATTATGTTACATCTAGCATGGTTTAATGTTTAGAGTTTAGTCAATTCATAGTCTATTTCTATTTAATTCAATTCAATTAATTGTTATTGCTACATATAGCTACTTAATTTAGATCGTACATATATAGTATAGCAATTAATCCATTGAGTATGTTATACTAAATTGTTATATGCGTAACATAGGACCGAAACTGGATATACATTGGGAACCATTTGAGTGAAGGGTACATTAATGGCGTTTCTGCTTTTACAAGAGCTGTCGAGGAGAATATATTGAATAAGGGGGGTGGAATATATGTACTGTCCATGTATTGATTGCGAGAATTTAAAGATGTTTAAGAGCCGAGTGCATTTTGAAGCACACTTGATTCGAAAGGATTTCAGAAAGGGGTATACATGTTGGACCAGTTATGGTGAAGAGCAGATTACACAAGAAGGTAGTAATAATAGCATTGTTGACGAAGACAATAATATACCGCCAGATGATCATGTCGATTGTGGTTCCAATTCGGATAGGCTTAATGATGACAATATGAATCAAATGCTTCACGATGCAGAAGGGAACTGTGATGAGAGAGAGAGAGTATGTTAAATTCTAGGGATTGATGAAGGACTCAGAGAAACCTTTGTTCATGTGCTGCAAGTCAAACTACACGAGGCTTTCAACCATACTTGAACTACTAAAATGAAAAGGAAGCAATAGTTGGTCCGATAAGAGTTTTAGGGCACTGTCAGGTCTTTTAGCAGATATGCTTCCGAAGGGAAACGTGTTACCCAAAACCACCTACAAAACCTAGAAGATTCTTTGTCCATTGGGAATGGAAGTAAAAAGAATGTATGCATGTCCGAATGACTGTATCCTCTACCATAAAGAGTATGCAAATATACATGTATGTCCAGTGTGCAACGCAATTCGATACAAGCGTAAGACAACATAACAGTCGATTCAACCAATGGTTGAAGGTGCGACTCGCTAGGAAGTGATATACTGATATGGTTGGCAAAAGGGCCAACATTTACAGTTGTGACATGGCAAGGATATAACATAAATGGGTACATATTCTATATGCAGGCTCACGATGTAAAAAAGCACTAATCAGAACAGCGGTGTTCGTATAGATATGTTAAGTACCAATGGGCTGAGAAACTCCTACTATGAGTTCATAGAGGAAATTTGAGAACTCGACTACATGCTTTTTAAGATCCCTTATTTCAGTGTCGTTGGATCCATCTCCCGCAAGTGAAGATCAACAAGTATGGTGTCACTACCGTAGACCTCATCAAGGAGGATACATTCTTCGTTGAGAATTACATTACGAAGGCATTGGAGGGTCACTGCGATAAGGAACTCATACTTATGCTCTACAACCAGGGATAAGTGCTACACTACTGGCTATACTTGTTGTTTGTACTTTCTAAGCAACACGAATTTAGATTTAATGACCGTGACATACCTGTGTAGGTTCCACTGGATTCTAATTGCAATTATACCAAAATGGAACAGGAAAATATACCTTGATTCCCTAAAGACGAACAAAACTGACTATACAGTTGTCCAAAATGTAATCGACAGGTAAACACATTTCCTCCACAGATAACTCTATTGTAGTCTTTCCTTCCTTCCCAATGACTAAGACTAACTTTTTGGAATCACGTAGGCCGTTCGCCACGTACGTTGCGAAGGTACAAAAATCTAATGGAGGGATCGACGCCCTGCAACACGTTCTAGATTTCCTAGTATTCGCTAGTACACATTAATCCTATACAACACTTCGTAATAATACTTCTCGAACTAACAAATTCTATTTTTGCAGTGCCACCAGTAGCCGTCGGGTAACAACATATGTGGATTCTATATTTGCCACAACATGCAACCACTCGTCGGTTCCACGAAGAACAATTATGAGGTTTGTCAATCTTGTGATAATTATTTCATACTTATCAATTTATATATGTTTACACGACATTGATCTTCATACTGACAGGTTCTGTCTATCACTACAACTCTGTTGGAACATGCCAACCTCAAACATATTTGAGGACAGTGTGCGTACTTGTTGATGTCTAAAGTTATAAAAGAAAATGGGGAGTTTCACAATGTAGAATGAATTTCTCTAGGTAAGATTAAGCTTAATTATTCATGTACGTATTTGTATTTCATTTCTATTAATTGATTTAAGAAATGGATGTTCTTGATTTTGAAATGAGTGAATGTGAATTAGATGTATATATAATGTGTTGATCTGCTTGTTTCAAATGGCATAGTTAGTATTTCCTGAGTCTAGCCAACAAACAGAAATAGATTTAGAAACAAAAAAGAATATCACAGCTGGTTATTAACTTGTAACCGTCTATGATAAACCATATATCACAGACGGTTTCTACTACAAACCGTCCATGGTAGTCTGCATCACAGACGGTTCGAAAGCTGTCTGTGATGACCTCGTATTATTACTGATCCATTAACTCAGACGGCTCATAAAACCGTCTATGATAATATTTTTAAATCGTCTGTGATGACCTGTTGTGCACTAGAGGTTGCAGAGAAGTGCTAAAGAAAGTCTGCAGCGAAGACAACGTTTTGACGGTTTCAGCTTAGAAGCGCAAGAGCGGGTCAGATGGAGGCTGGCGTCTTCAAGTGAAATCAAGTGGGTGAGAATCAAATCAGTAATCACTATTTAGCACTGTAGACATCATTTTCATTATTTACTGTTATATTCTGTTAAATTCAATCGCTTTTTTACTTTTAACATCAGACTGTAACTCAGCTGTAAAATTGAAGCTGCTTAGCCGTGGCTTTCGTGAATGAGAAGTAAGAAATCGAGACAAATATCCTAGAGTAAAGTAGTGTAGTCCAGTAGCATAGAACCTAGCTATTTCAATTGATTTCTTCCCAAATTTATCCCCATTTTAGCCTTGTTCGGATTTAGTTCAGGCTGGTAACCAGCGCTTAGTTAATCTTCTTCTCCCTTTCTCTCTCCTCCCTTCCTCTTGCTTCTCCTCTTCCTCCTAGGGTTTTGGAACCTAAACTTTTTTCTCGGCTATGAATATTATCAAGACCGATTTGCGTAATAAGATATCCAATGATTGGCTTACTGACTTGATGGTGTGTTGTATCCAAGTGAGAGATATTTAAAGGACTTGATCGTGAAAAAAAAATCAAGAAACGGTTTCAAGGTATGAAATCTTGGAGAATGAAAATGCTTCGTTCTCCTAGACATACTTAGTTATTTAATAATATATCTTTTGTCTTCTCTTTTTATTGCATCTTTCATATTCTATTATCAAATCGTAACACTACTGATCCATCTATCTCGACACTTGACAGGTCGCTTCTTTTATGGCTCATTTTTTGTTCACACTATTATGTTTGATAACTTAGTGACAAATTGTGGACGTTTTCATTAGTGAGACAATGTTCAATGTCATAGCATTATCTTCACATGTTTGTATGTGAAATGTAGTAGTTGCTTTCATTTGGTGTCATATACTCTTATTATTGCTATTGAAATGTAGTTTGAGCATGGATTGTCTTGCTTTTAGGTAATAGTGTTTGCTTCACGCTTATGAGTTCGTTATAGCTATATTTTAGTTCTAGATCCGCCACTGATCGTTATAGTGGTGCTTGAGAAGATATGTTTATCTAATCATCGACGTCTCTGCTAGCTCTTCAACCTAATGAAAAAGGTACTAAAAAGAAAGAAAGAGAAGAATATATTATAGCTCATTAACATGCCAGCAGATAGAGACATTTCGATTAACAAATGTGCTCATCAATCAATTCCAAAATTAAGCTTGTTGAAATGTTTGACCATACGGATAACTGCTACTTAGCTCGCATCTGGGTGCTTATCTAATTGTTAAGTTAGTTTCATCTGGAGCCGGAGTAACTTATCTTGGAAAGCTGTTAGAGACATGAAAGGGATGGTTAGCTTTCGATTCAAGCTAATTTGTGGGCCATTGAAAGAAAGCTAGTTTATGCCTTATAGCTTATTATGACTCCCCTCGAATAAGCAAACGAGACGGCTTTTCTGTTACTGTTTCAAAGCAGCTTATCGGGCTAGTTTTTTACAAGTAGTTTATCGGTTTTCGTTTTGTTCGCACGAGCATTTATACTAGGACCAAAAGTGATATACCGCAACAATAAGGCCTAACCCACAGCCATAAGCCATGATGCATGAGTGCACATGAGGCTGGCTTTATTGATCAAGCACTGCCTTTTCTTCTCTTATGTCCTGAAAAATCACATATTTATTCTTTCATTGTGGTTTTCCACTTCATACTCTCATAGTTCATTTCTAATCATTTTTAGATGTTTTTTAATTATTTAAGAAATGTGTAAGAAACTATCCATTATTCAGAGCATCTAGCTAATTCATGATTGAGATTAGAGTTATTGTTCTCCGCTTTGAGGGTATATATATTTTTCTTCTATGATTACAAGGTAGCAGTATAGGCAAAAACTGCTATGTACTCATCCTTACAGTGCACTTACATTAAAAAAATTCCAAAAAATTTATAAATTATTTCTAAACTTGTTGTACCTATGTATAAAATTTTAAGTTCAAATTCATTCTATATTTAGAGTAACAAAAAAGAGAAAAATCTAACAAATGTTAAGAGTTCAAATTTATTAGAATTTTATCTTTTTTGGTACTCTTAACATAGAATGAATTTTAACTTGAAATTTTATGCATATGTGGAGTAAACCATGAAGTACATCTAAAATATTTTTTAGAATTTTTCACGACTTTTTTAGTTTGAGTACACAGTACCGTAAGGGTGTGTATAGCAGTTTTTGCTAGACGTATATACACGCACTCCACCACGCATGCACACTACACGCGCACACGTGAGTACATCCCTTAGCACACATCTAAAAGTACAAAAAAATAAATATAACTCAGCGACCTTACAAAATTCTTACTAACGCATTCGTAATGATGAACACCAGAGTTTCAACTCTAGTGTGTGGTGCTGTGCACCACACAAAGCCACAACTCCACCTATCAAAAGGTGGTTCATGCATATCTCTCGTACCCTCCACGGAATTGCAATATGCTCGCTTGATAGTCTAATTTTTTCTTAGCATGTTATTCCAATCATTCAGGCACTATTACTCGTGACGTCGCATTTAACAAATATGAACAAGCAGATCGAATCCTCCAACAGTCATATGATCTATAGATTAATTTGGTAGAGCAAATAAAAATATTCCGCAAAGATTATGTGTGGTTGATGCATACTTTATGCTCATCACATCAACAACATTATGATGCTGATGATGTTTACATGTACAACAATAAGCTAAAAGTTAAATTAAGGGAAACCAAACGAATCACCTTAAAAAAATTGAAATTGGTACATATGCATGAAACACGAAATTCGCATATAAAAATGATTCTGCGCAAACAGATCTGCAATGCGCAGCTGGCACGACAACACATATCGTTAGTTAATTTTCAAAATCCATTTAACGAAGATAATTAAAGATTAATCGCGCAGGGGGATGCGTGAAGTCCACACATGTCGTTGACACAATCATACACAAATGGCAAATCAAACTGCTTAACTCAATTAATTATCTCAGAACAGGTAAGCTGTGACACCCCATTTTTTTTTTATTTGCTTAATTGCCTTGTTTTATTGGTTATTGGAAATTTAATCTCGAAATTTCAAAATTTAAATTAAAATATCTTAGCAAAAATCCCTTTTGGCCCTACCCAAAATTCCCTCTCTTTTCGTCTCTTCCCGGGTGGGCCAGCTTTCCTTTTCTTCTCCCCCGCGCGGCCCGATTTCTTTCCTTCCGGCCCAGCCTGCTCTTTTCCCCGGGCCCTCTTTTCCCCGTCTCCCTCTGGGCTTCGCCCGGCCCAGCGCCACGCCTCCCCCCTCTCCTTCTTCTTCTCGCAGCGGCCGCACTCCGCCTCTCTCTCCGCTCTGCGCGCGCCCTCGCCGGACCCAGCGGCAGCGGCCCGCCCCCGGGTTCCCCGCGCGCGCGTGCCCCGTGGAGGTCTCCCCGCGCTCCCCGGCGTCCCCGTCGGCCCAGGCCCCGGCCCCCCCGCCGTAGGCTCTCCACGCGCCGGCTTCCCACTCGCCGCCGGGACGAGCCGATGGAACCGCCCCCGACTCCGTAGTCCTGGCCACGTCGCCGCTCGCCAACTCCGGCATGGCCGTCGCCGTCGCATTGAATGGGCCACAGTGGAGCCGAGTCCTTCCCCCGCTGCTCCAGCGCCGCCGTCCATGCCGGCCGTGCCGCCGTAGCCCAGCTGCCACGCCGCCGTACCCAAGTGGAGGCCGCCGGACCAACTTGGCCATGCCGCCCACCCCCTCCTCCTCTGTGCGGCCGTAGGAGCGCGGTACCCCAGCCATGCCGTCCGTGCGCCCTACGTGCCTAGCCCCCGTCACGCTCCTCCTCTCGCCGGGTACGCTACAGGAGCGGGAGCTCCGTCGCCCATGCCCCCTCTGTCCTACACCCCTACTTTTTGCCACTATAAAAACCCTCCCGTGGCCACTAGTTTCTTCCCCCCATTCATCCCCGTTCTTCGCCACAAAAATCGCCGTCGGCGGCCGCTCTTCGGGCCGTCGCCGCCGCCAGCTCACCCCGACGTTCCTCGGCCGGCATTGCTCTTCTCCTTTACTTCCTCTCACCCCCGAGCACCTCCCCTCGAGTTTAATCGGGTTTCCCTTCTCTTTTCAGTCGCCGACGCCCGTTCTTCCCCGGCTCCGGCCACTCCTCACCGCCGTCGATTCGAGGAACCCCCGGCCGATTCCTCGTAGCCGGAGCGTCCTCGCCACCCCGTGAAGCTGACCGCACCTTCGATTTGGGACTTCACCCACTCGTCTTCTCCGGCACCGGTCAACCCCCACCGCCTTCGGAGCTCGCCGACGCCAGCCGCCTCCACCACTTCCCGAGCCCCGTTCTCTTCTCCGGTGAGTTTCGAATTGTCCCGAAAAGCTTCCCTACTGTTTAATTGCACCCTCGTAGCCGTAGGCGCCGTCCCGAGCATTCCCTGGCTCCGCCGCCGCCTAGCTCGCCGCCGGCGACCTCCCTGTCCACCTTCGGTCGATTAGCTCCTCCGACGGGTGCGCACGGGAATGGGTAACCCATTTTGGTTCTCTTCCCGTGCGGTCGCCACCTTCCTCGCCGCCGGCTGGCTCCGCCGCCGCTCGGTCGGGCGGAGCTCTGCTCCCGCGCGATTAGCCCCCTGATTAACTGTTAACCTCTGTTGATTAGCGAGGTAATCGCCTCTCTGACAGTGGGCCTAAGCACGTTTAAAACCCCTAGTTAGGCTGACACGTGGGCCCTCCGTTAATTTAAAACTGTTAAAAACCCCGGGAAATGGCTTTAGACACTGACAGGTGGGCCCTTGTACAGTGCCTAGGCCCACATGTCAGTCTCTGGCCCGTTTTCAGAATTTAGAAAATTAATTAAACCGTGGACCCCACCTGTCATACTCAGAGTTTTCCCCAATAAAGATTATTCTGAAATTAAAATTAAAAACCCGCGGGACCCACATGTCAGAGAGTGAACTCTCTCTCTCCTTTTTCATTTTTGGGATTTTCCCGGGAATGAAACTTCAAACGGCTCGTTCTCTCTCATCGTAACTCCGATTTGGGCGAAACTTGATTCTAAATTTTTCTAAAATCAAGCCCTTTCTGTTGGTTCTGGTTTGGTCTGTTTTTGAGCTCTTTTGCTTGTTATTTTATGCTTATTTGTGCTCTATATCTGTTTCCTGCTTTGTCGGTCTGCTTCGTTCGAGTAGAATTTGAAGGCACGCCAGAGCAGCAAGGTGACCTACCTCCAGATCAGCAAGACCCTCTACTTTTAGACCCAGGCGAGTCAATATTCTTGATCATTCTGCTCCTATGTTTTCTTGCAAATTATCTTGGTTTAAAAATAGTCAAACTGCATGCATTATTTCACGTATAAAGTATGTGAACTGTAAGGTAGTTACCCCCACTCGAAGATCTAAAAATGTATATAGCTATACCCTCCTTGAATTTTGATAGATCATGTACCTTGTCGCCGTAGGTATTACTGTTACTATTCTAAATAGGTATATGTCTAAATTAAATGCCATGCGAGTTCTGTCCAGTCTAGGGCATTGCCTGCCCTAATCATAGCTTTCAAAAACTTGAGCACTAGTTTTGGGCTAGTCACGGGAGGTACGTGACTGGATATTTTGTGGCAATCTATTTTAGACTTCCCGAAACCCTCAAAACTTGCTATAACTGTTTGGGCGGACGGTAAGAGTGGTGGGTGTGGAAGTAGCACATTGGCTTGTGGTTTGAACCGCCCGAACACACTAAGGACTTAATCCTGTGATGGCATCTCCGTGTACAACAGTACGACCACCAGTCTGCAAATTGCAGCTTAGCTAAGTAATTCTATCGAACCCCCGAAACTCATCTCACCGGTAGTGGAGAGAAGTGCTGTAAGGGCAAAGGAGGGCCTAAAGGGACACCGAGAGGAGGGTGACGTCTCCAGCCGTGCTAGCGTTATGGAGAGTGGAGTCCGACGGCGCTAGTTCCCGTGGAGACATCCCGTGCAAAGTATGGGACCCACCGCCGGTGGGAGCAGCCCATAAGGTGGGATGACGAAAGGGGCTAGGTAGTTCAAAAGGCTATTGTGGTGACCTACTCAACCGCACGACTACGGAATCGTGCGGGGCAACGAGCGGGTCGTCTCTGGTGGGTAAAGTGTACGATCTCTGCAGAGAATAAACTATTCGAATAGCCGCGCCCACGGTCAGGGGCAGACATGGAAACTTCCTTGAGTTAGTTCTATTTCAAAAGTTCTTGTGGGCGGGAAAGAAAAGCAAATTGGAGGGAAGTACTCCAACCTTTGAGTTTTTCCTGGAGGGAAGTACTCCAGTGGTGATATAGTCTAGTAACTCCAAAATACTCAGCATCGGTGGATGTAGCTGATACCACTAAATACATATTACATCATTCAACTCTTGAAAACATGTTTTGTTAAATTGCTAAGTCATAGGGTTTGTACTTATATTATTTACAACTGTCGCTCTTCGCAAATAAATAAACCTGAGCCCTCTTTGTCAAGCTTTGCATATAATTACATGCATTTCTGTGAATGTTGGCTCGCGGAGCACGGTTGTGTGTGCTCACCTCGCTCTTCCCCCCTTTTCCCCCAGAGTTGGCAAATCAAGACCAATATGAGTACTACCAGGATCAGGAGGGCGAAGGAAATGAAGATGGTGGTAGTTAGGCTAGAATCTATTCTCTCCTTACAGTCTGGCCGACCAATCTAATTGGAAGGTGTCCTTAACGTTAACCAGGTCCCCTGGATGATATTAAGCACACCTAGGTTATCCCGGTCGCTTGCCTGTGGGGAGATGACCCTCCCTTTTGCTTCCGCCAATAGTGCAATGGTACACTGAACTTTTGTGGCCTGAAAGCCCCTTTTGTAATACTTGTCCTTATATGGGACCTGTGTACCCTGGTATTGTAATAATATATCATGTATCGTGTATGAAATGAATCAGCAATGCATCTGTGAGCACTATCTACTGATCCAGGGAATAGTGCAGTGAAATCACAGGGATTCTGGGTTGGTTCAAACCTGGGGTCCGACAGGGCTGGTATCAGAGCATACGACTGTAGAAACCTAGTTAAGATGGTCGTGCCTTAAGGATGGTGTCTAATTTCGAAAACTAACAAAGACTTTGATAAAATATAGTTTACTACTTCTTACTTTTACTTTTCCTAGACTTTACTCTTCTGCACTCTCTCTTCCTTTACCTGGTCTGACCTTTTGTTTTCTCTAAAAATGTAGATGGCCGGATCCTCCTCAGCCGCTCCCTGGGACTACCTTACTCACGCGGAGAGCGAGACTGACCACGTCGAGTTGCTTCGCCTGTTGCTGCAGTTCCTCAAGTACGACCAGCACCCCATCTTCCGGGGGCGACGGATCCAGACCCGAGACCAGGAGGCGTGGATCATGGAGGGGTTTGTCTACGCCCGACCAGGAGGAGTTGAGCCTGTTGTCGTCACCACCGGCCACCCCAGGGGCCGTCGCACCGACGCCGTGCAGGACGCTGCTCAGCTGCTGTCAGCCAGACTGATGCAGCTACACGGGCCCGAGCTCGTGCCGTCCCCTTTCTGCTACTTTCCGACCTTCTACGCGGGCGGACCTCTTCCCGAGGAGTTGGACGCACCCGTGGACGACCCCCGGCTGACTCACCAGGTACAGTTGACCCAGGCGATGGTCAACACCTACTGCCGAGCGCTCCAGGAGATCGGACGACTGAGGACACTACTGACAGCCAGCTACGAGCACACAGACGAGCTTCGCCTCCAGTTGACCGGACGGGACACCGCCCTCGCCTTGTCTGAGCGAGAGCGGATCGCTGCAGAGACTGAGCTCGCGCTTCTTCGGGCTCAGGCCGCCTACGCGTCAGCTTCTCCGACCTACACGCCAGCTTCTCCGACCTACACTCAAGCTTCCCCGACCTACACGCCGGCCTCACCAGAGAGGGTTCCAGCCCCACTGCCTCCCGCAGTGGCAGCAGCAGTTGCAGCACCACTTCCAGCGCTACCTGCGGCAGCAGCTTCGTCAGCACCAGCACTTCCGGCGCCTACACCTGCACGGGCTTCCACTAGCCTTACTCTGCCTCTGCCCGCCCCTACTGTCAGAGGTGCAGCACCGGCATGCCGGTGTGGACTTCGTACTAGGCTCACTGCTCGTAAGAGCACGCGCCCACCTCCGGGCTTCACCGCAGCAGACGCCAGAGGTTCCAGCAGCGGCCGTCGTCTTCTCCTCTCGCCGAGCAGCGACGACTCGCGCACTGCCTCGAGCTCACCGACCCGCAGCCGCAGCCGTAGCCGCTCCATCTCTCCGATCGACATCGCGTAGTGGCAGTATCAGCAGGAGTAGTAGGATAGCTTTTGGCCGTGCTTGCTAGCAGTATTTTGGGTACCGCAAGCACTTTATCAGTTCCGCTTTTGTACCTCCCCCCCCCTGTAGTAGACGTTGTGTAGAGGTGTGAATATGACTCAGTGAAGCTGGTAGGCCCCACTGTTGAGTCATACAACCCCTCTCTTGTAAATTGTAATGGACTAATGCAAGCTTTATGTTTTATCGTTCTGCTTGGCTGTCTTATTTGGTTCTTCTGTGTGTTGATTAGAGGGCTAGTGACCCCTCATATATGCCCTTCCCCTTCTCTTCTTTCCAAGTTTTAACATCTTATGTGTTTCAGATGGCACCCAGGGCAAGAAGAGCAGCCACTCGCGGTAGGGGACAAGGACGAGGACGAGGCCGCGGTAGAGGCCAAGGCCGCAGTCTTCCACCTCCACCCCCAGCACCTCCCACCATGGAGCAGTTGATGGCCCAACAAACTCAAATTCTTCATGCCATGCTAGCTAGCCAGCAGTCTGGGTCAGCCAACAGGAGCTCTAAGTTAGCAGACTTCCTAAGGACAAGACCTCTGACATTCTCTTCAGCTAGCGAGCCGCTGGAAGCTGAAGATTGGTTACGAGATACAGAAAAGAAGCTTCGTCTAGCACGCTGTGCAGAAGAAGATAAAGTGGATTTTGCTACCCATCAGTTTAAGGGTGCAGCCGCAGCCTGGTGGGAGAACTTTCTGGCAGTCCGTGGGGAAGAGACGTCTTATGATGAGCCAGATGAAGAAGAGGTAGAGCCAGAAGATGGTGGAGCTACTTCGGCAGCTACTGTTCAACAGGGGGACCAGCAGGATCCTGAGGAAGAAGAAACCAGCGAAGGAGAGGAAGCCGAGTCTGCCGGAGCTGCCATTTCATGGTCCGAGTTCCAAGATGTCTTCCGTAAAAACTTCATACCCTCAGGGATAATGAGGATGAAGAGGAACGAGTTTCGGGCACTGAAGCAAGGGAGCATGTCAGTGAATGACTACCTCACCAAGTTCAACCAGTTAGCTCGTTATGCCTCAACTGATATAGCCACAGAAGAGGAGAAAATTGACCGCTTTCTTGAAGGGATGCAAGAGGAAATGAGAGCACAGTTGATCTTGCTTGACCACCCTACCTTTCACCACCTGGTCAATAAAGCCCTTATCTATGAGAATGAAAGGAAGCTCCTAGAAGCCAGCCGTAAAAGGAAGTGGGTATCACAGAGGCCTCAAGGTGGTTTCCAACCAAGGCCAATGTATCAAGGTAATACCTCTTTCCGGCAGGGAGTGACTTCAGCACCTAAGGTTACAGCTCCAGCTCAGCACTCCAGTGGGAATGTTGTTCGTGTGCCTCGTTTTTCGGCACAGTCCCCCTCTCCCAACCCAGCTGCACATCTGCATTGTTTTAACTGTGGAGCAAAAGGGCACTTTGCCAATAAATGCCCCGATCGACAGGGCACCCCAGCCAAGTTTAATATGGGAGCCGCCCCATCGAGAGGACAGTCATCAGCAGCAAGCAAGAGTTTCCAGGCCCCTCAAGCCTCACGGGTTTCCTCCACACCGAACCAGGGCCGTGTGAACCACATTACTGCAGAGGAGGCCCAAGATGCCTCTGGAGTACTTATGGGTACGTTCTCTGTTCAGTCTATTCCTGCACAAGTTTTGTTTGATTCTGGGGCTTCGCATTCTTTCATCTCGGGAAATTTTGTGGCAAGGGTTAAGTTACCAACCTTCAGACTCAAAAGACCCGTGGTGTTGAGCTCACCAGGAGGACCTTTGACCAGCACCCTAGTAAGCCCCAAGGTAGAGGTCACCCTGGGAAACTCTAATTTCCTGGCAGATTTGTTAGTCCTCAAACCCCAAACCTTGGATGTCATCCTAGGGATGGATTGGTTGGCCAAAAATCAAGGGTTAATAGATTGTGCCAATAGAAAGGTCATACTCACTAAGCATCCTGGCTTAGTAATAGAAGTTAAAGTGGGTCGCCCATCACTAAAGACAGCAGTCCATCACCTTCAGGAAACACCTTTGGAAGGGATGCCTATAGTTCGGGAGTACCCCGAAGTCTTTCCAGAAGAACTGCCTGGTATGCCACCCGATCGGGATATTGAGTTTGTCATCAACCTAAAGCCAGGCACTGCCCCAATAGCCAAGAGGCCCTACAGGATGGCAGTAGATGAATTGGAGGAATTGAAAACCCAAATTGAGGATCTTCAGGAAAAGGGTTTTATCCGGCCTAGCTCATCCCCCTGGGGCTCGCCAGTACTCTTTGTCCGGAAGAAAGATGGCACTGCCCGATTGTGTGTAGACTACCGAACCTTGAACGAGGTGACCATTAAAAATAAATATCCCCTGCCCAGGATTGATGACCTATTTGATCAACTGGCAGGAGCCACAGTCTTTTCCAAGATAGACCTGAGGTCAGGGTACCACCAGCTTAAAATCAGGGCAGAGGACATTCCGAAGACAGCCTTCACCACTCGATATGGTCTGTTTGAATACACAGTCATGTCCTTTGGGTTAACAAATGCTCCGGCTTACTTCATGAACCTGATGAACAAAGTGTTCATGAAATACCTGGATAAATTTGTGGTAGTATTCATAGATGACATTTTGATCTATTCTAAGACCACTGAAGAACATGCGGAACACCTGCGGTTAGTCCTAGAGACACTCAGGGAGCATCAGCTGTATGCCAAATACAGCAAATGTGACTTTTGGTTACAAGAGATCAGTTTTCTAGGGCATATCCTATCCTCTTCAGGAGTGGCAGTTGATCCCTCTAAGGTAGAAGCGGTGTTGGAATGGAAACAGCCAACTTCTGTGACTGAAGTGCGTAGTTTCCTTGGCCTAGCCGGGTATTACAGACGCTTTATAGAGGGATTCTCCAAGATATCGAAGCCCATGACCCACCTCCTCAAGAAAGAGAAGAAGTATGAATGGACCGAAAGCTGTGAGAAGAGTTTTCAGGAACTGAAGAAAAGATTGACAACAGCTCCTGTGCTGGTATTGCCAAACATCCACAAGGACTTCGAGGTATATTGTGATGCCTCACGCCAAGGCCTTGGATGTGTGCTTATGCAAGAAGGAAAAGTCGTAGCATATGCATCTAGGCAACTCCGTTCTCATGAGGATAATTACCCAACCCATGACCTAGAGCTAGCATCAGTGGTGCATGCCCTAAAAATTTGGCGTCACTACCTGATTGGAAATCATTGTGATATTTATACTGACCACAAAAGCCTCAAGTATATTTTCACCCAGACAGATCTTAACCTTAGACAAAGGAGATGGTTGGAGCTAATTAAAGATTACGACCTGGAGGTTCACTATCATCCTGGCAAAGCTAATGTAGTGGCTGATGCCCTAAGCCGCAGACCTCACTGTAATGCGGTTATAGAGCGAGAAATTAATTGCGAGCTTCTTGGGGAAATGGAGGCCCTCAACTTGGGTATGGTAGAGCATGGGACCATAGCTACAATGGAAGTTCATCCAACTCTTGAAGAGCTTATTAAAGCCGCCCAAAAAGGACACCTTGGAGTCCAAAAATTCAAACACCTTATGGCTAAAGGAAAAGCCCCTAAAATGATAGAGGATCAGCAGGGAGTATTATGGTATGAGAAACGTCTCTTTGTTCCCCATCAGAAGGATCTCAAGGATCTAATACTGAAAGAGGCGCATAGCTCAGCCTATACCATTCACCCAGGCAGCACCAAAATGTATCAAGACATCAAACCGCTATATTGGTGGCCCCGCATGAAGCGAGACATCGCAGAATATGTGGCTTGTTGTGATACATGTCAACGGGTGAAAGCTGAACACCAAAAGCCCGCTGGACTGTTACAACCGTTGCAAGTTCCAGAATGGAAATGGGAAGAGGTCGGGATGGATTTTATAACTGGCTTACCTCGTACCAAGTCAGGGTACGACTCCATATGGGTCATAGTGGATAGGTTAACCAAGGTGGCCCACTTCATTCCCATCAGGACCACCTACAAAGGAGTTAAATTGGCAGAACTGTACATGAACCGCATCGTATGTTTGCACGGGGTGCCCAAGAGGATAGTCTCAGATCGAGGTTCCCAGTTCACCTCTCATTTCTGGGCTAGCCTGCATGAAGCACTAGGGACTCATCTTGCATTCAGTACTGCATTCCACCCTCAGACAGATGGGCAGACGGAAAGGACAAATCAAATCCTAGAGGACATGCTTCGGGCTTGTGCCCTTGAATATACTTCGGATTGGGAAAGGTGCTTACCGTACGCGGAATTCTCCTACAATAATAGCTACCAATCTAGCCTTAAGATGTCACCATTTGAGGCTCTATATGGTAGGAGGTGTAGAACCCCATTACACTGGTCAGAGTTAGGCGAAGGAGGCGTGTTTGGGCCCGAGATCCTTAAGCAAGCAGAGGAAAAAGTCAGACTAATTCGGGATCGCCTTCAAGCAGCCCAATCCCGGCAAAAGAGCTATGCAGACAATCGTCGTAGGGATCTATCCTTCAAAGTGGGAGATCATGTTTATCTCAAAGTATCCCCCCTCAGAGGAGTTCGAAGATTCAAGGTGAAGGGCAAGCTTGCACCTAGATTCATCGGTCCTTTTCCAATCATTGAAAGGTGTGGAGAAGTCGCCTACCGATTGGAGCTACCTAAGAGTCTATCGGAAGTGCATAACGTGTTTCACGTCTCTCAACTCAAGAAGTGCCTCAGAGTTCCTGAAGAGCAGACATCAGTTAAGTCAGTTAATCTGCGGGAGGATTTGACTTATTCAGAGCACCCAGTCCGGATTCTTGATACCATGGAGAAGCGGACCAGGCGCCAAACCATTCGACTTTGCAAGGTCCAATGGAGCAACCATTCCAAGCGGGAAGCAACTTGGGAGCGTGAGGAGCAGCTCAGAGCCGACTACCCTTTTCTGTTTCCAGGTTAGTCCGAATCTCGGGGTCGAGATTCCGTTTAAGGGGGGTGGGGTCTGTGACACCCCATTTTTTTTTATTTGCTTAATTGCCTTGTTTTATTGGTTATTGGAAATTTAATCTCGAAATTTCAAAATTTAAATTAAAATATCTTAGCAAAAATCCCTTTTGGCCCTACCCAAAATTCCCTCTCTTTTCGTCTCTTCCCGGGTGGGCCAGCTTTCCTTTTCTTCTCCCCCGCGCGGCCCGATTTCTTTCCTTCCGGCCCAGCCTGCTCTTTTCCCCGGGCCCTCTTTTCCCCGTCTCCCTCTGGGCTTCGCCCGGCCCAGCGCCACGCCTCCCCCCTCTCCTTCTTCTTCTCGCAGCGGCCGCACTCCGCCTCTCTCTCCGCTCTGCGCGCGCCCTCGCCGGACCCAGCGGCAGCGGCCCGCCCCCGGGTTCCCCGCGCGCGCGTGCCCCGTGGAGGTCTCCCCGCGCTCCCCGGCGTCCCCGTCGGCCCAGGCCCCGGCCCCCCCGCCGTAGGCTCTCCACGCGCCGGCTTCCCACTCGCCGCCGGGACGAGCCGATGGAACCGCCCCCGACTCCGTAGTCCTGGCCACGTCGCCGCTCGCCAACTCCGGCATGGCCGTCGCCGTCGCATTGAATGGGCCACAGTGGAGCCGAGTCCTTCCCCCGCTGCTCCAGCGCCGCCGTCCATGCCGGCCGTGCCGCCGTAGCCCAGCTGCCACGCCGCCGTACCCAAGTGGAGGCCGCCGGACCAACTTGGCCATGCCGCCCACCCCCTCCTCCTCTGTGCGGCCGTAGGAGCGCGGTACCCCAGCCATGCCGTCCGTGCGCCCTACGTGCCTAGCCCCCGTCACGCTCCTCCTCTCGCCGGGTACGCTACAGGAGCGGGAGCTCCGTCGCCCATGCCCCCTCTGTCCTACACCCCTACTTTTTGCCACTATAAAAACCCTCCCGTGGCCACTAGTTTCTTCCCCCCATTCATCCCCGTTCTTCGCCACAAAAATCGCCGTCGGCGGCCGCTCTTCGGGCCGTCGCCGCCGCCAGCTCACCCCGACGTTCCTCGGCCGGCATTGCTCTTCTCCTTTACTTCCTCTCACCCCCGAGCACCTCCCCTCGAGTTTAATCGGGTTTCCCTTCTCTTTTCAGTCGCCGACGCCCGTTCTTCCCCGGCTCCGGCCACTCCTCACCGCCGTCGATTCGAGGAACCCCCGGCCGATTCCTCGTAGCCGGAGCGTCCTCGCCACCCCGTGAAGCTGACCGCACCTTCGATTTGGGACTTCACCCACTCGTCTTCTCCGGCACCGGTCAACCCCCACCGCCTTCGGAGCTCGCCGACGCCAGCCGCCTCCACCACTTCCCGAGCCCCGTTCTCTTCTCCGGTGAGTTTCGAATTGTCCCGAAAAGCTTCCCTACTGTTTAATTGCACCCTCGTAGCCGTAGGCGCCGTCCCGAGCATTCCCTGGCTCCGCCGCCGCCTAGCTCGCCGCCGGCGACCTCCCTGTCCACCTTCGGTCGATTAGCTCCTCCGACGGGTGCGCACGGGAATGGGTAACCCATTTTGGTTCTCTTCCCGTGCGGTCGCCACCTTCCTCGCCGCCGGCTGGCTCCGCCGCCGCTCGGTCGGGCGGAGCTCTGCTCCCGCGCGATTAGCCCCCTGATTAACTGTTAACCTCTGTTGATTAGCGAGGTAATCGCCTCTCTGACAGTGGGCCTAAGCACGTTTAAAACCCCTAGTTAGGCTGACACGTGGGCCCTCCGTTAATTTAAAACTGTTAAAAACCCCGGGAAATGGCTTTAGACACTGACAGGTGGGCCCTTGTACAGTGCCTAGGCCCACATGTCAGTCTCTGGCCCGTTTTCAGAATTTAGAAAATTAATTAAACCGTGGACCCCACCTGTCATACTCAGAGTTTTCCCCAATAAAGATTATTCTGAAATTAAAATTAAAAACCCGCGGGACCCACATGTCAGAGAGTGAACTCTCTCTCTCCTTTTTCATTTTTGGGATTTTCCCGGGAATGAAACTTCAAACGGCTCGTTCTCTCTCATCGTAACTCCGATTTGGGCGAAACTTGATTCTAAATTTTTCTAAAATCAAGCCCTTTCTGTTGGTTCTGGTTTGGTCTGTTTTTGAGCTCTTTTGCTTGTTATTTTATGCTTATTTGTGCTCTATATCTGTTTCCTGCTTTGTCGGTCTGCTTCGTTCGAGTAGAATTTGAAGGCACGCCAGAGCAGCAAGGTGACCTACCTCCAGATCAGCAAGACCCTCTACTTTTAGACCCAGGCGAGTCAATATTCTTGATCATTCTGCTCCTATGTTTTCTTGCAAATTATCTTGGTTTAAAAATAGTCAAACTGCATGCATTATTTCACGTATAAAGTATGTGAACTGTAAGGTAGTTACCCCCACTCGAAGATCTAAAAATGTATATAGCTATACCCTCCTTGAATTTTGATAGATCATGTACCTTGTCGCCGTAGGTATTACTGTTACTATTCTAAATAGGTATATGTCTAAATTAAATGCCATGCGAGTTCTGTCCAGTCTAGGGCATTGCCTGCCCTAATCATAGCTTTCAAAAACTTGAGCACTAGTTTTGGGCTAGTCACGGGAGGTACGTGACTGGATATTTTGTGGCAATCTATTTTAGACTTCCCGAAACCCTCAAAACTTGCTATAACTGTTTGGGCGGACGGTAAGAGTGGTGGGTGTGGAAGTAGCACATTGGCTTGTGGTTTGAACCGCCCGAACACACTAAGGACTTAATCCTGTGATGGCATCTCCGTGTACAACAGTACGACCACCAGTCTGCAAATTGCAGCTTAGCTAAGTAATTCTATCGAACCCCCGAAACTCATCTCACCGGTAGTGGAGAGAAGTGCTGTAAGGGCAAAGGAGGGCCTAAAGGGACACCGAGAGGAGGGTGACGTCTCCAGCCGTGCTAGCGTTATGGAGAGTGGAGTCCGACGGCGCTAGTTCCCGTGGAGACATCCCGTGCAAAGTATGGGACCCACCGCCGGTGGGAGCAGCCCATAAGGTGGGATGACGAAAGGGGCTAGGTAGTTCAAAAGGCTATTGTGGTGACCTACTCAACCGCACGACTACGGAATCGTGCGGGGCAACGAGCGGGTCGTCTCTGGTGGGTAAAGTGTACGATCTCTGCAGAGAATAAACTATTCGAATAGCCGCGCCCACGGTCAGGGGCAGACATGGAAACTTCCTTGAGTTAGTTCTATTTCAAAAGTTCTTGTGGGCGGGAAAGAAAAGCAAATTGGAGGGAAGTACTCCAACCTTTGAGTTTTTCCTGGAGGGAAGTACTCCAGTGGTGATATAGTCTAGTAACTCCAAAATACTCAGCATCGGTGGATGTAGCTGATACCACTAAATACATATTACATCATTCAACTCTTGAAAACATGCTTTGTTAAATTGCTAAGTCATAGGGTTTGTACTTATATTATTTACAACTGTCGCTCTTCGCAAATAAATAAACCTGAGCCCTCTTTGTCAAGCTTTGCATATAATTACATGCATTTCTGTGAATGTTGGCTCGCGGAGCACGGTTGTGTGTGCTCACCTCGCTCTTCCCCCCTTTTCCCCCAGAGTTGGCAAATCAAGACCAATATGAGTACTACCAGGATCAGGAGGGCGAAGGAAATGAAGATGGTGGTAGTTAGGCTAGAATCTATTCTCTCCTTACAGTCTGGCCGACCAATCTAATTGGAAGGTGTCCTTAACGTTAACCAGGTCCCCTGGATGATATTAAGCACACCTAGGTTATCCCGGTCGCTTGCCTGTGGGGAGATGACCCTCCCTTTTGCTTCCGCCAATAGTGCAATGGTACACTGAACTTTTGTGGCCTGAAAGCCCCTTTTGTAATACTTGTCCTTATATGGGACCTGTGTACTCTGGTATTGTAATAATATATCATGTATCGTGTATGAAATGAATCAGCAATGCATCTGTGAGCACTATCTACTGATCCAGGGAATAGTGCAGTGAAATCACAGGGATTCTGGGTTGGTTCAAACCTGGGGTCCGACATAAGCACGTCCCATCCGATCCGAAATGATGGATTATTGTGCAACTAGGAATGAACGAGGGTAGCTAGTAGCTGCAACTAGCTAGCAGTACGTTGCAATTATAGGCAATCACGATCGAAAACCGTGTCAATTAATCTTTTATTTTGCAGAAAGAAAAAGAGCACGCGAAACACCACACTTACATGCATGCGTGTGACCAATTTTAATCTGCAGGTGATTTGCTCTCGGTAAACGTGTAGGTATAGGTCTGACATGATAAGCACGAGGGAAGCTAGGAAGGCCATGCATGCATGATTTCTTCTTATTTGGTGTACGCCGTCGGTGCTGGTCGTTGGAGACTACTGTTACCATGCATGCGTGCGATCAGATCTCGATCCCATCTGGCCGTGCATCTTCAGTCCAAGTAGTTATTATTGCACACATGCACGAAGATCAAACATTCCGGCGCCGGCCGGTACGTGTCATTCCACCGTCTAAAATGTTGTTCCGTACCTGATCCGACACTGACATATCAACGAAATTGATAATATTATCTATTAAATTTATTAAATTATATGTTATATTTGATCATACTGTTATATATTTAGATAGAGAAAATTGATTCTATGCCATTGAATAACGTCCGTTTCTACAAAATACCACTAAAAAAAATACTCTCTCTATTATATATCATCGAACTGCACCAAAATACAATTATATGTCATTGCCATCAGTTAACCTCTGTTTTACCCTGGAAAAAGACGATTTTGCCCTTAGTTTAGAATCTGTCGCAGTGATAAAAAATAAATATAGGGTAAGTTGGCTTAGCCACAAAACTAAAATTTTTTTGTGGATCATTGGGGTAGTGTACAACTCAAATATAAAATTTCATGAACTAACCCTTCAATTATTTCCATTTGTGAAATTTAAATCCAAAAACAGCCTATTAGAGCTATTTTGTAAACCGGAACAAATTCACTATAGAAAAATACAAAATAATAATTTTTTGGAGCTATTTGACATCTTAGGAGAATGTGAGAATTTTTCTAGAATCTTTAGACCTCATTTAGTCTCTGTTTGTAAATAGTAACCTTTATTAGCACTTAAATTAAAAATCTAAAAATTTTCTTTGAATAGTGCCTTGAAATAATTTTTCTAGCTCACTGATATGTTGAACAACACCCCTATGAATTTCATAAGTTTTAGAGGTTGTTAGCTATTTTAAATAAATCAGGTCTTGGGTCTTTTGGTAGGGGCATTTTGGTCTTTTTTTAGAAGATAACAGCCTCCACTAACGGTGCACTAACGATAGTGGTATATAATTGAATTTCGATGCAATTCAATGGCATATAATAGAGAGAGTATTTTTCAGTGGGCATTTTGTAGAAGCGGACGCTATTCAGTGGCATAGAATCAAATATAAATATATTATTATTGTTGTGGCTACGGGCCAAACAGAGAGAGAGATGGTAGTGGAGAGTGATGAAGATGAGTGTAATGGCCTGCCTCCTTCCCATGGCCGGTATTCTATATATATACATGGGGAGTGCTTTTACAATTATGCCCTTACAGCTGATTATCCCCTTCAGGGGTATTTGTGTCATTACACGTGGCCTATTCCGGGCCTTATAACTTCCTACCAGGCCTGCTGGGTTTAGGTGGGGGCCACCCCTATGACAGGAGCCTCTCATGGTGAAGGGCTTCACAGGGCCGAAGCCATGTCGTCGAGTCCTTTGGCCCCCTCCGTCCCCGCGGCCTGTGAACTTCTCCAAACTTGACCCGGAGCTGCGCTGTGGCCGAAGCAGGTGCGTACACTCCGGCCCTCACCCTTCGAATTGGGCGGCGTGCTGCGGAAGTGACCCCAGCCGAAGCAGACGCTCGCTATTCCGCCCGTCCACGTGGTGAAGCGTGCTTGGTGCGGTGCGGGCCTTGAGGCGTCACGACCATCAATGCGACGGCGGACTCCCGGCATTTGGACTTCTTAGGCGCGCGCGCTCCGCAGTCGTTGCGACCTTGCCGCCGGGTGGTGTGCTTTTTAATGACGGTTGGCTTGCTAGGGGGCAGGCTGTCGCATCGTGCAGTGCGCCTTCTCGTAAGTGGAGCGTGCGACGGTTTCCGGTGTGTACGCGGTGGGGTGCGGACGGTTGCACTTACGCGCCCCTGGTAGCTGAACCGCCCGACACCCCCGTTTGTGCTTCCGTCGGTTGGCATGCTTCCACGCTGGCGACTCTTCGCCTGGTGAGGCCGAGTATAAATATGTTGGCGTCAGGGGCCGTTCCCTAGACATCCTTGCTGCACATCCCGTACCTTTGCATGTTCGAGTTGTTGTGGTCGTATGTGCTGTTCTGCGTTCTTCAAGCTCGCTCCGTCCCCTAGCCTTCGAACGGGTGGCAGCGAAGCTGGCACCTAGTCGAAGTAGACGCGCGCACTCCGTCCCCTACCCATCGAACGGGTGGCAGCGAAGATGGCGCCTAGTCGAAGTAGACGCGCGCGCTCCGTCCCCTACCCATCGAACGGGTGGCAGCGAAGCTGGCGCCTAGTCGAAGTAGACGCGCGCGCTCCGTCCCCTTCCCATCGAACGGGTGGCAGCGAAGCTGGCGCCTAGCCGACGTAGACGCGCGCGCTCCGTCCCCTACCCATCGAACGGGTGGCAGCGAAGCTGGCGCCTAGCCGACGTAGACGCGCGCGCTCCGTCACGTACCCATCGAACGGGTGGCAGCGAAGCTGGCGCCTAGCCGACGTAGACGCGCGCGCTCCGTCCCCTACCCATCGAACGGGTGGCAGCGAAGCTGGCGCCTAGTCGAGGTAGACGCGCGCGCTCCGTCCCTTACCCATCGAACGGGTGGCAGCGAAGCTGGCGCCTAGTCGAGGTAGACGCGCGCGCTCCGTCCCCTACCCATCGAACGGGTGGCAGCGAAGCTGGTGCCTAGTCGAGGTAGACGCCCGCGCTCCGTCCCCTACCCATCGAACGGGTGGCAGCGAAGCTGGCGCCTAGCCGACGTAGACGCGCGCGCTCCGTCCCCTACCCATCGAACGGGTGGCAGCGAAGCTGGCGCCTAGCCGACGAAGACGCGCGCGCTCCGTCCCCTACCCATCGAACGGGTGGCAGCGAAGCTGGCGCCTAGTCGAAGTAGACGCGCGCGCTCCGTCCCCTACCCATCGAACGGGTGGCAGCGAAGCTGGCGCCTAGTCGAAGTAGACGCGCGCGCTCCGTCCCCTACCCATCGAACGGGTGGCAGCGAAGCTGGCGCCTAGTCGAAGTAGACGCGCGCGCTCCGTCCCCTTCCCATCGAACGGGTGGCAGCGAAGCTGGCGCCTAGTCGAAGTAGACGCGAGCGCTCCGTCCCCTACCCATCGAACGGGTGGCTGCGAAGCTGGCGCCTAGTCGAAGTAGACGCGCGCGCTCCGTCTCCTACCCATCGAACGGGTGGCAGCGAAGCTGGCGCCTAGTCGAGGTAGACACGCGCGCTCCGTCCCCTACCCATCGAACGGGTGGCAGCGAAGCTGGCACCTAGTCCACGTAGACACGCGCGCTCCGTCCCCTACCCATCGAATGGGTGGCAGCGAAGCTGGCGCCTAGTCGACGTAGACGCGCGCGCTCCGTCCCCTTCCCATCGAACGGGTGGCAGCGAAGCTGGCGCCTAGTCGAAGTAGACGCGCGCGCTCCGTCCTCTACCCATCGAACGGGTGGCAGCGAAGCTGGCGCCTAGTCGAGGTAGACGCGCGCGCTCCGTCCCCTACCCATCGAACGGGTGGCAGCGAAGCTGGCGCCTAGTCGACGTAGACGCGCGCGCTCCGTCCCCTACCCATCGAACGGGTGGCAGCGAAGCTGGCGCCTAGTCGACGTAGACGCGCGCGCTCCGTCCCCTACCCATCGAACGGGTGGCAGCGAAGCTGGCGCCTAGTCGAGGTAGACGCCCGCGCTCCGTCCCCTACCCATCGAACGGGTGGCAGCGAAGTTGGCGCCTAGTCGACGTAGACGCGCGCGCTCCGTCCCCTACCCATCGAACGGGTGGCAGCGAAGCTGGCGCCTAGTCGACGTAGACGCGCGCGCTCCGTCCCCTACCCATCGAACGGGTGGCAGCGAAGCTGGCGCCTAGTCGACGTAGACGCGCGCGCTCCGTCCCCTTCCCATCGAACGGGTGGCAGCGAAGCTGGCGCCTAGTCGAAGTAGACGCGCGCGCTCCGTCCCCTAGCTCGCGATGTACAGCTGGGCCTTGCGTCGGGGGCGTGTTGGCCCAGCGCGTCGCTGTTCGCCTGTCTTCACGAGGCACGATGCCAGCCCAAGGGCCTGAAGGACGGGACGCTATCGAGCTTCGGTAGCGTCACTTTTATTCTTCGCCCGTCGTGCAAGAAGCTCTTCCTGCGAACTCATCTCGCGGGAAGTGGGAGTCTTACTGGATGAAGCGGTGGTTCTACCACCGTGTGGAGAGCGGGAACGGCCTTGAGTGCACAGGCCGACCGATCGCGTTCAAGCCCTCGCCCGGCCGAACGCTCGATGATGAGGACAAGCGGAGGGTCAAGCGGCTCGTAGGCGTGGCCGCCCGCCTCAACATGCGTGACCTCGCCGAAGAGTACGTGATGTACGGCGTGGCACCGCTTGCCTACGACTGGCATCTTGCCGCCGAGAGGCATCGAGACGACAATGTTTCGCCATGGGTCTGCTCGCTGCCGGCGCCGCCCGGTCTTCGTAAGCCCCGATCGCGTCCCTCCTTTGTTCACGCGAAATGCGTTATATGCTGATGCTCTTCTCCTTTGCTTCAAGGATTTCCTTGGAGGAGGCAGAGCAAGCCGCGCGCGTATTTCTGGGGCCGTACACCGCCAGAGAGCACGAGCAGCGCGCGTCTGCTATCGCCGAGGCGGGGCTGGGGCGAATAAACCGCGTGTGCGAGGTCCTGGGCCTTGCCGTGCCGGACCGTGTCGCTCCAGACGATGGTGCAGCGAAGAAGAAGAAGGCCCCGTCTCGGAAGAGGGGCCGCAGCGGGGCGCCTGCCGCGCCTGCTGCTAGTGTTTCCGAGGGCGCGGCGGACGCGGAGTCGGACTCGGCGAGGTATGCCGATTCGGGCTTGGGTGGCGCAGGCGCCGAAGGCGAGGTATCTTCGACGAGCGTCCCGGTCGGCGGGTTTGCCGCGGGCAGCCGGAGGGGGGAAGTCTCACCGCCCGCCGAAGTCACCGAGGCGGAACCCGTGCGGACCGACGATGCCGAGGTGGAGCCTGCGACCGCGACCGCTGTGGTGCCGGAGGCGCCCTCCGCGGGGGCGTACGGAGCCGTGCTGTCTTTACCAATAGCAGCAGAAACCGAGGTGCCCCCTGCGACAACTGCCACCGCGGAACCTTCGCCCTCGGGCGCGGCAGCCGCGGGGTCTTCCCCAACCACGGCTGTGGGGGCGGTGTCGCTGCTGGCTGCCCCGGCCAAACGGCCGTGTGTTCGGCCGGAGCTCCACCGGACACCGCGGGGATTCGTCGTGGCCACGGGCATCAGAAGCTTGTGGGACTCCCGCGCAAGCACCGGGGACCCTGCGGCCTGTGCGCCTTCTGCCCCTCTGGCCACACCGCCCGCCGCGCAGGGACAGCCGTCGTCTTCCCCGAACGCGGAGGCTTCTGCCCGCGGCGGGACCATTCCTTCTGCTACCGAAGGTAGGGTGGCCAGCTTAATGTGGTGTATGACTTTATGCCTTACGGTGCTCACCTGCAACCCTGTTTGCAGCGTTGCTCATTCCGGAGGGGGAGCGTTTGGCAGAACACGGGACCTCCGCGTGCACAAGCCCCGCGGACCTCGTGCCGCCCCCGGAGACGCTGAGGGCGTGGCGCGGGATTGTGAATGACGCGGCCACCAGCGTCGACCCGCAAGTGCTGCAGGCCTACGGGGTGGGGCGCCTTGAAGATGCCTTCGAGGTGTCTGGGTGAGGGTAAGTACTTTATACGACGACTCCTGGTCTGGCTGAGCTTGCTAAGACTTTCCCTTCTGCAGACACTTGCGCTGGGGCAGGCCTTGCAAACGGCCTATGCTCGCGGCCGAACGGCGCTCGAGGATAGGCTGCGGGCCGTCGAGGAGGAGCTACGCGAAGCCTCTGGAGCCCGCGCTGCCCAGGACGCCCGCATCCGCCAGCTGGAAGCGGAATGCGCCGAAGCGAGGGCACACGCTGAGGGACTTGTCGCGTCGGCGCGGGAGTCGGCCGCGGCAGCTGCTGAACAGAAGTTTTCGGCGGAGCGGGACGGGCTCCTGGAACAGGTCGCGTCGCTAGAGAAGGAAAAAGGCGAGTTTGCCTTGACTCTAGCGGAGCGTAACCAGACGCTTGGCGACACCTCGATGGTTGCGTGGGACGCCATGCAAGCGCTGGAGAGCCACCTTCAAGGGCTGGTAACTGAGGTGCCGGACCGCGCCTTCGGCCCGGAGGAGTTGTCTCGGACGCTCCGCTGGGTCGGGGATGCCGCCAACGTCGCGCGCGGCGCGGCGATGTCCTTTGGCACCCACTGCGCGTACACGTCGGCATGCCTGGTGTGCGCGCTCCTGCAGCACCGCGGTTGTACGCACGTCGCCGGGCTGGAGGACCCCCAGCTGGAGATGCCTGGCGGGGCCGGAGTAATGTCCAGCGCTGTCCGCTCCGCTCGCCGTGCCCTCGGCCCTTTCTTCGACCGGATCTGGGCTTACGTCGGGGCGGATGCTGCACGGGTCGAGCTCCGGAAGTCGCTCTACGGGACGGGGAGCCTCGGCCAATTTCTGGACGGGGTCCCTCGACGCAACGAGGGCGGCGCTGGGCCCTCCGAAGGCGCCGGGAACCCGCAGGTCTGACGCCGTGGTGCCTAGGTGTAGGCGTGTGTTGTACTGCTCCCTCTTTTCGCGAATGAAGTACACACTTGCTGCATGCATTCTGACTTTCGCCTATCTCCCGGGCAGCTTCCTTGCTGGGGCCAGCTTCTTGCGGCCGACCTTTCAACCCGGCGACGCCTTCGACGCTGGCGAAGGGCCGAAGAGTCGCTGGACTTTTGGGCGGGCCGGCCTTCTTCGAGCGAGGCCCCAGTGTTAGCGCGTGTTAAGGACGAACCCGCGGGATAGCGGCTTAGAGCGGCAAGGATGTTGCCGGACCTTTGTACTTGTGATTTTTCTGGTATGCAGCTTTCCTGGTGCTTTAGGATATGCGCTGTGTGTTGATGCCACCGTTGGCAAAGTAGCTGTGCAAGGGTTCCTTAGAACGGCGCTTGCGGGGGCAGTCCTTGGCATCTCACCTTGTTACAGCCCGTAGACTGGCGTGTGCGGAGGCGGACCTCCGCACTTCGCCTTTTTATAGTTCGTAGACTGGCGTGGGCGGAGGCGGACCTCGACGCCTAGCCCCTCTTTTATATATATATATATATATAGTCCGGAGACTCGCGCGTGCGGAGGCGGACCTCGGCGCTACGTCTTATTTAGAGTCCGTGGACTAGTGCGTGCGGAGGCGGACCTCGACGCTACGACTTCCTTTATAGTCCGGAGGCTCGCGCGTGCGGAGGCGGACCTCGACGCTACGTCTTATTTAGAGTCCGTGGACTAGTGCGTGCGGAGGCGGACCTCGACGCTACGACTTCCTTTATAGTCCGGAGACTCGCGCGTGCGGAGGCGGACCTCGACGCTACGACTTCCTTTATAGTCCGGAGACTCGCGCGTGCGGAGGCGGACCTCGACGCTACGTCTTATTTAGAGTCCGTAGACTGGTACGTGCGGAGGCGGACCTCGACGCTACGTCTTATTTAAAGTCCGTGGACTGGTGCGTGCGGAGGCGGACCTCGACACTACGTCTTATTTAGAGTCCGTAGACTGGTGCGTGCGGAGGCGGACCTCGACGCTACGTCTTATTTAAAGTCCGTGGACTGGTGCGTGCGGAGGCGGACCTCGACGCTACGTCTTATTTAAAGTCCGTAGACTGGTGCGTGCGGAGGCGGACCTCGACGCTACGTCTTATTTAAAGTCCGTAGACTGGTGCGTGCGGAGGCGGACCTCGACGCTACGTCTTATTTAAAGTCCGTAGACTGGTGCGTGCGGAGGCGAACCTCGACGCTACGTCTTATTTAAAGTCCGTAGACTGGTGCGCGCGAGGGCGTCCCCCCGGTGCGTCTTTTGTTTATACTCAGGCCCGTCACCTTTGGCTACGGCGAGTGCACACGCGAACATGCGACTTCGATTTATACTCAGTCCCGTACCCCTGGCTACGGCGAGTGCACACGCGAACGTGCGTCTTTGATTTATACTCAGTCCCGTACCCCTGGCTATGGCGAGTGCACACGCGAACGTGTGTCTTTGTTTATACTCAGGCCCGTCACCTTTTGGCTACGGTGAGTGCACACGCGAACGTGCGACTTCGATTTATACTCAGTCCCGTACCCCTGGCTACGGCGAGTGCACACGCGAACGTGCGACTTCGATTTATACTCAGGCCCGTCACCTTTTGGCTACGGCGAGTGCACACGCGAACGTGCGGCTTCAATTTATACTGCGGGAACGCGCGCGTTGGCTAAGCCTGCGCGCGCCTTCACCGCATACTTGCGCGTGATGAAGAAAGATTAGCGACAAACGGCGATCTTCATTACATCCCCGTTTGCGCGGGTGAGCAACTACAAGGGATGGATATACTAACCGTTTGCCCTTGGTGCGGCCGAAGCCTCTAGTCGCTAGACATCTGCAGGGGCCGCCAAGGCGCCTCTGAATGGCCCCGCGGACCTCCGGGCTGTGACGCCAGCTCTAGGAGCGCCGTTGGGCTTCGCGACGCGGGCACCTGGTACCTGGCTCGATGCGCCGAGCCATATCCTGGTCGCCTCGGACAGTGATGATGGCCCGGGGACCTGGGATCTTCATGCATAGATAGCCGTGATGTGGTACCGCGCCGAAGGAGTTGAGGATTGGGCGTCCTAATATGGCATTGTAGGGGTACAGAAGGTCGACCACGTCGAAGGTGGCATCTTTGGCCCGCACATTGTCATCTTAGCCGAAGAAGACTTGAAGACCTATTTGGCCCAGCGCCCGCAGGGGCTGTCCCCCGAAGCCCTGCAGTGGGATTCCCGAGGGCCCTAGGCGGCTTCGAGGGATCCCCATCTGGTCGAAGGCCGCCGCAAACAATACGTTCGCGGAGCTACCGCCGTCCACCAAGGCGCGCCCCACGTCGCATCCCGCGATAGTGACCCGGATGACCAGGGGGTCTTGATGAGGGAAGTCCACACCCTGGGCGTCGTCGGGTGTGAATGTAACTTCGTGCTGCGCCCAATCCGGCGGTGCTTGCGCTGGGTATGCCGCCACGTGATGTAGTCTTCGCGCATAGGCCTTCTGCTGCCGTGCCGAGGCGAATTCTAGCGCAGAGCCTCCGGATATGACGTTAATGACCCTGCGGTGGGTTGCGTCCGGGGCCTGCAGCGACAGGAGGCCCTCCTGAGGCTGCTGCACGCGAGCTTGGATCCGTAAGGTGCCTTCCTGGGGTTGCATCCCTTGCGCCTGTACCTGCACGGGGGCCTCGTACGGGAATTGGACGTGGGCCACCGCAGGCGGACGCGTCTCCGGGTTCCTGTCCCTAGCGACGCTGTCGCGGAGCGCCGCGATGGAGGTGCAGGTGCAGGTATCATGGTTGCCGCGGCCGTGGACTACGCACCACAGCCCCTGGTGCTGGTCGTCGTAATCTGCACGACCCTTATCGTCGCGGCCCCTGCCACGGCCGCGCCCCCAGCCACGGCGCCCCCGACCGCCTCGGCCCGCGGGAGCACCCTCGTCGGACCCGCCTTCGATGTCGAGGACGTACCGGTTTCGCCTCGACCTCTACTGGCCGCGCTTGGGCTGATCGGACGACTCCTTATGCGAGGCGTCCCTGCGGTCGGGCGCGTCCCTGGATGACTCCTGCTTACGTTTTCCCTTCGAAGAACCGCCCTTCGGCGGATCTTCGGCTTTTGCCGAGGCTCCGGCCTGGTTGATGTCGGAGTCGTCACCTTGCCTTCGCTGCGCGTCTTCCTCCGCCCTGGCATATTCTTCCATTTTGTGGAAGAGCTTCGCCACCGTCTTGATTGGCTTTCGCGCGTTGTACTCGGCCATCGGGCCCGGGCGAAGGCCCTGTATGGCTGCATTAACGATGGTGGTTTCGTTAACGTCTTTCACTTGGCATCGAATCTTGGCGAAGCGTTTGAAGTAGTCCCGGAGCTTCTCCGAGGGTTTTTGCTTCACAGCAAAGAGTTGGTCCGCGTCGACTCGGTCGACGTAGTTTCCTTGGAAGTTGTTGTGAAGGCAGACGCGAAGCTGCTCCCACGCGTAGATGGAGCCCGGCTCTATGGTAAAGAACCAAGAGAGCGCCACCCCTTGCAGCGCGAGGGGGAGTCCCTTCGCCTTCGTGGTATCGTCTCCGCCCGCGGCTTCGATCGCGGTTTCGTACACGCGCACGAACTCACAGGGGTCCGTGTCGCCTTTGTACAAGTCGACGGCGCTAGGGAACTTGAAGTCTTCGGGCCATGCCGCCTGCTGCAGCTCCGCCGAAAGCGGGGACTCCGGATCTACGCGCCGCAGCGGCACACGGCTAGACGTGGGGGCTTCGCGACTGTCCGCCCTCTCCGGCGTGGGCTCGGTCGCGATTGCTGGCGCGGCCTGCTGGCTCTGAGCCTCTTGCATATCTCGGACGGCTCCGCGAAGGTCCCCTAGCTCCCGCTGGAACGCGTTGAGGGCCGCCATTAGGGCGCTTTCCACCGCCTGTGCGGGCGGGGTCGGCGGTCCTCCCAACGGGCGGATCGGCGCGGGCACGACCGCGTCGCGAGCTCCCGAGCTGCCAGTCGCTCCGTCGTGGCTACCTCGAACCGCCCGGTCCGCGCTGCCGACGAGGGTCGCGGCGGGGGCGGCGAGGTCGGCTGTCGTTGCGTCGGCGGGGTCGGTTGTCCCCGCACCGGCGTCGACGTCTTCGACCGCCGGGTTTGCCACCGCAACGCCGGCGACGGGGTGGGTCGCCGTGGTGCCGGTGACGGGGTTGGTCGTCGCGGCGCCGGTGACGAGGTTGGTCGTCGTAGTGCCGGTGACGAGGTTGGTCGTCGCGGTGCCGGTGACGGGGTTGGTCGTCGCGGTGCCGGTGACGAGGTTGGTCGTCACCGCGCGAACGTCGACGTCCTCGGCCACCGCGCCTGCGTCGCCACCCGCACTCGCCGCTGCCGATGCCGAAGCCCTGGTACTCATATGACGCTCCGGCCCGGCCGCCTTCTTTCCCTTCGCCACCGCTGACGAAGCTTTTTTCGGTGCCATCCTTCTTCTTCGGTCTTCAGGCTTGTCCTTGTCCTCCCCACGGACGGCGCCAACTGTTGTGGCTACGGGCCAAACAGAGAGAGAGATGGTAGTGGAGAGTGATGAAGATGAGTGTAATGGCCTGCCTCCTTCCCATGGCCGGTATTCTATATATATACATGGGGAGTGCTTTTACAATTATGCCCTTACAGCTGATTATCCCCTTCAAGGGTATTTGTGTCATTACACGTGGCCTATTCCGGGCCTTATAACTTCCTACCAGGCCTGCTGGGTTTAGGTGGGGGCCACCCCTACGACAATTATATTATACTTCAAAATAACACGCTGGTACAGGCAAACTGGCACGACGTCTGAAATGGCAGGGGTGGAGGTAGCATGGTTCATAGGTGTTTAGTTGAACATCTAAAATTTTTGGCAAAAAAACCCAGCATATACTAGGTACAATATATATGTATATACTTAGTTGGGTTGCATGGTTCATGGGTGTTTAGCTGAACACCTAAAATTTTTGGCAAAAACCCTGTATGTATGTATGTGTGTGTGTGTGTGTGTGTGTGTGTGTGTATGTATGTATGTATGTATGTATGTATGTATGTATGTATGTATGTATGTATGTATGTATGTATGTATGTATGTATGTATGTATCAACCAAAAGCAAATATCCACTAGCCAACAATCCAACATAGCAATCAAGTATAAATGTTATTGCATACTGCATCTAAATGTTATTGGCTTATTGCATGGCTCCGTGCCTCCCAGCAACCACCTGTCGTTCACCTCTAGCTTCGCGTGACCATGCCTTCATCTTCTCCATCAGCGACAAGTGCGCCGCCTGTGACCTGCCCCAATGCCCCTGGCCCCTACATTGTTGTCAGACGTTAGTTCCTCTCTCAGTATCTCTCTCTCTCTCTCTCTCTCTCTTAGTTTGCAAATCCACATTTGCAGATCCTGATGGGGGCAGCCCAGATCTTCATTCTTCAAGCTTCAGTCATTTACTAGCCTTTTGGGGATATACCAATAATGTCACATTGTAGAATGTTCAATTGATGTAATGATCAACTCATTCTTTCAGGTATCATTATATTAGTAATGTGGAAATTGGAATGCACATTTGCACAACTATAGATTGAAATTTCAAGAGTAACTGTGTAGTATGTAAGTAATGTTTCTGAGAGACCATGTGGAAGTGACCCCATATATATGATGAGTGATTGACACTTGATTTAGAGAGATTGAGTTTGGTTTTTGAGGCTTGTGCTTTTTCTGGAAGGTTTTAAGCCTTTACGACTTGTTTAGTAGCAGCTCTTACGACCATGTGGTCGGCAGTAGCTTTTACGACCACGTTGTCGGCAGTGTCGTGGTTGGCAATGGCATTTACGACCATGTTGTCTCAGTGGTCGCAGTGGGTTTTATGACCACGGTGTCGCAGTGGGTTTTACAACCACGTTGTCGCAGTCGATTTTACGACCACTTGTCGCAGTTGATTTTATGACCACATTGTCACAGTCGATTTTACACAACACACATCACTATATGTGTGTGTGTGTGCACATATACATATACATATATGTGTGTGTACACAACACACATCACTATATGTATGTATGTATGTATGTATGTATGTATGTATGTATGTATGTATGTATGTATGTATGTATGTATGTATGTATGTATGTATGTATGTATGTATGTATGTATGTATGTATGTATGTATGTATGTATGTATGTATGTATGTATGTATGTATGTATGTATGTATGTATGTATGTATGTATGTATGTATGTATGTATGTATGTATGTATGTATGTATGTAAGTAATTTGCCTTTGTTAGCACAGTGGCTATAGCTACAATGCTGGCCATTTTCAGGTCGCATCCTCTCCATTTATGTAGGGCCACCATAGATCAAGAAATCAACAGTTCAGATCATAGACGTGGTATACAGTGCTAAAATGAGGGCGTGTTACAAAATAAATCTTTTTGGGAGGATACGGCCAACGCTTCGCATGTACTTGCACTCGCTTGAACGGTTTCATGGAGCTTCACAATTACAACATTACATTACCATCGCCAACCGCAGGACAGCTATCCGCGAGGCACCTTATCTCTCCGCCTAATGCCAGAGTTTAATTATTCTGAAATTCTATGGCGCACCTAGATGCTATAGTCATACGGTGCGTCAATTTTATAGCCCTCCGTTGCTTTGGCACGAGTAGCAAGCGGTGCTGCGTATGCGACACTTTGCATGTTGAATATGTGCTGGTGGGACCCATTAGGTCAGAAGCAGTAGCATGTTGGCCGGGCTACGGTCAAACAACACAATGCTTCACCTCAAAAACTGCAGCATGTTTGGCATTGTGACCTTGTCACCCTTGGCACTACTGGTCTATGAGAGCACAAGAGCCATTTTGAGACACATTGCTAAGTACACCAGCTCTTTGCACTTGCTATATATCTTGCTTTGTAGGTACAAACCTATATCCTCATAAAAATTTAGGTGGTAATTTTTATTTAAACATATGGTAACTTAGGGTGCAACTGTATGTGTGTTTTTGAATTTGACAAACTCACAAATAGATGGTAAATTTTAACTTAGGTATGTAGTTTGTTAAAATTGCATATGATAACATAGTAGCGACTGGCTGTAGTTCTCGAACCATTTCAAACTCATAAAATTGATGGTAATTTTGTACTTTGGGATTTTTTTAAACTGTGCATGGTAACTTAGGAGTGCAATCAATGGTAAAATTTAAACTTTTTGTTAAACTTAGAAAGATTGGTGGTAATTTCAGATTTAGTGTGATAATTTTTTAACATGGCATATGATAATTTAGGTGCAACTGTTGGTAATTCTTGAATCCTTTCAAACTAATAAAATATTGAGGGTAATTTTGAATCTTTTATGAACATTTGTTAAAACTATTGATGGTAACTTAAGGTCAACTCATGGTAATTTTTGAACATTATCAGTCTCAGAAGACTGATGGTAAATTTCAACTTAAGTTGGTGATTTGTTAAAAATACATACGATAACTTAGGTGCAATTGACGATAATTCTGATAACTTTCCTATTAAAGAACAGATGGTAATTTTGAACTTTCTATGGTAATTTGGTAAAAGTATGCATGTAATTTAGGATCCAACGCACAAGAAATTTTTAATAGATCAAAGTGCATCCTCTGGTGATGATTTTGTTATTCGGAACTTTTAAATTGAAAGCCTAGTCCTTTTAAACTATGAGAATTGCCCACAGGGAGGGGTTGCACCCTAGAGCTGTAGCACTCATAGTAGCGTTGTAGTCGCTCCCTTGATTATTATCAGTTGAGTGGATTATTTATATGGACTTTATCCGTGATCTGTGGATTGTAAGTCTTAAGTTGATTGAATTCGTCACTTGTTCCCACATGAAACAACATCACATTACCAGCACTAGCCAGTTGTTCTCACCATCTAAAAGAACATCACGTTACCATCTAAAAAAGTTACAATATTACATTTGCGCTCTCTCTCTCTCTCTCTCACACACACACACACTGAGCTTAAAGAACAGACAATAATTTTAAAAGAAAGCAAAGGGGCTAAGATGATCCAGCTAAAAGATGATATAACTAATTTTAGAAATAAATATGTAGTTAAGTAACCTTTTAAAGAAATATTGAGAATAGGAATCCCAGTAAAGGTAAAACTAAAATCAAACATTACCTATAAAATATTAGCATTAGTAGACACAGTATGTATAAAAAACATTATCCATGATAAATACTTTATAAAATATCCTAAAATAGTTCATACAGTAGATGATAACAGGGTTGAAATATCCACAGATATGTCAGAAATAAAGAAGATACATATCCAATTAGCCTATAATATTGATATATATATATATATATATATATATATATATATATATATATATATATATATATATGGCACAAAATATATAATAGATGAAATTACAATAAGAGCTTTATTTATGATAAATGACGATATGATAATTGGTTTAAGATTTTTGCAACAATCATTGTAAACTATAATTATACATGAACAAGGAATCACATTAATTCCATATCAAGAGAATGTTCCATATATCTCAGAAGTGTGAAAATATGGTAAGACACCCCCAGTAACTCAGCACTTAGAAATTTATGATCTTGATCTTCAAAGTACCAATAAATTCAACACACTCCCTGAAATATACATAGAAGAAGAGCTTAGTGCAAATATAAAAGAATATTATACATCAAATTCTTGTGTAGAATGTATTTGGTTACAATCATTTGCACCCAATTGGTATAGAGATATAAAATCTAAAAAAGATATAGAAAGGATTGTCCAAAGATTAGAAGATATCTAAATAATTGGAGAAATACCTATGAAGCATTGGGATAAAAAATTTCATCACATGTAAAATAAACATAATAAATCCAGAATATATCATTAAGATAAGTCCAATAGAAGCTACTCTAAAAGATATAGAAGAATTTAAAATGTATATAGAAGGGCTATTAAAGTTCGGAGCAATAAGAGAAAGCAGAAGCCCCTCATAGGTCAACTGCTTTTATAGTTAAGAATCACTCTAAAATAGATACAGGCAAGTTAAGAATGATTATTAATTACAAAAGGCTAAATGATAATACCATAGATGATGCTTACAATATTCCGAATATGCAAGAATGGATTAATAGAATACAAGAAAGCAAATATTTCTCTAAATTTGATCTAAAGGCCAGATTCTGGCAAGTAAAAATGGCGAAAGAATTTATAGAATGGACAACATTCACATGACCTGAAAGACATTTTGAATGGCTTGTAATGCCTTTCGGCTTAAAAATACACTTGTTTTATTTCAAAGAAAAATGCAGAATAAATTTAATGAAAACCAAGAATTCATCCTAGTTTATATAGATAATTTGCTAATATTTTCAAAATCTTATAAAAATACATATTGCTCACTATGTATGATAAAAAGTATTACAACAATTTTTGAGAATCATAAATTATGTTATAAATTACATAGATAATTTAGGAAAATTAGCTAGGCCATCATATGCTAAGTTAAGAAAATTGGTCAAAGATACTTTAATTCTGAAGACATTAAATTAGTTGGGATAATAAAAGAGAAGGTTAGAAACTTGAAACCTTTAGAATTACCATTAGATAATAATTATTTTATCATTGAAATAGATGCTTTTCAAATAGGATGGGGAGCCATATTAAAACAAAGGCCTAATAAATATTCATCAAAGGCAGAGGAAAAAAATGCTGGTATGCCTCAGGAGGTTATAAGCTTAAAACTATAAAAAAAATATTGATAGAGAGATTTAGCAATAATTAATGCAATAAATTCTTTTAAATTATATTTAGGCTTTAAAGAATTTACAATATGAACAGATTGTGAAGCCATTTATAGGTACTGCAATCAAATTAATATCAAGAAGAGTTCTACTAGAAGATGAGTTTTATTTGAAGATATAATCACCGAAAATATCTATAAAGTTATATTTGAACATATAAAAGGAAATAGATAATAAACTACCTGACTTATTATCGTGTTTGTCTATTGTGTAGGCATGAAAATATCAATGAATTATAATGGAAGCGAATTCTTCAGCTTTGGAGCAGACAATAAACTTAAAATATTACCCCCAAATTCATACAAATTTAAGCTGAAGGACCACATAATTATCGATGAAGTACAAAAATTCATATTGGATAATTTCTGGTATAAATATAACAATAAATAAGAAGAGAAAGGATGCATGTTGTCCATATTAAATAGCCTCATTGAATATTTCCACATGTCAAATGAAACAATGCCTATTTTGGAAATTTCTGAAATAATACAACCAAAACCTTTATATGTGATATCTGAAGGTAAAACACCAGGAATTTATATATCATTTGAAGAAATAATGGCTCAAAAAATAGATTCAAAGCTAGCAGGAGGAATATCATGGAAAAATATGCAAATATCGATGAAGCACTAACTCAAGCTAGAAAAATATTGGGAATAAATTATTACATGGAACCAGCTGCCAAAGATTATATTTAAAATATAAAAGAGTGAGAAATAAAAAAATTCAATGTCTTCACCATCTGTAAATATAAAAGAAGAAGGGACATTAAAAAGACTTATATATAAAGAATGCTTAGTAAAAGGGGTGGATCCTTAGATGGTTCATATATAGATTGGAAGATAGATGAAAATTTTGAAGCCATATCCCCACAGTAGAAAAGGATATAAAGGAAGAAATTTTAAAAGAATTATGAAATGAATTGAACGATAAGTTTGAAGATATGAAAAAAAACATATGATGAAAATTTTGATATATCCTTATCAAATGAAGGCATCATAGATATTGGCGGGCATGAGCAAAATTTAAAATAAAAGAATATACTGAAACATCAACCTACAATTAGAAAGAATCTTAAAAGGTATGCTATATATGTATGTGTGTGTGTCTATATGTGTGTGTGTATGTTTGTTTGTTTGTTTTTGTTGCATCTGTGTGTGCATCAATGCACCCTTGGCCCTGGTAAGAATAAAAAATCCTAAAAAAAAGGATCGAGACATATAAGGTGTCAAATTACAAGCGAATTGAGTTTTGTTTGAAATTTCTGCCACTGGACAAACCAGCATTTCCTGACTAATCATGAATTTTGTGTGATCTTTGTGGCTATGTACGTATATACGCAATGAATTGGCTAAGGGTTCAGAGTATTCTTACCAACCACGTATATATTGGATGGATGTTATTTGTTGATTTTTTGAGATTTGAACAAAAGTGGCCTATTAAGAGAGCTACATGATAAGTTGCTCCACTCTAGAAAAAGTTGCATGCAATGGAAAATGAATACGGGCAGCCAATTATTTAGACCGCGCTAATTGTAACTACGAAAATTACTTGAAATATCTAGCAAAAACATATATATATATATATATATATATATATATATATATATATATATATATATATATATATATATATATATATATATATATATCACTTTCACGTCTCTCACTCATTCTAGACGTAACCAAATTTAATTATCGGTCGAGTACGCATGTGATAGGAAGTCCACTCAATCTTGTCCACAAGCGAGTTAAAACCAGATTTAACACTGGTTTACACCGTATTTACAAAAATAATAATATATGGATCGTATTGATAAAAATATCGCTTATGCCGTCTGGTGGGCGAGCGGCAACGCCGGCAAGGCGACACACGGCGCGGCTACCAGCGGTCGGCAGGCTTGCCTACCGTCTAGTGAGGAGGCGGCGGTAATTAAGTCGGCTTAATTACTTACCCTAATTTTTTTATTTATTGTTTGTTTGAATTTTTAAATACACAAATGAGCTCCCAAAATTACAAAAATTGATGTACAGCCTATTGACACAACGTACTTCGTAGTGTAATTTTTGCGTAATTTTATCCATTGCGAATGTTGCTCAAAAATTCATAAAATTTCTATATTTTTATGAGTTTTTACATATAGCAAACGAGCTCCAAAAATTATGAAATTTTATATGAAGTCTGCCGATATAATAATAGTTATTGTGTAATTTGTTTGGAATTTTATGTGGTCCAAATTTGCAACATTTATTCGGATTAACTTAATCATGAATTTATAAATATTTCATGTTTGTTTACAATTTTATACTTTAGGAATTTGTACAATTAACAGTAATTATAGTAGTATAAAAATGCATCACACTGGATGTGATATGGCTCACTCATCTGAGCCACTGCTATCGTCTCACCACGTTTGTCTCCCCGTACGTGGCCTTGTCTTCCGTCGCACACGAGCATGTCCCATTAGGTACGTCAGTCGGTCCGGAGGTTGCGTCTCGGGTCGGAGGAGGTATAGAGACCGTTCTATTTGCTCAGTGGCCAGCGGTGGTCCAGTAGGCTCAGGTAGCGTAGGCTGGGTCCAGTAAGGGTCGAAGTCATCCAACTGAGATATGTCAAACTGCGAGACGCCCACAATAACGTCGTGTATGAAGGACTCAAGAAATCTCCCTCATGGAGAGAAGGAGCTCTCGCCTTGACCATACGACGTGGCAGCAAAGCTGGAGGAGCTTTGCCCACCGAAGTGTCCAAACCCTGGGTACGCTGAGAACGCTGAGCTCTACCCTGCGTACGCTACAAACCCTCACGTCGTGTACTGCTCTCTGCAAACATCTGGGAGGTCCGTGTCGTCATCGGTGGACTCATCGTTACCTCCATGTTGAATTGGAGTTGCAAGATGAGACGATAGTAGTCACAATAAATATTCTGGATGTACAATGCAAATCTCATACCTCCCAAATGTGCAATGAAGATGAACAACAGGGAGCGGTAGTCTGTGCAGTTGGTGCGGATAGCAAAAGGGATGCATCTCAATGACGGACCTACGGCGGGAGAACGCCATGATGTTAGTGGAACAGAAGGTGTAATAGGGGAAAAAATGTAGGTTCATACGTAAGTTACCTCCTTGTTGGTATGGTGAATGGATGATTGACGGCTAGTACTACGACGCCATGCAGACTCAGTATATCGTGATGGCTGGCCGGACTCGCTAGGTTGTGATGACATGGCGGGTGAGCATGGTGCCCCCACTGGGTGGCTCATAGTCTTCTGCAGGGCCCGTGGTGTCTCCAAGCTACTGATGGCAGCCTCCGACGTGCTTGCGATGCGCTGAGCGCACTCCAACTGAAGTGACACATGAAACAAATTCAGTGATGAGCAGTATGAATTTCTTGAATAGAACGATAAGATATTTCAACTGTCTTACGTTATCATGCCGCTGCGAAGTGCTATGGGGATCGATGGAGTGTTCCAGACGTTCCTCATGTGTGATCTGCTCGGGACGATCTGGTGGAGAAATTGTGAGTCTACTGCGCAACTGGGGTACGTACCACTACAGGTACTCGTTGTACGTCTGGACGTCATACGAATGCTAATCCATGACGACATCGAGATGTGCCCTTTCTGTCCATGCCGTCGTCCACTACTGCTGCATTGGCCGCCAGTCCGTACCATGCCGACAAGCCCTGGATTGCCTGTATTTCCAGAATCATCGACGTTACATAGCAAGACATACAAAGTGTACACAATAGTCGAATGGAATTTGACTCACCGGTGCATGGCATGTGGTAGGAACCTGCCATCCAAAGGGGGCACGGTCTAGTGCAAACCCAACTGTCGCATCACGCGCTGTGGCGTGTAAGCCTCTACCATGTACGAGAACACTAGATAGTGTGTTGTCGTTCATAGCTCTCCGTCTTCCAGGCAATGCAGGGATAGCCCGTAAGGCGATACACGATGCACAAAATCTACCATCTAGGGACTCCATATGACATCGCTGTCGTTCAGCGACTCGAACCTATTGTGCCACTACAAGTAGTACCTCGACGGTTTGCTCTTCGCCCACCGCATTCGGGCAGCAGTCCATCGGATGCCCACAGTGGGCCCATTTATCAGGTCGGCGAACTCGCCGAATGGGTGCACTGGCATCACGATCGTTAGACGTCTGACAGGGAAGTGCTCCCAGGTCCACAGCTGCAGGAGCATGTAGTAGATGGCTAGATTGGGGGTACCAGCAGTGGTGCGCTGGCAAGCATCACATAACCCGATATGTGGCACAAAGAACTACTGATCCCCAGCTGTACCGAGGCATCGCCCTGAACTCTGTGTCCACCAAAGACTCGGTGAGGCCAATGAATTCGGCATTACAAATATCACCGTGTGTGGCTGGAAACATGCTCCAACCAAAGAGCTAAATAAGGAACGTGACGAAGTGTGTCCTGATGACCTCCGGTGGTGCAACCTGCGGGTACACACTGAAATTGTTAAGCCACGTGTGGGGGACACCACGTGCACTCTCTGGAATAGGCCGGCTAAACCGGTATACCAACCTCTGCTTCTAGTCAACTGGTGCAGGGGCTGGAACATGTACGTCACCCCCGAGAGGGAGACTGGTCAAGAACGCGACATCCTTCGGAGTGATCGTCATCTCACCCCAACGAAAGTAGAATGTGTGTGTCTCGGGCCTCCACCTGCCCACCAGTGTCGCGAGTAGGCTACCGTCGATGGTGAACTCGTGCCTGGTGGAGACCAGCCTCGCAAAGGGCAACAAGACCATGGCCCGTAGGGTTGGGATGTAGCGCTCGTCCAGCGCCCACGGACCCCCCTAGCTTGAACAACGAAGGGCCAGCTGCGCCACCCATCATCTATACGTCGCAACAGTGTTTCTCATCGTACGAGTGTTCTAGAAGCTCCGGTAAAGCCATACCTATCAATGCATATGATAGACGAAATATTAGTGCGAAGATTAATAATGACATTAAAACTTACTTTATAATATAAACTACATTAATTATGACTAACTAAATAACAGCAATTATGATTATGACCACGGGAATAACATCAAAAGTATGCTATAAAAAATACCTGTCTTTTGGAAGAAGTAATCAGCACTACTGCGTTCTTAATGACTTATGCACTGCCTTCTCCAAATAATTAGCTGCGCAATATTAATTTTGAGAGTACCTTGCAACAAATGGGATAGATGAAATATTAGTGCGAAGATTGATAATGACAGCAACATACTATAAGTCAGTGATTACATGCGGCATGTAACTACATAGGAATAATTCACTACTTATGGATAATTTGGTTACTCATCCGACAAAAGTGATGATCCGTTCATTACCATCATCCTTAGCACTAACTCATTACTTACCCCGAACTAACAAATTATGGGTACCGTATGTACACAAAAATAGTACAAACTATGTCTAAATTACTACGACATACTTACTTCGTAATATAACTACATTAATCAGGACTAACTAAATAACACTAATTGACTACGATTATGAGAGTAACGTTGAAAGCATACGATCAAAAATTACCTGCCTTTCTGGACGAGAAATCAGCACTGCCAATTTTGAGCTACACACTGCCTTCATGAAATAATGAGCTACGCACTCCCAATTTTCAGCGAAGACCGCGACATTCACCTTCTGCGATGAGCGACTGGGATGAGAAACGACGAATTGTGATAGGTTCATATTTATGGCCAAGCAAAAGGTAAACCCGATGCACTCACCCCGTACATTGAGGACCCATTATCATGAGTAGTGCTTCGGGTGAGGGAGAATGGTATCGTAACACTGACATGCAAAGAGGAGCAAACGAGGGGATACGACACGGAAATAATGACATTAGTGCGAATGACAGTGTGCGAGGGGGCACATACATAAAGAGTGATAGTTTTGTGAACTAGATAGCATCAAATAAAATATAGCACTATTTGTCGACACATGCCACTTCAAAAAGATGTGTGACGATCATTAAATTCATGATTAAGTTAACCCGAATAAACATCATAAATTCGGACTGCATAAAATTCCTAAAAAATTACACAATAACTATGACTATATTAGAAGGCTTCACATAAAATTTCATAATTTTTGGAGCTCGTTTGCTATATGTAAAAACTCATAAAATATAGAAATTTTATGAATTTTTGAGCAATATTTGCAATGGATAAAATTATCCAAAAATTACACTACGAGGTACATTGTGTCGGGAGTTGTACATAATTTTTTTGTAATGTTTGGAGGTCATTTGATATATTTTAAAATTCAAACAAATACTAAACAAAAAATATTAGGATAAGTAATTAAGCTGGCTTAATTACCTACCGCCCCCTCACCAGACAGCTGTCAAGCCTGCCGTCTGCCCACCGGGCGGCAGGCTACCTGCCATCTGGTGAGGGGCCGGCAGGCGCCTACCGCCGGCAGCAGTGCCGTATATCGCCTCGCGGGCGCTGCCGCCCGCCCACCAGACGACACAAGCAATATTTTTGTCAATACGATTCGTATACTACTATTTTTGTAAATATGCTGCGAAATAATACCAAATATGGTTTAACTCGTCTACAAGCTAGCTATAAAAAAGAATCGGCAAAAAGGCTCAAAAAAACTAAAATACCAAAAAAACAAAATTTAGAAAAAAAATAAGTTAGAAATCAGAAGCTCAAGCTAAAATGAATGGGGCCTTAAGCTTGACTGGCATGTTCCTTCCAAAATTAAGAAAACACTTGAATAATTGCGATCCTTATCAATCAATAATGACAAACTAGCAAACGCTAATGCTTTACTTAATTGCGAGGTCAGGCAAGTAAAACACGTGCATGCATGGTAGATGTCCCTTTCACAAGAAGTGATTCGTAGAAAGGTGACCAATTTTTGAGCAAATTGGAATTGACAGCCATCAAAACAAAGAACGACATACATACATACATACATACATACATACATACATACATACATACATACATACATACATACATACATACATATAATCATTTTCCTACATATATAATAATAATATAAAAAAATCTTGTGCATTAACCACAAATCTAGCTGCGCATCTTGTTCGTGGCTAGCCGTGCATGGGCGGCTCACGGGGTCACAGCACTCTCCAGAGTTGAACAGCCGGCTTTACTAATTAATTGAGCCACCTTCTTGCCACAGTGATTTTTGGGTACCCAGTAAGGTTAGGGGTGAAAATAGACCGAGTACAAATAAATAATAGCTCTATCATATTTATTTTCGTATTTTTCTCTAGAGACGGTTACGAATACGGATATATCATATATGAATATAAATAAAAATAATGTCGAATATAAATACGGAGCGAATGCGAATCCAATCGAATCCAATCACAAATATTTCTCGAAACATGAAAACCTTTTAAATTGGGAAAATTGCTCTCATGCCACAAAGTTAAGTACCATCCTCTCATTTGCCACATACTTAAGTGGCTTTGTTATTATGCCACAAACTTCATTCTTTTGTCCTTTGTTTTGCCATTTAACTTCATTTTGCATTTTTCATGTCCCCTTTTGCCCCCGGCCTCACCGGTCCTGGCAGCGCCACCGCCGTCGCCTCCTTCGACCCCGCTCAGGACGACGAGCTCCTCGTCCTCGACGCCCTCCAGGCTCACGTCGCCGACCGCCTCGCCGCCCTCTCCGCCTCCTCCCAGCTGCAGTCCCCCATCCAGGCCAGCCCGAGCCCGCATCCAGCGCCGGCGGAGGCAGCCGCAGGTGCCTGCGGCGGCGGCGCGAGGTGCGCCGCCATGGCGCGGTGCGGGAGGAAGGGGACGGCGCGGCGACCTTGGCGGCGTCAGGGAATAGCCTGGAGATGGCCCGGCGCGAGCGGGCGAAGTGGGAGCGGTGCACGGGCCGACCGAGGGGCAGGAGGCGGCGGTGAGCACCGCGCGGTGCGAGCCGCGGAGCGAGGCGAGCGTGAGGGAGACCGCGTTGAGGACGTCGAGGGTCTTGACGGCGCGGTCGAGGAGATCGGCGGCGAGGCGATCGGCCGGCTGCCTGGACAGCGTGGCGGCGACGGGGCCGATGGCGAGGACGTTGCGGAAGGCAGCGTCGGAGGAGAGGACGGCGTCGAGGAGCTTGGAGAGGAATGCGAGGGAGAGGATGGGGGACTGCGGCTGGGAGGAGGCGGAGAGGGCGGCGAGGCGGTCGGCGACGTGAGCCTGGAGGGCGTCGAGGACGAGGAGCTCGTCGTCCTGAGCGGGATCGAAGGAGGCGACGGCGGTGGCGCTGCCAGGACCGGTGAGGCCGGGGGCAAAAGGGGACATGAAAATGCAAAATGAAGTTAAATGGCAAAACAAAGGACAAAAGAATGAAGTTTGTGGCATAATAACAAAGCCACTTAAGTATGTGGCAAATGAGAGGATGGTACTTAACTTTGTGGCATGAGAGCAATTTTCCCTTTTAAATTGTACATATAGTTTATTTGATCTAAACAATCGTAAAGAACATTTATGAATTCACCTATTTGAATGGAACAACACAAGGTGAAATATACCATCCTACTTAGAGCCATTCATTCACCAAGATCTATCTGGTTCGACAAATTAGGTTGCAATAGAAATTTATCTGAATACATGTAGAACATCACCTTATTACTACACGAATTCAGATCGACTCCTCCACACGAAAGTGGGCATGCATATCCTCCATATGTGAAGGACAAAGTAGTTGGGGTACGTCCTAATGTATGTATAATCTATGATCGCTACCTCGAGATAATGAAGGCCATAAAAAAACTTCAGTAAGACCTGGAGGAATCGTTTCCTTGTCCAGACATGAGGAACAAATGGTGTATTCTTCATCTAGAGGCCACTTTTTTCACACAGGTCCCGCAGTAACCATTGATGAAGCTATTTAAGAGGCTGACCATGCAAAACCAGCAACGTAAATTTGATGCATTGTGGAAGATGTTTTAGGAGCACACTAGGAGCACGTTGTCCAGAGGAACAAGCGGCCAACCATTCCTGGAGAGGTGCAACCCAAACGCCTCGCACCATTGCCGGAGCTTGACCCTCCCAGTGTGACGCGGAGGACCTCGAGGAATATCAAGTGCTTCTCCCATTGGATTGAGGTCAAGCCTTTGGACAAGTGGTCCTTGTTGCACGATACGGACGATACGAGATATGGCATAATGATCACTAATCTTATGGAGGTGTACAACTAGGTTCTTAGAAGTGTCTGTACTCAGCCCCTCATCGCCATTGTCGAAGGTAATCTGCAAGGTACAATTGGATATTTCAAGGAAAGACATGCAAATACAATACTTCATGCAACCAACCCACATACACCGTATTGCTCAAAGATCACAACATTACATGCAGGCCAAGACTGGGAAGGGTCAATCGCACATGGTGTACGTGATGGGCAATACAGAGCATCGTTTTGACGTGCTCCTTTGGGACAGGGTCGGATTTGGGACTGCTCACTCTCTTGTTACCCACAAGGTGTTCCTTGGAGATCATGTGAACAAATCTAGCTGCACATGTAATAAGGCAAAGCTTCTTCACAAGCCATACTCTCGTATCCTCGCCGCATGTGGGACTATCAACATAGACCCATCGAACTTCATGTCGGATTACTTCATGAAGGAGAAGGCACTACAGGTGTGGTGCGGCGAGCTAAGAGGTTTTACGGTTGTGGGCAACTTTGCCACGTCGAATATTGCACAAAGGGATTGGATTCCAGATCTTGACCTATTGAAGGGTGGGAAGGAACATTGGCAGAGTCATTGCATTAGAAACAATATGGATAAAGGGGAAACTGGATCAATAAGTAGACATTGCAGACACTGTGGCCAGGAAGGCCACACCACGAGACATTGCAAGGCGCTAGGGTGTGTTTCCATGAACTTAACCTGAATTACACCTAAAAAGGATTGTATATTTGTATGCTGTTTAGGCCTTTCCCCCCAAAATATACACTTTCATTTCATTAACTAAAAAATTAATGGTATGATGACGTACAACCCAAACTTTAATATCGCTTGAATATTGCACCATATATACAATAAGTAACTTTAATATGGCTTGAATATTGCACCATATATGCAATAAGTTCATAGAAGTTGTGCTTGTCAAGCATCTAATATTCCTCTAATTTCAGAACGCCACACTGGATTGTCCTACCATCGTAACCGTGTTCTCTTTTTGTTTCTTTTTTGTTTTGTTCAGAACCGCGCATCTTCATACTAAACGAGGAAAAGATTTTCATAGCCGTGACCCTTTACAACCACTCCTCTGTGTGTCGGATGATCTTGATTGATGCATCATGCATGCATGACGTTGCTGACGGAATGGTCAAACAACCCATATTTGAACGATTGATTAATTAGAGCTGGGGATTTGGTGGTTTGAGTCACAAGGCAACAAAGGCATTTGGAGTTTCTGCCGAGAGGATCTAGCCGACTAGCCCTGTTATGGATTGATTTTGGGAGAAGGTAGAAATTGAAAAAATGGCAATAGATTGGTCGAGAGGCAGCAAGAAGGTAGAGGACGAAGGAGCCCTCGGCAGGGAGAGAGAGACGTGAGGGAGATGTTTAGTTTCTTAATTCATGCTTGACTCAAATATAGGGCATGTTCTTTTTTGCTGCGGCTTATGGCTTTTAGCTGAAATTTTTGAATTTTGGCTGTTTACGGTACAGATTACGGAGAGATCGATACTCACTTGCGATTTTGGCTGGTATAGATGTTGGGCTTTTAACGTGTACTACGTTTAACTTGTAGACCCCGTCTTGAGAAAATACTCCATTTAAAAGTTAGGTACTGTAGCGGCTGCCAAAAGCTGGGCAGCTTGTGCCCTGCCGAACACCCCCATAACAGATCGGCTGGCTTTTATAACCACCCCTAACAATCATATCTCTACTAATATAAAAGAGGACTTTATCCATTCTCTACTACCTCCCTCCTCGTCCGCTCCTTTGGAAAAAATGAGCACCGACATGCAGTCCCGGTCATCAAGCTCCCTCCTCCATCAATCCCTATTACATGAACTACGTACTTGACCCCCTCCCCTCTTCCACATTCTCCTCGCTTTTACATTGCATCAAACAAAGCCAAACTGAGGTACCCTCCCATCCCATCTAGGATATACCAGCCGTTCTCCACCTGTTAGACGATGTTGGCAGTGTGTTCTCGCTCAACCCCGATCTGGCTGCCCAATCCTCTCCCTTCCCCTCACAATCCGCATCATCCCGACCCTGATGGAAGTTGCCGCCAGTGGGGACAACATCGGAGACCGAGGGGAGTAGACGGATCGATGGTGGGGCTTCGGATCTGGTGCGGCAGTGCATGAGCCCAATCTATAGTGGCTCCACTGAATCCCAATAAGACTCGGCGTGACCTTGCAAGCTGGTGACCGGTGGCGAGGAAGAAGCAGGGACTAGGGGCACTCTGGAGGTAGGGATTAACTGCAACAGTGCTCACCACCGGGGATCTCCTCAACCACCTCGCCTTGATGGCATCAGCGACCACTTGCCTGCATTGGAGATGCATTCGTCCCATCGACCTTTTTCGCAACGCAACAGGTGGAAGAAGCTACCCATCGAGTTCAGGGCTCCCTTCTCTTGGTTATTGATTTAGTTGGAATCCACTAGTTCAACCAACATATGTGGTTGTTTCTTTTACCTTAGACTTCAATTTTTGAATTTTTTTTATTCATCAACTGATTTGTTCCCACAGATGTCTTTTGAGGATGAGTCCTGGCCTACAAATCATCCACCAGAATTCTTCCATTGTTACTGACCATCATCCCCAAGCTAACTAGCATCACCATCACACACATGCAAGCATGCAAGGACAATGCATCTCTCCTGCAGCCCCCCCCCCCCACCCCATAAAGTTTTTGAACTGTGAATCGCCCCTTCCCTAGAACCATTGTATTGATTATGCTTGCTCTTCACCTAAAATTAGTTGAGAGATGATTAGGATGAGTTTTATTTCTTAGTAGTGTTATGTACAGATAAGATTGGGTTATTAATTTTCTATTTTTTGTGTGTACATGATATGCTTGGTGAATTGCCCCAAACAAATTCGAATTAACTAGAATCTAGTGTGCCCCTTTGTTTGCTCGCAAAATATGCACCTAATTAACTTATGTGTCTACTGCCTAAATCTTGAACGAAATTCTCCCCAAGAATTTGACTTTACAATTTTTTGTACATGTTGACTACTCGATGAATTGTCTCAAAGAGTTAGTTATATCACCAGTTAAAGAGAAGAAATTAACGTCAATTATCTTTCTTTTCTCTAAATTGTTGTTGTGTTGTAGGCATGATATTGAATTTCTATTTGTTGTGGTTACAGACCAAACAGAGAGAGATGTGGTAGTGGAGAGTTGGGAGAGAGTGATCGTCTCTCCCCCTCTAGTCTTCCCTTGGTATATATATATTCATATGGGCTGTGCTATTACAAATGTGCCCTTACATCGGTACCTCCTTGCCAGGGGTATTTAAGCCATTACATATGTCCCATTTTGGGCCCTATAACCTTCTAACAGGCTTGCTGGGTTTAGGTGGGGGCCACCCCTACAACAGGAGCCTCTCATGGTGAAGGGCTTCACAGGGCCGAAGCCATGTTGCCGAGTCCTTTGGCCCCCTCCGTCCCTGCGGCCTGTGAACTACTCCGAACTTGCGGAGCCTTGGTGTTGATGTAGGCGCGCGAGCGCTCCGTCCCGCGCTGGCGCCTGGCCGAAGTAGGTGCGCGCGTGCTCCGTCCCCTACCCTTCGAACGGGTGGCAGCGGAGCTGGCGCCTAGTCGAAGCAGGCTCGTGCGCGCTCCGTCCCCTACCCTTCGAACGGGTGACAGCGGAGCTGGCGCCTAGTCGAAGCAGGCTCGCGCGCGCTCCGTCCCCTACCCTTCGAACGGGTGGCAGCGGAGCTGGCGCCTAGTCGAAGCAGGCTCGCGTGCGCTCCGTCCCCTACCCTTCGAACGGGTGGCAGCGGAGCTGGCGCCTAGTCGAAGTAGAAACTTCGCACAGCGGACACCGCTGCGCCTGCGGTGATTGCAACCTCACGGTCCGGGAATGCCCTATAATGGTTCCTGGAATCGCGCCGGCCCCTGGCTTGCCAGGGCTAGGTTGTCATTCCGTGCGACTCGCCCTGGCGTGCGGGGCACGCGGCGGCTTGTAACTGGTGTGCGGTGTGACATGAGCGGTTGCGTGATCGCGGCTGCTCGCCTCTTCCCCAGGGAAGGAGGACACAAGGCAGGCGAGGGATGGCGCGCCATGTGGCGTTTAGCCATATCCCACCGCCTCGTTTCTGCCGGCTGTCCTGCTGTGCTTCGAAGCTGTTATGATCCATGGTCTGGTAGCGCGCTTTTAATGGCGGCTGGAATCGTGCCGATGTCTGGCCTGTCAGAGGGCAGGCTGTCGCGTCATGCAACCTGCCTTCCCGTGGGTGGGGCACGCGGCAAAACGTATTCCTGCCGTGCGCCTTAGTTATTTTGTGTGGGGATTGCCATGTGGCGGGAGGCCACTGGAGCGTCGTGCACTGACGGTCCTCATGCTGTGTCCGCGTCTGGCGTGTACCATCACGACGCTTCGTCCTTGGTTATGGGGAATCGTGTGGGACGGGCCTCCGTACGATTGCGGTCGCGCCCAGCACGCGGACCGTCGCGATGCTTCGGCTGCCGCCTTTGGGGTGAGGTGGCTTGAAATAGCCCCCAAAACCGCGCCCCCGCAGTTTGACGCACCTTTCTCACTTGCTTCGCCTTCTACACTCCCATGGTATTCTCACCGCTGTATTCTTCCTTCTGTGAGAAGCGATGGCATCCGGTGACAAGCGTGGCCAGGCGGTTGGTACTTGCGGCATTCGCCGACGGTCTTCACCGCTGGAGGTGAAATACTCGCTCGGCGAACGCGACCTGGCGGCGGCGGACAAGTGGTGGCTGGCGGCGGAGAAGGGAGGCTCGTGTTCCGGCGAGTTGGGCCCCTCGCTCGTGACCGAGAAGACAATCCAAGCGCTGCTGCACGCGGGGAAGTTGTTCGAGCGCCAGGCGGTACGATTGCCCGCCGCCGACGAGACGGAACCGCGCCCCGAGGAGTTGGAGGCGCTTGTGTTCGTCGCCTTTTTCGATGCGGGGCTCCGCATCCCGGCGGCGGCGATCGTGGGCGACGTGTTACGGACCTTCGGGCTGGAGCTGGCGCAACTGACTCCGAACGTTGTGGCCCGGCTCGCTGTGTACAGTTGGGCCTTGCGCTCGGGAGCGTGCTGGCCCAGTGCTTCGTTGTTTGCCTACCTGCACAAGGCACGGTGCCAGCCCAAGGATCGGAAGGACGGGACGCTGTCGAACTTTGGCAGCGTCACCTTTATTCTTCGGCCATCTTACAGCAAGCTCTTCCCCGCGAACGCCACTCGCGGGAAATGGGAGTCTCACTGGATGAAACGGTGGTTCTACCACCGCGTGGTGAGCGGGAGCGGCCTCGAATGCACGGGCCGGCCGATCGCGTTCAAGACCTCGCCCGGCCGGACGCTCGACGACGAGGACAGACGGAGGGCCCGACGGCTCGCAGGCGTGGCCGCCCGCTTTAACATGCGCGACCTCACCGAAGAATACGCGATGTACGGCGTGGCGCCGCTCGCCCGTGACTGGCGTCTTTCCGCCGAGAAGCGTCGCGACGATAATGTTCTGCCGTGGGTCTGCTCATTGTCGGCACCCTCCAACCCTCGTAGGCCTCGACCGTATCCCTCGTATGCTCGCGCGGAGTGCGTTACATATTAATCTTATCCCCTGCTTTGGTGCAGAGATTCGCTTGGAGGATGCGGAGCGGGTCGTGCGTGCATTTCTCGGACCGTACACCGGCAGGGAGCATGAGCAGCGCGCGTCTGCTACTGCTGCGGCGGGGCTGGGGCGGATAAACCGCGTGTGCGAGGCCTTGGGCCCTGCCGTGCCGGACCGCGCTGATCCGTCCTCGCAGCATCAAGATGACGGCGTGACGAGGGCGAAGGCGCCGTCTCGCAACAGGGCCCAAGGCGGGGCGTCTGTCGTGCTTGGTATAGCAGCTGCCGCTGCTTCCGCTAGTGCTCCCGATGACGCGGCAGACGCGGAGTTAGATTCGACGAGGTACGCCGACTTGGGCTTGGATGGCGCGGACGCCGGAGGCGAGGGGTCTTCGGAGGGTGCCCGGGACGGCGGGCTCGTCGCGAGCAGCCGGAGAGGGGAAGCCTCGTCACCTGCGGCGGCCGCCGGGACAGGATCCCTGCTGACCAGCGGTGCTGATGCGGAGCCTTCGGCCGTGGCCGCTATGATGCCGGAGACGCCCTCCGCGGGGGCGCATGGAGCTGGGTCTTCGCTGACAGCCACAGCCGAAACCGAGGTACCCTCCGCAAAGGCTGCCACGGTGCGGTCTTCGCCCACGGGTGTTGTGGTCGCGGGGGCCTCTCCGACAGCGGCTACTGGGGTGGTGCCACCGCCACTTGCTCCAGCTAAGCGGCCGTGCCTGCAGCCGGAGCTCCACCGGACGTCGAGGGGATTCACCGTGGCGACGGGTATCGGGAGCTTGTGGGACTCCGATGCATATGCCGATGCCCCTGCTGCGCGTGCCCCCTCTGCCCCTCAGGCCACGTCGTCCGCCGTGCAGGAACGGTCAGCGCCGACCCCGAACGCGGAGGCTTCTGTTCCTTGCGGGGCCACGCCCTCCGCGGGGACTTGCGCCGCCGTTACTCCGCCTGGGGCTAGGGGCGGGCCCCCGAAGCCCTCCTTCCGCTACTGAAGGTAAGGTGGCATAGTTTGCCCTGATGTCTTCGTTGTGCCGTGCGGTGCTCACCTGCATCCCTGCTTGCAGCGTCGCTTATTTCGGAGGAGGAGCCCTTGGCGAAACATGAGGGTCCTCGTGCCGGCGGGGCGATCACTGTGCGCCCGGGCCCAGCGGACTTCGTGCCTCCGCCGGAGACGCTGAGGGCGTGGCGCGGGATCGTGGATGACGCAGCTGCCAGCGTCGGCCAGCAAGCGCTGCAGACCTACGGGGTGGGGCGTCTCGGGGACGCCTTAGAGGTGTCGGGGGTGAGGGTAAGTACTTCGTATGACAATGCCTGGCCTTGCTGAGCTTGCTAAGCCTTTCTGTTCTGCAGACACTTGTGCTGGGGCAGGCCTTGCAAGCGGCCTATGCTCGTGCCCAGAGGGCGCTTGAGGATAGGCTGCGGGTCGCCGAGGAGGAGCTACGCGAAGCCTCGGGGGTCCGCTCTGCCCAGGATGCCCGCATCCGCCAGCTGGAAGCGGAGTGCGCTGAGGTGAAGGCGCACGCCGAGGAACTTGCCGCGTCGGCGCAGGAATCGGCCGTGGAGGCGGAGCGGCAGGGGTTTGCGGCGGAGCGGGACGGCCTTCTGCAACAGGTCGCCTCGCTGGAGAAGGAAAAAGGTGAACTTGCCTTAACTCTAGCGGAGCGTGACCGGACGCTTGGCGAGGCTTCGGTCATTGCCTGGGATGCCATGCAAGCGCTGGAGAGCCATCTCCAGGGGCTTGTGGCTAAGGTGTCGGATCGCGCCTTTGGCCCGGAGGAGCTGCCCCGGACCCTTCGCTGGATCGGAGATGCCGCCAACGTTGCGCGCGGCGTCGCGATGACCTTCGGCAACCACTGCGCTTACGCGGCGTCGTGCATGGTGTGCGCGCTCCTACGGCACCGCGGTTGCACACATGTCGCCGAGCTGGAGGACCCCCAGCTGGAGATTCCCAGAGGAGCCGGAGTAATGTCAAGTACTTCCACGAGCGGATCTGGGATTACGTCGGGGAGGCCGCTGCGCGGGTTGAGCTTCAGAAGTCCCTTTACGGGGAGGGGAGTCTCGGCAGATTTCTGGACGAGGTCCCGCGGCGCGACGAGGGTGGCGCTGAGGCCTCCGAAGGCGCCGGAAACTCGCAGGTGTGACGCCGAAGTGGCCAGGTGTAGGCGTGTGTTACAATGTCCCCCGCTTTTCTTGTGAATAAAGTGCGCGCTTGCTTTACAAACTCTGACTTTCACCAGTGTGCCGGGTAGCTTCCTTGCTGGGGCTAACTACTTGCGTCTGACCTTGCGACCCGGCGGCGCCTTCGACGCTGGCGAAGGGCCGAGGAGTCGTTGAACTTTTGGGCGGGCCGATCTTCGTCTGGAGAAGCCCCGGCCTTAGCTCGTGTTAAGGACGAGCCTGCCGGATAACTGCTTAGAGCGGTAGAGATGTTGGCGGGCCTCTGTACTTGTAAGATTTTCCCGATATATAGACCTTCTGGCGATTAGGATATGCGCTGCATGTTTTGCTTCGGGCGGTCATGTTGTGCGGGGATGAGATCCCCGCGTTCAAAGCGCGCCCGCAGGGCTTGCGTGTTGATTACCTCGTAGGGTTAGCGCGTGCGGAGGCAGCCGTTGGGGCAACGACCTGTTCAAGGTCCGCAAACCGGCGCATGCGGAGGCGGACCTTCGTACTACGGCCTGTTTAGAGTCCGTAGACTGGCGCGTGCGGAGGCGGACCTTCGCACTACGACCTGTTTAAAGTCCGTAGACTGGCGCGTGCAGAGGCGGACCTTCGCACTACGACCTGTTTAAAGTCCGTAGACTGACGCGTGCGGAGGCGGACCTTCGCACTACGACCTGTTTAAAGTCCGTAGACTGGCGCGTGCGGAGGCGGACCTTCGCACTACGACCTGTTTAAAGTCCGTAGACTGGCGCGTGCGGAGGCGGACCTTCGCACTACTACCTGTTTAAAGTCCGTAGACTGGCGTGTGCGGAGGTGGACCTTCGCACTACTACCTGTTTAAAGTCCGTAGACTGGCGTGCGGAGGCGGACCTTCGCACTACGACCTGTTTAAAGTCCGTAGACTGGCGCGTGCGGAGGCGCGCTTCGTCCCCCTACCTTCCAAAGTGGGGGTAGCCTCTGGTGTACCTCGTAGCCCACGTGCGCACCTTCGCTGGGGCCAGCCTGTGGCGCGCTACGCTGCTATTTCTTGAAATTCTCAAAGTTGGGTTTCCGTAGCGCGCCTTGCGTACCTCTCCTGTGGTGCACGAGGACGAGCCTCGACGCTTGGAAGGGGTGCGCGATGCTCCAGCCACGCAACGGCAAGGTTCGCGCCGCGTTTGCGTTTTGCCAAGCGCGCTGGGACAGCATGCGTGCCTTATTTATATTCTAGGGAGTATGCGCAAGGACGACGTCCACGGCATGCGCGGGATTCGCGTCTTGTTTATACTCCGTAGAGTGCGCAGGAAGAACATCCGTGTCTTTTTTATACTCCGGAGAGTATGCGCAAGGACGACGTCCACGGCATGCGCGGTATCCGCGTCTTGTTTATACTCCGTAGAGTGCGCAGGAAGAACATCCGCGTCTTTTTTATACTCCGGAGAGTATGCGCAAGGACGACGTCCATGGCATGAGCGGAATCCACGTCTTGTTTATACTCCGTAGAGTGCGCAGGGAAAACATCCGCGTCTGTTTTTTACTCCGGAGAGTATGCGCAAGGACGACGTCCATGGCATGCGCGGAATCCACGTCTTGTTTATACTCCGTAGAGTGCGCAGGAAGGACATCCGCGTCTTTTTTATACTCCGGAGAGTATGCGCAAGGACGACGTCCATGGCATGCGCGGGATCTGCGTCTTGTTTATACTCCGTAGAGTGCGCAGGAAAAACATCCGCGTGCTTTTTATACTCCGGAGAGTATGCGCAAGGACGACGTCCATGGCATGCGCGGAATCCGCGTCTTGTTTATACTCCGTAGAGTGCGCAGGAAGAACATCCGCGTCTTTTTTGTACTCCGGAGAGTATGCGCAAGGACGACGTCCATGGCATGCGCGGGATCCGCGTCTTGTTTATACTCCGTAGAGTGTGCAGGAAGAACATCCGCGTCTTTTTTGTACTCCGGAGAGTATGCGCAAGGACGACGTCCATGGCATGCGTGGGATCCGCGTCTTGTTTATACTCTGTAGAGCGCTTGCAGAGGCGTCCCCCCACACGTCTTTGTTTATACTCATGCCCGTGTCTTTGACGGAGAGTGTGAAGGAATACGCGTATGCTACGAGAGGAGAAAACAAAAATTTCTACCGCGCACACCAGGACATCATGCTAAGGAGGGATCATGGATCGTTACCACTAGACGCGCAGCGCAGCGGAAGAAGAGTTGGAGAAGCCGATCCAACCACGCGCGTCGAGGTAGTAGTGGAAGTAGCCTATCGTCCCAAACAGATTGTCTCCTCCACGCGATCAACCACACCACGAGCAGATCCAATCTGTAGGTTGTTGATGCCGATCAACGCCGCAACGAGCAGCGCCTCCACCGGTATCCACACGTCCGGGGCTGGAACGCCGATCGCGAGTGTACCAGCACTCGCGAGCGGCTAGGGTTTGGCTCGGGAGGTGGCGGCTAGGGTTTTGCTCGGGAGGAACAGAAGCATGCACCCCTCAGCCCCCCGCCTCCATATATATAGACCTCCTCACTTGGGCCTCGTGGACCGAGGCCCAATAGGAGTCTATCCGGATCTCTATCCGAATCGAGCCCACATTCGAATCACATTCGAATTAGTGTTCCAACCCGTTAAGTGCGCGACCCTGTAGGTTCACGTATACTTGGTCGCGACCCAAAAACGTCTTTCCGGTCACCCTGTTAATAGCGGCCTCTAGTAAGATATATTAACCCCAAAGTATACGTAAAGATCATATCGGCTGAACCTGTAATGTTCTCATGTACGAATCCCTTTGCCTCACGATATAGATTAAGCTCAAGGCGAGACCTGTGTCATCCTCTTAATAGCTCAATCACTCTCTCGATTCCGTGATGGATTATAAACTCGTGATTGACTCCTCAATCACCTTGGCATGGCCATGCACTTTCATAATCCATTACATCGAGGGGCCCAGAGATATCTCTCCCATAAGGAGGGGCAAATTCTATCTTGATCATTCACATCCCACTACATGTTTCATGGCAAACCCAAAGACTACTTTTATGACTACCTAGTTACGGAGTAGTACGCATGTTGGGAACCATGATGATCTCAAGTCTAAGGATTCCACATAAACACTACTTGAGACCAACTGATGACACATGGAATCTCTGCAGTGTCTCATGGCGGGTCTATCCAACATATGTTCACTAACACATGTCCATATTATTGATTTGGTATCTCCATACCATGATCCATGAGACATGATCATCAATCAATACATATGCTGATCTTTGAATCATATTTGTTCCTCATATGATATATAATCAGGGATCATTTAGAAATAGCAACATTTTGGCATTAAGAGTCTCATGAATAAGTCACATACTCATTGAGCAATAATGATAATGTCTATTTCAAGGAACAAACTAATGCATCATAAACATAGTATGTGATATATATAACATCTCCATGTTGCCTCTAGGGCATATCACTAACAGAGTGCACACGCGAGCGTGCGTCTTCGGTTTATACTCATACCTGTGTCTTTGACGAAGAGTGCACACGCGAACGTGCGTCTTTGGTTTATACTCATACCCGTGTCTTTGACGGAGAGTGCACACGCGAGCGTGCGTCTTCGGTTTATACTCATACCCGTGTCTTTGACGGAGAGTGCACACGCGAGCGTGCGTCTTCGGTTTATACTCATACCCGTGTCTTTGACGGAGAGTGCACACGCGAACGTGCGTCTTTGGTTTATACTCATACCCGTACCCCTGGCTACGGAGAGTGCACACGCGAACGTGCGTCTTTGGTTTATACTCATACCCGTACCCCTGGCTACGGAGAGTGCACATGCGAACGTGCGTCTTTGGTTTATACTCATACCCGTACCCCTGGCTACGGAGAGTGCACACGCGAACGTGCGTCTTTGGTTTATACTCATACCCATACCCCTGGCTACGGAGAGTGCACACGCGAACGTGCGTCTTTGGTTTATACTCCGGGAGCCCGCGCGTAGGCGAGGCCTCCGCACGCTCTCGCCGCGTATTCGTGCATAATGACAAGAGGTTGGCGACAAACGGAACTCTATTACATTCCCGTTTGCGCGAGTGAGCGATTACAATGGGTGGGGGTACTGACCACTTGTCTTTGACGCGGTCGGAGCCTCTAGTAGTTGCACTATCTGTAGGGCTTGCCGAGCCGTCCCCGGCTGACGCCGCGGGTCCCCGCGCTGCGATGCCGATTCTAAGCGTGCCGTTGAGCGTCGCGACGGGGATATCTGGTGCCGTACTCGATGCGCCGAGCCATATCCTGGTCGCCACGAACGGTAATGATGGCCCGCGGCCCCGGGAGCTTCATGCATAAATAGCCGTGATGTGGCACCGCTCCGAAGGAGTTGAGGATTGGGCGCCCCAGTATAGTATTGTAGGGGTATAGGAGATCGACGACATCGAAGGTGGCATCTTCGACCCTTTCATTGTCGTCCTGGCCGAAGGAGACCTGAAGGCATATTTGGCCAAGCGCGCGTAGAGGTTGTTCTCCGAAGCCTTGCAGCGGAATTCCCGATGGGCCGACGCAACTTCGAGGGATCCCCATCTGGTCGAAGGCTGTCGCGAACAGAATGTTCGCGGAGCTGCCGCCGTCGACTAGGGCACGTCCCACGTCGCATCCTGCTATCACGACCCGGACGACCAGGGGGTCCTGGTGGGGAAGTTCGACGCCTTGGGCGTCGGCGGGTGTGAATGTGACCTCGTGCTGTGCCCAGTCCGGCGGTGCCTGCGCTGGGTACGCCGCTACGTGGTGTAGTCTCCGGACGTAGGCCTTCCGCTGCCGTGCCGAGGCGAACTCTAGCGAGGAGCCTCCGGAGATAACATTGATAACCCTGTGGTGGGCTGTCTCCGGAGCCTGCAGCTGCAGGAGGCCCTCCCGAGGTTGCTGCACGTGGGCCTGAATTCGCAGGGGGCCCTCATGGGGCTGCACCCCTTGCGCCTGGATGTGTGTGGGGGCTTCGTATGGGTGATGGACGTGGGCCACCATAGGCGGGCGTGCCTCCGGGTTCCTATCCCTGGCGACGCTTTGGCGGAGCGCCGCTATGGAGGTGCACGCGCGCGTGTCGTGGGTGCCGCGACCGTGGACTTCGCACCACAGCCCATGGTGCTGGTCGTCATAATCTCCACGGCCTTTATCCTCGTGACCCCGGCCTCGGCGCCCTCGACCGCCACGACCAGCGGAAGCATTCTCTTCGGAGCCGCCTTCGATGTCGAAGACATACCGATTTCGCCGTGACTTCTGCTGGCCGCGCTTGGGCCTATCAGACGGCTCCTTGTGCGGGGCGTCCTTGCACTCGGACGCGTCTTTGGACGACTCCTGCTTGCATTTTCCCTTCGAAGAACCGTCCTTCGGTGGATCTTTGGTTTTCGCCGAGCCACCGACCTGGTTGGTGTCGAAGTCGTCCCCTTGTCTTCGCCGTGCGTCCTCTTCCGCCCTGGCGTATTCCTCCATTTTGTCGAAGAGTTTTGTCACTGTTTTGATTGGCTTCCGTGCATTGTACTCGGCCATCGGGCCCGGGCGAAGGCCCTGTATGGCTGCATTGACAACGGTGGTTTCGTTAACGTCTTTGACTTGACAGCGTATCTTCGCGAAGCGCTTGAAGTAGTCACGGAGCTTCTCCGATGGTTTCTGCTTCACGGCGAAGAGCTGGTCCGCGCCGCTCAACATAGTTGCCTTGAAAGTTGTTGTGAAGGCGGTCGCGGATCCGCTCCCATGCGTAGATCGAGTTTGGCTCTATGGTAAAAAACCAGGAAAGCGCCACTCCTTGCAGCGCGAGGGGGAGTCCCTTCGACTTTGTGGTGTCGTCTCCACCCGCGGCCTCGATTGCGGTTTCATACACGCGCACAAACTCGCGGGGGTCCCTATCGCTTTTGTATGGCTCAATGACACTGGGGAATTTGAAGTCTTCGGGCCACGCCGCCTGCTGTAGTCCTGTCGAAAGCGGGGACTCTGGGTCGACGCGTCGCAGCGGCGCACAGCTGGATGTGGGGGCGTCACGACTGTCTGCCCTTTTCGGCGCGGGCTCTGGCGCGACTGATGCGGATAAGCGTATGTCTTACGCTTTTCAGTTAAAAATATTATTTGACTGGAAGGAATTATTGAGCCGTATTAAATATTATCAGGTGAATTTGTTTCTTAACGAATTTCCTTGTATTGATGAGAACTTTATACTACCTCATGCCAGTTACTTGTGCATTGTTAGATTTGAACAACTCAAGGTCGATCCAGCATCAAGACTTCAACAATGCGGCCAACTAAGGAGACAAAGCCCATGCGACTTGGGAGCTTCAAAAGATAGTCCACGATGCAACAAAATAAGAGTCCAAGGTGTGGAAGGACGTATCTGAATTAGCCCATGATTGGAGCCATGAGGCCTGACAATTATATAAAGCCCATGCGTAAAAAAAACCGTCACGGCCTGCGTGCCAAGAAGTGACCGAGGAGGACTTTGATTGCCCTAGACCGAACCGTGTTTGTGGGCACCAGCCGCCGTATATATATTCACGAGACGAGATCCATCGTGGGGACTAGAAAATCCATGATGAAATATATTGCGTGATAATGGAGGTTGAACTTTGTACACATTTCTTGGATTTTTGATAGCCATCAAAATTCAATAAGAAATTTGAGAGTTCTTGCAAATCGAGATCGTTCAACCTTTTCGTTGGGAATTGGAAGCGCAATAGGGCTTTCGCTTGGTGGTCGTGAAGTCCGGCGCGTGTGATCTTACGAATTAAAGAGCGTTCGTTCTTGCATTGGCAACGGAGGATCGCTATGATTCGAGAGGCTGCACGTGAGTATCCAATCCTACGTCGAGAAGATCGGACGACCCCGTATCATCTTGGTATCAGAGCGTGGTTTCCTCGGTATGATTCTTTACCCTTGTTTTAGATTGATTTATTTTGTCCTATTGTCCAATAACCAAAACCAAAAAAAAATCCAAACCTTAGTTTTTGCATCTGTTAATTTTGTGAGTTTTGTTAGGTTTTAATCTATAAGAAATTTGTTTAGGTGCTGATCGTTGTGATCTTTTGCGTCGCTTAATCGTTGTGTCCATATAAAACCAAAAAAAGAAATCGCTTTGCTATCCGGTCTTATTTCCTAGTAAGTTCTACAAGTTCTTTCCGGTCCGTCATCCAGAATATGAGTATCAACTTGCTAGCCGAATTAACTCATTAGAAGTTGTGTCCAATTTCCACGTACGTGCACTTGTATCCAATTCACCTTCTAGTTGATCTTGTCCGTGATCTCTCGTTGAAGGATCTGGCCGAATTCTAGTGTGCCATCCGAACACTTGGAAAAGTTTGAGAATTGCGGCAGCTGTTAGTCCAGAGAATTGCGGCTGGGAGTTGTGTGCGATTCATCAACTACATCCGAACCAGTAGCTCTCGGTTTCTAGTGGGCAGTTCAGCACAATTACATCTCTGGAAAAAAAAACCGAGCACATTGATTAGTACTGTGAGCTTCACTTATATTTTAATTCATCTTTGAGACTAGCTGTTGAATATTGCATCTAGGGCTGCTTTTGAGTATTTTACACCTTGCTGAATATTTGTGACTTGTACAAATTCAAAGGACAACAAAACTCTAGTTCGGCATTTGAGTAAAAAAAAAGTAACAAAAAAAGGCAGCCATTAAAAAAAAGCCACGGCGCGAGCATATTTCAAAAAAAGAAAAAAAAAGAAAAAAAAAGCATCAACCGAACTTGAGCGAGTTATTAGTCCATAAATTCAGATTGTGTAATATATCTTCTCGAGCAATCTTGTGCCCTTATATTCATATTTTTGCAATTGGCTAGCGTCTCTCCTAGTACTTGGTGCAAAACGAGCTAATTAATCCTCAACTTCATATTATCTCTATTTAGCTCATTCATTTGTTTGCATTGAGTCACATCGATCTTTGCGTGTGCGTTCATATACTTCACTTAAATCTTTTGGATCAGCACTTAGGCAAAATATTCTAGCTTGGATTATCACTTAACTTTACAACATCAAGAATTTCAGATTGCATAGGACATATACACTTCCATACCAAGCTCCACTAAATAACCGTTGTTGTGCAATTGTGAATACTCTTATATTCGCTTGATCATCACGTTGCCATTGAAGCTTCTACCAAGTGTAAGTTCTTATTGGCCTTAATTCACTTCGGAAAGGTGAGAACTTTACTTGTGAGAGAAAAAAAAGTGAGATCGAGTGATTTGTACTAATCATCCATGTATCTTGTTATTACTTTGTGTTTTCTTTGCACAATCTAACCATGTCAGGTGGAGAAGATAACTATGGTGAGGAGCATGAAGTTAATCTTAATACCCCAGTGACTCGCTTTCAACATCAGGCATTAAGAAGTACACTGCAACAAGAGCTCCAATCAGGCACCACTGCTAAGCATGTACAACTTAAGGCGGATATGCGGGATTTTCGTATTGAGCTCAATCAACAAATGAAGGTGTTACACAAAAACATCGTGAATGATATTGTGCAAGCACTTCGTCCACAAGAAGAAGATAGCTTTGTTCCTTTCTATGGCAGTAATGATCCAGAGGAGTATCTTGAGTGGGAATGGCGAATGGAGAAAGTGTTTAGATTTCAGAAACTTTCCAAAGACCAAGAGGTGATGCGTGCCGCGAGGGAGTTTGAAGACTACGCTTATAGTTGGTGGCAACAACTAATGGGAAAACAATTCATTAAATCTTGGTCAGATTTGAAGGCGTTCATGAGAAGTGAGTTTGTGCCATCCTATTATGCGCAAGAATTGCTTCACCATCTGGAGAATATCACACAAGGGAGTAATACTGTTCAAGATTACTATTTTGAACTGCAAGATGCGATGCGTCGTGCTGGTGTCACTAGTCCATCAAGGGAGAAGGCATACTTCAGGGGTGGTTTAAATTCTGAGATCGCCGCTGCACTTCAACATAAATATTTTAGTAGCGTGCATGATCTTGTGAATTGTGCTATTGAGGAGGAGAAGATGACTGAGCATGGGACTTTCCCTTCGGTCAAGGAGACATTTTATGCTGCCCCAATGACACATACAACATTTGAGATGCATCAAAACCCATGTGAGCATGAGAGCCACATAGCCAAAGTGAGTGAGAGTAATAAAAGCAGTGAGTTGTGTGATTTCACCAAACGTGAGGTTGAGAGCATCCAAATTGAGAGTAAGAGAAATACACAAAAAGAAAAGAGAGAAATAGATGATAGAAAAAGTGAGATTGCTTTTTATACTAGCGACTTACTCTCTACTTCTAGTGTTATTTCTCACATTGTGCAGGTTGATAAGAAAGAAGAGGAGCCAAATGTTCAACAACCAGTATCATTGGAGATAAACGATGAGGAGACAACCACAGTTAAAGATAAAGTACTTGCTGCCCCGTTGTTACATCATGATGATTTAATACCGATAACACCTACATCAACTGAGGAGAACAATAAAGGTAACAATATTGGTGCTGAAATTAATTGTGAAACGGTGAGTAATTGTGAGAACTCATATATGCGAATGAAAATTCCATGTTCTGAAATTTCTTTGCTCAATTTACATAATGTGGAATTGATTACTCATAAGGAAGTTCTTAGGAGAATATCTCCTGATGATTCTTTGTACTGTATCATGTTCGATGATCCTAGAGAGCTATCTAGTGTGATTGAGAATGTTGCTGAAATTTCACGTTTAAAATCACTAGTTAGTATCTATGCTTACACCTATAAGTTCAATTTGATCGGATATTATGGTGTAGATGGTAAGTTTTATGTTTACCGAATATGCATTACCTGTGATAAGTTGGTTGAATTGAAAATGCATATTTTGGATAAACAATCTTTTGTGCCATATCATGATCACAATGAGAAGAGTTTCAATAATAGTGCTCCATGTTTTAAAAGGTTTCTTAAGCCTACTTGTTCATCCTTTAATATACAATCATGTACAAATAATCAGAGTAGCGCAGTTGAAGCATGGAAGACACTAAAAATTTTCTCCCCCATATTTGAACAACTTAATTTGGTTTGGCCCGTTAATGACTTGTCCATGTACTTAGCAAAGTCGAGGACGACTTTTTCTTATGGAAGGGAGAATGATGTGAATGACAATATTGCAATATATACATCTTATGGCTGCTATTGTACTAATTGGTTTATACAAAACAATGAGAATGACACAATAATTGATTCATACATATACCATGCACATGTGATGTTCTTTTTGTTTACTACGCCTTCAGATGTTTATGATGTGCTAAATAGGAGAAGTGTTGACGATAAATATATATACCATGCATATACGTTGTATTCTTTGTTTAGTATAATTTCAGGTTATCAAAAGCCGAGGACGGCTTTTCTTGAAGAAGGGGAGGATGATGCGGATAAGCGTATGTCTTACGCTTTTCAGTTAAAAATATTATTTGACTGGAAGGAATTATTGAGCCGTATTAAATATTATCAGGTGAATTTGTTTCTTAACGAATTTCCTTGTATTGATGAAAACTTTATACTACCTCATGCCAGTTACTTGTGCATTGTTAGATTTGAACAACTCGAGGACGATCCAGCATCAAGACTTCAACAATGCGGCCAACTAAGGAGACAAAGCCCATGCGGCTTGGGAGCTTCAAAAGATAGTCCACGATGCAACAAAATAAGAGTCCAAGGTGTGGAAGGGCGTATCTGAATTAGCCCATGATTGGAGCCATGAGGCCTGACAATTATATAAAGCCCATGCGTAAAAAAAAACCGTCACGGCCTGCGTGCCAAGAAGTGACCGAGGAGGACTTTGATTGCCCTAGACCGAACCGTGTTTGTGGGCACCAGCCGCCATATATATATTCACGAGACGAGATCCATCGGGGGGACTAGAAAATCCATGATGAAATATATTGCGTGACGAGAAGGAAACAGGAGACTAGATAATGGAGGTTGAACTTTGTACACATTTCTTGGATTTTTGATAGCCATCAAAATTCAATAAGAAATTTGAGAGTTCTTGCAAATCGAGATCGTTCAACCTTTCCGTTGGGAATTGGAAGCGCGATAGGGCTTTCGCTTGGTGGTCGTGAAGTCCGGCGCGTGTGATCTTACGAATTAAAGAGCGTTCGTTCTTGCATTGGCAACGGAGGATCGCTATGATTCGAGAGGCTGCACGTGAGTATCCAATCCTACGTCGAGAAGATCGGACGACCCCGTATCAGCGACCACTGGCGCGGCTTGCTGGCTCCGAGCCTCTTGCATGTCACGGACAGCCCCGCGAAGATCCCCTAGCTCCCGCTGGAACGCGTTGAGAGCCGCCAGCAGGGCGCCTTCCACCGCTAGTGCGGGCGGGGCTACCGGCACGCCCGGCGGACGGGTCGGCACGGGTACGATCGCCTCGCGAGCTCCCGAGCTGCCGACCGCTCCGTTGTGGCTATCTCCAACCGCCCGGTCCGCGCTACCAGCGAGCGCTGCGACAAGGGTGGTGGGGTTGGTCGCTGTCGCGTCGGCGGGGTTGGTCGTTGTAGCGGTGGTGGCGGGGTTGGTCGTCGCAACGCCAGAGGCGGGGGCGATCGTCGTAGTGCCGGTGGCGGGGTCGGTCGTCGCAGTGCCGGTGGCGGGGTTGGTCGTCGCAGTGCCAGTGGCGGGGTCGGTCGTCGCAGTGCCAGCGTCGACGCCCGCGCTCGCGACAGCCGATGCCGAAGCCCTGGTACCCACGCGACGCTTCGACCCAGCCGCCTTCTTCCCCCTCGCCGCCGTCGACGAAGCTTTTTTCGGTGCCATCCTTCTTCGGATTTCAGGCTTGCTCCTGTCCTCCCCACGGACGGCGCCAACTGTTGTGGTTACATACCAAACAGAGAGAGATGTGGTAGTGCAGAGTTGGGAGAGAGTGATCGTCTCTCCCCCCCTCTAGTCTTCCGTTGGTATATATATTCATATGGGCTGTGCTATTACAAATGTGCCCTTACATCGGTACCTCCTTGCCAGGGGTATTTAAGCCATTACATATGTCCCATTTTGGGCCCTATAACATTCTAACAGGCCTGCTGGGTTTAGGTGGGGGCCACCCCTACAACACTATTCAAGTAGTAAACTCACTAGGCTTGAACATAGTCTACAAAAAGTGTTCTATTTTTCTGGCCAATGCTACAAAATATATTGCTCCTATTACGTTGTGGCATCTAACGACAAGATAGTTTTCTATAGTACTTTGAATGTGTCACATTTGCTTAATTAACATAGATCCTCAAACTTAAATTTGCATATCATAATTTAAATTCCTGCAGTGTATCTAAGTCATAAAAGAAGCTGCTATTCTATATAGAGAATGTTCTTGTTTTGTAAGTATGTCTATTTATTCTTTGTTCTGTATTTATGCTGCATCAGAAGGAAGTGGAAAGGAGTAGTGGATCACATCTGACATGGCATGACATGTCTACCAGTAAGGAGTAACATATAAATATGAAGAAATGACTAGCATCAGTTTCTTTGCTGAATAATCTACACCCCTCCTGGTTTGATGAATTCCTTGAAAAGTACAATTTATTAACTTGTTCTGATTTTTCCTTATTTGTTTGCTCACCATAAAGATTAGTGTAGCTCAGCGACTTTCCATGAAGCTAACACCTTGTATAAACTTTGGTAAGTATTATTCTCAGTGTATGGAATATAATAAAAGTAACTTTTAGCAAATAGCTACCCACTACCGCTACTGCAAAGAGTAAGATCATAATAGTTGCGACACTAGGAAAAGATAGGAGCTTCAATTTATCTAGCACATTACCAATAATATTATATGAAGATGTTCTTACATCCCAGGTGTTTTAGGTACTTTATTTATATTAATGTTGGACAAGAAATAACATCAACTAATAAGTATGGATATGTATTTTTGATTTAATTTCTGCACTGACTTGTACATATATGTTTCACATGATATACTTGTAAGAGAATCTTTATATTTATTGTACAGTTTATTATCACATTTAATGATATGTATCACCATTTTTTAGAACTCCGTTGTGACACATGGACATCTCGAATAAGAACCAAGGAATGATATGCTATTCAAATCCGATCTTTGCAAACCGAAAATAACAAATCTAATCAATACCTAATTCTGCTGATTAGCTACCGCAGTTTGCTTCCCACAACTTGCATGGCCCATGGCCATGCCAAGCCCAGATCAATAGATCATCCGACACGAACCGCTGAAGTGGTTGCTGCTTCGAGAGACCACCGAGAATTCTGTGCGAAACCATGGGCGAAACATGGTACTGCCAATAGATGTGATTAAACTCAAAAGTAGGATACTGACTACATATATGATAGTAAAAAAAAAAAGCTTTGGCCTTTTCTTGTTACCAATCTCTGCAAGATCACAGACGCAATGATGTGTGAGTACTGATGAAAGAGGTGGAGGACTTCTGTTCGTTAAATATCTTCATTCATCACTTCACAGCCACACATCAATTCAAGATAATCATTTACCGCTTTTTTGGCTTGAAGAATTCCAATACTTACATACACAAACTTCCAATGTACATAAAAGAATCAGTCTTGGCTAGATTCTGGTACTAGCCAAGCTCCAGAGCTAGAACAAAAACATCTTGCGTTTCAAAAAAAAAACGAATGTTTGCGGAGGCATTGACACTATGACACTACATACATTGTCTGGCCAACTAGATGCCAACAAACAGGATGTGTCAAATGTACTTGTTTAGTTGTAAACAATGTATAATGTACACGTACAGAGACAGCATGGAAGAAAAAAAAACCTAATTCTGTGCATTGGGAAAAAGTGAACTGAACAGGGGTATTTCTGCCCTAAAAGGAAAAAAAACGTGTCGAGTGAACTAACTATACTCCTATATTCTTTGGCTCTTTGCTTCGAAAAACAATGGGTTGAGCAGAGGTAACTCTTGCCCAAAAAGAAAGAAAAAGTTGTTCAGAGTGAATGAACTAACTTGTAACCTTTCTGTCATGGTCTGATATTTTCTTCACTTCCTTTCGTTTCCTATTTGAGAAAACATGTAAAACATCTACAAGCTGGCCCCTGCAATATGTACAAGGCAGTAGGGGAGCAACTTTTCCATGAAAGAGACCTAATGGAAAACTTGTGGAGACGTGTAATACTCGCTTTCGCTGAAATATGGTCTCAAGTCCTCTTGGCACATGAAACCCAACGGGAATGAAACAAGGTGGCCCCTGACCAACTGCAATCTGTCCATAGGGTCGGTACCTTTGATATCGCCGTCCTGGTAGGTTTCTGGCTTCTCTTGGGCAATGCCTAGATCGATTGTTGTGTGGCCAATTTTGTCCCTCCAGTGAGCAAAGCTTTGCCGAAATTGGGCCCTGCATGGTCATTATGTTTCAGAGACCACAGTAATTCATGAGAAATGCAACTGACATGGAATGGTCAATTCATACCTTGAATGGATGAGATCATTGGGAACACAAGAGAATACATCTTGGTAAATCATGGTATTTGTCTGCCAAACATGACCAATTAATTAACTTATATAAGTATAAAAGGAGATCAACATGATTAAAGGCATTCAAAAAAATATGTAAATATCACATAATTTAAAAACTGATTCACAATTGAAGAAGCAACATCTTAATATAAAATGAGGAGCCAGATTAGTCATTTTAAAATGGTTTCTAGGAAGAACGTAGTAGCAGTATCTATCTCGCACCTTAGCAGTGGCCATCCAGATATTTTTGTACGTTGAATCATCCATAGGATCCATAATGTGGCTAACCTGGAAGTTAAAATTATATTTTGTGAACAACTTGAATAATGCACATGATAATCTTGTTTGCTACAATAAAGAGAAGAAAACTCCATCAAGCATACTTGGGATATACCAAATTCTATGCACAGTGAAATTAATGTAGAATCTGTCATGGAGTGAGTAGTTGGAGCAACAACAATATGAAATATTTTTCTCATATGCCCACTCTTCCTGAGGCCCCCATTTTTGGCTAAGCATTCAAAAGGAGCTGGGATGGATGGCACAAACTCAACCACACCACTGACATGGGACTCTCCAGAGATCCTGGGTAAGATCCCATGCCAAGACTCTTCAGTCTTCACTACAGCTAGGTGCATTTAAATACAAATGCTATTACTTCTTTTTTTAAAAGTCAATATAATTTTGGCATATTGATAGCATATGAGCTGAATGAAAATAATTTCTTCTCCATGAAACACTAAGGCCTTGTTTGGGAGCTAAAATCCTGGCCCATCCACGGGGATAGGCTGGGAATTATGGGCTCCTAAACAAGGCATAAAGAGAAAACAAGCATAGCTATAGCAAGAGAGTGTTTGTTTGAAAAGAGGACATGCACGCACCAAATTAGACATTAGTAAGGCTGGAATCATCATCACATGAAACACTCACCAGTGATGACTACTGAAAGATTCTGTCAGAGATTACTATCATTGCCTGCTGGACTGGAATGGAGGCAAATTTAAAGAGTTTGCTCTGGTTCGAGCAAAAGATGATAACTCCAAACTCAATGAGATCCTGGCTAGCTAGCCTTTGATAATTTTGGCACTAAGGGCTTGTAAATTCTTTATTCTGCTTCTTGACCATAAACTCTATTATTTATTATATATCAATATATATACTGTATGGACCTCCTTTACTGTTTTCCATCAAAAGACATACACGCATGCACACAGACAGCCAAATGGACATGGCCCTTGAAAGTAGTGGAAATACAAGCTCGTAACTAAAAACGAGTGCTAGAAGAAAATAAAGTTAAAGATGCCTCTTTCCCATGTAATGCAAGTAGTGGTAGGTGAGATACTAGGAGGCACGAAAATAAGGATGGCAAGCATATAGATTGCAATAGGACAAATGCACATCCTCATTTCATCACTTCTACATAAAATTTTAACTTTCAACCTAACATCAGTATAACATTGTTCCATGATTCTATCCGTTCCTAAATAGATGTTATTTTAGAATGTGTGCAGTCAAAGTTTAAAACTTTGACAAATAATATACACAAACATATTTCGATCTGTCTCATGGAAATGATATTAGTATATTTGCAATGAAAAGTACTTCCCTATCGTTATATTTTATAAAATTTTCACTAACATATAGTTAGAAAAAATTAATGGTCAAAGGTGTGTGTTCGAGACCATGTAGATGTCCAAAACAACATCTAGTTAGGAACTGAGGGAGTAAGTAACAAACCATAAGAGCAAAAAACAAAGTCCAAACCTCTCCTGGATGAAGGCCAAGGTGCTCTGCCCACAGAGAGAGACGTAAGCTAAGAGAAAATTTCCCAGCTTCCCAAGGTCTTCCATCCATTTTGGAATTAATAACTTCTTTATCTTCAATTACCACAGCAATCTAGAAGGTCGCAGGAAAAAACCCATCATATAGTCAACATCCAGCACCAACACATTGCCTAATTATAAGTGATTTGCTGTTGACTTAAGTACAAAGAAAATACTTCTCTTGAAAGCAAAAATAATACTCAAGTTAGGGCTACTTTCAAAGTAATAGGAAGCTGAAATGAAGTATAATTTTAAATCGTCTGTTCTACACTGCAGAACCAGGACTGTTCTAATGACTACATTTGACCTTATAAAATAGGAGCAGCATACCAAAATAAAGTGGACCACAGAAAAGGAATCTGAGGAACTCATACCTCGGAATCCCTTGATCCAAGCAAGCTTCGATCATTTATGTTAGCTGAGCCAATCAATGTGATGCGGTCATCAATTATCATCAACTTGCTGTGTACATAAATCTGCAATGCAGATGTTGTTAAGAGGGGTGTCCTGAATATTCATTAGATACTAGTTCTGTGAAAGATCAGTAAGAAAGCATCATCGCAACCAGCGTTACATCGACATATGTCTTATATATCATGAATTTATGACAATCAAATGGACAAGAGTCAGGACCCTGGAAGGAAACAAAACATGCTCCAAAACCGGAAAAGGCTCACTTTACCTGATTAGTGACCAAGGGACCTCCATCACATAGTCTACCATGTGCTCTAAGACCATAAAAGGAGATATAATCATGTGCTTTAGGGCCAATCACATCATATAGATTCTGAAGTATCGAATTAGGGCCACTACAGATAGTCCGGTATTGCCAGTGCATAATTGCTCTCACGGATGCGGCTCCACCGTCATCAATGCCTCCCTGTGATAAGATTATGTAAGTAACCAAGCATCACAATACTCCTAATTGCTATAGCAGCAAATTACCTGAAAACCAGGTAAAAGAGGTATGATGATGATGGCCTTAAAGCGCGTTTTCTCTCTCTCTGCTCGAAGTATACGCCTATACAATGCTTCCAATACACGGTTTTTAATTGTGTCATCTCCTGAAAGGCCTGATATGAAAAATTGATTCTGCAAAAGGCCAGCCAAAAGGATTTTAGACAATTCGCTGGTATAGTCTCATACTCTCATGGATAGTTAATTACACGCTTAAAATGCATGTGAAAAAAATCAAAAATTTTGTCGCACGTAAGAAACCGAAACATCTAATTCGTTCTGAAATAAATCACCAGAAATGCTACGAAATAAGAAAGTGACAAGAACACATGGTGAACATCACTTTCAGATCATTATTGTTAGGCAGCTGCATAAGTGCATGCATAGCTGTTACAGCCCATGTGCTCTCTATCCCTTTCAGTTAGGGTTGTCAGGTGGTTGTTAGGGTGGTCAGGTGGTTTGTTAGGGTTCCAGGGTGGTCTCCTTCTGTTAGACCTAACCCTAACCCTTGTAATATATACCCTGTATCACCTCCTCTGTTCTCGTTCAATGGAATAGAGCATCAACCCTAATCTCCAACATGGTATCAGAGCACCAGGCTCTTCTTCCGCCGCCTAGGTCTTCTCCTCCGCGCGCCCCCTACGGCTGCGCACCCCGCCGCCTAGGTCTTCTCCTCCGCGCTGCCTTCAGCGCGCCCCCTGCGCCTCCCACCCCGCGCCCGCCATGCCTGGCTCCCTCCCTTCCGCTCCCTCTGCTGCCGATCTCGCCGCCGCGCAGGCTGCTGCGGCCGCCCTCGAGACTCGGCGCAAGGCCGAGGAGCGCCGCCGCCAGCAGGCGGCTGCCCGGGACGCCGCTCTTCAGCGCGCCCAGGAGGCCGAGCAGGAGGCCACGGCCGCCGCCCAGGAACGCGACGCTGCCGCCGCCCGCGCCCGTGACGCACTCGCCCGCGCCGCTCGCGAACGGGAAGCGGCAGAGGCCGCTGTTGAAACAGAGGAAACAGAGGATGCCGCCGCCTTCAACACCGGTGGCTTTGCCCAGCCGTTCCGAGAAGCTCTCCTGGCGCACGAGGCCGCCGCCATCATCAACCTCCACGCCCAGGCCGTTGCCGTCCAGAACATCCGCGCTCTCGTTCCCGCCGTCCTCGACATGGAGAGCAACAACTACACCCGCTGGCGCCACCAGATGCTCCTGGTCCTTGGGAAATTCTCCCTCCGGCGCCATGTCCTCGCCGACATCGCCGACCACACCTACCCCGACTGGGAGCGTATGGACTGTGTCATCATGACATGGCTTCTCGGCACCATCTCTCCCGACCTCGAGGAGATTGTTCGGGACAACCACGCCACTGCCACCGCCCGCTCCGTCTGGCTCACCCTGGAACACCAGTTCCTCGGCAACCGCGAGCAGCGCGCGCTCTACCTCGACGCCGCCTTTCGCAACTTCGTCCAGGGCGATCTCTCCATCACCGACTACTGCCGCAAGCTCAAATCCATGGCCGATGCCCTGGGCGACTTGGGTGAGGTTGTCACCGATCGCACGCTCGTCCTCAACCTCATCCGCGGCCTCAACGAACGCTTCGCCTCCATCGGTATGCATCTCCAGCATGGGCGCCCATTCCCCACCTTCCTGGAGGCCCGCACCGATCTCCTGCTCGAAGAACTCAACATCGCCCATCGTTCGGCACCTCCACCGACCGCCCTCGTCGCCTCTGGTGCCACCGGCTCTGCTGGTTCCTCCCACCAGCAATCCAGCAAGCCAGCCGCAGCCCCACCGCAGTCTCTCCCTGGCTCCAGAAACTCCAGCCGAGGCGACAAGCGCGGCACGCGCAGCGGCAAGGGCAAAGGGCGGCAGTCTGGTCCAGCCCCTTCGGCGCCTCCCCACCAACACACCGCGCAGGCTCCGCCGGGATCATGGCCCAGCTTCTACAACCCCTGGTCCGGCTCCATCAGCATGTGGCCGGGCAATCGCCCTCCCTTGGCCCCGCTGCCGGCCGCTCGTCCTCCGCTGCCACCTCCTGCACCTCAGCCGCGAGCATTCGTCGCCGGCACCCAGGGGCAGTGGTCTGTCCCTCCAAGCTACTACCACCCCACGGCCGGCATGCCATCCTGGGACGCGCAGAGTTTGGCTTCCTCCTTCAACACCGTGTCGCTGACTCCGCCCACGCAACACGACTGGATCTTCGACACCGGCGCCACTTCGCACATGACCTCTGACGCCGGTATTCTCTCTCACACCTCTTCCCAGCAGTATCCTATTCCCTCTTCCATTGTTGTCGGTAACGGTGCTTTCCTTCCCGTCACCTCCACTGGCACAGCTCGTCTTCCTGGTTCTTTGTGTCTTAACAATGTCCTTGTTTCTCCGGGTCTTATTAAGAACCTCATTTCCGTGCGTCAGTTCACTTCCGACAACAATTGTTCTGTTGAATTTGACCCTGCTGGTTGTTCTGTGAAGGATCTACTGTCCAGGAGAGTGATCACCAGGTGCAATAGTTCCGGGCCGTTGTACCCCCTTCGCTCCTCGGGCGCGTCATCCCCTCCTGCTGCACACCTCGCCACCACCGCCGCGTCCACTCTATGGCATCGCCGTCTCAGTCACCCTGGATTTGAGACTTTCTCCAAACTCATGACTTGTAATAAAGAAATTAGAAACTCCGTTTGTCATGCATGTCAGCTCGGGCGTCATGTTCGTCTTCCTTTTCCCGTGTCAGCATCTCGTGCCTCCCACATTTTTGAACTCATACACTGTGATTTGTGGACCTCACCAATTCCTAGTGTCTCGGGTTTCAAATACTATTTGGTTATTCTCGACGATTGCTCACATTTTATATGGACATTTCCTTTACGCCTCAAGTCTGACACCTTTTCCACTCTATCTAATTTCTTTGCTCTTGTTTCCACCCAGTTTGGCCGCACCATCAAGTCTGTCCAATGCGACAATGGGCGCGAGTTTGACAACTCCAGCACCCGCACCTTCTTCCTCACCCACGGCACTCACCTTCGAATGTCGTGCCCTTACACCTCTGCTCAGAATGGGAAGGCTGAGCGAGCCATCTGCTCTCTCAACAATATGGTTCGGTCTCTCCTCTTCCAAGCTTGTCTTCCACCTCGGTATTGGGTCGAGGCACTGAACACCGCCACCATTCTACTCAACATCCTACCAACCAAAACGCTGCATTCCAGTACGCCTCATGAAGCCTTGCTCGGCTCTCCACCTGCGTATGACCATCTGCGCGTCTTCGGTTGTCGATGTTACCCCAACTTGTCCGCCACTGCTGCCCACAAACTCGCTCCGCGCTCCACCTCGTGTGTCTTCCTTGGCTACTCTGCTCATCACAAAGGATACCGCTGTTTAGATATCAACTCCAACAAGATCATCATCTCCCGCCATGTGATCTTTGACGAGTCCTCCTTTCCCTTTGCCGAGCAGCCTAACACCCCATCCACCGCGGACTTCGAGTTTTTGGACACCTTCACTAATCCCGTTCCGGCGCCTATAGGCCCGACATGGTCTCCTTTGCCTGCAGGATCACCATCGCCGGCTCCTCTGCCTGCTGCTGCGGATGCGGCAGTGCACCCCGATGCGCCCCTGCTGGCCCCTCCCTCGCCGTCGCCAACACTCTCGACGCCCGCACAGCCACGTGCGGCTGCTTCGGCGTCTTCCGCACAGCCACGTGCGGCTGCTTCGGCGTCTTCCGCACAGCCACGTGCGGCTGCCCCGGCGTCCTCTACACCTCCTCGAGCGGCTGCCCAGCTCCTGCCGCCGGCTCGCGTCATCACCCAGGTGTATGGCCGCCGCCCTAGCCCTGTACTCCCGGCGCCTCCAGCTGCGTCTTCGGCGCCTCCAGCAGCCCCCCAGCTCCCGCCGCTGGCTCGCGTCATCACCCAGGTGTATGGCCGCCGCCCGCCGGCGCCTCCAGCAGCCCCTACGCCCCTTCCAACGGGCGCGGTTGCCATTCCCCCCGTGGTCAATCAACATTCCATGACCACCAGGGCGAAACACGGCTTCCGGCAACCTGCTGTGTTCCACACCGCGCTGTTGTCTCCTGTTCCGAGGACATTCCGGGCCGCTCTTGCCGACCCGAACTGGCGCGCTGCCATGCTGGATGAGCATGCTGCCCTTCTCCAGAACACCACTTGGGATCTTGTTCCGCGCCCTCCTAGCGCGAATGTGGTGACTGGCAAGTGGATCTTCAAGCACAAGTTCCAAGCTGATGGGTCGCTGGAGCGCTACAAAGCTCGCTGGGTCCTCTGCGGCTTCACACAGCGCCCCGGCGTTGATTTTTCAGAAACCTTCAGCCCCGTCGTCAAACCAGCTACAGTGAGGACTGTGCTTTCACTAGCCATCTCCCGCAACTGGCCTATTCGACAGCTTGATGTGAAGAATGCCTTCCTCCATGGCACCCTTGATGAAACAGTCTACTGCGTTCAGCCATCCGGGTTCGAGGATTCCTCTCATCCGGACTACGTCTGCCGTCTGAACCGTTCACTCTATGGTCTCAAGCAGGCGCCTCGAGCTTGGTACAGCCGTTTTGCAGCTCACTTGGTATCTCTCGGATTCGTGGAAGCCAAGTCTGACACCTCGCTCTTCGTGTTCCACCATGGTGCTGAGCTCATTTACCTGCTTCTCTATGTGGATGACATCGTCCTCACCGCTTCGTCCACCACGCTCCTTCATCGCACCATCAATGCCCTGCAGCAGGAGTTTTCGATGAAGGACTTAGGTGATCTCCACCATTTCCTCGGGATGCAGGCTGAGCGGCGGTCTGATGGCTTGTTTCTCTCACAACGCCAGTATATGCAAGAGATTCTAGACCGCGCGGGCATGGCTGAGTGCAAGCCCTGCTCCACCCCGGTGGATACTTGTTCCAAGGTCTCAGCACAGGATGGCACCCCCGTCAATGACGCCACAGATTTCCGGAGTTTGGCTGGTGCTCTTCAGTATCTCACCTTCACACGTCCGGACATCTACGCCGTCCAGCAGGTCTGCCTTCACATGCACGATCCTCGGGAGCCTCATCTTGCCGCCTTGAAACGTATCCTGCGGTATCTTCGTGGCACTCTTCACCTTGGGCTGCTCCTTCGACCTTCAGCACAGTTAGATCTGGTTGCCTACTCTGACGCTGACTGGGCCGGCTGCCCGGACACTCGCAAGTCCACCTCAGGCTATGCGGTGTTCCTCGGGAACAGCCTTGTCTCCTGGTCCTCCAAACGCCAGAGCACCGTCTCCAGATCCAGCGCCGAAGCCGAGTACCGCGGTGTGGCTAATGCCGTGGCTGAGGCATCATGGCTGCGCCAACTCTTATGCGAGCTCCACTCCCCACCCAGCAAGGCTACCTTGGTGTACTGCGACAACATCAGCGCCGTCTACATGTCATCCAACCCGGTTCAGCACCAACGCACCAAACATATTGAGATTGATCTTCATTTTGTTCGGGAGCGTGTTGCCATCGGTGCTGTCCGCGTCCTTCATGTGTCGATGTCCTCACAGTATACCGACATCTTCACCAAGGGTCTGCCTTCGACGGTCTTTCAGGAATTTCGGTCCAGTCTGAACGTCTGCGGAGACGCTCCGACTGCAGGGGGGTGTTAGACAGCTGCATAAGTGCATGCATAGCTGTTACAGCCCATGTGCTCTCTATCCCTTTCAGTTAGGGTTGTCAGGTGGTTGTTAGGGTGGTCAGGTGGTTTGTTAGGGTTCCAGGGTGGTCTCCTTCTGTTAGACCTAACCCTAACCCTTGTAATATATACCCTGTATCACCTCCTCTGTTCTCGTTCAATGGAATAGAGCATCAACCCTAATCTCCAACAATTATCTAGTAAAACCTACCAACATTTAGAAACTGAATTTACATGTTCAAATAAAGAATACAAACCTCAATGTATACAAAGTGTTCAGCTTTTTCAATTAGAGAAAAGTAGGCATTGTGGATGCTTCCTTCAATTTGAGTAGTTCCAGCTGACCACTGACCAACACTTCTAATAACCTGAGCCAAAAGATAGGTTCATTAGTTACTTAGAAATATTGAATGTAATTGATATACCTGTATTCTAATGCTAATATACAAGTATGTCTGAAACTACAACAGGACTGTATCTATCATTTGTGTAAGCCCTTTTCAATAAATGGTGAGCAACTGAGCAAGTAGAGATAAAGACATCTCATATTCAAGTTTATCTGGCAACTTTACTAAATTGAAGGAAATATATGCCATGCTGGCAGATAATTTACTCACTCAAGTTAATTGTAGCTGCTATTCTATTTGGATACAAGTTAAATATGCAAATAACCACTTTATACTTTATTACACCATGAAAAGCCGACATTACCGAGAAATGCAGAAACAGCTATAACTTTCTCCATAAAGCCTCAACTCTTCTAAGCCAAAACTAGATAACAATTACACATTTTCTTGAGTTCTAAACTAGTAAACTGAGACCAAACAACATTAAGACACTGCCTAAGAAGGTTTGATGACAGCCCTGACTCTGCTACTTGTTCAAAAGTAGTATTATTTCAGTTTCTTTTTTCTGGTCACTTTCAATCAAATTCCACTACATTCAATTTTGTATCACTGTCCCCTTTTGAAAGGGGTCACAGTCCCTTTTGAGTTTTGACTTACAGATTCCGCTAACTATTATTACGGACCTAGTTTAGCAGATGCACAATGCGTGAACAGTACCACACATGGTACTGTAGCACCATGAACAGTACCTCACGGGTACCTTATCGGTGCTATATATTTAGTTAGTTTCCTTATTATTTAGGTTTGTTTTCTTTTAGATTATTTTTATGTATTAGATATAAGTTTTATATTATTATATATTAGTTTGCTTAATATAGGGATAGATTTCTTATGGATCAAATCTAATCATTCTTATAAAAAAGACAGCATCGTACCTATTATTATTAAGTAATGAATAAACAAAGTTTCTAATCTCTCTCTTCTTTAATTAAGCCTCAGAACCTTGACAGCGGCATGACCGGCCGTTTAAGAGTGAGTGTCCTACCCTCGGTTCTCGGACCTGTACCCAACCAACTCATACCACAACAACTACACTAACAGTAGGATGGTATATTGGGAGCTGCTCTGTCATGACGTCCATAAGAAGGGGTTCTACCATCCTTTGAGATCAAGCTAAACAATTATCTCCCTTGCCTACTCTCTACTTCCCTGTCAAGTCTCTCTGCTTCCTTGCTGCGTCTAACCCTCCCCCTTTGCACCATCTCTTCTCCACAACGGCACCAACTTGTAGAGGTCCTTGCCCTCACCCTCCAACCAATCACAACTACTTGTTGTGTTCCCTCTCCCAGGAACATGACAGGCTCACAAATACACAATGCACTGAAATGGTTAGCAAAACGCAAACACCACAGCAAAGGGGAGAAAGCAATTAGTAGTTGTTTGAAGTGTTAAAATGAAACTGGATGTATTTCCACAGGACCGAAGTCCAAAATAACATGTACATGTAAAATATGCAAAGAACACCCTAGACTATTCATATATCTAACACACCCCTCAAATTCATGGTGGATCAACAACACTAAGTTTGGAGAGGTAAAAACTATGTTGAGCTCTAGTCTTGTGCCTTGGTGAAGAAATCTGCAAGCTGAAACTCCGAAGGTACATACTGAAGAGCAATAACTTGGTCTTACACTTGTGATCGCATGTATGAAGCATCCACTCCAATATGCTTGGTACCCAAGGTGGGGCAAATCGAGGGCGGCGGCGACCGAGGTGGGGCCGGCCGAGGGCATCGGCGACCGAGGTGGGGACAGCTGAGGAAGGAGGCGACGGGGTGGTCAAGGCGAGGGAGACGTTCGGCAGCAGTGACGTCGGAAGGCAGGCCAAGGCAGCAGCGTGCCCAGATCCAGCAACAAGGAGGCCGGATCCAACGCGCGGGAGGGAGAAAAACAGGGGAGGGGAGGCCGGATCCGACGCGTAGGAGGGAGAAAACAGGGGAAGGGAGGTCACAATCCAAGAGGCAGCGGTGACGGCGACAGTGGGACCGGCGGCGGCGGCGAGACCGGCAACGGCAGCAGACCCTAACCCTAACCCTAGCCTGGCTCTGATACCATGTTTGAAATGTTGAAATGAAGTTGGATGTATTTCCACAGGACCAAAGTACAAAATAACATGCACATTTAAAATATGCAAAGAACACCCTAGGCTATTCATATACCTAACAATAGTATCTGCCTTTTTAGCCATTTTGTCTGCTTAGAATGTGTGTCCAAACATCTTTGCATTAGTATGTCACCTGTTGGTAAGACCCTAATGCCTAATAGCACGGTGGTTGAATTCAAAATTGAAACAAAATTATTCAATGACTTATCAAGTTTGCCGCTGTCTACAGCATTCATGTTACATCTGTTACAATATGTTGTCAATTTATTTGTTTCTTAATAGATTATTGTTTTATCAACAATGTAATTGTGAACAACTCCAAACTACATATAAACAACAATCTATAGATAGCAAAACGTGTGATTTGTGAAGCATAGGTATACAACTAAATAACAGAAACTTAGCATGATAGAATTCCTTGTCCATGGATACTCATTCCTCAGCATCAATAAATTAATTCGAAATCTACTGCATAGTACCAAAAAACTGACCTGACAGCGACAAGTTGCCCTTGGACCAACTTGTCCAATGTCAAGTACTGAAGCAACTTGCTCTCCTCGCTCCTGCACCTCCCACCATTTCTTATCCATGTGATGCCTATCTTCTTTGGATGAATCAAAACGTCTAATAGGTGCAGACTCAAGGGAACTGACATTGTCTACAAAACCTCTCATAGGTAAATCCTGACAAGAAGCATCCAACTTTGCCTTTCGGTTGAGCAAAGGCTGATTAAAGCTCGTTTTATTTAGGTGATCTGCATGGTTAATGTCTAAACCAGTTACCATTAAATCTCCATCGGGCAATGCCTGAGGCTCAAGCTCTTGAGGTAAAAGCAATGGAACATCCTGACATGATGCCCGTGATGCCAAGGAGGCTGGCCTTTTAACATCAACATCCATATCATGATTTTGCTTACCCTGAGCCTCACCATTTGTTTCTTTGCTTCTGCCCTTGTAATGCGGAATTACCATGTGGTGATGAGGCATCAATAAGGGAATTGCTTGCTCATTTGGAGCTTTATTCCTCTGGGAAAAAATGACAGTAAAATTACAATAATGAAGGGAAAGGGAGAAACGCTTTTTACCATGAGTAGACAAATGGAGCAAACTAACCTTTGCATAATTCCAGCGCTGAACAAAATGCCTTGCTACATCCCGACAAGGTGGACCATAGAGAGCACACTGAACATCATGCCAAGGCATACGCGGATATTTAGTACGGTCCAGCTCATCTTTCATTGTGTCCTCCCAAGAATTTGGCTCAGATTCCCTTATGTACAGAGACAAAATTTAGGTAAATTTACAAACAGAAGAGTAACTTGGGAACTTTGTCCTACGTATCTAAAGCTATGATAAGGATGAAAGACAACATCATAGGAACCTTGGGTTGTAGTAGTCCTTCCCTGGCCATATAACAGGAGGAAAATCTGCAACTTTGTGTTCAGGACTATCATAACGACCAAAGCACAGATCAAGACCTCCAATATAGCATACTTGATTATCGACTATCACAATTTTCTCATGGTGTGACCTTAAAGTCAATATAAAGAGTTAAATTGTCAGAATTAAATAATCTTTCAATGGACATAGGGAGAAAAAAAAAGGATCCTTCATACCACAAGTATACACCACTTGAGAAATGATCTGGGTAACGCAGAACTTTGACATTCTCATGAATGTTAAGTAGCTTTTGTTTACTATACAAGCTGTTGATTTTCAATGCAAGAGCAACTTCCTTATACAAAAGAATGTAAATCTGCAATAAAGCCACAGTTCAAAGTTAACAGTTAGTAATTATGGATCTCTATCAGCAATCTGATATTACTTCATCATTTTTTTTACGTCATGTAGTCAGCTTAACATCTGAAAATAGTATAGAAAAATGTAAATAGGCAAAAAGTGACACAGTTCACATTTTCTAGGCCTTTTCTTTAACGGCTTCTAAAAGTGGTTTTTGACTTTTGCTACAGTACCTAACTTCCAAACGAAGTATTTTTCAAGACGGAATCTGCAAATTAATTGTAATACACATTAAAAACCCAACATCTGTATCAACCAAAATCACAAGCGAGTATCTCTCTCCGTAATCTTTGTCGCAAACAGCTAAAATTCAAAATTTTCAGCCAAAAGTCATAAACCGCAGCCATATAATACTCAACTGAAGTGCACAAGCCAAAATGAAGACTGTTGTGTCATGATAGAAAACCTAAGCTCCATGCCTTGTAAAAAAATACTCCCTCTGTCTCTATATGTAAGTCATTTTTTGACTTTTCATGGTCCCCAATGAAGTCTTTTATCATAACATATTGGTAAAAATAATATATATACCTACAAATGAAACGTATACCTACAATCAAACTATCATCAAAAAAGGCAACTACAATTCGGAATTTAGTTCAAACTTGTTTGAACTAGTTAGTAAACTAGTTAAACTTGACATCCAAGAAATTTTAAAAATTTTCGCACACGATATATACCTATTTTAGACTATGGTGCCCGGGCACCAAGGAGCACTCGTGTGTGTGTATTACGAAAGTATTTTTTAAGGCAAATCTAATAGCACTATTTTCATGTGGCCAATCCATATACTTTTGTATATATTAGTGGTCAAAGTTTCAAAATATTGACCACACGAGTCCCACAGCAACCTATATTTAGACAAAGGGAGTAATAAAATCAGCACCTTTCACAGATCTGTCATCTATTATTAGGGAAATTGGAAAACAACCCTAACAAGTTGGGGAGTTTTTAAATAAATCCACCCCCCCCCCCCCCCAAAAAAGAAAAACACAAAAAAAAGTTATTTTTTATCGTAACTCATAAGCACCCCAAGCATTGTATGGCTTCAAAAAAACGCCTACTGTTAGTTTCGTGTTAAATCTGAATATCTGATAGGAACACATTAAGAAGTATTTGAAAGTTCAGTAGCTAAAAACATCCACCATTAACATATGGGACCTGTGCGTGAATGGTTATTAATGTCTAATATAGGTAGGAACTTTCAAAACATGTTTTGCAAAATCCTATTGTCCTATGGATTATGACATCCTCTTCTATGGTTTCAACCTCAAAGGCATCGAGAACCTCATCACTTGCAGCATATGCAAAGGAAATGAGGATGAGAACGTGTGGGAAGCAAAGAGGCTAGAATGCAGGGGGGTGCTTTGAAACAATGCCTAACTTGTGGTGTGTGTTATTGTATTTACCTCTTTCTTGTTTGACCTTGTGGGGTCAGACTTAAACCCTTAAAATACTAGAAAAGAAAGCCATATTCAGATGCTTGGAGAACGTGTGAAGCAGCATATCTGCAAAGGTGTATGATGCAGACATCTACAACTCACATGGTCGACATATATAACTAGAAGTAGGCCTAGTGGCAAGGGTTGTTTGGTAGTTCAAACACACCACACTTCATATAACAGGTTCTTGGCATTTTCTGATTAGCTATTACAATACCTGCACACCCTGCTTAGCTTTTGCTTCCAATAGAGCATCAAGCCTAGATGGCCCATGATGTTGGAATGGGCGTCGGAGATACAATTCTGGGCACAGCCACCAGTCAGTAATAAATATCTGCATCAAAGTTCCAATTATCTTATACTTATGCAATCTGAGAGAGATATTATCCTCCAGAACTGTTGAAAAAACTACAAAAGCTAACCTCTGATTTAGCATGCTCAATGGAGGACGCGATTGCTTCAAATGCAGCTTGCCCATCTATAAACCATTGTACCATACTCCCATCTTCCAACAGACCCCTTGGTGGTGCAAATGAACCAAAACGATGAGGGTAACACCAGCCCTCTGGAGGTTGCCGAGCAGCATTTATTGCAGTAACCCAATCTTTCACCTTAGAAGAACTTCTTGTTCGTAACTTTATTGTCCGGCCACCAGAAGACACCTTTCTCCAATGAATAGCACTAAGATTCAGACTCAGCAGAAAATAGAGAGAGAAAAAAGCTAATGCTGTATCAAAATTGTGCTAACAAGTTGATTGGCTCAAAGAGAAACCAAGGTCAACAACCATTAAGAGTTTGTGTACTTTTCAGATTGTTATTATCTTCCTTCATGGTACAGAATCTTAATGAATACTTGTTGTAAGTTGTAACATCTTGATACATGACAGCTGGGTATAGAATCTTGTTAGATCGACAACTATCATAGGGTTCATTCATATTGACTTTTGACTTTGGCTTATGAATAGTAACAGTTTGTAAAGAAACTTGTAGAGAGAGACACTAGCATGCGATTTTGACTGATATAAATGAAGTCACTACAGTGTGTACTATAGCCCTGTTCTTTTTCAGCTTTTAGCTTCTGCTTTTGATTTTTCTACAGTAATTAACTTTTAAACGAAGTGTCTTTTCAACATGGAGTCTACTAGTTAATTGTAGTACATACTATACCGACTTCATTTATATCGGCAAAAACCGCACATGAGTTTCTATTACTCTGTAATCTCTTGCACGAACAACCCAAAAGTCACAAACCGCAGCCAAAAGTCATAAACCTCAGCCAAAAAAATAGGCTCTATAATCGACTAGTAGACGCTGTCTTGAAAAGACACTCCGTTTAAAAGCTAGATACGATAGAAAAGTTATTTACTGTAGAAAAACAGCTTTTACAGGCCAATACAAACAGAGCAATAGTGTCAGTTGTATCCACTGTGGCAGCTTTTCATAAGCACTTATATTTTTCTAGAGAGTAACAAGTATCCATTGCGGTGGCTTTTCAGAAGCACTTACATTTTTCTACTTTTGGATCAAATAATTAGTTGATAGCATCTTTTTTGGAGTCGTAAGAGAAAATTCTTACTAGAATCTATTAAAGATTCCTGTAGTTAACTAGATTTTGCAACACAGCACAACATAACACAACAACCACAAACTGGCCCTAACTCAACATTATCACATGATAACTTCTTCAACTGTTTGAAAATTTTTGCACCTTCTATGGTACTTTTGGAAGATGTCTAGACAGGCTTGATATTATAGAACTACTTAAACTTGATAGGTCTGAGTCCATGTCCTTTTGGACTTCTACGCTAGTAAAGTTGCTTCAGGTCTAAGCATAGAGAGGTAGAATGGTAAAATGTAGGGATTTAAAGTTCAATGAATTTTATAACATTTGCGAATCTTACATGTCAAAAAAGATGCTAACTGAACACAGGAGATTTTAAAATGGAAAAGGTACCTGGAATCCAAAATGCAATGGGTTGCGTTCTTTGATCTCTTTTGCTAAAGAGATTTGGCCTTCTCCATTTATATCCATATGCGGCAATGCATCAAAAATAATGACATCTAAAAGCTTGGGATCAAAGGGATCTTTGAGTAAAGCCAAGAATCCTGGCTTCAGGACAACCCAAACCTATTGAAAAGATATTCAATTGAACAGTTCCAATACAATGACAACAAAATAGCAAAATACAAAACTGGAATTCAAAAAATCTTCTCGATACCTTTTGCCAGCTGCTTTTGCAACAGCTAAACAATCCACATGAACAACATTTCTCTTTATGGTCCTTCTGAAGTTTTGGCAAGTGTCCAACTGAAACATAGTCTTCTTTTAGCTTAGGCCCGTACTCAGGTAAAAATGACAAACATGATACCTCCAAAAATTTGCAAACCTGTATTTTTGAAAGATGATTCAGTCTCGGATACAAAACTAAGAAGATGCCAGACGGGTTATTCTGATTGGCATTTTAATGCTTAATTACTACAGGAACTAGCATAATGAAATGTACAAAGCCTTTGGTACCTCCCGTGAGTTGACAATATCCAAGTTCCCAAAAAAATGGTTCAGATATTCTTGCATGGCAACTTTTGCTCGATCAGAAATAGAGTGTTGTCGTCCAAGAGCCGGTCGAATGACGGGCAAAACAGCACTTGAAGGAACATTTCTGCCACAACAGGTTCAATGTCTTGCTTACAGCATGCATGGGATAACATATGGAGACTCGACTGCTCTAAATCAACATTTGCGATGTGATAAAGCATAATTATACATCAGTCACTAGTGCATCATTAATATATAAACATGTTTACCTATTTCTGATAGAGTTTTCGTCAGATTGTGAAGGAACATTCACGTCATCTGCTTCATCCTCATCATGTACAACTGGCATATGATCCCCAATTCCCAAATTTTGGAGCCATTCTTTGACCTTCAATCACAGTATATAAAAGTCAGCTCGGTACTCTAGGCTTAAAATAGACTAATTCCAATCATACTGACATTTATCCAAGTGTTAATTGATTAAAAAATGACACAATTCAATAAAAGAGAGGAAGGAGAAGTAGGTGCGCGAGTCCAAAATAAAATATGTGCCTCAAGAATAAATAACCAGAACCTCCTGTTTGGGGTATTATATTAGACAACTTGACAACACAAAACATGATTAACTGTTCCTTAAAAAACAGATTAACTGATAAAAAATAGGCTTGTATGGGTCCACTAAGTCGGCTATGAATCATAGAAAGTAAACTTTTGTCATCTGTCATCTACTACAGCAAAAATATACCAAGTTCAAATTGTTTCCTCTTTTTCTTAACTGACACCTAATCTCAAACTTCTGTTCTCTTGATGAAAGATCAGGAATTGTGCAATAAGCGAAACAAACTAATCCATTTGACTGGATATAATGGCTCTTCTTCTATCTTCTCTCCTATTTTCACCCATATGTTTATCTGTCTCCACTTATTTCATGTGAATGCTATTATCAATTGCATCAACTTTAATTGGCACTATATATTGAAACCTAGTTTTAAAAAGTTTTAATGAATCATGATGGTGTAACCAACCTGTTCCTGCTTCTCATGGAATTCTTCAAGAAATTCACGTCTCTTCAATGCAAAGTGTAGATAGAGAACCTGCGAAGCTTTCTTGTATAGACGCCACTTAAACTGATAGAAGTAGTGAACGTTATTCAGTGCACATATAACACATTTCTATTTAATTGTAATAATAACACCACAAAAGGCAAAAGGAGAAAATAGGCACCACAATGAAGTAAACAAGTATCACAAGTAGAAAAACTATACATGACAAGTACCAAGAGATTTGAACACACGTGTTCCATGAGTTCTTTTTGTTCTTCTTCATTTTTTTTTTTTGTCTTCTGTTCTCGTGTGTGTGTTTATGAACATGTGCACACAAAGTTTGTACCATGTGGCAAACTGATTATCAACATGTGCTCCACAAAGGTCCCTAATGCATGTTAAGATGCAAACCGAAAGATAACAGAAACTGCTTTGACAACCTGTTGACAACTAAAGCATGCACCAAATTGCTAAGGACAGATTGGTCAGCAGTCAACACTAGAAAGTTAACTTGCAATATAACAAGTCAAAATAGTGACAATATATTAATTTAGGATACATTTCATTGAAATATAAAATTGATACCAGTTACTTAGCTCAGCATGTCCTTAAATCTACATTTTTATATCTTCTAAAATAATCATGTTCCCTATCTAAAATTGATCATCTAAGAATTCCAAGTTCCAATACACCAGAATGATCATATTTGCCCAAGAACTTAAGACCAACCTGTCGCTGACATGAAACATCAGAACTTAAAAGGTAAACAAAGAAGCTTGTCTATACAATCTTGGCACATCTTAATCATTTTTAATCACTAAGGATAACAACACCCAATTCAACAAATTTTATCTAAAAAGCCCCAATTCAAGAAATAAATGTGTTGCTAATTTTTTTGTAACCAAATGAAAACCAAGTACTTTCAGTAAATTTTAAGGGAAACATGAGTAGTTTGAGAGGAAATAGTGGCACATTGTTGCACTTGCACCTGGCTAGGGCAATTCTTCACCATCCAAATTTCATATACACATGCAGCTAGAAAGCATCAAACATCCAGTTCATGGAACATGCTGAACCGGAACCCACCATTGCTGATTTGCCTGGAACATTAATTTAAGAGCAGAACTGCCCACAAGCAGGAACTGAAACTATGCTGATCAGCATCACATTTGAGAGTAATCACCCAACAAACTTCCATACATAAAGGCCTTGTCTTCCAACACCAAACAATGAAACCAACCTCCCCACGATGCCATATCCACACCTTACTGTTTGAGATTGTGAAAACCCCACCAGTCATACCATAAATCGGAGAAAATCGAACCCTCAATCCAAATGCTCTTTTCCCATTTGGTATGTTGACATGCTGGATTGATGGCCACTAAAATCAACCAGAGCGTGTGACAGCCTAGAACCAAACGGCGCACTTCATGCAACAACTAAAACCATTAGCTACAATTACAATAACTACCATCCAAGTACACTAGAACGTCTAACTTGACAATGGATTTCACCCACCAAAAGTACGCGAATTCAGAGTAATTAGCATCGCATGGCACCGAGTTCACATGATTTTCCAGGATTCCGGGCTGAGATCGACATCAACCCATAAAAAATCTCGAAACTTTTGGAATCGTAAACCGAAGGGGGAGGGAGGCAGGGGGGATCCGCGGACCTGCTTGTAGTTGACCTCGATGGTGTAGGAGAGCAGCATGGGGGTGATGTCGCCGGCGTCGGGGCGCGAGACGGCGACGATGGCCGCGCGCGGGAGCTCCTCGAACACCCGGGCCGCCTCGGGCAGCCGGAACGACGCCGACGCCGCCAGGACCTCCGCCCGCCACGCGGGCGCCGTCGACGACGACGCCTCCCCGACCCCCTGGGGCTCGGTCGGCATCCGCTCGTACCGGTGGAGGCCGCGGAGCTCCGCCAGGGGTCGCTCGACGTTCATGGAAGCTTCGCGAGGAACAAACACTTGGACGGGTCCGATCTGATTGGCCGGCGAATTTCGCGAGTCGTTTGTTCGCTCGTTGGATCGATTTGGGTGGTTTCCTTCGCGGTGCGGGAAATGCGAGGAGGAAGTGGGCGGAACGAAAAGAGCCGGCTTAGTTTTGAGTTTGGACTTCAAAAATTGGCGAGGAAAAATACAAATTTGTAATGGAACCAGACGGGAGGAGTTTTTGGTTTGGAGAATGGACCCGTCTGGCGTGTGGGGCCAAGGTTCCGGTCAGGGTGTACCGCGTCCATCTTAGACGTCTGCCTGTTTGACAAGTGGCAGATGGCTGTCTAATAGTTTATAAGAGCATCTCCAGCAGGAGTTCTCAAATCAGGGTCCCTACTTTTGATTTGAGGACTCTCCTTATTTTTGAGGGCTCAAATTTTTTGTATCCACTCCAACAGCAGCCCTCAAATCAGGGCTCTCAAATCTATCCCAACAGACAATGACACATAGGACCCACCCGTCATCCCCTCCTCGCGGGGACAAGAAGAGTCGTGTCGGGCGGGGGAACATCGGCGAGCGGAGAGGAGCCGCCGGGACGTCGCCGGAGGGGAGGAGCTGCGCCGGATCTAACCGGAGGGGGGAGCCACGCCAGATCTCCCCGCGAGGAGAGGAAGCGTCGGGCCAAGATCTCGCGCAAGGAGGGGTCGGCCACGCCGGGAGCCGGGGAGGAGCCGCGCCGGGACGTCCCCGCGAGGAGCGCGTCGGGAACGCCGGGAACCGGGAGGAGCCGTCGGGGACCTCGCTGGGGAGTCGAGGTCGCGGAGGAGACCGGCGATGCGGAGGAGAGCGAGGTCGCGGAGGAGAGCGGGGAGGCGGGCGTCGGCGAGCGGAGAGGAGCCGCCGGGACGTCGCCGGAGGGGAGGAGCTGCGCCGGATCTTACCGGAGGGGGGGAGCCGCGCCAGATCTCCCCGCGAGGAGAGGAAGCGTCGGGCCGGGATCTCGCGCCGGGCGGGGTCGGCCACGCCGGGAGCCGGGGAGGAGCCGCGCTGGCGAGCGTCGGCGAGCGCTGGCGAGCGGACACGCGAGCGCTGGCGAGAAAGAAGTCGCGCGTGGGGGAGAGAAAGAAGTCACGCGCGGGCGGGCTGCGGGGAGAAAACTGCTCCAACTGTGATTTGGGGGCTTGGCCTAGAGCCCCCAGGAATGAGGGCTGAGGGGGGATTTAAGGGGCCCCTCAAATTTGAGGGCTCTAGTAGGGGCCCTGCTGGAGCTCTATTTTTATCTCAAACCCCTAAATTTGGTTTTGGGGGCTCAAGTAGTGGCCCTGCTGGAGATGCTCTAACAGGTAGAGATTGTGGGGGTTAAATATATTGAATTCTCTTGTTTTTGACTGAGACAGATAAATAGTAGTGGTTAATAGAAGTAGCTGGTAGAAACGGCTGATAAATAATAATGACTAATAAATAGTAGTGCATTATGTACGAAAGACGATTCAACAAAAGGCACTCCAACATTCGAACCGACATACAACTTACGAAATTACGATAGAATAAAATATAAAGTACGTTATAACATGTGAAAGCATATATTGTAGTGGCTAATGAATAGTATTGACTGATAAAACTAGCTTATAAAAACCGGAACGTTCATATTGGTTTCGACTTCGGAAAGAGAAGAAGCCCTATATAAACAAACCCATAGGGTTTTTAGTTTTTGTAGGGTCAATTCTCTAAAATTTTATGGAGTTCTCTCCAAAATCTGCGAAAATATTCGCATCTTACAAAGATTATTCTCGGTAGATGTATAGTACTCTCTTAATCTGGGCTAGTAATGGTAAACATGAATTTCACAGGAATTATAAAAACGGATTGTCTATAAGGTGACTAAAACTTTCTCAAGCATAAATTGTGATTTTTAGCCACCAGAAAAACATCCAATCATGTGGCCAACAATCTCCACATACATACAATTACCCTCCAATTTTCAGCCTAAAAGTGTAATGTTGCAGCCTTGCTACAATAGGGAGTACAGGATACCCTTTTCTCCATGAAAGCAGGTAGAGCTAGAGACAGGAGAGAGAGCTCGTGTGTAAAATGAGTGGATCCCCCTTTCTTATACCCCTCTTGGGGGTTTATATACACGAGGTGGTCAGACAAAGTCTGGACCGTAAGACAGTCGGACAAAGCCATGGCCGTGAGACGTCGAACGAAGTCGCGACTGTGAGGTGATCGGGCAACGCGTCCGCGACCACGAGGTGGTCGGTCGAAAGTGGACAAAGTCAGCGTCGGGCTGAAGACTTGCGTGCGCGAGAAACGTCTATAACCACGAGGTAGTCGAACGAAGTCTCGATCACGAGGCGGTCAAACGAAGCGTCTACGACCACGAGGTGGTCGCATGAAGTCTTGACCGCAAGGCAGTCGAACGAAGCGTCTACGACCATGAGATGGTCGAATAAAGTCTCGACTGTGAGGTGGTCAGACGAAGTGTTCATGACCACAAGGAGGTTGGGCGAAGTCTCAACCGCGACGCGGTCAGACAAAGTATCGAAGTTGGCGGCAAAGACTTTCGCGTGCATGGTCCGTCCCGCACCCTTCAAGACAAAGCCTTGCGCATGCAACTCATCCCCCGCCCTTCGAACTTGGCTTCGACGAAGTCAGCAGTGGGCCAAAGACTTGCGTGCGCGGTCCGTCCCCCACCATTCGGACTTGGCGTCGACGAAGTTGATGATGAGATGAAGCCCTGACTGTGCCCCATCCTTCAGACTCAGGGTTGACGAAGGTGGTGGCGAGATGAAGCTGCAGCGCGTGCGATCCATCTCACACCCTTCGGCCTTGGCGGCAATGAAGTCGGCGGCGAGACAAATCTCCGGCGCACATGACCCATCCCCCACCGTTCGGACTTGGGGTCGACGAAGGTGGTGGTGAGTCGAAACTGCAACACATGTGGTCCGTCCCGCACCATTTGGACTTGTCATTATCGAAGTCAACGATGGGACAAATGTCTGATGCGCGCGTTCTGTCCCCCAACCTTCGAACTCGGGGTCTACGAAGGGGGCGGCGAGACGAATCCTTGCGCGTGTGTCCCATCCCCCACCCTTCAAACTTGGTGTCAACGAAGTTAGCGGTGGGCCAAAGACTTGTGCGCGTGGTTCGTCCCCCACCGTTCGAACTTGGGGTCAATAAAGGCAGCGGCGAGACGAAGCATGATGTGTGCGGTCCGTCCCCTACCCTTCGGACTTGGGATCGACGAAGGTTGCGGCGAGACAAAGCTAAGGCGCGCGCGGTCCATCTCACACTCTTCGAACTTGGCATCGACGAAGTCGGCAGTGAGACAAATCTCCGGTGTGCACAGTCCGTCCCCAACCCTTCACACTTGGGGTCGACGAAGGCGGAGGCTGGTCGAAGCCGTAGCACACATGGTACATCTCACACCCTTTGGACTTGTCGTCAACGAAGTTCGCAAGTCGGCGATGGGTCAAAGCCTTGCGCATGCAAGAAATGTGTACGACCACGTGGTGGTCAGATGAAGTCTCGACCGCGAGGAGGTCAAATGAAGCATCTATGACCATGAGATGGTCGCCCGAAGTTTCGACGTGAGATTGTCGGACGAAGCGTCTACGACCACAAGGTGGTCAAATGAAGCGTCTATGACCACGACGTGGTCGCACGAAGTCTTGATTGCGAGGCGGTCGAACAAAGTCACATCCGTCCTACACCCTTCAGACTTAGGGTCAAAGAAGGAGGCAGTGACACAAATCCTTACACGCGCGGCCCATTCCCCACCCTTCGGACTTGGCATCGACAAAATCGGTGGTGGGTCGAAGCCTTGTGCGCATGAGAAATGTCTACGACCACAAGGTGGTCAGACAAAGTCTTGACTGCGAAGCTGTTGGATGAAGCGTCTACGACCATGAGGTGGTCACACGACATCTCGACTGCGAGGCTATCAGACGAAGTCCCATCTGTCCCCCACCCTTTGGACTTCGGGTCGATGAAGGCGGTGACAAGACCGTGCAAAGTCCTTGGGGGAGACCGTGTAAAGTCTATCGAAGACCGGGCAGCGCCCGGTGGACGCGGAGTGGAATCCGGCGAAGGCAACATCCACACGGAGTCCGGCGGAGATCGTGCGAATGTCACAGAAACAAGCATCGACGAGGACATGACCACAAGGTGGGTGGGGTGAGCGTTGATGATGATGTTATGACCACCAACTTGATCGGACAAGCGTCAATGGAGACCAGACCACAAGGGGGGTCAGATGAGTCATGTAACGTCACAATCATGAAGTGGTCATCCGACAGTCGAAGTCAGTGTACATTGTGCACAGAGGCTGACTCCCTAGTGTCGTGATGGCGGTAATGAGAAGCGTCACCCCACCTATGCTAGTGCGATGGGGCAGCAACCGGTAGCATCCTGCACGGTAGACCACGACGACAATGAGAAGTGCTACCCGACCTATGCTAGTGCAATGGGGTAGCCACTGATAGCATCTAGCATGGTAGACTGCCGCCGATAGCATCACTCATTTTTTTGAAAACCAGCAGAAGCTGGGTGATCTGGGGTGCTCGCGACACGAGCGCTCTAATACTAGCCCTCTCTAGCACCTTCCCTTACGCAACTTCTTAAGCGAGTCCCCACGGACGGCTCAAACTGTTGTAGCCTTGCTACAACATGGAGTTCAGGGTATCCCTTTCTCCATGGGAGGAGATAAAGCTAGAGAGAGCTAGAAATAGGAGAGGGAGAGAGAGCTCGTGTGTAAAATGTGTGGATCCTCCTTTCTTATACTACTCTTGGGGTTTATATATATGAATAGGGTAAGATGAAAAATTCATATCCTACCACTTTGATAATTAGAAAAGGTGAGGGTATATTGGTACATTCATCTATATTGTTGGGCCTATTACATATTGTGCAATTGCAAGGCCCAGTCACGGGGGGTTGGGCCACCCCTACAACATATAAAATTAGATGTTTTACTCCCTCGACCATTAATATTGTTTATTTTACCCCTAAGGCTAATGGAAGATGGTTTTAGCTGACGTGGCATCTACGTAGACAATTTTTGTTGCCATGGTGTCCTGTCATGTGCACGTGTATAGCTAAGTTAGCAAAACATTCTTTCATTTTTTCCCTTTTCCTTCCCCTTTTTCTTTTCCTTTTCCTTCTCCTTTGTCATTTCTTTTCTTTTTCCTCCCCGAGCACGGTCTTTTCTTTTCCTTTTCCTTTTCCTTTTCCTCCTCCTGAGCAAGAGCAACGAGCTCTTCATGGCGCTCGCCCATGAGGAAGGAGGAGGAGACAAAGGACTACATCGGCTGCTCAGCTTCGACTAGATCCACGCTAGCCTCCCCAAATTTGCTCCACCACCGGTTGCACTGTGCGTGGCAGGGGGCGGCACGACCGGTGAGGTGGTTTGGGCGATGCGACGGCAGCACTGTGCATGACGCGACAACGTCCTGTAACTGACTTCAGCAGCATAGGCGCATGATCGACGGAGCTTGCAAGGAGCGGTGGGGAGACGCGCGACAGCGATGCTAGCGAGGCGCGGCAAGGCTTCGGCTTTGCCGAAGCGAACGGAGGGGGAAGGTAGAAGGAGTGGGCCGACTCGGGCCAGGCCAATTTTTCTTTCTTTTTTATTTATATGTTTATATATATTCACATGTGTATATATATACATATCTATTTTCATATATTTATTTATTTACTTATATCTATTTATTTATTATGGTATATGTTTATATATACATATTTATTCACCCCTTTTATTTATTTATTTATTATTATTACTACTATTATGATCACTAGGCCCAAAGTGAAATTTCAAATTTTGATTCAACTTTTTACCCTTCTCCTTTTTGATGGATCATCTTTTTAGATTTGATTTCAAATTAAAACTTTCTATTATTTTCACATTTCCTTCATGACTTTCTATTTGTTTCATTTTTCATGATTTTCTTCATTTGTTGGAACCTCAACCAAAAATTCAAAGGAAATCCACTAAAATCCAAATATCGAGAAAATATATTTCAAAATAATTCAAGGGCTACACATTTCCCAAAATTCAAAATTTCCAGATGTTACACATTCCAATCATCCTAGACCTCAAATCTTCTAATTTCACAAAATGGAAGACCTACGCCACCGCCATGCTCGGGGGGAATGGCCTCCTCTCCCACGTTGACGGCACTCCAGTGCCGGTGAATGACCCGGATTAGGCGATGCAGGATTTGTCCATCTTGTACTAGCTCTATGTGGCTGTCTCAGATGAAATCCTTGAATGGTCATGGAGCTAGACCAATCTACTCATGCCTTCTGGGCTCGTGCGACGAGTTTGTTTCAAGACAATCAGAAGATAAGAGCCCTCTACATTGAAGATGAATTTCCATTCTCCAAGGATCCATGACTATCACTGAGTATTGTTAGAAGCTAAAGAACCTCATTGATCAACTCTGTGACATGGGGAGACTAATGTTCGACGAGATGTTGGTGCTGAACACCCTTCACGGTCTCAACAGAAGTCTCTCACACATGGCAACAATGATAACCACGATGGATCCATTTCCTTCCTTCCTCGAGACCCGCTCACTGCTCATGTTAGAAGAGATGCACCTCCGCAACTTGGCCCAAATGGCAGCCAACAATGCACTCCTGTTCGGCTACAAGCCCGACACATCAGGCGATCACAGCGGCGGTGACCGTAGCGGTGGCAATGGTAGCAGCGGCAGCAACAACCGAAATTGGAAGAACAAGAAGGGTGGTGGTCAGGGTGACACCGGTAACTCTGGTGGGAACACCAGGCATACCGATTAGTTCCATCCGGCAAACCACCATGGATGTGGGCTCCCTGGATGCCTCAACACACTAGCTGGGCACCGCCCCTATGGCAACCAATGGCGTCCCAATGGTGTAGGTGCACTCGGTGCACACCCAGCTTCGTCTTAGGCATACTCTAGCTTCACGCTGATCCACACGTCGTCTATGCCACCACATCTGCAACAGTCCAGTGCACCTCCTCCCTTCAGTGCATCGCCGTCATGGGATCAAGCCAGTTTCCTCTCCACCATGAATAACCTAATGCTGCAGGCACCATCACATGACCACTGGGTGCTCGATTAAGGGGCCACCTCACACATGACCTCAGACCCTGGTACTCTAACTTCCTCTACTCTCTTCAATTCCACAAACACTATTATTATCGGGGATGGCTCTCGATTGCCTATCACCCACACTGGACGCACATCTATTCCCACCTCTAGTTCCTCTTTACATCTCAATAATGTTTTAGTGGTTCCATATCTTGTTAAAAGTCTTATTTCTGTTCATCAACTCACTCATGACAATTCTTGCACAATTGAGTTTGACTCTTTTGGTTTTTCTATCAAGGACTCCTGAACCAAGCGTGTGATGCTTTGTTGCAATAGTGCTAGTGACCTCTACACCATCCCAACACCATCTACAGCTGCTTTCCTATGCGTTTTCCTCACAATGGCGGCATCCACAGCACTCTGGCATCATCGGCTCGGTCATCCAGACATGATGCTTCCTCTTTTATTCCAAAATTTCCAACATATTACATCATAAATAGGACCATAATATTTGTCACGCCTATTAGCTTAGCAAACACGTCCGTCTCCATTTTTCCTACGCCAATTCCTGTACTCATGCACCATTTGGATTAATTCATTGTGATCTCTAGGCTTCACTTGTGTTGAGTAATTCTGGATGCCAACATTACCTCGTAATATTAGATGACTACTCCCATTTTCTTTGGACTTTCCCTCTTGTATGCAAATCTGATGCACTAGCAACTATCATATCCTTCGTTGCTTATGTGCACATGCAGTTCAATCCGCCACTGAAATGCATCTAAGCCGACAACGGTGGCAAGTTTGTTAACAATGCTTTTGCTCTTTTCCTCAAGTCCAAGGGCATTCTTTTGCGTCTTTGGTGAGCAGCGATTTCCCTTCTCCAAAAGTTTGCCGCCTCCCTAAGAAGACACTAATGACTTCCTTCTCAATCTGGTTCCCACAACACCAGTTGTTGCTCCCATGCGGACCTATGTCATTGCCCCTGCAACACTGACCTTTATTATGCCATCCCAGTTCTCTTCAGGATCAACTCGCACTGACACATCTACAACATTGGGCATGCCTGGGCCTGTGACAGGACTGACTGCTTCAGCTGCTCCATTGGTGGCACCACGCCTTGCTCCTGGTCCATACCAGATGGTGACACGAGCCAAGGCAAGCATTGTCAAGCCCATTGATCGACCGAGCCTGACGGCTGACCACACTGGGATCTCCCTAGTACTGAAGGTGTACCGTAGCGCACTAAATGATCTGCATTGGCTCCAAGCCATGCAGGAGGAGCATCATTGACAACAACACAAGGTCCCTTGTACCTCCATTGCCCGGCACAAACATCGTTGCTGGAAAGTGGATCTTCAAACACAAAAACCACTCGGACGGCTCCTTGGCAAGATACAATGCTCGTTGGGCCGTAGTTGAGTGTTGCTGATTGCGATAGTTACTTGAGGAACTCTACCAACCCCTATAGTTTGCAACAGTGGTGTATTGCGATGCCATCTACATGTTTTCCAACCTGTTCAACATCGGCGCACAAAACACATCAAGATCAACATCCATTTTGTCTGCGAAAACGATCCATTGGCCAGGTCCACGTGCTTCATGTATTATCCCATCAGTTTGCTGACATCATGACAAAGGGCCTGTCGACTGAGATGTTCCATGACTTTCATTCCAGTCTCTGCATTCATTCACCCCACGATTCGACTACGGGGGATGTTAAAGAATAGAATCTTGTACATGTGGCAGTTCTTGATTCTTGGTGTTTTTTTTGTAGATTATTTCTGTTGTACTGTTGCCATTTATTTAGCCATGTAATTCGGCTTGCCAACCGGCATGTAATCGGCACTTGTCGAACCGATTGTAGCCCCCGGCAATAGCTAGGTTCTTTTGTGCTTATTACTTATACCTTTTGCTATAGTAACTATGTTTCAAACGATGCGTCTTCTCAAGACGGGATCTACAAGTCGATTGTAGTAGACATTATACCGACTTCAGCTATATCGGTCAAAATCATATGCGACTGTTTCTCTCTTCGTACTCTTTTTCATGAATAGTCAGAATTCAAAATCTATAAAGTAAAAACCATAAACTACAGTATAAAAAACACATTATATAGGTGATGATCGGTTCGGTTGAAAGCCTCATGGCTTATGGCTGAAAACACTGTAGCTGGCTGAAAAAAGCACTGTAGCTGACAGAGGCTTATTTACCATAATTAAATTTAAAAAAATTTAAAAATAGAAAAAACATATTAGCCCATCACGTATAATGTAAACAAATACGAGGAAAAAAAGAACCGGTAAAAAAACTCAAAAAAAGCCAAAAGTTCAGAAAAAGATGAAATTTATGAATAGTGCAAAAATAAGCTGAAGCCAGAAGCTGAAACCATATTGATCAGGGCCATATATATATATATATATATGCTCAGGACCTCTCTGGCGTTTCTGCCGTGTGGTTGATTCCTGCCATCCTTCTCCACCTCTCGCCCCTCACATTCCCAAAGTACAAATGCGTGTTTGACCGGCGCTATTAGATGGGAGTAGCCATCGTACTAGTAGAATAGCAGTTGGTCAAACGCAAATCATCTAAGGAGATCTTAATTTATGCAATGCTTTCGTTCTTTCTAGACACACCAAACGTGCACAATTTGCATGGGATTGCAACAATTAGTTGTTCAACTTTTCCTCTCTCGCCGCAGTTAAGACAAAGAAACATATACCTTGCCTTTTCAAAATATGAATAATTACTTTCGAAAATTTGGTGATGCTATCCTTCGCGATTCCAGTTGCGATGCGGTTTTGTCTATGTATGTACGTTTGGAGTGTTACCGCTTACCCAGTTCTCTCAAAGTCAAACCAAACCAAACAGTCCACGGAGAGAAGATGGGCTAGGCCTAGGCAAAGCCGCATGGCAGCTCTCGAAAGTAGTAGAAACGGTTGATTTTGGTTTTGGCTTTAACTTATTATTTCCTATTTTTTGTTATAATAACTATTTTTAAGATAAAATTTACAAATAGATTATAATTAACACTGTCTGAATTCAATTATATCTACTAAAATCACATATAACTATTTCTTTTTATGTACCATTTCTCATGAATAGTCAGAATTAAAAAAATATAAACCAAAAGCTCAAACCCAAAAGAACTCACTCATAAACTTTTCACCTCTGTTTTAGAAACCAAAAGCCGTTTAAAATACATTAGCTTCTTGATATGATTTTTTATTTTACATTATCTGTAGAGTATGACAGTGTTTTTAAATTTTTTAATTTTTATTAATTAAATAAAAACTAATAGCAGCTGTGATTTTATTTTAGCTAAAAGACGAAGTCAAAAAGACATAAACAGGGCACTTTGAACAGCGACACTTGCACTTTGAACGTTCTGCTGAGGACTAGTCTCAGTCATAGCCAGCCCTGAAAACACTCACTGACATGTGGTCCACGGTTCTCAGAAAGAAACCAAAAAAGGAAAAAAATCTTAAAGGCAGCCGCGTGGCCCACCCAAGTGGAGGCGGAGTCGCCGGCCGGGAGAGCGTCATGTCACGAGGTAGATGGGCATCGCCGGAGCAGCTCCTGCTCCTCCGTCGCCGAGATTGACGTCCCTGAAGCTGACGTAGGGACCCATGGCCGGGGCGGCGCCGAGCTCGGCAGCGGCCAGGTGGCCGGACCGCGGCGCCCAGCACGTGCACGCCGCGGCGTAGTCGTCATCCGCGAAGTACAGTGGCCGGGGGGCGGACGCAGCGGTAATACTGTAGAAGGACAATGAGGTAGTGCTGGAGGCGGTGGGGTTGGAGGAGGGGCGCTTGAAGAAGAGGAGCGCGGCGGAGCTCCACCAGCGGCGGCGCTGCTGCTTATTGCGCTGCTTGTGGTGGTGTCTCTTGGAGATGGGATTCTGGAGCTTGAACCGCGCGGACTCCAGCGGCAGCGGCTGGTGCTGGTGGTGGCGCCTAGCTGCCGGCCGCTTCGCTTCAGACTTAAAATCGACAACAATCAAGACATGAACCTTTGATCGAGAAATTATACTCGTGTGGGTACATATATAATTGAGTGGCAAGATGTGGAAGCAAGGAAGGAAGAGGGAGATCCCAAGTGGGAGAAGCGGACGGGCTGGGGGTCGAAGCCGTAGTCGGTCAAGTGGTGCGACAGGTCCGGCTCGTCGGCGGCCGCCGGGAACGGGAAGACGTGCCTCTTCTTCCCCATCGCTGACCCCTCCACCCCTGAAGAACCGGCCAATCCATGGACCGAGGCCAAAAGAAAGAAATGGTACGACGGACAGAAACAAAACGAAACGAATCGGATTTTGTTGCTTTGGGATGAGATGCAGACGAAGAAGAAGCTCTTGGATTCTCTCTGTGGTTCCGGAGAATATTTCTTGGCACGTTTCTTGGGAGAACGGGAGAGTTTTAGGGTCTGTTTGGCAGAGTTCCACCAACTTCAGATCCACCAAAAACAACTCCACTTCACGAAATCTGGATCCACCAAAATACTGAATCTAGCTCCAAATTCATGAAATCCATGGAGCACCTCAAGGGGTGCTCCACGAAACCTTGTTTTGTACCTACTCGTGGAGTTAGGTGGTAATTACCCACCTTTTGCCACTGGTTACACACCCCATCCTATACCACCATAAAACCCATGGGCAAAACAGGCCATTCCCACCAAAAACTCAGTTTCGTGGATCTGGAGCTGCTGTGCAAGCCAAACAGTTTTGTCTAGCTCCATGGTGGGATCCCAGATTCACGGTGGAGCTGTTTTTGGTGGATCTGCTGCTCCAGATTCATTTTTTCAGTGGTGGAGCTCTGCCAAACAGGCCCTTATTATTAGTGCTGGAGATGTAGGAGGAGCTGAGCTGACGAGCGAGTGGAGCTGATGGGTAGTGGCGGCAAGTAAAGTGACCGTTGCAGCGGCTGCTCCCACGCGTGTGCTTTCACGGCTGCCCTGCCTGCCATTTGGCCGCGGCCGTCGACTTTCAGTTTGCTGTAGTAGTCGTTAGTTTTTTATGCTGAATTTAATTAAAAAATAAAAGAAAAAAAGTTACATCTTGTTGAACAATGCAAAAGAAAAAAACCTTATTAAAAATCAACTCATTGAAAATTATTTTTAACTTTTAAAAAACTAGAAATCAAAATCCGTTTTGAACGAGCGCCACCTGCCCTTTTCAGAACTTTACCGCTACTCCATCTCTTTGTTTATCCTACTCTGATGTGAGATCTCTAATTAACAACCAAATCAATGTGCCCACAGTGGGTACTGCTTCAGGCTACTAACACTGCACTCGACTGTGTGAGATCCGTGTGTCCGGTAAAACGGATACCGGGGACAGCAGAGAGTGACTTGGAATTCGTGTAGATGGGCTACAGGGCTGGTAACTTCTGTTGGGCTGCATCCACCTTCTTATCTGACAGTTGAGTTCGGCTGGATCTTGGGCTCTTCTTTAATTTTGGCACTCCATTGACAGGCTGTTATCATAGCCATTCACAGTTAGGTCAGCCTGGGAATACTTCATCATTGGATTGTTCTTCCTTTTTACATTGGGCCGGTCTGGGCAACACTTCAGCCGTGCTTTTCTAAACTGGATCAATAATGCTCCCGTTGAAAGTTGGGCTGGGCTGGGAGCCAGCAAGATTAAGTTCACCCAAACTATCTGTACATCCCAATTTTTGAGGGGTTTTAAAGCCATTTAGTCAAAATAGCACTTTTAAAAAATTCTCAGGATTATCTAGAATTAATTAAAGCTTAAAAATATATTTGCACCACCATCACACACATCGATGTTGATACTATATGCACTAGTGTGCTCTTGGATTAGTGCGATATACATAGAGGGTCCAAATTTACATAGCCGAGTCCCAGCACTATCTAAACCCCCTTCCCCATTAAAAAAATCCTCCAACAATTCACACCATCATCACACATATGCACACCACACATGCATGCGCGAGTGTGCCCCTATCACACCAATAGAGTTGCGGAGGCTGAAGATAAATATATGATCTCATGGAGTGCAGGCACATGCTTCTTCGCTAAGGTGCACTTGCGTGTTTGTGTGAACGTAGACATCCAGGTTGGCATAATCAATGAATATGCGGCTCCCAATAACTTTGTTTTTAGAGTACTCGATTAGGAAGATAGAGAAGTCTAGCGCATTCATCGACTCAAATGACTTGACAGTAGTAGGTTATTCTCCCATATTCTACAATGTAAAATGTTAGCATAAATTACACCTTCCACTACACTAGGATTTCAAGACTCTTGCCAACCTAAGATGTTAGGATTTCCATGATCAGGTAGCCAGGTTCTCTGAGATCTTGCCATCCAAGACAACCCCAACAGACTAAAACTCTTTGTTTGGCATATGACCTTATCTCCATGCATGTAATCTCGACAATACGAGGATGTTGGACTTGTTGTCTTGTACTTTATATACTCATTGAATGAATGCATATGGTAAGCACTCTACATTTTGCGTGATCTTTCATGGCATCAGAGCAGCCCTCCTGAGCACCTGTTATTTTTCTTTCCACCACCTTCCCCACCTCCTCCAATCATGGCCGGTGATGCTGCCACCTAAAAAGTTGCTGCCGAGTAGGTTGCCACAAGGGCCACTATTGAGCAGGTCGCCAAAACAGCTCTCTGGGTGCAAGCTATCAGCGTTGCCATCATCAAGACCTTGGTCCCCATCACCCTCGATCTACATTCTTCCAACTACTCCAAGTGGCGCAATTTGTTCCTCATCACACTCAACAAATACGCCCTAGAGGATCATGTCCTCTCCAATGCCTCCCCCTCCGACGACTTTGAATGGAAGCGCATGGACAACATCGTGTTGTCATGGATCTATGGGTCTATATCATCCGAGATTCTTGAGATTGTGATGGCACCCTCAGCAACCACCCACACCACTTGGACAAGCATCGGTAGCCTCTTCTACGACAACAAAAAGAGTCAGGCACTTTACCACGAGGTGGAGTTCTGTTGTCTTGTTCAAGGAGACATGCCCATCTTTGATTACTGTAGGAAACTCAAAAACCTAGCTGATGCACTAGGGGATGTGGATCATGCCATCAGCATTGAGACACTTGTTCTCACCACACTCTGTGGTCTAAATGAGAAATTAGTGTTCATGTGCCATCTCTTGCCGATGCAGCCCTACCTTCATTTAAACTCGGTCCCTACTACTACTCGAAGAAATCAGTCAGAAGGATAATGCCACTATGAACACCACTCTTGTTGCTACAGCCTACCACTCTAGCCATCAGGTCAGGCACTGGTGGCACATCCGAGTATGGCCCCATCTCCAACAATGCCAACCCTGGCTGGAACCATGGCGGTAACTCTCGCGACAACTTCAGGAACATTGGCAGTGGTTCTCACCACCGCGGTAATTGAGAAAATAGCTACGACACCAGCAGAAGTCATCGACCTCCCTCTCTAACTTCTACGCCATGGCCATCCATCTACAATCCTTGGACATGCACCATGCAAATGTGGCCAAATCGGTGGCCAGCCCATTCACAGCAAGCGGCTGGTCAGCAGGCCGCGGACTGCTTAGTCCCCACCTGCCATTAGCTCAGTTCTAGCCATAGTAGCACCAGGCACTCGCCGCCTTCCCATCTCTGCCAGCTCCTTCGATGGCTTCCTGGCCTACTCATCCAATGCCACCACCCTGGTAGTAACCTCCATCGCCGCAGTCATGGCTGCCATCATGGATCAATAATCTCTGATGTTTGCCTTCAATACCATGTCACTAAATCAGCCAGCTATCAACGATTGGTATATGGACTTCGGTGCCTCTACACACATGACATCCGATCTCAGTACTGTCCTCTCCGCCCACCTCTTTTCTCCTCACACTTCCAGACCTATTGTTGTCGACAACGGGTCCTTCCTTCCTGTCTCTTCCATCAGCCACATAATTTTTCCACCCCTAGTCAAACCTTCTACCTTAACAATGTCTTGGCCAGTCCTAATTTGATCAAAAACCTTATTTTTGTCCATTGTTTCACTACTAAAAATCACTAATCCATTGAGTTTGATCTGTCTGGTCTCTCTGTGAAGGATCTTCACACTAAGAATGTAATCATTAGGTGCAATAGCTCGGGTGATCTTTATCCTCTCCATACAGACTAGTCCACCCCATGCGCCCTCACTGCCTCCACTACTTCTGCATCATTGTGGTATCGGCGCCTCAGTTATCTAAGCCACGGCGCACTCTCCTATTTAGTTTCATCATCTATTATCACTTGTAATAATGATTAGTTCGATGACTCCCTCTGTCATGCTTGTCAATTGGGGTGCCACACGAGACTTCCTTTCCATGTTTCCAACTCTCGTGCCAATAAAGCTTTTGATCTTATTCATTGTGATCTTTGGACTTCTCCTGTTCCTAGATCACATGATACAAATATTACCTTGTCATTCTTGATGACTTCTACTTCTTATGGACGTATCCTCTTTGTCTGAAATCCGATGTTCTCTCCACCCTCACTCACTTTTTCACGTATGTTGCCACATAGTTCAATGCTCCCATCAAAGGCATCCAATGTGACAACAGCTGCGAATTCGACAATTCCTAACCTCGCACCTTCTTCCTCACTCACGGCATTACACTCTGCATGTCGTGCCCTCATACATCTCCTCAAAATGGTCGAGACTGTTGGATCGAAATCGACGACAGAGGGGGGAGGGGGGTGAATGTCGCTTTCAAAAATTGCCCCTCACAACGACTTCTTCTCTCCGGTAGCTATAGAAGCTAAGAAGAGGAAATCAAATGCTTCTCTGGAAAAACATGCTTAACTGGATACCCCAAAGCAAATGAAAGAAAGGAGGAACTGAAAAGAAGCGTAAATCAACCACAGCAGCCAAAGCAGGCAGGGGCGGTCAGACCTCTATTATTGGGCCGGTCTGACCGCTTGCCCTGGGCCAGTCTAACCGCTTCGCTTTGGTCGGTCCGACCGCTTAAGGCTGGCCGGTCAGACCGCCCGGGGTCCGGTCGGACCGCCCATAAGGCACCGATCTGACCGCCGGCAGCCGCCCGGTCTGACCGGCGGCTAAGGTCCGGTCTGACCGGCCCGGGTTCTGACAGAGCCCGAACAGCAGACTGAAAAATAGTGAATATCTGAAATTTGTTTGAATCAAAAGAAATGCTGAAATGATTCTAATCTCTTCAGACAATAAGCTCAAGAACTTGTTTCAAATAGCATTGGAACCTCAGAAAACTAAATATTTCAACCGGAGAGCGATGAATCAAGATTTTTGACAAAAATCTGAAACTTTTGCAAAGTATGAGCTAAAATCCAAATTACTCATGATTCTTGGATCCTTTGCTCAAGAAACTTTGAAATCAGTTTAGCAACAACAAGGGGACTTGAAAACACAAATCTTTGCCATCTCATGAAGGGAAATCAAAGAAATCAAGGTTCCCCTGACATGAAACCCTAGAAATGGTGAAACAGAGGAGTTTCAACAAAAATCAAAAAGAGTGATTCTTTTTATTCAATCATTTTGCTCTTGGAACTAGCTGACCAAATGTTCTAGAAATATAATCCCATCACAGAGCAATCCATTTTGCATCTTCTCAGCAAAATCAACACCAAATCACAAAAACTGAGAAATCAAACAGAGTAACAACACGAAGAAGAAAAAAGAGACAGGAGCATCTCAAATAAAATTGATTCATCCCGATGAATGCTTACAGAGGAATGATTACATGAGTTTCCTTATAGCCAACTCAACTCCAAGAACAATCTCAAGGAGACCCAAGAACTCATGCCATCTCCAAGCCCTCACACACACGGGAGACAAAGAACAACAACCTCCTGCCCTCTCAACCACATTAGCATCAACAAATCATACTCAAGGATGAAATTACCCAAAAGACCGACCGGGAAGAAGAACAAGCATCAAGACTGTCTAGCCAAACCTGACCGCGCCATATGCTGACTAGGCACAAAACACACAAACCAAACTCAATCTTTCCAAAACACTCGTCAATTACTCATCATAAACATGGGGTCACATCCACATGGTCTCTCAGAGACAAGCATGTTTGTTCCACCATCAACATTGTTCGCTTGCTCGAGGCTCTCCAGGCGAGTTCCCTCTCAAAGATCTTGGGCGTCTCCATCACTTCCTTGGAGTCTCTATAACTCATAATGCATAAGGCCTTTTTCTATCACAACGTCAATACGCACTTGACATTCTTGGCCGCACCGGGATGACATCTTGCAATCCATGTGGTAACACCCTAGCCCGACATGAGCCCAGAATATCACCACCAACTCTAACCCTCCCAGAATGTCACCACCAACTCTAACCCTTTCCATATTAAACAATCTTTCACAACTAATAATACTACAGTATGACCAAGCTTTCACAAAATATTAAATTAAGCATAAACATGACTATACTAAATATAAAAATATGAACATTTAATTGAAGCAATAACAATAGCAAAGCTAAACCAATTATTGAAACTAACCAATGATACTTTATTTGATTACGGCCATACTAATAGCTCTATGTTCTAAAGGAAATTATTAATCAATTGCAAGAGTTTATATCAACCAAAGCACTAATAATAAATATTATTGTCTAATGTGATAAGTGAAACAATGCCGATGCATGAATTGATTTTTGTGTTACTCCATCCCCATGCATGATGCCTTCAACGTTCATGTAAAAACAATAACACAAGCAAGGTGAGTCTATGACTCAGCAAGCACATAATAAAATAGTAAACGGTATTAAAACATATTACCAAGTATCCATGTTAATTTACAACTGTCTTATTTCCATCTATCTTTCATTAATGCCATGCACATATCACATCATCTCTTTTATTTTTCACGAATGCTATGCACATGTCTCAACATCTTTTTTGCCTATACCGGTATAATGGAGTGTAACACCCGTCAGTGTCCACTCAAGCCCACCATCTTTCATGTGGGGACCTCAAGCCTATTCATTTTCATATGGGGACCTTATCTCTACTCTCGTAGAGTGCCACCAAAGTAGGTCTTACTCTACCACTCCCGTGGGTCGCCCACACAAAGTAGACTCTAGAGGCCTACACAGGTCACCTCTTTCCATTATGAATGCTCATTATGCAAATGCAATGATTATTTCAATATTAATCAATTATCAACATTAATCGTTTACCATCATCACCATTTAATCCTTTATCACATGACCAATATAGAGAGTAAGTGTAAACATTTAAACTGGCATATTAAGTACTTTATTAATATAAAACAACAAGAGTAAACAACCCGTGTTATCATTCTACCATGCACTTGCCTTAATCGTGTATGAAGACTTGTTGGACGATGGTCAACCACCGAAACAAATCATTAAAATCTGTTAACAATCATAGTACAATATTTTAATACCTAGCCATAACATGCAAATAAGGCCACACACTTCTACGCTTAAATACTCTTGCCATGACTATTCTCCCATTTACCAACAATTGATCCTGCTGTCCCAGCGATCAAACAGCCATAACTTTCAATTTTGAAAATCAAACACTCGAAACCACATATGTTTCGAAATCTACATAAAATTCTCCGCATTTTCCTAGTTATCACAATTTTAAGATTAATTCATCTGAACCCCCATTCTCAGCCCTGAAAGTCAACCTGAAACAATCCTCCATAGCAGACTTCACAATTTCATAACTATTTTTCCACCACATGAAACATAGAAAATGAAATCACTTATGGAAATTGCAGAAAAAATCCACATCTTCCTATGTACCGCCATAATTTAATTCAATCTTATACTAATTTTAGTCTATAAAATAACAAAGCATTGTCTAATCATGATGGCTCACTAGCTGTAGGACCGAAATGGCGACAGAGGGGGGGGGGGGTGAATGGTGCCTTTAAAAATCGACTCCCAAAAGTACCCACGAAAATCTCAACTCTCCGATAGCTATAAAAAGCTATGAAGAATTAGATACTGAGCTCACAGGAAATCAACAGAGATGAAAGAACTTGAGTGGAAGGAACGGCACGAAAACGGAAGAGACTGACTGCCACGGCAAAGAAACGGCAGCAAAACACCGTCACGGCATGCACTGTGCTCAAAGCATTTTCACGGCAGCACATACTGAGGGATCGGCTGCCACGGCAAGCAAATCGGCCGCCACGGCTGCCACGGCAGAGAAATCGCCGAAAAGAAGTGCTAATTTTGCTGCAGGCCGAGTACTATTTTGCTGCCAACAAACTGCAGAAATTCAATTCAATTTGCTATCCCTAAGTCAGCAAAAAAATAGCAGCAAAAAGAGATCCAAAAGGCAGCCCAAACCAACCAACCAAAAGCACAAAAGCTGAAAAACAAATACTGCAGTTTTGCTGCCAAGGAGTAGCTGTTTTTGCTGGCCAAAACCTGCTGCCGATTGTTGCTTTTGCTACCAAAGAATACCTGCTGCTGAAAGCCTAAAAGGAGGACTAAGACTCAGCCGAACACACTAAAAACTGAGCAGGAATTGCTGCTGCCAATGCTTTATACTGCAGCCAAACATATTGATTGAAATGTTGAGAAACTGCAGGCTAGAGAGGGCAAAAACATGCAGATTTTTCAGCATCTAAAAATACCCTTAAAATCACCATTTTGCTCATGGGAGAAGTGATCAAAAGACCATAAGATTATCCCACTTCATAGCAAAAGAATTTAGCTACTTGAACACTAAAATCAACTCAACTCAAAAACAACATCTGGACAAAAAGGAGAACCCAACCACTAGAATAACAGCAAGAAGAACTCAAGAAAAGGGGAACAAAGAGAGACTAAACACCCTGAGCATCTCATAAACATGATTTCTTAAATTGAACCAAGATGAATACAAAGGAGTCCCGATACGCATGGACATTAGAACAGAGGAATGATTACATGGATTCTCAACTCATCCTCTCCTTCTCTATTTCAAGGACTCACACACACTCACATGGAGAGACCCAAATGGTAGAAACCTCACATGCACTCTCTCAAATTTCAGCACAACCTCTCACTCTCCTTTTATAGCCTCTCACTAATGGGTTTGCACATGCTTTACCCATTAGGTCACCACCTACTCGATGCTTTATCCAAACCCGCTTCCTTTAGTGCCGCTTTACGTTTTTACCGAAACGCCCCTCGCGCACCTTCCAGGAAGCTTCCTCATCCCTTGCCCTGCAAGCCACGCAGCTTCGCCGTCTTCGGCACACCTCGACCGTTCTGACCTCAGCGCCACCTGCGCCAAGTCTGGTCCTCCGTGCCTCGCCACGACTCCACCTCGAGTCCACGTCGTCTTCGACACATCTCGACCGTTCTGACCTCAGCGCCACCTGCGCCTAGTCCGGTCCTCTGTGTCTCGCCACGACCCCACTCGATGTCCTGCAGTCACACAGACAAGAAACACGTCAAATAGCACCGCTCGACACATGAAAGCGTTAATAGCATCAAAACATCATACTTACGCATGACGAAGTCCAAACCTGTCGAAACATTAGAATATGCATCCTAAGCCCATACGACCAAGTTTGACCAAGTCCGACCGAGCCCGTTGCACCACGCAACGTCAAGGTTCGAACCACCCCAAACCAAACTCGACTTTCCTAAACCGATGTCAATTACTCATCATACACACGGGATGACCTCCACATGGTCTCTCAATCTCCCCCTTGATGAGTATATTGACAAATCCCGAAAAAGCACAAAGTTAAGTTTGATTTGAAAAGTCCAACATGGTCCAAAGAAGAAGAATGAAGCTAATGACCATGTCGAAAGAAGGAACACTAGAGCAACAAAGAAAGAGCAAATTGTTCGCCAAATCTCTAAAAAGATCCCTAAATGACTTTTTCTACTCTATTCTCCCCCTTTTGGCAATAAACACATCAAGAATGCAAAGGAGAAAATATGACATGTCAATGGATGTATATGGCTGAAGTTTGATTATTTCTAAGCATTTTGAGCCATGAGAATTATCCATAATGACCATAATGAAGTGCACCAAGCCATAACTCAATAAAAGGCTATCTAGATCATGACAGTATATGTATAAGCCAGCTAGCACATAAAGATGACACTCTGAAATGTAGGGCATTTAGTGAGCAAGTCAAGTCATCAATTAAGCAAAGTCTAGCTAGAGATATCCAAGAATGATGCAGGCCATGTCAATAGTCTAAGTGGAATCAAGAAACTAGTGTTGAGTCAATTAGAGTGCTACAAGCTCAAGAGTTTACCATTTGTTTAAGCACTTTTCATCTTTAGGTGATTAAGCAAATTTTGCACAATTAACATATTTTCATTTTAAAGCTTATGACTGTTTCCAACCAAAAATTTTGTCATGTGCTAGATCTCAAGCCTTATACGACTACTCCAAGCGAGAAGCTTAAGAAGATAGTCTAGGTCATCCAAAACTCCCCCTGAGTTCATGCCTAGTGCAATGGCAAGCCGTCTCATGAGAAAGAATGGGTGAAATCAGTTTTTTCGCACATAAAAAGAAATATTTTTGCTTTTAACAGATTGTGCTAACTCATGATGTATCAAGATACTAAAATAGCTCAATCTAAGATTCAACCTAGATTCAAGACTCAACTCAACCTGTTTGACATGGCATGAATCATACAAGGATAGCTAAAGATAGACTAAACTCAAATGCTAGCATGACAAGTTTTAATTCAAGTTAAGCAATTTTAAATTACTTATCATGGCAAAAGCTAGTGTACACATATGAAGTCATGATCAATCTAGCGAATACGCTCAAGTCATGGCAGGGTGTAAAACATTGTAATCATGTCATAGCAGGATAATAATCAAGGCTCAATTTAGTTATCTTACAATGCAGAATGCTAGAAATGCAGAAAATCCAGCTCCCCCTCAACATTCGATGCAACCTTTAGTTCAAGTTGAGTTATGTCAATATTAAGCTCTAGAAGCTCCCAAATGAACTCCCCCTGAACCAAAGCAATAAACAAGAGAAGCTGGGAAAGAAAATCCAAACGGGCAGTCCTTAAAGCATAGATAAGATATAGAGACAACTATGGCTCAGACATGCTCTCATTTACCCCATATGACTCCAGGACTATTAGCTGACCGTAAAACACACACTAGAGAGCAAACACGTACCCTGTCTACGCGAGGGTGGCCCGACCCTCGCTAGAACCTACAAGAAGTGAGTGAGCTCAATCTAGTGAGATAAAAAGCAGCTAATAAGAAGCATCCTGGAAGCACAAGATAAGAGTAGGACAACATGCTTACAAAATTTGTATCTTTCAATTTATCCAACCAAATTACGTGCTCAAGGACAATGTAGAAACATAATAAAATTAATTATCTACAACTATCTAATAGCTCAAACGCTCAAATTGAGAGACCATGTGGAGAAAACCCCATGTTTGTGATGAGTAATTGACCGTGTCTCTGGGAGTTTTAAGTTTGTCTTGGTCATTTACTGCATAGTCGTAGCTTGGCCATGGTCGAAATGATTCGTACGACCACTTTGCCAGCGGTCGGAACCCATCCGGGATGTCTACGACCACGTTATGCAGTATCGAGAGTCAGCCGAAGTTCATACGACTGCACTGACCGTTGTCGGATGTTAGCAATGCTCCATACGACCTCTTTGCCAGCAACCGGAACCAGTAAAACCTTTTTCTTTCTCTTCTTGGTTGAGGTTGTAGTCTATCGGGAGGCGGAACGACCACAGTGAAGCTTGTACGACTATGTTGGTCGCGGTCGAAACTGGGTAGAAGAATTGAACAAGTGGTCGGAAGGGTTTACGACCACGATGGTCATGGTCGAAAGCCATGCGCACTGTTTACGATCATTTTGAGTGTGGTCGTAGGTCATCAGGAAAATTTTTGACCACGTTGGCCGAGGTTCGTAGTCAGAAGAGCTTACGACCATGTTGGCCTTAGTCTGCAGACGGTGGTCGGTGCTCGGGCGTACGACCATGTTGGGAGGCAGTCGAACGTGGTCAGATCACACGCAGTTGCAGGTGTATGCGGTCGGTTGTGGTCGTAGCCGGTCGGACGTAGTCGTAACCCGTCAGAAGTGGTCGTGGTTGTCTAGCGTGCGGTCGAACGGCCTCGGACTTGGTCGGATGCGATCGGAAGCGCCCGAGAGACTTGAACGTGGTCGTAGCATGGGTTAGCGATGGTCGTAGCCTCTTGGATTTGGTCGTATGGTCTTCTGGGCTGATCGTAAAACCTGAAATGTGGTCGTAGGACTTGTGATAGTGGTCGTACGTCGTGTGCAATCATTGTTTTATGGTTTCGAATGATCGTTTGCAGGTACGACGTGGTAAGAGTATGGTTTAAGCTTTGTTCTCCTCTGAGGATGTCGGTACACAATGTTTTGTGCGGTGCTAGTTATGTTTGCTTGTCTGGCATGTCTTGCAGGACTTTGAGACTAGTCGTGGCGAGGAATGGAGGGCCGAGACTAAGCACGGGTGGTGCTGAGGTCAAGAGCGGCCGGGAGATGCCGAAGACGACGAGGTCTGCGAGGTGGTTGCAAGACTTGAGCAGCAAGACAGGAGGAAGCTTCTGGGAAGGCATCAGAGTGGCATTTTAGAGAAATGCGGAAAGCTGCAAAGGGAAGCTGTGTCTCTGCCAATGCACAGGAGTAGTTGGCGCTAACGGGTAAAGCAGTGGAGCCGTTGGGTTTAACGGGTAAAGCACTGGAAGCCTGTTTTCGCTAATGGGTAAAGCGAGTGGTAAAACCCGGTGTTAGGTGGGGGTTTACGGGTTCCCCCTGGTAGCAGAAGGCTATAAATAGAGAGGGTAGAGCTCGGGTGCTCGGTGAGGTTGTTCTGGAGTCACTCTGGATTTTTCGTTTCTATTTGTGTGAGTTGTCTCTGGGTAGAGCACGGTTGCTCTTGTACCTCCGATGGAGTGGCTGTAGAAACCTCCATGATCAATCATTCATCTCTCTTCCTCAAGTTGATTTCTGTCGTTATGAGATGTTGTGATTGTTTTGTTTGCGATCTGTTTTGAGAGCTTATTCTTCATGCTATCCTTTTCTCTCTTCTCTTCTTTGTGAGTCTCGTTTTGGTGTGCTTCGATTTGCTTAGAACTGGGAATCTGTCTCAAGACCACTTGTCAAGTTCATTCCCGAGAGCAGGAGTCGAATCAGAGAAGTTCTCTTTGCTGAATGGTCGTGCGCCTCAAGTCCCCTGTTTCGAGTTCGACCATGTCGCTCTAGCCGACCATAGCAAAGACTTTGGATTTTCTTGGAAATTTCTCTTCCAGAGGTTGGATTCTGTCAGTGCCCCAAGTTTGAGGATCAAAAGATCAGATAGTCTCAGTTACTCGGAAATCTGGCTTTGCGAGTCCTTCCGCTGTCTCACCAAAGTATTCACTATTTGCTTTCTTTTGTCGGTTCGGGTAAGCTTTCGACTAGGGTTGGTCTTCCAGTAAGCTTTTCAACCCGAGACTTCATAGCTCAGTGGCTATTGGAGAAGTAGGGTTGTTTGGATACTTGGAAAATTTTTAAAAGGGCTCCATTCACCCCCCTCTGTCGCCATTTCCGATCCAACACAAATTAATCCTATAATGTGCCCAAAACGACACTACAAAAGTACCACACGGATTGCCGATCTACTACACATGGTTCTCCAAAAATCTCTAAGCACAATCTTGCAAATACCCTCACTAATATCCACTCAAAACCCTAAAAAATAGATGATCTAGCGGAGGAAAGAATTTTGGGTCATTACCCTACGTGCGAACGTCGAGGTCGACGGGGACGGCAAACGAATCTCCTCCTCTTCTTCCCTTGCCCTCCTTGCCATGTTTCCTCCGTGCACATCCTTCTTTCTTCCTGCCCTTCGCATCATGCATGCATGCAGCGGCCAGCAGCAGGCAACAGTGACGTGCGGCAGCGGCAGGGTAGCATGGCTAGCGGCGGCCAGCAGCAGCATGCAGACGCACGTAGTATAGCATGTAGCAGCATCACAGACGCACGTATGCATGTAGCCATGCACAACTCGAGGAAGCCAGCGGCAGCTAGCAACGCCGGGGCAATGCCATCCTTATTTTATTTTATTTCATTAAAGAATCAAAATTATTTTATTTCATTAACTCACACATGCAATATTTTTGGGATATTACACCCTGCAGCACCCCATCGCTACCAGCCCCAAGTTGTCCTCTTCTAGCCGACGTCACTACCGTAGTCTAGCTTGTGCTATTTAGGCCCCGTTTGGCACAGCTCCACCACCGGCTCCTGGAGCTGTTTGGAGCCGTTTTGTGCCAAACGGGGTAAAACAAAATAGCTCCACCCAAAGAGTCCCTTAAAACGTGCTGAGATAAAAGATATGTACGAGATGGAGCTGAAAAAAGTAGCTCCACCCGGCTCCATCTGCAGGCCCGTATGCCACTGCCCTTGTACTTTCATGAATTTACGCGATCTGCCACCGGTTTTAACGGGTCATTCCTATGCAAATAGATAGGGGTATATTGGACAATTGACATCTCTCAACTATGCATGATAAAACAGGTGGAGCTGTTTTGCCAAACAGTCTACCAAAACAGCTCCAGCTCCATTGGTGGAGCTGTTCGTAGAGCTGAAACCAAAAAAAATAGCTCCACTTGTGAAGTGGAGCCGTGCCAAACGGGGCCTTAGTATCTCACCTTTACTCCTCCAGATATTACTCATGCAGTTCAACAAGTATACCTCCACATGCATGATCCCTGTGAGCTGCAACTTTCTCTTGTCAAACGCATTTTGCGTTATTTAAAGGGCACCATGCACTATGGTCTTCAGCTATCTATCCCTTTCTCGATAATCTTGTGGCCTACATAGATGCAGACCGGGCTGGCTGTTCGGATACCCGCAAATCACCTCGGGTTACGGTATTTTCCTTGGTGACAATATGGTGTTGTGGTCTTCCAAACGGCAGCATACCATCTCCCGTTCAAGTGCTGAAGCGAAGTATCACGCCGTTGCCAATGATGTTGCTGAAGCATGTTGGCTCCGTCAACTTCGCCTGGAGTTGCATCGTCCTCTTCGCCGTGCCACTATCGTCTTTTGTGACAACGTCTCCAACATGTACCTCTCCACCAATCCCGTCCAACATCAACGCACAAAATACGTCAAAATCGATCTTCATTTCATTCATGAGTCTGTAGCCTAAATTACACCTTCCTCTCTGCACCAGTATTTTAGGACTATTGCCAATCTACGACGCCAGGATTTTCAGGATCATGTAGCCAGGTTCTCCGAGATCTTGCCATCCAAGACAGCAACCCTAACCGACTACAACTCTTTATTTGGCATATGATGTTATCTCTATGCATGTAAGCTTGACAATACCAGGATGTTGGACTTGTTGTCTTATACTATATATACTCATTGAATCAATGCATACGGTAAGCGCGCTACAATTTGCGTGATCTTCCGTGAAAGTTACATATTTATCTTTGTTTATTAATGTAAAATTGGACAATCTTTCAATAAAAAAGTAACTACGCTATAAACTAACTGCCCATTTGAAGCAAGAATTTTCCTCAAAAGAAAAAAAATGAAGCAAGACATTCTATGTGTTCTCTGGTACATACGACGCACATGTAAATTGTGATTACCTGCAGTATGTACATTGACTTCACAAACCGGATATATCTACACACTGACTTTTCTGCTCCTAAAACCGAATATATGCACATTGACTTGCCCCTTCGTCGATCCACACTAATTATTTGTCTGAGTGCTCATCTTTTCCCAACCTAATTCCGAAGCTCTACAAGAAAGAGCGCACTAGTTTCCAAGAATACCGACGTCAGAAATAATAAAGAAATTTGGGTGCGACGCCAAACGGATTGGTTCGCTACCTAACTCGCTGTTTAATTCTAATCCTTCCAACCACATTGTTAATTCACCCAGCCAACCTTGAACATTTCTTCAAGAAAGGTCCAGTGCTTTCTCGTCCCTTGTACTCAGAGTTTATTAATAACCTGTCATTAGCACAGATGCGTCGTCACATGCAGAGCCTTGTGAGTTGTATTTTTTTTAATCCTGGAGGGAGGAGATTAAATAGTCCGTAAACAAATGCAGGCGCGATAATTTCTCGATCCCGATTTGCTCCAGCTTTGGTCGACCACTGATGTGTAGACACGTCGGCAGCCGGACATGATGATTCGGATGCCACATCGAGGGCGCACGGTGCAATGGGCAGTTGTATATGCCTGGCGGCAGTTAAGTGGCTTGTAGACTTGTAGTTCATTGAGTGTGGTAGAGAGATTATGTGCCTGTTTTTTTCTCCTATGGTAATAAATTGTAACAGTTTATAGAGAAGTTGTACGAAGAAAGATATTTATATGCGATTTTGATCGATCTAGATGAAATTATTGCAATAACCACTACAATCGGTTAGTAAATCTCGTCTTTAAAAAATATTATTTAAAAGTTAGATACTGTAAAAAGTTATTTACTATAAAAAATTAGAAGCTAAAGCTGAAAAGAAAAAAAACAGTACTCAGAGGAGAAGACATGATCGGATGATTTGATTATTCTCGTTATGATAAGTTGCCTGTTGTAGCTGAGCAGTGCGAAATGTTCATCGTCACCTTCCTGCAATGATTGCAAAATTCCGTGACGTCTACTAATTAGTGATAAATGAAATTCCTGACGCAACTCATAAATCGTAACGATTACTATTTAGGGAAAAAGGGTAACATGGCACATTACCTTTATTTGTGATGTCTTTCTCTAGAGTCAAGAGGTGTCTGTATATTTCTGAACAAGAGAAGGAGAGATGTGTGTAGCCTTATGAAAAAGAAAAAGAATTTTTTGTACAAATAATCCATTTTTTATTTAAAATTACAGAAATATACCTATGGATTTTTTTACAAAAATAGACTCAAGTCGCCCAATGAGGGAGGCGACTGGAGCCTATCGCCCAACAAGGGCCGACAGAGTCCCTGTCGCCCTACCCTCGGGCGACTGCAGCCAGTCGCCCCCCATTGGGCGACTTTTATGCAATCGCCCCCCATTGGGCGACAGCATTCAGTCCCCCATGAATGTTTTAATTTTTGTCAATTTGTAGTTTTAAACTGGTAAAAAATTTGCTGGAGTTGTAATAAAAGTTTATGTTCATTGTATGTTGTAGGTGCGTAAAAAATTTTGGGAATTTTTTTAGGAACGATTGACCGTAGAACGATCAGTACATATGATGGTAAGTGATATTTTGATGTTACTGAGAATCTTCATGCGGTTGCCATCATTGAAGTTCACTATTCGTTTGGAGCGTGCATCGAGCAGATAACGAGGAGTACAAGTAAGCACGGCACAGTACTAAAAAGTTCATATCGTAAATAACAAACGTAAGCAGTACATGGAAAAATGGTGTACAATCAGGACTACCCTCAGTCGCCACCTTGGCCTGCCCCGTCTCCACGCCCGTGTCCTCCCATAAGGCCCCGCTTGGATGTCCTCCGCTGCAACGGGTTACGACGCCCCGACAATGTAAAACTATCAGGAGCGTGTCGCACCTGCCCCTAAGCTGGTGGAGTCAGCTGCACCTTTGGTTGTGTGCCCTCCGGTGCACCGGGGAGGGCACTGCCTGAGAGAACCTCTGGTGCTGTGTTAGAAGGTGCAGGCCCAGACGCCTGCTTGACCCACACGGAGAAGTACTGGTTTGGATCGTCCGGGCTCGCGGAGGGGTCGAACCGCTGCTCGAACGGGAAAAGACCTGCAAAAGTAATATCGTTAGTTTCAGATGTAAAGCATTGCGATAAAACGGAGATCGTACGATACGTACCCTCAGCTGGCGCCATCGCACCTGGAGGAGGGGCGTACAACGTCGAGTACACCCCCTGTATGGGTAAGACAGGGATGTACAGAGGACGCGAAAACATCTGCCCTGGCGGTGTATGAGGCCATCCCCACGCAGATCCTCCAGCCTCGTCCGGGTGAGGTGCTGTAGGACATGCCCACGTAGAACCTCCAGAGTAGTGCCACGCTGGTTGGGGTGGCACCGGTGGCCGAACCGTTCGTGTGCTGGGCGTGGGCGTGGAGGCCGCTGGTAGCCTTGTGCAGGATAGCAGGTGCACGATACGTCTACCCCACTCCGTGAAACGACGGTACGCGCTACTGTGCTCCCCGTGGCTCACCTCGGCACCTGTGGCGAGCCTATGCAGCATACTCTGGGCCTCCATGACGATCGAAACACCCATGTCAACCTAAAGGAAAAGAAACAAAATGGTTAATCATCTAAGGTAGTATTGCCATTAGAGAATGTTCGAAAATACGTGTAACGTACCGCGATGTGCGTGTCTCGTGCGAGGTGCGCGGGATACTTGTCTGTCAGAGTGGCGAGGTGTGTGGGGGGCAGGTCCACGACATGTATGAGCCTCGTACGTGTCCAACCTTGGTACTAGCGCAGGTACTCCGTGTTTCTGTGCTGTCGTAGGGGCGGTCCTCCTCAACTAGGTCATCAAGCGCACCGCCCACTGCGCAATCTACCCCTGCATCTTCGTCGTCCAGTCCGTATCGCGTTTCACTCCCTTTCTAGAGTGCCTGCTTGTAGGACCACTTCGTTAGTAATTGCCAATGGAATAGTAAGTATGTACAAATTTATAAGACGCGGGCACTCACGTGTGCACAGGAGGTGGCACTGCAGGTCTGTCTGGTACCGGTATAGCCTGGCGTAGACCAAACTGCCGCATCACTCGCTGCGGCGAGTAGTCCTCCACGAAGATGTTGTAGACAAGCTTCTGGCGCGTTAGCCAAAAAGCCCGGTCGCGCCAGCAGAGTGTCGACAACCCATCGGGAGCACGGTCCATCAGTGCCGCATGTGAGTATGGCTCCCAGCGCACGTCGTCGGCCGTGAGGCGGTCGATCTTCTCAACAAAGGGCAGATACGCCTGTGTGACCTGCACATGTGCGAACTGCACCTGCAAGGATGAATAGGTGTTATGTACGACTGTCGTTAGTACAAAGGAAATAATTAATTGACATATGACTTAGCCGTCGACGACACCAGAGAGAACCCATCGTCGGCTGGTCGACGTCTCCCCCCGGATACATCTCGGGCCCGTATGGACCCATGTCGTCTAGCAAAGGTCGTCCAAGGCTGGAGCGCTCGAACAACCACAGCTGCAGCAGCAGGGGATAGCCTGTGAGGACCGAGTTCGCCTTGGTCCTCGAGCACGCATCGCATAGGCCACGGTAGGTCGCGGCAAGTGCGACCGATCCCCAGCTGACCTGGGGGGCCTCGCCGTCTGTGATCGCCCTAGCATGAGCAATGAGGCACGCGTCGACGCTGTTGCCGTGGCTAGTGGTGAAGAGCACCCAACCAAATAGCCATAGCAAGTACACCTCCAAGTGGCGTGAGACCTGGTGATCGTCCATCTTTGGATCCATCCGCTCCACCTGAATACAAACAAGATGCTATTAGTTCATAATAACGGAAATAAGAGTTTTGACGACACGATCGATTGTAAAGACCACGTACCCAGAACTGTGCGAGCCACCTCAGCGACAACCCACGGGTCTGACTCACCGGGAAGATGTGGTAGTCATCCGTGGCACCCAGTGGAAGGACCTCCTCGAATCTGCCGAGCAGGTTAGCGCGCCACTCGGCCGGGGCCTCCGGTAGGAAGGCAGCGCCTCCCGTGATCGGAAGGCCAAGAAGCAAGGACACATCCTGCAGGTTCAGCGTCATCTTCCCGAATGGGAGGTGGAAAGTGTGTGTCTCGAGACGCCAACAGTTCACCAAAGCCGTCAGCAGGGAACGGTCAAACGGGAAGCGTCGTGATCGCTCTACCATGACGTCGTCCCTGCCCACGGCCACGGCGGGTCCATCCTCGTCTGTGGCCTGCACCATCCGGGCAAGAGGGAGAAGGCCAGCATCCCGCAGCCTGCAAACAAAGTGAAGGTCAACACAGAATGTTCTTACGGCAGCACTAAAATGCTGGCGGAGTGCAAACCTGATTGTCCAATAGGGGTCGAGTCTCCAGGCCACGCGAGGTTTGCGAGTCCAGACCACTCCCAGCTCAGCCGGCTCGTCCACGCTCCCTGGTGGCAGCACACGACGGGAAGTGTGATGCACGCGGTCCACGTGCTCGTCCAACAGGGGAAACCGCCAGTCCGAGTCACGACCATCACGCGCCATACCTGCAAATAGAGTTCAAGTTAGCACTACAATTTCGTGCGCATGCAGATTTCGTATTGATGCTAATTTTCTAAAACTATGTTCCCTAAATTATACATAACTACATACTTCTACGGTTGTTTTTTGAAAAACTACAAATATTTAACTATTTCTATCTAGATCTACTCCTACGGTTGCTTCTTCGTCTCCTCTCCGTTTCTACGTTTGCTAATTTCCTATAATTACGTTAACTAAATTTTCTATACTAAAAATTGTATACTACAAATTTTCTATACAAAAATTTCTATACTAAAAATTGTACTAAAATCTCTGCACTAAAAATGTTCCATACCGAAAAATGTATACTACAAATTTTCTATACTAAAAATTATACTAAAATTTTCATACTAAATTTTCTACATCTAAAATTTTTACTACCACTAATATTTCATACAAAATATACTACAAAGTTTCTATACTAAATATTGTATACTACAAAATTTCTATACAAAAATTTCTATACTAAAAATTGTACTAAAATCTCTGTACTAAAAATGTTCCATACTAAAAAATGTATACTACAAATTTTCTATACTAAATTTTCCATACTAAATTTTCTATATCTAAAATTCTTACTACCACTAACATTTCATATAAAATATACTACAAATGCAATATACGAAAAAAACCTGGATTTGAAGATCTGACCCTCTCCTCTCCTCCTCGTCCTCTTCCTCTCCTCTTCTCCCCCTCCTCTTCTTCCCCTCCTTCCTCCTCTTCTCTCCTTTCTCTTCTTTCTCCTCTCCTTTCTTCTGTCACAACGCCGAATGATGTAAACAAATAAGAGGCGGCAGCGGCGGCCGAGCACGCTGCCTTTTTAACCCCCTGTCGCCCGGGCGTTGGGCGACTGGAATTGCTGTCACCCAACGCCCGGGCGAAAGCAATAATTCGCCCAACCGTTACCAAACTGCCCACGTGTTGCCTCCCGGTTGGGCGATTGGCTCCAGTCGCCCAATGGGGTGCGACTAGAGCCTATTTTTGTAAAAAAAATTCCGCGGGTATATTTCTGTAATTTCGAATAAAAAATGGATTATTCGTACAAAAAATTCGAAGAAAAAAGAGAGTTCGACCTTTATGTTTTTGGACTTGGGTGATGCTTGCGGTTGATAGTTTTTGGTCTTAGTATGAGCGTTTGTGCGAGCGAAATTGAATACCGATAAATTAATAAGTCGATTAAAAAAGTCTGTTTCAATAAGCCATTTTGAAACAGCGTAGAGAAATCGTTCCGTTCATTTATTCGATATAAACTATAAATAATAAGCTAGAAACAACATGCCAAAGTGATGCTCCACAAATCAGTAGTGGTCGGTCGGGAAGTTGATTGCACTCCCAAACTCGGAAACTCCAACCCTATCTGCAGGCGAGGCACATCGTCGTGGTTTTGGTTTAATTTGTTTTCGCACCCGGTCGGTCTCTCAGGTTGATTTCTGCTGCCATCCAGCCCCCAGTTTGCGCCAAAAAAAGGAACTTACACCACACCATACATGATTCTTTCGAGTTGTTCGACCCGTATGTGGCCGCAATGGATCGGAATAGCTGAGCCTGAGCGCCGCGCCGGCAGCCGATGTGCGCCACACGGGCGGGTCCTCTCGACGTGCCTCATGGCCCTCAAAGTCTGCCTCGCCCTCCTCATCTACTTCTACTTCTCGTGCAAGAGTATGGACGGTGAGGGGATGACGCGGTGTCGTCGGCGGATAAGTTGTCACCTGCCGTGTCGCCCAAGGCCCGGGATCAACAGGAGGTGGAGCGGGCCGTCACCGCGTTGCCAGTTTTTGTGCACTCTTGCTGGTCTCACCGTCCCTAAGTCAATCCTGATCAGACCGCCACTCATTAACTGGTCGGACCGCTCCCTAGAAAATTTGCCTGAGGCAGTAGGTGCACACTGCACAGTGGTTAGATCGTCTCTGCAAACTGGTTTGAGGTAGACAGTAACTTCAAAAATATAATTTTCAAAAACCAAATTCAAACGTTGACAACACTTGCACAATAAGATCAAACACTCATCACACACCATGAAATAGAGCAGTTCATTTGTGTACGACCCGATCAGCAACTAAAAGCGCGTTAGATCAGGAATGGTAAAAACTAACTTGAGTTGGAGGATAATTATTGTTGAGGAGCCGTCGCTAGCGAGTCTAGTCTGATTGATTCTTCCTAGCCAAGAGAGATGTATCAAATACAGGTAATGCAAGAAATAATAAATTGAACACAAGAGATGAGGGCTCCATATATATAGACTAAGTGGTGAGGTGCTCACTATTAGGCCAAGGCCTCAGGCCCAGACCCAAATTTCCCAACACTCACCCTCAAGCACTCATCCGTTACGTTCATGCTTTATCAAAACTTCATAAAAATCCAATGGGAAAAATTTAGAGAAATATTACATGATACAAGTTATGTTGTATTGCATGAATTGCTTCATTAAAAATCTTAGCCGAGAAACTTTAGGAAAATTTGTCGGAGGAAAAAGAGTATAATTTACCTAATTTCATTTAATCTACATGATTTATTATTTGGGTACTCGATCTTCGTGATTAAGCTTTAATAGTGAGCTCGAGAAGAATCTTTCCCTGAGTTCTGCACTTCTTTAAGTCTCATCATTCTAATTCCACTTACACATATTTTAAAGTTAGATTCTGGAAGTGATTTAGTAAATGACTTAGTAAATAAATCTACAAGATTTTCGTACGACTTAGTATGCAGTATCTTAATTCCATCCATCTTTTGCAATTTATGAGCATAGAAGAATTTATGGTTGATATGCTTTGTAAGATGACTCTTCTTGTAGCACATCTGTACTTGTGCAACATAAGATATATTATCTTCATAGATAATTGTGAGAGCTTGTATGATATTCAATCCACATGACTCCTGGATGTGACGAATCATTTGTCGAAGCCAAACACAGTCTCGTGCAGCTTCGTACAGTGCTATGATTTTCCGAGTGATTCATCAAAGTCAATACAAGACTTTGCTTAAACGATTTTCATGAAATTACAGTTCCACCACATAGAAATATAACCTGTTTGTGACCTGGCTGTATGCAGGTCTGACAAGTACCCGGCATCTGCATCACTAGTCCTATTTAGGTCTTGGTTCTTCCTGTAGAATAACCCAAGATGTTTACTTCCTTGGAGATGTCGTAAGATGTCCTTTATTTCCCTAGCAATGTCTTTTAGTAGGTTCTACACTATACCTTACTAATAGATTTACGGCAAATACAATATCCGGCCTAGTGCAGTTTGCTAAATACATAAGTTCTCTTACTACACTTAAGTATGGGAATTCCTGTCTCAGGACTTCCTCCCCCACTTCTCTAGGTCAGTACAGATCTTTGTCTTGCTGTAAAGATCTCTCGATCATCGGTATTTTCGATGGGTACGCCTTTCCAAAGCCAAACCTTTCTAACACCTTCTGGGTGTAGGTTGACTGATGCACTAATATTTCTTTAGGGACATGCTCAAGCTACAAGCCTAAGCAGTATTTGATTTTACTCAAATCTTTCATTTCGAATTCTGACTCTAGGTAAGAACTCGCTTCCTTTATATCTTCCAAGGTTCTGATAATATTCAGATCATCTATATATACTAAGGTTACACAAAATCCACTGTGGGATAATCGTATAAATACACAGGGACAAGGCTCATTGTTCGTGTAGCCTTTCTTTTATAGAAAGTCGCTTAAGCAATTATACCACATTCTGCATGATTGCTTAAGTCCGTACAGTGATTGCTTAAGTTTCACAGTGCATAGATTTCTATTTGTTTTTTCTTGGTTCGGGGTAGGGATACCTTCAGGTACATTCATATAAATGTTTGAATCTAAATTTTTATAAAGGTATGCTGTTACCATATCCATCAATTTTATTTTTAAATTCAGGTTTACTGCCATCAAGATTAAATATCTAAAGGTAATACCACCGATGACCAGGGAATAGGTTTCTTCATAATCAACTCCTGGACGTTGAGTGAAATATTGTGCAACAAGGCTTGCTTTATATCTTACAACTTTATTTTTCTCATTTCTCTTTCGAACAAATACATACTTATGCCTTACGGGGTGCATATTGGGAGGTGTGCGGCTTATAGGCCTAAACACATCTCTTTTGTTCAGATATAATAATTCAGTTTCTATTGTATTTTTCCAATCCTCCCAATCTAATCTTTTCTTATATTTAGTGAGCGATGTAGGTTCTGGATCAAGATCGATGATTGTGGCAATTTTCTTTGTAGAATAAATATCAACATTGACTGTTATCCTATTCATGGATTCTCCCATGTGCACACGGTTTATAGCTATTTCATCATAGGTTGATTCTTCTAGTGCTTCTAGTTGCTTACCACTCATTCCAGTTGCGTGGGTAAGTTTCTTTAGTTTTTCAGCTCCGATGTGTATGCACATATCCATGCTGGTTTCTCCCTTTATTGGAATGTTCAAATCTGGTATTGTTGTGGCTACAGACCAAACAGAGAGAGAGATGGTAGTGGAGAGTGATGAAGATAAGTGTAATGGCCTGGGTCCTCCCCATGGCTTACTCGTATATATACATACACATTGAGGAGTGCTTTTACAGTTATACCCTTACATCTGGTTATCCCCTCTAGGGGTAGTTATGTCATTACACATGGCCTATTCTGGGCCTTATAATCTCCTACCAGGCCTGCTAGGCTTAGGTGGGGGCCATCCCTACGACAGGAGCCTCTCATGGTAAAGGGCTTCACAAGGCCGAAGCCATGTTGCCGAGTCTTTTGGCCCCCTCCGTCCCCGCGGCCTGTGAACGTTTCCAAACTTCCGGAGCTGCGCTGTAGCCGAAGCAGACGTGCGCGCTACTGCGACGATCGGACTTCCGGGCGTCCACGTGGTGCAGCGTGCTTGGCGTGGTGCGGGCGTTGAGGCGTCGTGACCATTAATATGGCGGCGGACTTCCGGCGGTTGGACTTCTGCCGATTGGCCTTCCGCCGGTTGGTTCCCCTGCAGATTGGGGTATATATATGGCGCTGGTGAGGCGTTGCTCCTGCGTATATTGTGATAGAAGCTGTTCCCCTAAAATGGGCCCCTGCCGTGCATCAACATTCCTGGGTGACGCTGAGCGGCTTGGGGAATGTTGATGCACAGAAGGAGGTCTATTTTTCCTTAGAGCTTGATCAGCGCCGGTTATGGACAGCCAGCCGCACTTCCTGACCCCGCACCGCGCTTCCGTAGGCGACAGCGAGGTCGGCCCTGTTTTTCTTAACAGGCCTACCTACAGTCGGTGTTCCTGAGGGAGTCCGCCGGCATTACCATATATGTTGATGCACTGTAGGTGGCCTGTTAAGGAAAACGAGGTAGATTTCGCAGGACAAGACCCCCGTCTTTGCTGCGCCCCGCCGAAGTGGACTCGCGCGCTCCGTCCCCTACCCTTCGAACGGGTGGCAGCGAAACTGGCGCCTAGTTGAAGTAGACGCGCGCGCTCCGTCCCCTTCCCTTTCGAACGGGTGGCAGCGAAGCTGGCGCCTAAGTCGAAGTAGATGCGCGCGCTCCGTCCCCTACCCTTCGAACGGGTGGCAGCGAAGCTGGCGCCTAGTCGAAGTAGACGCGCGCGCTCCGTCCCCTGCCCTTCGAACGAGTGGCAGCGAACCTGGCGCCTAAGTCGAAGTAGACGCGCGCGCTCCGTCCCCTGCCCTTCGAACGGGTGGCAGCGAAGCTGGCGCCTAGTCGAAGTAGACGCGTGCGCTCCGTCCCCTACCCTTCAAACGGGTGGCAGCGAAGCTGGCGCCTAAGTCGAAGTAGACGCGCGCGCTCCGTCCCCTACCCTTCGAACGGGTGGCAGCGAAGCTGGCGCCTAGTCGAAGTAGACGCGCGCGCTCCGTCCCCTACCCTTCGAACGGGTGGCAGCGAAGCTGGCGCCTAAGTCGAAGTAGAGGCGCGCGCTCCGTCCCCTACCCTTCGAACGGGTGGCAGCGAAGCTGGCGCCTAGTCGAAGTAGACGCGCGCGCTCCGTCCCCTACCCTTCGAACGGGTGGCAGCGAAGCTGGCGCCTAAGTCGAAGTAGACGCGCGCGCTCCGTCCCCCACCCTTCGAACGGGTGGCAGCGAAGCTGGCGCCTAGTCAAAGTAGATGCGCGCGCTCCGTCCCCTACCCCTCGAACGGGTGGCAGCGAAGCTGGCGCCTAGTCGAAGTAGACGCGCGCGCTCCGTCCCCTGCCCTTCGAACGAGTGGCAGCGAACCTGGCGCCTAAGTCGAAGTAGACGCGCGCGCTCCGTCCCCTGCCCTTCGAACGGGTGGCAGCGAGGCTGGCGCCTAGTCGAAGTAGATGCGTGCGCTCCGTCCCCTACCCTTCAAACGGGTGGCAGCGAAGCTGGCGCCTAAGTCGAAGTAGACGCGCGCGCTCCGTCCCCTACCCTTCGAACGGGTGGCAGCGAAGCTGGCGCCTAAGTCGAAGTAGACGCGCGCGCTCCGTCCCCTACCCTTCAAACGGGTGGCAGCGAAGCTGGCGCCTAGTCGAAGTAGACGCGCGCGCTCCGTCCCCTACCCTTCGAACGGGTGGCAGCGAAGCTGGCGCCTAAGTCGAAGTAGAGGCGCGCGCTCCGTCCCCTACCCTTCGAACGGGTGGCAGCGAAGCTGGCGCCTAGTCGAAGTAGACGCGCACGCTCCGTCCCCTACCCTTCGAACGGGTGGCAGCGAAGCTGGCGCCTAAGTCGAAGTAGACGCGCGCGCTCCGTCCCCTACCCTTCGAACGGGTGGCAGCGAAGCTGGCGCCTAGTCAAAGTAGATGCGCGCGCTCCGTCCCCTACCCCTCGAACGGGTGGCAGCGAAGCTGGCGCCTAAGTCGAAGTAGACGCGCGTGCTCCGTCCCCTACCCTTCGAACGGGTGGCAGCGAAGCTGGCGCCTAAGTCGAAGTAGACGCGCGCGCTCCGTCCCCTACCCTTCGAACGGGTGGCAGCGAAGCTGGCGCCTAAGTCGAAGTAGACGCGCGCGCTCCGTCCCCTGCCCTTCGAACGGGTGGCAGCGAAGCTGGCGTCTAGTCGAAGTAGACGTGCGCGCTCCGTCCCCTACCCTTCAAACGGGTGGCAGCGAAGCTGGCGCCTAAGTCGAAGTAGACGCGCGTGCTCCGTCCCCTACCCTTCGAACGGGTGGCAGCGAAGCTAGCGCCTTCGCCTTGCGAACACCGCCGCGTGGGCGGTGACTTGGGGTCTTTGATGCGGCCTTGCGCTGTACAGGTTCCTGGAATCACGCCGGCCCCTGGTCTGCCAGGGTTAGGTTCCCGTACCGTGCGACCCGACGCGCCCGGGGCACGCGGCGGCCTATGACTGGTGGGCGGCGGGATGTGGACGGTTGCGTGTTTGCAGCCGCTCGCCTCTTCCCTAGGCAAGGGGGACACGGGGCGGGCAGTAAATGGCGCCTATGGTCGTGACCTTCCAGCGTTGGGTGGGGCGTTGCGTTGGATGGGCGCTTGTACGACTGTGGTCGCGCCTCGTGCACAGACCGCCGCGACCCTTCGCTTTCGATTACGGGGAATCGTGCGGGGCGGGCCTTTACACCGCTGCGGTTGCATCCGGCACGCGTATCGTTGCGACGCTTCGGTAGCGGCGGTACGGGCGAGGTGGCTTGAAATAGCCCCCCCGTAACAGCGTCCCCGCACCTTTACGCCCTCTTTCCTGTCTGCTCCGCCTTCCACACCTTCGCGCTATCTTCACCCCTTCAGTCTCGTCGTGGGAAGCGATGGCCTCCAGTAGCGAGCGCGGCCAGGCGGCTGGCGGCTGACCAGGAGCGGCTGGTGGCGGAGGAGGAAGGCACGTTCTCCGGCGAGCTAGGCCCCTCGCTCGTGACCGAGAAGACGATCCAAGGGCTCTTGCGCGCGGGGAAGTTGTCCGGGCGCTAGGATGTACGATTGCCCGCCGGCGACGAGACGGAACCGCATCCCGAGAGGTCGGAGACGGTCGTATTCGTTGCCTTTTTCGACGCGGGGCTCCGGATCCCAGCGGCGACCGTGGTGGGCGACGTGCTGCGGACCTTCGGGCTGGAGCTGGCGCAACTGACTCCAAACGCCGTGGCCCGGCCGCGGTGTACAGCTGGGCCTTGCGCTCGGGGGCATGCTGGCCTAGCGCGTCGCTGTTTGCCTATCTCCACGAGGCACGATGCCAGCCGAAGGGCCGGAAGGACAGGACACTGTCGAGCTTCGGTAGCGTCTCTTTTATTCTTCGCCCGTAATGCAAGAAGCTCTTCTCTGCGAACTCAACTCGCGGGAAGTGGGAGTCTTACTGGATGAAGCGGTGGTTCTACCACCGTGTGGAGAGCGGGAGCGGCCTTGAGTGCACAGGCCGACCAATCGCGTTCAAGCCCTCGCCCGGCCGAACGCTCGATGATGAGGACAAGCGGAGGGTCAAGCGGCTCGTAGGCGTGGCCGCCCGCCTCAACATGCGCAACCTCGCCGAAGAGTACGTGATGTACGGCGTGGCACCGCTTGCCTACGACTGGCGTCCTGCCGCCGAGAGGCATCGAGACGACAATGTTTCGCCGTGGGTTTGCTCGCTACCGGCACCGCCCGGTCCTCGTAAGCCTCGATTGCGTCCCTCCTTTGTTGACGCGAAATGCGTTGTATGCTGATCCTATTCTCCTTTGCTTCAGGGATTTACTTGGAGGAGGCGGAGCAAGCCGCGCGCGTATTCCTGGGGCCGTACACCGCCAGGGAGCACGAGCAGCGCGCGTCAGCTATCGCCAAGGCGGGGCTGGGGTGAATAAACCGCGTGTGCGAGGTCCTGGGCCTTGCCGTGCCGGACCGTGTCGCTCCAGATGATGGTGGAGCGAAGAAGAAGAAGGCCTTGTCTCGGAAGAGGGGCCGCAGCGGGGCGCCTGCCGCGCCTGCTGCTAGTGTTTCCGAGGGCGCGACGGACGCGGAGTCAGACTCGGCGAGGTACGCCGACTCGGGCTTGGGTGGCGCAGGCGCCGAAGGCGAGGTGTCTTCGGCAAGCGTCCCGGACGGCGGGTTTGCCGCAGGCAGCCGGAGGGGGGAAGCCTCACCGCCCGCCGAAGTCGCCGAGGCGGACCCCGTGCGGACCGGCGATGCCGAGGTGGAGCCGTCGACCGCGGCCGCTGTGGTGCCGGAGGCGCCCTCCGCGGGGGCGCACGTAGCCGTGCTGTCTTTACGAACAGTAGCGGGAACCGAGGTGCCCCCTTCGACGACTGCCACCGTGGAACCTTCGCCCCCGGGCACAACAGCCGCGGGGTCTTCCCCAACCACAGCTGCGGGGGCGGTGGCGCTGCTGACTGCCCCGGCCAAACGGCCATGTGTGCGGCCGGAGCTCCACCGGACACCGCGGGGATTCGTCGTGGCCACGGGTATCAGAAGCTTGTGGGACTCCAGCGCAAGCACCGGGAGCCCCGCGGCCTATGCGCCTTCTGCCCCTCTGGCCACTCCGCCCGTCGCGCAGGGACGGCCGTCGTCCTCCCCGAACGCGGGGGCCTCCGCTCGCGGCGGGACCATTCCTTCTGCTACCGAAGGTAGGGTGGCTTAGCTTACTCTGGTGTATGCTTTTATGCCTTGGGGTGCTCACCCGTAGCCTTGTTTACAGCGTTGCTCATTCCGGAGGAGGAGCACTCGGCGGAACACGGGGCCTCCGAGCACGTGAGCCCTGCGGACTTCGTGCCGCCTCCGGAGACGTTGAGGGCATGGCGCGGGATCGTGAATGACGCGGCCACGAGCGTCGACCCGCAAGTGCTGCAGGCCTACGGTGCGGGGCGCCTCGAGGACGCTTTCGAGGTGTCTGGGGTGAGGGTAAGTACTCATACGACCATGCCTGAGCTTAGCTGAGTTTGCTAAGTCTTGTCGCTTCTACAGACACTTGTGCTGGGGCAGGCCCTGCAAACGGCCTATTCTCATAGCCAAAAGGCGCTCGAGGATAGGCTGCGGGCCGCCGAGGAGGAGCTGCGCGAAGCCTCTGGCGCCCGCTCTGCCCAGGACGCCCGCATCCGGCAGCTAGAAGCTGAATGTGCCGAAGCGAGGGCACACGCCGAGGGACTGGCTGCATCGGTGCAGGAGTCGGCCGCAGCAGCTGCTGAACGAATGTTCGCGGCGGAGCGGGATGGGCTCCTGGAGCAGGTCGCCGCGCTAGAGAGGGAAAAGGGCGAGCTTGCCTTGACTCTAGCGGAGCGCAACCGGACGCTGGGCGACGCCTCGGTGGTTGCGTGGGACGCTATGCAAGCGCTGGAGAGCCATCTTCAAGGGCTGGTAGCTGAGGTGCTGGGCCGCGCCTTCGGCCCGGAGGAGCTGTCCCGGACGCTCCGCTGGGTCGGGGATGCCGCCAACGTCGTGCGCGACGCGGCGACGTCCTTCGGCACCCACTGTGCGTATACGTCGGCATGCTTGGTGTGCGCGCTCCTGCAGCACCGTGGTTGTACGCACGTCGCCGCGCTGGATGATCCCCAGCTGGAGATGCCTGGCGGGGCTGGAGTAATGTCCGGCGCCGTCCGCTCCGCTCGCCTTGCCCTCGGGCCCTTCTTCGACCGGATCTGGGGCTGCGTCGGGCCGGATGCTGCACGGATCGAGCTCCAGAAGACGCTCTTCGGGACGGGGAGCCTCGGCCAATTTCTGGACGGGGTCCCTCGACGCGACGATGGCGGCGCTGGGCCCTCCGCAGGCGCCGGGAACCCGCAGGTCTGACGTTGTGGTGCCTAGGTGTAGGCGTGCGTTGTACTGTTCCTTGTCTTTGCGAATAAAGTACGCCCTTGCTGCATGCATTCTGACTTTCGCCTATATCCCGGGCAGCTTCCTCGCGGGGGCCGGCTTCTTGCGGCCGACCTTTCGACCCGGCTACGCCTTCGACGCTGGCGAAGGGCCGAAGAGTCGCTGGACTTTTGGGCGAGCCGGCCGTCTTCGAGCGAAGCCCCGGCTTTAGCGCGTGTTAAGGATGAACCCGCGGGATAGCGGCTTAGAGCGGCAGGGGTGTTGCCGGACCTTTGTACTTGTGATTTTTCCGGTATGCAGACTTCCTGTCATTTAGGATATGCGCTGTATGTTGATGCCACCGTTGGCGAAGTAGTTGCGCCGGGGTTCCTTAGAGCGGACAGCCCGTAGACTGGCGTGTGCGGAGGCAGACCTCCGCACTTTGCCTTCTTAGAGTCCGTAGACAGGCGTATGTGGAGGCGGACCTCGGCACTTCGCCTTTCTTTATAGTCTGGAGACTCGCGCGTGCGGAGGCGGACCTCGACGCTACGTCGTATTTAAAGTCCGTAGACTGGTGCGTGCGGAAGCGGACTTCGACGCTACGTCTTCTTTATAGCCCGGAGACTCGCGCGTGCGGAGGCGGACCTCGACGCTACGTCTTATTTATAGTCCGGAGACTTGCGCGTGCGGAGGCGGACCTCGACGCTACGTCTTATTTAAAGTCCGTAGACTGGTGCGTGCGGAAGCGGACTTCGACGCTACGTCTTCTTTATAGTCCGGAGACTTGCGCGTGCGGAGGCGGACCTCGACGCTACGTCTTATTTATAGTCTGGAGACTCGCGCGTGCGGAGGCGGACCTCGACGCTACGTCTTATTTAAAGTCCGTAGACTGGTGCGTGCGGAAGCGGACTTCGACGCTACGTCTTCTTTATAGTCCGGAGACTCGCGCGTGCGGAGGCGGACCTCGACTCTACGTCTTATTTAAAGTCCGTAGACTGGTGCGTGCAGAAGCGGACTTCGACGCTACGTCTTCTTTATAGTCCGGAGACTCGCGCGTGCGGAGGCGGACCTCGACGCTACGCCTTATTTAAAGTCCGTAGACTGGTGCGTGCGGAGCTAGGCTCAACGCTACGTCTTATTTAAAGTCCGTAGACTGGTGCGTGCGGAGCTAGGCTCAACGCTACGTCTTATTTAAGGTCCGTAGACTGGTGCGTGCGGAGCTAGGCTCAACGCTACGTCTTATTTAAAGTCCGTAGACTGGTGCGTGCGGAGCTAGGCTCAACGCTACGTCTTATTTAAAGTCCGTGGACTAGTGCACGCGAGGGCGTCCCCCCGGTGCGTCTTGGTTTATACTCAGGCCCGTCACCTTTTGGCTACGGCAAGTGCACACGCGAACGTGCGACTTCGGTTTATACTCAGTCCCGTACCCTTGGCTACGGCGAGTGCACACGCGGACGTGCGTCTTTGTTTATACTCAGGCCCGTCACCTTTTGGCTACGGCGAGTGCACACGCGAACGTGCGACTTCGGTTTATACTCAGTCCCGTACCCCTGGCTACGACGAGTGCACACGCGGACGTGCGTCTTTGTTTATACTCAGGCCCGTCACCTTTTGGCTACGGCGAGTGCACACGCGAACGTGCGACTTCGGTTTATACTCAGTCCCGTACCCCTGGCTACGGCGAGTGCACACGTGGACGTGCGTCTTTGTTTATACTCAGGCCCGTCACCTTTTGGCTACGGCGAGTGCACACGCGAACGTGCGACTTCGGTTTATACTCAGTCCCGTACCCCTGGCTACGGCGAGTGCACACGCGGACGTGCGTCTTTGTTTATACTCAGGCCTGTCACCTTTTGGCTACGGCGAGTGCACACGCGAACGTGCGACTTCGGTTTATACTCAGTCCCGTACCCCTGGCTACGGCGAGTGCACACGTGGACGTGCGTCTTTGTTTATACTCAGGCCCGTCACCTTTTGGCTACGGCGAGTGCACACGCGAACGTGCGACTTCGATTTGCGCTGCGGGAACGCGCGCGTTGGCTAAGCCTGCGCGCGCCTTCACCGCGTACTTGCGTGTGATAAAGAGAGATTTAGCGACAAATGGCGATCTTCATTACATCCCCGTTTGCGCGGGTGAGCAAGTACAAAGGGTGGATATACTAACCGTTTGCCCTCGGTGCGGCCGAAGCCTCTAGTCGATAGACGTCTGCAGGGCCCGCCAAGGCGCCTGTGAATGGCCCCGCGGACCTCCGCGCGGTGACGCCAGCTCTAGGAGCGCCGTTGGACTTCGCGGCGCGAGCACCTGGTACCTGGTTCGATGCGCCGGGCCATGTCCTGGTCGCCTCGGACGGTGATGATGGTCCGGGGACCCGGGACCTTCATGCATAGATAGCCATGATGCGGTACCGCGCCGAAGGAGTTGAGGATCGGGCGCCCTAAGATGGCATTGTAGGGGTACGGAAGGTCGACCACGTCGAAGGTGGCATCTTCGGTCCGCACATTGTCATCTCGGCCGAAGGAGACTTGAAGATTGATTTGGCCCAGCGCCCGCAGGGGCTGTCCCCCGAAGCCCTGCAGTGGGATTCCCGAGGGCCCTAGGCGGCTTTGAGGGATCCCCATCTGGTCGAAGTCCGCCGCAAACAATACGTTCGCGGAGCTACCGCCGTCCACCAAGGCGCGCCCCACGTCGCATCCCGCGATAGTGACCCGGATGACCAGGGGGTCCTGATGAGGGAAATCCACACCCTGGGCGTCGTCGGGTGTGAATGTAACTGCGTGCTGCGCCCAATCCGGCGGTGCTTGCGCTGGGTATGCCGCCACGTGATGCAGTCTTCGCGTATAGGCCTTCTGCTGCCGTGCCGAGGCGAATTCCAGCGCAGAGCCTCCGGATATGACGTTAATGACCCTGCGGTAGGTTGCGTCCGGGGCCTGCAACGACAGGAGGCCCTCCCGAGGCTGCTGCACGTGAGCTTGGATCCGTAGGGTGCCTTCTTGGGGTTGCATCCCTTGCGCCTGTACCTGCATGGGGGCCTCGTACGGGAATTGGACGTGGGCCACCGCAGGCGGGCGCGCCTCCGGGTTCCTGTCCCTGGCGACGCTGTCGCGCAGCGCCGCGATGGAGATGCAGTCGCGGGTATCATGATTGCCGCGGCCGTGGACTACGCACCACAGTCCCTGATGCTGGTCGTCGTAATCTCCATGATCCTTATCGTCGCGGCCTCTGCCACGGCCGCGCCCTCGGCCATGGCGCCCCCGGCCGCCTCGGCCCGCTGGAGCACCCTCGTCGGACCCGCCTTCGATGTCGAGGACGTACCGGTTCCGCCTCGACCTCTGCTGGCCGCGCTTGGGCTGATCGAACGACTCCTTATGCGAGTTGTCCCTGCGGTCGGGCGCGTCCCTGGACGACTCCTGCTTACGCTTTCCCTTCGAAGAACCGCCCTTCGGCGGATCTTCGGCTTTTGCCGAGGCTCCGGCCTGGTTGGTGTCGGAGTCGTCACCTTGCCTTCGCCGCGCATCTTCCTCCGCCCTGGCATATTCTTCCATCTTGTCGAAGAGCTTCGCCACCGTCTTGATTGGCTTTCGCGCATTGTACTCGGCCATCGGGCCCGGACGAAGGCCCTGTATGGCTGCATTGACGATGGTGGTCTTGTTGACGTCTTTCACTTGACATCGAATCTTGGCGAAGCGTTTGAAGTAGTCCCGGAGCTTCTCCGAGGGTTTTTGCTTCACGGCAAAGAGTTGGTCCGCGTCGACCCGGTCGACGTAGTTTCCTTGGAAGTTGTTGTGAAGGCGGACGCGGAGCTGCTCCCACGCGTAGATGGAGCCCGGCTCTATGGTAAAAACCCAAGAGAGCGCCACTCGTTGTAGCGCGAGGGGGAGTCCCTTTGCCTTCGTGGTGTCATCTCCGCCCGCGGCTTCGATCGCGGTTTCGTATACGCGCACAAACTCACAGGGGTCCGTGTCGCCTTTGTACGAGTCGATGGCGCTAGGAAACTTGAAGTCTTCGGGCCATGCCGCCTGCTGCAGCCCCGCCGAGAGCGGGGACTCCGGATCCACGCGCCGCAGCGGCACGCGGCTAGACGTGGGGGCTTCGCGACTGTCCGCCCTCTCCGGCGTGGGCTCGGACGCGATTACTGGCGCGGCCTGCTGACTCCGAGCCTCTTGTATATCTCTGACGGCTCCGCGAAGGTCCCCTAGCTCCCGCTGGAACGCGTTGAGAGCCGCCAGCAGGGCACCTTCCGTCGCCGATGCAGGCGGGATCGCCGGTACTCCCGACGGGCGGATCGGCGCGGGGACGACCGCGTCGCGAGGTCCCGAGCTGCCGGTCGCTCCGTCGTGGCTACCTCGGACCGCCCGGTCCGCGCCGCCGGCGGGGGTTGCCGTGGGGGCGGCGAGGTCGGCTGTCGTTGCGTCGGCGGGGTCGGTTGACGCCGCACCCGCGTCGACGTCTTCGACCGCGGGGTCGGCCGCGGGGTCCGTCCCCGCAATGCCGGTGATGGGGTGGGTCGTCGCGGTGCCGATGACGGGGTTGGTCGTCGCCGCGCGAACGTCGACGTCTTCGGCTACCGCGCCTGCACCGCCACCCGCGTCCGCCGCTGCCGATGCCGAAGCCCTGGTACTCATACGACGCTCCGGCCCGGCCGCCTTCTTTCCCTTCGCCGCCGCTGAAGAGGCTTTTTTCGGTGCCATCCTTCTTCTTCGGTCTTCAGGCTTGTCCTCGTCCTCCCCACGGACGGCGCCAACTGTTGTGGCTACAGACCAAACAGAGAGAGAGATGGTAGTGGAGAGTGATGAAGATAAGTGTAATGGCCTGGGTCCTCCCCATGGCTTACTCGTATATATACATACACATTGAGGAGTGCTTTTACAGTTATACCCTTACATCTGGTTATCCCCTCTAGGGGCAGTTATGTCATTACACATGGCCTATTCTGGGCCTTATAATCTCCTACCAGGCCTGCTGGGCTTAGGTGGGGGCCATCCCTACGACAGGTATGCTTTTCCTTGAAGGTGTCATACCGGTGCTAGGTCTCAACTGGTTGCCCTTCTGGTTCTAGGGAACTTTAGTGATTGGCTGTGTTAAGTCCTTCTTATCCTTTTTCACAAGTCGCCTCCGGTTACTTGGGATTCGAGGGGCCGGAGTTCTCGTCCTTTTATTCTGAGGCCTCTGGACGGAATTAGTGATACATTTAATTTTTTTGGTATTTCAACCCTCTCCGGTACATTGCGTGCAGGCATATGCGATTTGGTCACGCTCTTTAAATCACTAAAGGAGTCAGATAGTTGATTTACTCATGCTTGTAAGTCAATGATCTTCTGGACTTCTCTATTTGCTTCACTAGTGCACGGGTCATATGCATGGATTCCCGTGGCATGCCATGTAATTTTCTGATATTTTTCATCGAGGGGTTGATTTTCTCCCCCTAATGTAGGAAAAATATCCTCATCAAATATACTATCAAAGAAACGGGTTGTATGCAAATCTCCTTTCATGGGATCCAAATACCTGATTATGGATGCTGTCTCATAACCAACGTATATGCTAGACTTTTAGAGAGTGCCCAAACATCCGGAGATGAAAAATTTTCGGCGCTGACCCTTGTGCTAGTTGCATTGGTGAATGGATGTTATATGCCGATGGTCTAAAGTTGTTGAGAGTTGCTGCATGTAGGACTGTATGTCCCCAATATGTAGTTGGCAAATTACAATTTTTCAAAAGTGGTTGGGCAATAAATTTAATTATCTTAATTAATGTTTCTACTAGTCCATTCTGGGTGTGACATGTGGTACGGAATGCTTAACTTTAATTCCTATTGCCATGCAATAATCATCAAATGCCTTTGAAATAAATTCTCCGGCATTGTCCATTCTGATAGACTTTATATGATGATCAGGAAAATTATTTTTAATTTGAATTATCTGTGAGATCAGCTTTGCAAAAGCGTGGTTTCTTGTAGATAATAAACATACGTTTGACCATTTCAAGGAAGCATCGATGAGCACTATAAAATATTTAAATAGTTCCGACAGTGGCTGTATAGGACCAAATGTCTCCTTGAATGAGTTCTAAGAATGCAGGAACTTCATCCTTCACTTTCACAGTAGAAGGTCTAGTAATTAATTTTTCGGTGGCACATGCAAGGCACATAAAATCTTCTTAATTCGAAAAATTCTTCACATCGATATTATGTCCCTGTGAATTGTTAATTATATTTTTCATCATTCTATGGCCTGGGTGGCCTAATCTATCATGCAAGATACAGAAGAGTTCAGAGCTTCTAAATATAGTTTCAGGGCAATATAGGCGACGGGTGCCTTAATATTAGTGTAGTATAGCCCAGTCTTAAATGAAGAAAGTCTTTCTAATACCCTTTTCCATTTGCCTCATGCTATGTAATGAGCAGGTATTCTTTACCATACTCTTCGTCAGTTTCAACGTGGAGACTGTTAGCTCGAATATCCGTGAAATTTAGGAGAGTTCTAGTCGATTCTAGGTACAAGAAGGCTTCTTAAATGACCAAAGTTGTGCCCATTGAAAGTACAATTGTGGCTCATCCTGAGCCTATTATACAAGCATCACCACAGGCAATTTTTGTAAGGCTGCAGCATTCTTTCTAATCGATTGAAAGAATTTTGTCTCTCTCAAGATGGTATTCGTTGTGCCATTGTCAGCTAAGCACACTTCCTCCATAGGGCGCCACACGTGTTCCAATATAAAGTACTTTATTAATATGTAGTAGAAGGAAATCAACACATCAATAAAATACTTCAAACATTATAACATATCATGCCATTATTAACTGAATAAATGAATAAATCAATTAATATCATTCAACCATCACGAGAAAATAAATTGTTTGAGTACCATCAATGCAAAGTCTAACTTAGTCCTTCCACACATGAAAATAAATGATAATTAAATTCTAAATGCATTCTGTGCATTAGACTGAATCCGCTAAGAAACCAGAGACTTCAGCTGCTATCTTCTCAGGGGTGAGATGCTCTTCCTGGGAAATCATGGTGGCAGCAGCTACAATGTCAAGAGAGGGTGCTACTGCAGGAGTGGAATCAACCTCTATTGGTGCATGTAGCTGCTCAGAATTCTCCCCCTCAATGAAAGCAAAGTGGGTTTTATGTTGCCCTTTGCGTCCTTCTTCTTCTTGGCTACCATAGGGCTTATCGTCCCACTTTGGTTTGTTGGCCTTATTTTCCTGTGGAGCATTTGACTTGCCTTTCTAGGCTACAGCTTTGCCCTTCATTTCGCTTTTCTTCATTATAGCCTTCCGCACCTTGTAGCTCCCAGTGTTGGCCTCATGGCCAGCGGGGCTCCCAGGTGGCTGTGCGATAAAGTTTTATGAGACCATGTGGAGGTCACCTCATGGTTGTGATGAGTAATTAATCTTTCCCTTAGAGCTTGTGTAGAGGTTGAGTTTGGTTTTTGAGGTTTAAGCAGAAGTTTGCCCTCTACGACTTGCTCCTTTAGACCGTTGCGTGTGTTCATGTGGTCGGCAGCCGGACTTACGACCTTTGTGCTTGTCTTTGTGATTAGCAACTCGTGTTACGACTTGGTGGTCGTACGCGCCACTGCGACTAGGTGGTCGTAGGTGCTGTTACGACTTGGTGGTCGTAGGCGCCATTACGACTAGGTGGTCGTAGGTGCCGTTACGACTTGGTGGTCGTAGGCGCTGTTACGACTTGGTGGTCGTAGATGCTGATACGACTTGGTGGTCATAAGTGCTATTACGACTTGCTCTTTACGACCATGTTGTGTGTCTCTGTGATCGGTAGTAGTCTTTACGACCATGTGGTTGGCAGCTAGTTTTATGACTTTGCAGTCGGCAGCTAGTTTTACGACTTTGTAGTCGGTAGCCAGTTTTACGACTATGTGATCGGCAATCGATTTTACGACTTCGTGGTCGATAGTCATAGCTCGGTCTGTCTGTGGTCGATAGTCGTAGCTCTGTCTGGTCGTGGTTGATAGTCGTAGCTCTGATTGGCCGTGGTCGATAGTCGTAGATCTGACTGGCCGTGGTCGATGGTCATAGATTCTACTGGTCGTGGTCGGTGGTCGTAGACTCTACTGGCTGTGAGCGATGGTCAAAGCACTCTGTCTGTGTGATCGTAAGTCGTAGCGACCAGATGCTTTTGTCCGATAGTTGTAAGTCGTAGCGACTGATGCATGGCCATAGATCTGCCTGATTGTGAGCGATAGTCGTAGCATTCTGTGTGACTGTGCACTCGATGGTCGTAGCGTCTGCTACATGGTTGTAGCAGATTGCAGTGTGGTCGTAGACTGCTAGAAGGATCTCATGGACTATGAGTACCTTTGTCTTGTGCTTCAGAGTACTTGTAGGTTCTTTTAGACTAGTGGTTTGCTGTGATTGTTCACTTGGATATAATCTGATTATGCAAATGAATGATTCTTGTGTATTGTGCGGTGCTATGTGATGGTTTGATTGTTTGTGTTGGTTGCAGGACTTCGGAGCTAGGTCATGGTGAGGCATAAGAGGACCGGGACTAGGCACAAGGAGGTGTTAAGGTCTAGAACGGTCAAGGAGACGTCGAAGATGATCGAGGCTGGTGAGGTGGTTGCAAGCTGGGATGACGAGGAACCGGAGTAGGAGCTACCGGAAATGGACATGACGAGCAATGGCGAGGTGGACCGGGACTAGGCTCAAGGAGATGTCGAGGTCCAGACGGTCAAGGATGCCGGGTGCCGTCATACACGAGGAAAAGGACGTGGTGCGCCAAGTGACTTGGGTCGTTTGTAAGCGAGGATGGTTCGGTGGGATCCAGATGCGTGAGAGGCTTGACGACAAGTCATTGGAGCCACATGGAAGCTGCTTTGAGAAGCATGCGTGAGTAAAACCCGGTGTTAGGTGGGGTTAACGAGTTATCCCCGGTGTAGACTAATGGTTGAATCCATTAGGTGTAGGGTTCGTTTCTGAGCCTATAAAAAGGGGAGTGGAGGTAAGAGTTAGTTGAGGCTTGAGGCAGACTATGAGTATGTCTGGTGGTAGGTAGCTCTTCCTTCCTCCATGGTTGTTAGGTTAGAGAATATGTAGCGGCTCTAGGGTTAGAGCTTGGTCCTCCCAAGGGGAGTGGCTGTGAAACTAATCATTTGAGCAATACATTTATCTTTGATCTTCGTTTTGTGTATTGTTATCTATTTGGTATTGTGTTGGCTTGGTCTTGTTCATCTGTGTTCTTGGTTTTCTCTATTCTTTGATCGTGTCTTTCCTTTCTTGATCTAAGAGAATGGTTTTCCCTGTTTTCTTGATGATCTGACTTGCTATGTGTTGAGAAATCATACTCAAAGCGATCTTGGCTGTTATATTCCCATGAGCAAGGTCTGATTGACTTTTCACTCTCTTAGTTTCGGTTTTGAGTGCTTTTGGTGAAATCTTAGAAAGCTCTCGATTTGGTTGCTAAGTATTCAATTAAAGATTAGAGCAACCTATTGAGACCTTAATCTTGCTGTTTATAAAGTTTTATGGCCAGTTGATCTTTGAATCAAAAGTTCTGTGGAGTTTGGTTCTGGCGGTTGTACACTCTTTGCTTTCCTCTGTTCTTCCGTGAAAGCTATGACCGCTGCTAGTTCTACGACCACGGTCAAGTTTATGACCGCATCGCTTTGCTGTTCAACCACGTTCAAGCTTTCGGTCGCTGCAAGATCATTGGGTTTCTTTCATATCTGAAACAGTCGTGATGGTTACTATCTGAAGTCTCGATTGCCTTTATGATCACGTTGGTTTCAACCACGGTCGAGTCTCAGATAGTATCGCTCTGTCTTTGATCACATTTGGTCTTTCAATTGCTTCGTGTGCTTTTGACCACGTCGGTTGTTTGACCACCTGTTGGCTTACGACCACGTAGGTTTTACAACCATGTTGATCGTTTGGGTTGCAGTCTAGTTTCGACCACGTTGGTTGTTCGACCATCTCATTGGCTCACGACCACGTGTCGAGTGGTTACAACAACACTGATTATTTGACCACTAGATCACATTGTCTACGACCACGTCAGGTCTTGGCTGCACTCATTTTCGATTGCGTTGGTCTTGGTCTCGGTGGTTATCGACTATAGTGATTTCTGTTTGGTAGTCGATTTCCGACTAGGCTGATTTCCAATGAGCGGTCAGTTTTTGACTACGGTAATATTCATTTGGTAGTCGATTTCTGACCACATTGTACTATCGTCTGGTAACCAGATTCACTACCACTCTGTCAACTCACGACCACGTTGTTGAGACTTATGACCATGTAGTAAGTTTTCGGCCACTTTGCTGGTCTCGGACCATGGTCTGTCCTTTGTTGTGTTTTCTCTGCTATGCTGGTCTTTCGAGTGAGCTTTCAACTCTAGTCTTCATAGCTCAGTAGCTATCAGAGAAAAGGGTTAAGTGAATACTTGGGGAGAATTTGAAGGCACCATTCACCCCCTCTGTTGCCTGTCCGATCCTATAAGTTCTTGCGGAGAATTTCATCTTGAGTCTCTGCAACCTACATAATATCAATCAATTCAGCATACTCCTTGTAGCCATCTTAACGATAGTTGCACGCAGAGTGAACTATATTGGGTGAAAGGTGGAGATGGTATTCTCAATCTTCTGCTCATCTGTGACCTACCTACCACAGAGTTGAAGATTGATGCAAATTCTGTGTAGGGCAAAGTTGTACTCTCCAACCATCTTGAAGTCAGCAAACCACAATCGGATCAATTCTTGCTCTGTCTAAGGAAGAATGGTGTATTTTAGCTTCTCGAATTGCTTCTTAAGTGCCGTCCATAGTGCTAGCACGCTCTTCTTTGCCATGTACTCATTCTTGCGAGTGGTACAGAGGTGGTGCCTAAGGAAGTGAGGTGCCTGATCATTTTCCCCAGGGGTGGATTTGGCATCTTCTGACACACCAATCCCAATGGTGGCGTGGAGCTTCTTGACTCTAAGTACAATCTCGACATCGTAGGCCCAAGTCAAGTAATTTTAGCTATGCTGGGCTAACTCCTCAAACTCCCGATTCGTGATGCCTTTCATCTACATGTGTATAAAAGGAATGTATAAGTTTACTGCAGGTAAATATGCATAAAATAAATAGAACAATGGTACGAAAGGTTATCATAATGTTCCAGAATTTTCTGTGCATTTTCTATAAATTTTACTGCTAAATTGGTGATTAAAGGAAATTTCAATAATTATGAATAATCAAAATAGAAAATAAATACAAAAAACATAGAAAGTAATAATAACAGAGCTAAACATGCTTCAAATATTAAAAATAATTCAAATTTTGAATTCCTAAGGCCCTTTTATGGTGGAATATGAATTTTGAGTGAATTCTGTAATTTCTGAGGGCTTATCTGCTAATTTTCAGTTCTAAGAAAATTTTTGCATAATTTATTGATTTCCCAAGGGCTCTTTTTTTTTTTGCAAAATTTAGGATCCCCCGTCCGGGCCACTCCTGGCCCAGTTTTTGGCCCACGGCTTACTTTGGCCGAATCAAAAGAGCAAGGGGGTAGGGTTTCCCCTATGCCTGTTCACTGAAGTGGCGGCCCATCCAGGCGTCGCAGGTGGCCGGGGCAGGCGGTGCATGCGTGCGCACTTGGGTGTAGGGTCGGTGGCCCAGGTATGACACAGCCAGCGGTCGAAAGTCCAGTGGCGATGTGGGCGGCTGTTCGAGGCTGACGGCCGATGTGCAGCATGACTGTAGTCGGGGAGCCAACGATGGCTCGGGCAGCGCAAGCGGGCGCATGCCGATTTGCAGAGCGGTGGCGGTGCATATGGGGCAGCGCTCAGGAGGCGGCGGTGTATGCGGGCTGCGCTCAGGAGTGGTGTTGCATGTGGGTGCGACGGCTCAGGTGGCACTCAGGTGCGGCTCTGGTGAAAGGCAAGCAACAGCTGAGTGGCCGCTGTCAGCCAGTGCGACGATTGAAAGCCATCGGCTGAGGTGGCGGTGGCGGGTGGCTCGGGCGGCGTGGTTGTGGGCTGACGGCTACGGGAGCTCGAACGACGTCGGCCTCGCCTAGGGCCGACATCGATGCACGATGACATGGTTGGCCAGCGGCATGGTCACGGTGGTTCGTTTGGCCGCATGCGAATTTTTCTTTTTTCAATCTACCGTGCAATCAACATTTACTCTTTCATGTAATCTACCGATCGACATTGTGCCGGCGACTTCAAGTTTGCTCGCAGTAGATTAGAGCGGACTTGTACCATTGAAAATAATCCAGAAAGCGAAATTTACGAAATTAAAGTGATCTAGATATGTAATTTAATCTGTGAAAGATTACCTTGCGATCCACCAGAGCGATTCGTGCTGATAACGTGTTTGAGGAACCATTACGGGCGTGTCTGGTCTGATCAATTCCTCCTTGACAAGAGAGATGTATCAAACACAGGTAATGCAAGAAATAATAAATTGAACACAAGAGATGAGGGGGAACTCCTTTCTTTGTTGCTTTCTCTTCTCTCAGGTACAAGAACAATGATTGGGACCCTCTTTATATAGACTAAGTTGTGAGGTGCCCACCATGGGCCAAGGCCTCAGGCCCAGTCCCATGTTTCCCAACAATTATCATGCTTAACCTGCCATGCATGCATATGGCATGAGAAGCCCAATGGGAAATCAATAGTAGCCTGCAGGTTTCCCTTTTTGCATATATATTTCTATTTCCACAGTTCTTATTTATGAATTAATGGTTAGAAACCGATTCATACATGGCACTTTGTCAAACACTTTAATTTAACACCAGATGACGGTCTAACTTCAACTTATCAAGCGCAAACGTGATAAGAGAATGCCATATTTATGGGCAAAATGAAAAATAAAATAGAGGAACAACAACCAAGATTGAAATAGTCTGAAAAATTCAAAAATTATGAATTTATTTGAAATTTTCTTGAATTTGAAAGTTTTACAAAATCCGAAAACTCTAGCCAAATTCCGCTTTCCTCTTTGAGAAATCCGATTTCTATTTGGAAAGGCACCGTATTGCCACTGTGCCTTCACCTTGTTCTCTCTACCACACACTAGAATGTTGTTCACACTCTTGCCAGCACTACCTCGCTCGCTTGTCGTTGCACCTGCATCAAAGATTGCACAGCATCCTCGCCACTCACCAACCGGTTGTACCCCGCCATAATGCCTTCGCTAACCACGCGTCATGCCACTCCACCGTTAAACCACGCCGTTGCCACCTCTCGCTGCCAACTGCTCAACACACGCATAACGCCATTGCTCACCACGCTAATTTGCGTGCCCACACTAGTAAGGAACTAAGCTTCTCCTGCCGCTAATGCAACCACTAGCTCCACCGCTGTAGCATGGAAGTTACCCACCATCCACGCATTGAGGGCATCGTTGACCGCTCCTAGTGCCACCACCTTCACAAGCTATAAAGCTGAGCTCAGAACAAGTTCATCACCTTTTGCATCGCTCCACCACAACTACCACAAGCCTTCTTCCTCCTCTCCGGCCAAGCCATGCTATCGATGCCTGAATTCTCACCAGTGACCCCAAAACCTGAATTCTCACCACAACCTCCTCTCTAACTCGATTATCTGCACCCTTAGCACCACCTCAACCCCACGAAGCAATCCCCAGCTTCTTGTCAATCCTTGCCACCCCTAGCTCATCGTTGCCATGCGCCACTGCTCCAACACCCATGGGCATCGTCGCTAGAACTCCTCATGCCATCCCAAGCTAAGCCATTACTGCCGCCAGACTCCTCACCTCCTAGATGCTCGAGCGGTCTCCAATTTGGTTGAAGCCTAGCCATAGCTCCACTATGCTGGGCCCCTGTTCCAGCTAAGCACCATCATCGCAAGCCATCTCCAAGCCAGCTCCACCCGCGCGTGTGCCCAAAATAGGTTGCTTGTGTTGAAGTAGTACTGGCGACACCACCACTCGTTGCTGTCCACTGTCATTGCCACTCAATTTCATGCCACTGTCATTCCCTTTGTTCTGGTGGCCATAAGCACAACCTTTGAATAGAGCTAGTCGTCATGCTCTGTGGATCACTGAGATAGGCTGGCAAAGCCAGCCCAAGCTATTCCTTGGCCTAGTCGGCCAATTGGGCCAAGCTATACTGTTTAATCCCAATACTATTCATAACTTAGCACATTAGCTTTAGCCTAAACCTGTTACTGTTCACCCAAAATCCGTTGAGCCTATTTGTACTGAATTCCACTATCCTGAGCATGTTTAACCTATTTTGAATTCCATTCAAACCATCCAAACCTCGTATAGACCGTAACCACAAACTCTCTTATGTTTAACACTTTCTTGGTTTTTTATTTTATTTTATTTTATTTTGCTCTCAGCTCACTTTCTTTCAAGCTCGGACTTATTTGGTTTCTTTTCCTCTACAATAGCACCCAGGTTCATTAAGTAAACCATCACAGGAGCAAATCAAGACATAGATGACGTAGGCCGAGTCGAAGAATACAAAAAAGAAGGAAAATCACATATATTTGATCATATTGATCCCATATTATTAAATCATCATTACTTTCATTAGTATTATTTGAACACTTTTATTTATATAAAATAATAGTTTGAAATGACATGATAAATAGTTAGATCCTACCACTGAAAGCCATGTCGTAATTACAAAGGCCATATTCATCTTGACAAGCTTAGTAATTAATTACTATATAGATAATCAATAGTATATTGGACAATTAAAATGATTTACTTGAACTACTAGGAATAATTTTGCTTCACATCAGTAGACTTTAAAATGATACTAAAGATTGAGACTACTTGGTGGGAAGCCACTAGATAGTTGGAGTCCATGACCTCACCTGGGTTTGTGGCTTTGGTATCATTTGGTGGTGCTGTGATGTAATACACGGGGTATGTGAATGATAGCCTCATCTATGTCAAGTAAGGACTAGACCTTTATGTCAAGTAAAAGACGCGGAAATCGCTCAACCACAAGTTTGACTTGTCAAATCTGGTCTAGTACACCACTCGATTCGATTGAATAACAACAAGAGAGAATGATATCCCAGAGTTTCAGGATGCCCTATGAGAAAGGGGTGAAATGGAAGTTAGATTGGAAGTCACTTGCTATTCTTTATAACGGTAGGTCCACACAATATCGGGCCATGATTTCCGCATTGGCTAGTGGATTCCAATAAAGGTTGAATGGTCTCGAGCCTATCGGGTAAAAGCTAGAAAGAATAGAGCAGTGAACGACCTTGTTATCTCAACTTAGTCGCACTCTATCATGTTGCGTTTCTATTGTATGACATTGTGAGTTTGAAAATCTTGTGGATAAAGCTAGGCAATTCTGCAGAGTAAGACATGGTATTCGGATACGTCATGCTTCTGGTAATTGAGGTTGTGTTTAATGGGTGAATCCAACAACAAGGCATAAGTAGGATTTAAATGATTTTAAGATGATAAATGAGTTTGTTAAACCCCTTTTCTCTTAATAAGTTAATGTTTTGCTTTTCAAGTCTAAAAATATTTACAAATAAACATGCATTTATAGTCATAATGATTAAAAACTTCATACCTCATTCTATTGACACACTGGCAAGTAGTTAATTAGATATTCCCGCGTGATTTGTTGAGTACGGTTATACTCATACTTGCTAAATTATCAACAGATGATGTTTAGGAAGATACCATGGAAGCTTTCGTGGGAGACTTTGATAACTCCGTAGAAGGTGATGACTATTGATTTTAGATCTCGTCTATGCTCGACAATGCATGTAGTTCATTTGGAAGAACTTTTATGTTGTAATATAAACTTTGGGCATGGATGCCTTTAATGTTGTAAACTCGGCTGTTAAGCTTTGGCTTTTATGATTAAAACATAAGCAAGTTTGATGCACACTCATCTACAACACTCCGCGGCTAATCTTCCTAGGCAATTGTGAGAAAAACCCAATGACCTCAGAAATAGGATCATTACAAATATAATATGCGAAGTAAACTTTTCCTAGTACAATGCAAACTAGCATTTCATCACACGATTCAGAGCAAAACAGTTGTAACTGGCCGGATGGATCCTGCATGTTATACTACATCCCTGAGAGTGGCATTCCGTTCTTCAGACAACCATGAAACTGTTGTTTTCCTTCTTTGCAGCATCTTGTTCCTCTGATACCTCGATCAGCAAATATTAAAGCACATCCATAATAACCTTTTGTAGACTATACAAGTTTGCATGCAGCTGTGTAGTAGTGCATCTACTGTACATATCACTGCTACGGTGCTGCACCAGCAGCTAATGCCACGCCCTGTCGCGATCAGCAACTGCAGCACTATCTCTAACCAAGGTGCCAGTTGAAATTGTATTATAACTGATTAAAATTATATTGTAATTGATGATGGCTTATTTAGCGTAACTAAATTTAAAAAATTTAAAAATGGAAAAAAAGTTAGCTTATCATATACAATACAGATGAATAAAAAAAAGAATCGGCAAAAAACTCAAAAATTAGAAAAAAAATAAAATTTAAAAATAGTAAAAAAAAAAGCTAGAAGTCAAAAGAACAAATCAAAATAAACCGGCCCAAATCTCCAGCTTGTCCGCTCCAGCGGATATGTTTTCTTACTCGCTTCACATGTGCCTCCCTCAGATCGTACCAATTCGTACATTGGTCAGCGATAAGCTTTTAAAAAGCGCTCTTGGATTTTTCTAATCCGGCACGGCATCACCATCTATCTGGAACGAGACGTACGTACGCCGCATGAGAACAACCGCTTGCTTTGGCTACTATCGATCGCTGCAGAAGCCGACATGCATTTGCATTGCCAGTGGGGACAGGACAGAAGCAGCAGCAGCAGCAGCAGCAGCAGCAAATTTCTCCGATGGGCCATTGATTCTCTTTCTGCTCTGATCATAGAGTATCGTCTGCTGCAAATTTCTGCCGCGACTAGGACAGGCACTACAAGTGCTTCTGCAAGAATCTAATGCCTTTCGTTCTGCACTAGCTTCTGCTCTTTTCTTTTTGTTTGTGATGGAGGTCGGAGAGGTTGGCTGCATTTGCGCATCATGTTAGGATATGGACGTCGCTTGGAGAGATTGGGAGCCGTCCGCGCCCGGTCCCGGGTATTGCTGCAAAAGATTCACTAAAATATGCATACATGACAAGCTCCCTTTGTTAATTCTGTCTGTTTGGAGACTGCTAGCGTATGCTTGATTTATTTCCGCATAGGCAAGAAAAAGGATATTGTAATGTAGGCTATGTTGCAAATAATGCGGTTTTAGCATGAATTTAACTATAATTCTAGAATTAATAATTATGAGAAATATATGATTCCAAGAAAAGTAAAATGACAAGAGCATAAATAAAATCATCACATGATGATAATCTGTTCTCAAGCCATGTATAATCGAAATCATATCAACTAGAGCAAGAGATAGACAAAACTCAATGATATAATGCTCAAATTGAGTTTAATTTAAAACTTATTGATGGAATAAGGCCACCTCGACACAAAGGCCTCTAGATCACTAATAGTGTGACAGTAGTACTCCAAAACTAGAAAATGAGATGTTCTACTCCATTAAATAATTAATCAACTAGATAATAAATAACAAAATAATAATTAATAGGCAAATATCCAACAAGCTTGATTAATATGAAAGTAGCAGTAAAAGAATAGCACCCAGTTAATTAACTACACATGATTAATTATTCTAATAGAGACAATAAACAGCCGGTTGTCAACAGAGCCGAAAGTGAGATAATAACAACAACAGCTCAAAGGCTAGTACACAATTACATTGTCACACTTTCACTTTGCCTAATCCTTATCGACCATTCACGAGCTCACTGATAATCATGTCAATTCCCCAATACTAGTGCTTAACCAACTGAATAGAACAGATATAAAACTCACTAGTATGGCACAATAAGATAGATTAACCAACAGTCAACCGAAAGGCACCAGAAGTACTCACAACCGAGATAGCACTCAAAGCTATCTAGAGGAAACTTGGCTAGGCACGTTGAGGGTGACACTGACCTAGAAAACCTATCGTCGCCACTTGAACCACAATAACCGGCGCGGTTATCAGAGATACAAAGCTGCATTCACGTACTAGGATTCACTAAGCATGTGAAGTTGAGGTTCAGATAATGCCGCATAACACAGTAAAAACCGAGTGCCTAGAAGCTCTGGAATGAACCAGAGCCAACACCCAACCACAACCAATAGAGGTTGAAAATCACAGCACCTCTTCACACCACCATAGTAGCGCCTCCGCCTCACGAGAGGAGTCCCAGATGCCTGGTGAATCGCCTGCACAACAGCTGCCTAGGCCCAACTCTTCACGACTCCGCCTTCTTTAGAGCACCGCAGGCGTCCACTTGAGAGAACGATGAGACGACAAGGCTCCAAGTTGCAGGAGGAGAGGACCGGACCAAGGACACCACCGTTGCCGCAACTCAAGAAGAAGAGCTTGGTAGCAGGCAGATTCAATCGGGAAAAGCAATCGGTGGAGATGTATTGTGGAGAAAGGAAGATGAGGATTAGATCTGCCCAAGAGAGAAGAGGTTGACTGGATATAAGAGGAAGAAGACGAGGGTGGCGCCACCAACGGCCGCAACAAAATCGCCAGAGACGTTGGCGCGTGTGGCGAAACCGTACAGGACGAAGGCCTTATCTCTCTCTCTCTAATAAAGCAAATCTGAAAATTCCCAAAATGCCCTCTCATACAACAGGCTATTCATAATAACAAAACATTTTAAGTTTTCTCATAGACAAGTGTTTGTTGGTTGCAATTATGTCTTGTTTGTTGTTTCAATTTGTAACTTCGTATTATAACCAACTCTCCTCTTCTTCTCGGAGAATTGTTGATTCGGTAATCCGCACTATACACATATATAACCAACGAAGGATCTTGATTTCCACAAAAATATATCTTTCTGCTGCCAACTTGGAGGTACACCCTGTAAGATCACATACCTAAAGCTCTCCATGTGCTCATGCAGAAAAGAAGCTCTCTAAGTAGCAAGGAAGATTTGGAGAGGGGGTCTTCAAAGATGCCCCAATACTTTTTAATTATATCCCTAAACATTTTATGTAACTGCCTATACTATATATGACCTTGCACTACATGCTTTGTCAATATTTCTTATGTTGCTAAGCGTGATTGCCACCTCCATGGTCATTGTGGCCTAGAAACAAAGTTTAGAGGGATGAGTAGGGATGCTGAAGTATGAACACACCAATTAAGATTGAGATGGATAAACTTTTGGGCAGGGGATCTATATATTTAGATTTCTAGTGGTGGTGCATGCTAGTGGTAGCAGAGCTAATAGAAGTTTGTTAGAGAAATTGGCGGATTCTGAAATTTTGATCAATGCGGGTCATACATTTAATTGAAGTTTGAGAGTTTGATCCGCAGGTTATTTGTACATGTTAGTAAAATGTCATGGCGTCTGTCTAATACATCAAGTTGATTAATAAAATAGTTGTAGACGATTACTTTGTTTATTTGAGAGTAGATTTTCCCATATGGGTTTGACCCCCTGTTTGGCATTATTGGATTGTAAATTTCGGTTGTATTTAGGCTTCAGTGTACGTGGTGGCGATGCTACTGTAGTTATCATACTATGTCATATTTACATAGTGTGTCATAATTTGTTTATGTTAGGATGATTTGAACATGGTCTTGGTAAGATTGATTTTATGAGTGCTTGATTATTTTAGTTTTCAAAAAATGCTTGAGAATGAACTATCCCTTTTTTGTTTTCAAGTGGGACAACTGACTGTAATTTTTTCGAACTTCATTTGACGAATGACAAGTATTTTGCGAAGATGGAGTGCTTCTCCTTGAGTGTTTCCACTTGGATGGGCAATGATCCAGCGCAGGGCCCTTAACTGGCATGTTAAAAGACCTTTAATTTGCTAAAAAAAATGCAATTACTCGACAAGAACATTTCAACAGATAAGTTTATAATGGCAAGGCAGCCTGAGAATTTGGACAACTTGGCGAAGAAAATAGAGCGTATTTCTATATTTTCACAAATTAAAGCGTGATGATGACATCCCTTTCACAATCTTGTCATCTACTTCTCCAAGTTCACGTGGTTCTACTCATGAAGATCTTCGTATGCCAAAACATCATGTTAATTCATCTCAAGCATACAAGGATCCAATGACAAGAGCGTAGGCAACGAAACTTAACCAACAGATGAACTTGCTCCTAAGTGGATTTTAATGTGATGATAATTTCATACTACCTAAGAGTAAGTTTTTACTTATGTTCAGATTTGAAGGAAAGGCATCGTGGGAAGTTCTAGAGAATAAGTGTCTAATTGTGAATGCAAGTACATGTGACTTGTGGGAGACGTGGGAGACAAGGGCGCAAGAAGAGAAGACCATCAATCTCGACCGGAGGGCAGTATCATCGAAGGTTATGCAACCGAAGATGTCTTCTACGTTGATTATATGGCTCAGGTTGAAACGATAGGTGTGCATCGATCTCACCATGAGGGGAGGCTCTAGGGTATCGAGACCATTGTAAGGAAAGCAATCACTCCAAATATGGATGCATATGCTCAATCCCATTTCATAGTGTTGCAACACATGATTGAATTGTCTCCATATATCGACCAAAACAAGGACGTACTTTGGCAACAGAATCTAAAGTGGCCGGATGTTTGGATCACGAGATAGCACAACAATCAGTTCAACCAATAGTTGAAGGAGCGACTCGCTAGGAGCTCGTCAAGTGATATGCTGACATGGTTGGTAAAAGAGTCAATATTTACAGTTGTGACATAGCAAGGATATGACATAAATGGGTATACAATCTATACGTAGGCTCAGGATATAAAGAGCACTAACCAGAACAGTGGTGTCTACATAGATGAATTTAGTACCGATGGGTTAAAGAGCTCCTACTATGGATTCATAGAAGAAATTTGGGAGCTCAACTACATGCTTTTCAAGATCCCTTTGTTTCAATGCCGTTGGGTCCATCTCCCATAGGTGAAGGTTGATAAGTATGGCGTCACTACCGTGGACCTCGAACATGTCGGATACAAAGACGAACCATTCATACTCGCTAACCAAGTTGTTCAAGTCTTCTATGTAACCAACTAGCCAAATAAGAAGCCCCACGTAGTTCTTCGTGGGAAAAGGAGGATTATCGGAGTTAAGAATTTAGTGGATGAGGAAGAATACAATCAATTTGATGAGTTGCCTCCTTTCAGAAACGGCGTAAGGGTCGAGGAAGAACAACATGACGAAACTAGCTATATATGCGTCAATCATCATGAATGGCTAATTTTTAAAGGAAATAAGTAAGTAGAATGATGAATGAAATATTTATGTATCACATATTCTGAATTGCATTTATGTATATGAGAATGTGTCACATATATGTGAATTTGCATTTATGTATATGAGAATATGTTTTATATGTGTGTGTGTGTGTGTGTAAATTTGCCTTATATATATATATATTTGCATTTATGTATGTGAGAATGTGTCACATATATGTGAATTTGCATTTATGTATATGAGAATATGTTATATATATGTGAATTTGCCTTTACATATATGAGAATGTGTCATTCATATATATATATATATATATATATATATATATATATATATATATATATATATATATATATATATATATATATATATATATATATATATATATATATATATATATATATATATATATATATATATATATATATATATATATATATATATATATATATATATATATATATATATATATATATATATATATATATATATATATATATATATATATATATATATATATATATATATATATATATATGACGCTGAAATGGGACACCAGGGTGCCCGGGCACCAAGCCTCCCTGCCTTTGGATTGCTTTTAGATGCGTGCTAGTGCAATGGTATATAATATATCATGCATGGTAAATCAATCATAGATCAAAAGTCTTAATCATAGATGGAAAGTCTCAATTACACTAGCACACATCTAAAAGCAATCCAAAGACAGGAGGTTTGGTGCCCCTATTATTTATACTATATATATATATATATATATATATGAATTTGCATTTATGTATATGAGAATGTGTCATATATATGTGAATTTATATTTATGTATATGAGAATGCATTTAGAATTGTCTGTGTATTGTCACAGACGGTTCTCATTTAGAATCATCTGTGATGTGCAACATATTTATATTTGGACTCTAGGGTTTGTCTACGCCCCAACTCAAACTCTTAAGATTCTCTAACTCCCCCCGAGCACAAGCCGCCGCCTTCTCCCTAAGCATGCTGCCTCCTCCCTGACACACCTCCTCCCTGAACACACTGCCTCCTCCCCGAGCACGCCGCCCTCCTCGAGCACAGTGCCTCCTCCCCGGCGTGTCTTCTCCCTGAGCACACCGCCACCTCCCTGAGCACACCGTATGTAGCATTCTTCTTTCCTGTTTATGATATGTCAATGAACAATGTATCATCGTGGTTACCAATTATCCTTTTTGCTTTGTTGTTGTTTCGTCAATACATGTCCCGAGGATGAATGCCTAGGCTTAATTTTCAATTATGTCCTTTTGATGTCAATATTCCGAAGATGAATTGCTAATGCTCTTAGGCATCAATTCTCTAAATAAATGCTAAGTCATATTTTAGTTCTCTTTGGTCTAAACAAAAATAAAAGCAATTATATAATAATCATTGAATTTGATAGTACTCATATTCACACCTCGTGCCCGATTGACTCCCATGAAGTCAACCTTTAAATAGTGAGGCGACTAGGGTAAACTAAAGAAGACCGATGGTATCCCCTTCTTGCCATTGTCCTAGAAATTCGTGCTACGTGAGCCGTTGGTTGGCCCATTAGAGCACCTCCTAACTCTATGATTCACTTGCCAGAGATTGCATGCATAGTACATGTAGCAGGCCAACAATACGTATGGACAACGGCACTCGGGTGACAACGTTAAGTTCGGGCTGCTTCATCTTAACCATGATATTCAAAACTGTGTCTTCACGGTAACCTTTGAGGACTTGTTCTTTCTCTTCAATCTCGACGCCCTTGATGTCTCACTCATTTGATGCTGGATATTGTAAGTGTGTACAATCATTGTCTATACTCGTGTAATACCGATAAATGTCATATATAACTCCTTAATTTTGTGTGTGTGTGTATAGATACATGGTTTCTGATTCCAGATCAAGGAAATCACTGATAGGTTTCCTCGACCCACACTTGGTCTCTATGCAAACCATCCAGGAGGATGCATCCTTTGTCGAGGCTTACATGACGACTTCATTATTGGCTCACCGCAACGAGGAATTTATATTTTTGCCCTACAACTAGGAGTAAGTGCTGCTCTAGTGGCTATACTTATTGATTTGTACTTTATAATCAACACGAACTTATGTTTAATGACCATGGCAACATATCTTTGTAGGTTTCATTGGATTCTAATTGTAACTATACCAAAATGAAACAGGGTAATATACCTTGATTCCGTAAAGAGGGCCAAACACGACTTCATAGTTGTCCGATAATTAATCGATAGGTAAAAATATTTCCTCTATAAATAACTCTATTGTAGCCTTTTCTTTCTTTGCAATGCCTAAGGCTAACTTTTGAAATCATGTAGGTCGTTTGCTGCATAGATTGATACTGGAGGGAGATCCAAGGGAGGGAAAAGTGCCCTACGATATGATTTAAATTTTTCGGTATTCGCTAGTACACATTAATCCTATATAACACTTTATAGTAATGCCTAATGCCTCTCGAACTAACCAATTCTATTTTTGCAGTGCCACCCGCAGCCGCCGGGCAACATATGTGGATGCTATGTTTGCCACAACATGGAACTACTCCTCGGTTCCACGGTGACCAATGATCCTCAGGTTTGTCAATCTTGCAGTAATTATTTCATACTTATTAATTTATATGTATTCACGATTTTGATCTTTCTAGCGACAGGTTGCGACCATCGCTACAACTGTGTTGGAAAAGGCCGAGCTCCAAAAAAAATCGAGAATAGTTTGTGCACTTTTTATTGTCTCAAGTCATAAACTAAGCTGGGGAGCTCTACAATGTAGATTGAACTTAATTAGGATAAGATTGAACTTAATGGTACATATGTGTATTTATTCATGAATGGTTAATTTATTTCATTTGAGTTAATTGATTTGTGAAATGGATGTTCTTGTTTCTGAAATAAATGTGAATTGGATGTATGCATGTACTTGTTGTGTTTATGCTTGTTTCAGTAGGCATGACTAGTATTTTCTGAGGCTAGCCAACAAACAGAAATAGATTTAGCAATACAAAATAATACCACAGATAGTTTCATCTACAAACCGTCTGTGATACATCAGCTATCATAGATGATTTCGATTATAAACCGAAATCGTCTATGATAGTCTACTATCATAGACGGTTCCGAGTTAATAACCATTTGTGATAGTCTACATCACTGAAGGTTCAAAAACCGTCGGTGATGAACTCATGTCATTACTAACCTATAAATTCAGACGGCTCACGAAACCGCCTGTGACGATATTTTTAAACCGCCTGTGACGATCTTTTCTGCAGTAGTGATGTTATTCACTCTCCCCATATATATTTGACATATATGCATGTGACTCTCACATTAATCTCTATTCAGAGAAGTGTTCCTGCATACATTTTGGAAGTGATGAGGTTGAAAATCCGGTGCATAGTTTTGCCAATAGATTACTCTCTCCGTCTCGCAGTATAAGTATAACATGTATATCTAAGAGGTACATTATTTAAGTAATATTTAATAAAATGAGATCATATTTGTTTCTAATAAAAAGGGTAGTATTATATCTATCTAATAGGAGCAACTATGATCAATTTTATTAAATATTACTTAAATAATATGATTTCTACTTATGCATACTGAATCTATATTGCTGGACAGAGGGAGTAGTGAATAAGCTAGTTGCTTTTAATTTCTTTAGTCACATCCATACTTAATGACAATACAAAAGATTGCGTTAATATGCAGAGTCTTCAGAATACGTTTCCAAGAAAGCTTATAATATTTTAGTCAGCTCGATGCCAGTGCCTAAACCTTTTTATTTGGCTATGAAAATCTTGTGTTATGAGCAAGCTAAAGGTTTTCTTCTGGTTACTCTTGAATGATCGTCTTAACACCAAAAACCTCCTAGCGAGGAAGAATTTCATAGCTCCAACTTATGATTGTGTGCTTTGCTCTGCTAGAACTGAAGAGACTGTAAATCACCTCTTTTTCTCTTGCATTTTTAGTCAATGGTGCTAGCGTTTCCTTCACATTGATTTAGATTTATCCCTCTCAATTTAGCTTTTAGTTTAGGTGGTGATCGGTTCGGCTGAAAAGCTCATAGCTTATGGCTGAAAACACTGTAGCTGGCTGAAAAAAGCACTGTAGCTGACAGAGGCTTATTTAGCATAATTAAATTTAAAAAAATTTAAAAATATAAAAAATATGTTAGCCCATTACGTATAATACAAACAAATACGGAAAAAAAGAACCGGCAAAAAAGCTCAACAAAAAGCCAAAAGTTCAGAAAAAGACAAAACTTATGAATAGTGAAAAATAAGCCAGAAGCCGAAGCCGAGTTGATAGTTTACTTTGCATCAAGGAGATCATCATAATCGCAGCCTGGACAATTTGGATACATTGAAACAGAATTATTTCTAATAATGGACTCCTCTTTTTGGCAGCTTGGAAGAGAGAGTTTAAGGAGGTTTTTGCAATGGCTATCTATAGAGCAAAACAGTTGTTGAAGGACGAAATGCAGAGTTTGTTGAGTAGTTTTCTTTAATATTTTGGCACCCTTGAGGTTATACTTTTTTTTACTGCTTATATATAAACTCTTTTTATTTTATAAAATTCCAGTTGGCTTTCCATCCTGTTCTGTCAAAAAAAAAAGCAGAGTACTGTTTTTAATGTTTTCTCCGTACAAGTCTATTCACATGCCACCAGCATCGAAAGGGGACCATGCAGGGTCTGGTGAATATTTTTTCTTCTCGAGAACCAAATAAAAAACTTGATAACCCATTCACACAAGATCTAGTTCTTAAATCCTATTGGAAGCTATATTGCCCAGCCACTAATATATTGACACATCAGCAGTGCATGCGATGAGTTGGATTGTTCAAAACTGGTCAGACCTTATGTCAATCACTAAACCATTGACACATCAGCAATGTGGCTATTGTTTCTGGTGTTGAATGGATGCAACATTTCCCAACTAATCTTATTGATTTATTCTCTGTGTGAGAACCCTTGGTGCTACTTCTACCTCATAAGTTTGTTTTGCCCATTTAGTTTCATAAGAATAAAGTTTTGTTTTGCCCATTTAGTTTCATAAGAATGAAGTGAAGTTAATTGCATCTCTCTGGTTTAGTTAAGAGCTACTTCTACAAAATGATGATTTATAAACGTCTTACATACAAAAATCCATAAACTTCTTGGTCAACACACCACCAATTGAGACACTTCCCAATGTTGCAACACTTGACATTTTGTATGTCACATCTTTTAAAACAATTATTCCATTTCTATATCTTATTAGATGCATGGGCGTGCTTTCATGTTGCGAGTTGATAAATTTTGATCTTCAAGGAATCGATTAGCTTTACAAAATTAGTTATTAGAGATGTCTTTGTCGTGTAGCCTGATGGACATTTATGTTAATTACTTTTGCCTTATTTGCAGAAAATTGTACGAATAGTTTAAATTATATTTCTTATTTTTCCTTGTATATTTTGTATTGTTGCATAGTTTGAATAATTGAAATCTTAAATCGATATTTATTTTGTGGTTGACGTACCTACTTTTGGAACGAACTACAGCACATTATTATCATTTGATTCATCCTTCAATATATTTATCCCTTTAATGGTTCACCATGCATGCCACTACGTAGAACCAATAACACTGTGACAAATCTCTGAATCCTTACGATACTTTGCGCGAGGGACAACTCCGACCCACGCCAAAGTCTTGTCTTTTACTCAAGAGCATTTCTTTTTTTTTGTTTTCTTGTATTTCTTGCTTTGAACAATGCATCTTTTCTAGCTTTCTTTGTTGATTATTTTAATGCAATAATTACGACAACATCAAATGCCATCTCCACTCATGTGAGGAGAGTCAACAAATGTCATAGAATCCCCATTATTTACACCTTTTACTCACCAAAAGCTAATCGTTTGATCATATCTATTTTTTTTTTTGATAAAGAGATAGATTGCATTTTTTTCTTCTGATCCCTAAGTACACAATTCAGTAGCCATGGATGATAAAAGTATTTAAGGTGCTAATATTTTGGTAATTATAAATTCATCTATACTAGTAAATACCTATAGAATTCTAGGGAAATAATAAGTTTCGGTAAAGACACACAATTTTGTTTCATTCCCGCACTAATTGGGTGGCAACTGGCAACGGGTGTAGGAAGAGGTGGTTTTCTTGGATCTGAGTTTTTGGGTGGATTTTTTTTTTACATTTTTCAGGAGTTAGTTGATTTTTTTGTGTGTGGATAAACTCAAAGAGCGAGAACAAAGGAGGCCCACCTAGCAGCGCCAAATTTAAGTGAGAAGCAGAGAACGAAGAAAGAACAAGGTTCACACTTTATAACGGTGGATATAAATCTGTAGAAGATATACTGCAAATCTAGGATGATGCTTCTAAAAATATATAATCTTCGTGTTCGATCCCAACATATATAGCTCTTACCATGTATGGAAACTTAAGAGAATTAGACTGATATCGGGTGGGCTCAAAACCACTTGGCTTAGGCTTATATTTACTACAGTAATTAGTTTTAAATATTATTTTTTTAAGACGGAATCTACAGATATATTGTAGTATAAACTGTATCGAGTTTAGTTATACTGGTAAAAAATTATATGCAACTATTTCTCTCTGTGTATTTCCTCTCACGAACAGTCTAAAATACAAAATTTTCAATCATAAGCTACCATATAAAAGAACCATCTATTATCATGTCATCTCTTATTTATAGCCAACTATTTTATTGCTGAAGTTGACTTTGGACAATAGGGGTAAACAAAACCGAGGTGATGTACAGTGCGCGCCCCAAATGAGCAGGAGTAGATTTTTCCCTTTGGTGCGTGAAAAATAGAAGAAACAAATGCACCTAGCTCTATCATGATTCAGCTACCATCACAGTACAATACAATGAACAGCAAGAGCTAGCCAACCCTAGGATGATGGATCCTTTCCGGATTATGACTTATTAATTATAGTTTTCTAAATAAACGAGAATGGTTCCTTTCTATTTTGTCGAAATGATTTATTGAAATAGCCACTAGCCATAGCTATAAGTTATCAGACGTAGCCGAAAAGAATCAACTACAACTGGAACCAAGCCACACTCCGGACAAACCTGAAAGAATAAATCTTGTGCATGGCACTGTTCATGTGTATGGTTACTGTTCATGTATACGTAGTACGCGCCGGTTGCCGAAACGCCGCAGTGTTTTCGCGTTGTTAGCAAGCATCGCATTGTTAGCAGGAGAACTGCCGGGAGTAACTATTTGTGTATTGGCTTGTATAAATAGCACAAATGGAAATAGAAAAGGTATGTTGATTCAGAGCACAACTCCATCGAAATTTTTGTACGGATAACTCATTTTTTATTCGAAAATACAGAAATATACCCGCGACAAAATTTTTTACACAAATAGGCTCCAGTCGCCCAACCATTGGACGACTAGAGCTTGTCGCCCAACCAAAAAGCGACTGATGAAGAATCTGATAACCGTTGGGCGATTAAATGCGATCGCCTCCCCGTTGGGCGATTAAATGCAATCGCCCCCTGTTGGGCGACAGAGAGCGAGTCGCCCAACGGGGGGGCGACTGCATGTGAATACAGCCCGACGGCCAAGGCCTCTTTTCTTCCCCACGCCTGCTCGCCAATCTACTCTCGGCCGCAGAAATAATTTTCTATACGAAAAGAAGAGATAATAGCATTGTTTGAATTTAAATGAACTTTATAATATAACGCAGTAACATGCCGCGTATTTATCCATTACATGCATGACATACACCCCTCACTCCCCACCCTAAGGTGCTCCGTCACCGCGCCCGCGTCCTCCCATATGGCCCCGCTTGGCCGTCCTCCGGTGCAACGGATTACGAGGCGGGTGACGAGGGTCCGAAAAGGTAAAACGATCAGGTGGGTTTCGCACCCGCGGCTGCGCCGGTGGAGTCAGCTGCACCTCTGGCTGTGTGGCCTCCGGTGCACCGGGGAGGCCACTGCCGGAGAGAACCTCCGGTGCTGCGTCGGAGGACGGCCCAAGCCAATCCGCAAAAAACTGGTCCACCTCGATGTGGCCCGGGGAGAAGCGTCCCTGCTGCTGGTAAGGACCTGCAATAGTAATATCGTTAGTTCGTTGCATGTCGTCTTAGGATAAAAACAAGATCGGACGATGCGTACCCGTACATGGCGCCATGAAATCATCCGTGTGGAAGCCGGGGATGTACGTAGGAGGTGTATGAGGCCGTGACCAAGCAGAACTCCCTAGCTGCTCCGGTGGAGGTGGACGTGTCCACGTACTACCTCCGGAGTAGTGCCACGCTGGTCGGGGTGGAACTGGTGGTCGGGGTGCACTGGGCGTAGGTGTGGAGACCACCGGTAGCCTCGTGCAGGACAGTAGGCTGACGATACGTCTACACCCGGCCTCCATCCGTCGCGCAAAGCTGACGGCCTCCTCGCGGGTCAACTCCCCACCTGTGCCCCACCTCTGCACTAGTGCGGAGGACTCCGACCACATCGCAACACCGACGTCAGCCTGGACAAAAAGACATAGAATGGTCCATCATCGAAACGATATTGCCATTTGAAAATTTTTGAAATTACAAGTTACGTACCGCGATGTGAGCGTCGCGTGCGAAGTGCGCAGGGTACGCGTCTGTCGGTGCGGTGACGTGTGGGGCAGGTGGGTCAACGACATGTACCAGCCTGGTACGAGTCCGCCCCTGGTACCAGATGAGGTACTCCGCGTAGTCGGCTATGTCGTATGGCCGGTCCTCCTCCACGCGGTCATCCAGCGCACCCTCCCACTGCGCAATCCAGGGCTGCATCCTCCTGGACCAGTCCGTGCCTTTTTTGATGCCCTTCGTGTTGTGCCTGTTTATGGAACTATTACGTAATATAAGTACTTACGATCACAATAGTAAGTACGTACAAAAATATCAGAAGCGATCACTCACGCATGACTCGCTGCGGTGCGTAGCCCTCAACGTAGATGCCGTACACGAGCTTCCGGCGGGTTAGCCAGAAAGCCTGGTCACGCCAGCACAGTGCAGACAGCCCGTCAGGAGCACGGGCTTGCACTGCCTCCTCTGCGTAAGGCTCCCAGCGCACGTCGGAGTCTGCGAGGCGGTCGAACTGCTCCACGAAGGGGTGGTACGCCCGCGTGACCTGCACGTACGCGAACTGTACCTGCAAGAAAGGCAAATTGTTTAGTACGACGATCGTTAATAAGTTGACTATGATAAAATAAAACTCACTCGTCGATGACACCAAATAGAACCCATTGTCGGCCGGTCGATGTCTCCCCCCGGGTACATCTCGGCCCCGTAGGGACCCATGTCGTCTAGTACAGGTCGTCCGAGACTGAAGCGCTCGAACGACAACTACTACAGCAGCAGGGGACATCCCGTGAGGATCGAGTTCGCCTTAATCCTCGTGCACGCATCGCACAGGCCACGGTACGTCGCGGCAAGTGCAGCCGATCCCCAGCTGATCTGGTCGGCCTCGCCGTCGACAATCGCCCTCGCATAAGCGATAAGGCGCGCGTCAACGGTGTTGCCGTGGCTGGTGGTGAAGAGCACCCAACCAAACAGCCACAGCACGTAAGCCTCCAGGTGGCGCGCGACCTGGTAATCGTCAGCATCTGCAACCATGCGCTCAACCTGAATGCGAACAAGTTCTTATTAGTATGTAATTGCACAAATAAGAGTTTCGAAGACGCGATCGACTTGAAACACCACGTACCCGGTACTGTGCCAGCCACCTCAGCGTCGGTCCATGCTTCTGCCTCTCGTCGAAGATGTGGTGGTGACCGGCCGGTGGAAGGACCACCTGGAATCTGCCGAGCAGGTCATCGCGCCACTCGGCGGGAGCCTCCGGTAGGAAGGCAGCGTCTCCCGCGACCGGAAGGCCAAGGAGTAGGGACACGTCCTGCAGGGTCGGCGCCATCTCCCCGACTGGTAGGTGGAAAGTGTGCGTCTCGGGCCGCCAACGGTCCACCAAAGCCGTCAGCAGGGAACGGTCAAACGGGAAGCGTCATGATCGCTCCACGCCCGCCTCGTCCCCCTCCCCGGCCAAGGCACCTCCGTCCTCATCCGTGGTCTGCACCATCCGGGCAAGAGGGAGAAGTCCGGCATCCCGCAGCCTGCAAATAAAGTGAAGGTCAGCATGAAATGTTCTTATGGTAATACTAAAACGTTGGCGTAGTGCAAACCTGGCAGTCCAACGGGGGTTGAGTCCCCAGGCCACACGAGGTGTGCGTGTCCGGACCACTCCCAGCTCAGTCGACTCGTCCGTGCTCCCCGGTGGCGGCGCACGACGGGAAGCGCGGTGCATGCGGTCCAAGTGCTCGTCCAACAGCGGGTACCGCCAGTCACCCGTCATAACTGCAAAATTATCTAAATGTAAATTTGTAAATTTAAATTTTCTTCATTTAAATTTTGTAAACTGCATCTACATTTGTACATTGAATGATCTACAATAAAATTCTAAAGTAAATTTTCCACAATAATGCCTTACAAATATTATACAAAAAAATATATTTTTCTACATTTAAATTTGTACATTTACATTTGTAAACTGCATCTACATTTCTAAATTTAATGTTCTAAACTAAATTTTCTACATTTAAATTTTCTTCATTTAAATTTTGTAAACTGCATCTACATTTGTATATTGAATGATCTACAATAAAATTCTAAAGTAAATTTTCCACAATAATGCCTTACAAATATTATACAAAAAACTATATTTTTCTACATCTAAATTTGTAAACTGCATCTACATTTCTAAATTTAATGTTATAAACTAAATTTTCTAAACTAAATATCTAAACTAATTTTCTAAACTAAATATCTAAACTAAATTTCTAAACTAATTTTCTAAACTAAATTTTCTAAACTAAATATCTCAACTAAATATCTAAACTAAATTTGTAAACTAAATATCTACACTAAATTTTCTAAACTAAATTTATCTAAACAAATTTTCTAAAATAAATTTTCTAAAATTAGAAAAATACCTGCAAATCCCGCGTCTTCTTCTCCTCTCTCTCTCCTTCTCTTCTTCCCTCTCCTCCCCCTCTCCTTCTCTTCTTCCCCTCTCCTCCTCCTCTTCCTTCCTCTCTTCTGCTTCTCTCTTCCTCGCGCGGCCGAGAGTAGATTGGCGAGCAGGCGTGGGGAAGAAAAGAGGCCTTGGCCGTCGGGCTGTATTCACAGGCAGTCGCCCCCCCCCCCCCCGGTTGGGCGACTCGCTCTCTGTCGCCCAACGGGGAGGGGCGATTGCATTTAATCGCCCAACGGGGAGGCGATCGCATTTAATCGCCCAACGGTTACCAGATTCTTCATTAGTCGCTTTTTGGTTGGGCGACAAGCTCTAGTCGCCCAATGGTTGGGCGACTGGAGCCTATTTGTGTAAAAAATTTTGTCGCGGGTATATTTCTGTATTTCCGAATAAAAAATGGGTTATCCGTAAAAAAAATTCCAACTCCATCTATCTCGCGTGCGTGAGTTCATGATTGAGTCTTCATCACAGTGCAGTAGACTTCATCTTCTTCCTGGGACAGTGAAAGCTTCGGTTCGACGGACTCGGAAGTTTGTGAGTAGTTCTACACATGAGCCTCTACTTCGTAATGGAGCGAGAGGCAGGCGCAGAGCCAGAGTGCGGGTGGCGACGCAGGAGAGGGCGTCGTAAATCTGCAGCGCCGAAATCCCGAGCGTCGTTCCAAGCCAAAATCTAGTCTTGGTTTCTACATGTGGTATCAGAGCCGTCATGTCCGTCCAATTGACTCCCGTTGGCGGTGGTGATCGTTCGCCATCACCCCCCTCCCCCCAATTGACAAATTCGTCACCATTGCACCCTCCAAACCACAAAGAGGCAATGTGCCCCCCCCTTCCACCTTTTATAAACCCCCCATTTGTTCCACTTTCGTACACCACCATCCTCTCTTGTTCTTCTCATTCTTAATTGCTTTCTTTCCCTGTTCGTTGCGTCTCTTTGCATTCTTTATCTTCAAGAATCCTTCCAATCTCGTGTTTCTTTTCTTGAGATCGATTTCCAAACTTGATCATCTACTTCGGACGACGCTTTAATTTGTAAAAAGGTCTTAGTTTTTGTGGTTTATGCACACCATCGGCGATTACAATCTACTGTTTATCTTGTCGAAAGCCCTCTTCTTGGATCAGAAACCATGTCCACGGCCCAGAGTGGCAGCCCGAGGCCGGCGGCGGCGGAGGCGAGCAGCCACTGGGCGCCACACGGCCCGCTGCTGACGGCCTGCGTCGTCGGCCTCAACGTGCTCATGATCCTCCTCATCTTCTTCTACTTCTGGCGGTTCTTCTCCAGGAAGCGAGGGCCGTCCTCCCCCGGTGGCGCCGACGAGGCGGCGGCGTCGGTCGACTCGTCGCCGGCGACCTCCCCGAGAGCGTCCAGGCGGCTGCGCGACCTCGACCAGCCGGACATCGCGTCCTCCTTGCCCGTGTCCGTGTACTCCATCAGCAGCGACGCCGGCGGGGGTATGGCGGCGGAGTGCGCGGTGTGCATCGTGGAGTTCCGCGACGGCGACCGGGCGCGCCTCCTCCCGCGGTGCGGGCACCGGTTCCACGCCGCGTGCGTGGACGCGTGGCTGCATCTCCACGCCACGTGCCCGCTCTGCCGCGCCAGCGTCGTCGCCCCAGCCGCCGCCGCCGTGGAGCCCAAGAACGACCCCAAAGACGACGTCGGCGCGGAGGAGTGCCCGGTGTGAAGCAGCGCAGGATCGAGCAGACGAGCTCGCGCTTGCAAGCAAAGCTGGAGGAGCACGTAACCATGGAAGGCCACAAGCATCTTTCGGCGTCGGCGTCTCTTAGCTGACTACTCCAGGTTGGTGAGGCGAGGCGACGTACGGTCGCTTCGTCCTGCTGTTTTGTTGTGTTCTTGTCATCCCTAGTTTTGGGGAGTTGTGCCATACAAACAATCATATCTATCAGATTATACAGTCTTCTTCATTATGATGTGTCATGTCTCATGTCTGTATGATTGTAAAATTGATGGTTTTTTGGGGTGAATCTCTGAATCATGTATGTTTTCATGTGAATGATGTAGGCAGACAGCAAATAACCCTATGTAAATCGTTTGAGCTGAATGCCATGCATGATTAACTCCCAACATAATTATTACATGAATCTTAGTTCCCACGTCGATTTGGACAAGGGTACCATCCACTCCGAATTCATCCGTATGAAGTCTACAGTTATGAGTTATCACGTCTGTCATCATAAAAGTGGATGCATGCGTCTGCATCAGATTTTTACTGTTGGCGCAAAGCACTTGCGGTCGGGAGAACGTGAGATTCTGGCAAGAGAGGAGGAATACTAGCAAAAACATTAGGCAAGTGCGCATCCACCTAGTGAGTTTCACTCTCCGGCCGTTTCTAAACTCTAAAGATAGACCGGCTTAGATAGCATCAGATCTTTTATCCACCCTACACCGAGGGACCAAATGCAAAGAAGCGAGACTTCAAGAGAGCACACACCTTAGTCTCTTGTCTCAGTGACTTGTGAATAGGGGTAGCCAGGGGTGCAAGCTAGAGGAAGCCGGTAGCGGGCAGCTGTCATGTGGTGGGGAATGGGTGATGAGATCATGGTGGCGACTAGAGGTGGGGAAGGTAGAGGCAGATAGCGTGCGGTTAGGTTCGGAGCATTGGTTAAGGGTGAGCAAACCAGAGGAGAGGTTGACCACAAGGGTCCATCTATTAGTGCATACTGGTTTTCTCTAGTTTTCTTGAGAGTTGTTTTTTCCATGGTACAATCGGTTGAAAAGAGAAACACACGCGTAGCACAGGGAAGGGATGGGTGACGTAGTGAATGGATAAACTTCTCTTTTCTCTACTAATATTACATGGGAGTTTGTCCATTCACCTCTCTCCCACACGCGCAGCCCCTCCTCCCCACCCTAACTCCCGTACACACGCGTCGCACGCCTCATCCCTAGTCCTCCCCTCCCAACTCCCCACCCACGTAGCACGTCTCTTGTAGTCCTGCCCTCTCAACTCCCCCCACCCACCCTATCAATCTTATCCACGCAGCCACCCCTCTCCACCTCCACTCTTGGCCGCCACCCTCTTCCCATGAGCCTACGCCACCGTCTCTCTCCTTTCTCTCTCCGCCACGGCCGATGAGCGACGAGTGACAAGAGGTGGCTGTTGACAACCAAAGGCGGCCAGATTCACGCTAGTCAACCAATCGCCATCGGATCTACACATCCTGAGCTCTCTATCATTAGATCCATTGAATCCAACCACAACACCACCGAATCTCGTCGACCCCAATTACCATGATGGCAGATCCTCCCATCTACTTGCTTCTTCCTGGCGTCAGCGGCATGGCTCAAGAGAGGAGGGGGCAGGGCGGCTTCGGCTATTAATGTCATGCTAATTCTGATCTATCTCAACATGAGTAAGGCGAGGGCTTCGCACATGGGTCTCGATCGAGGTGACCCCCGGGCTTCTCGCTTTCCTTTCTTGATCTGTTTTGACGTATGGGATGCAAAAAAATTAGGGTTTTCTTGCAGCCGCACGCCAGGTGTTCGACATAATTCCGCAATGTTTAGCAGCGAGAGCTGGCTGTCCCGTGGACGTCCCTGAGGGGCGTGGAGGCCGTTGTCTCGCGGTGAAGCCCCTGCACCCCCTCTGGTCTGGCAGTCGGCTCAGGCTACGCCATGGTGCCGGTGAAAGGTGGTTGCTCCCACATGATTCCCCCTGTTGAGCGGTGGGAATTCCCGCGTTATGCCACCAATGAGCGGCGAGTGCTCCCGCCGACAAGGTCACCGTCGTTGGTGGATTCACCATATGTGCAGGCAAAGCAGGCACATGTATTTGAAATCAGGTGCAATGTCTTCATGATTAGGGTTGGAACTTGAGTTTTGCGCTATCTGGTTTATGTCAGTCTCCTTCGTGACGTCTAAACGGATGCAACTAACTAACATGGCAGATCAACAATTAGCTAGCCAAATCCTAATCTTTGGTTCTCTCTCATATGGAATTGGTGAATGCTACCGTGAAATGTTTAGACAAGCATGCAGTTATCAATATTTTTCTGCACCCAGTCCCTTAACACAATGGTGGCTCTGTGACCTGGTTATACATCTTTTTTTTACTGCTTATATATAAACTCCTTTATTTTATAAAATTCCTGTTGGCCTCCATCCTGTTCTGTCACAAAAAAAGCAGAGTTTTTAATGTTTTCCCCGTACAAGTCTATTCACATGCCGCCAGCATCGAAAGGGGACCATGGAGGGTCTCGTGAATATTTTTTCCTTCTCGAGAACCAAATAAAAAACTTGATAACCCATTCACACAAGATCTAATTCTTAAATCCTATTGGAAGCTACATTGCCCAGCCACTAATATATTGACACATCAGCAGTGCATGCGATGAGTTGGATTGTTCAAAAGTGGTCAGACCTTATTGTTACAACTTGTGACATTGTACGGATGATCTCATCTGCAGTTACTTTCTCTCTCTCTTTTCTGAACCGGTGGCTCCATGGAGCAGTTACCCATGGCGTCCGTACGGCATGTATAAATACATATCAATGATCAATGAAAGGACTACTGGTTCATTTTGCCATTCACTGTTTCTGTTTCCATTTACATTCAACACGTTATCAGCACCCGCTCCATCCATCCGCGCACACACAAACAACATACAACAGAGACAACAGGAAAGAGGTAATGGCACTTTGTGCAAGCCACAGACAACTTTTTCTGGAAATCTTGGCAATAGTGGACTCCCTGCATGATTCGATGCACACACTCCTTGCTCCTCTCCATGCGCAACAGCCACCACCACCACCACCACCACCGGCGACCACCTCCGTCATCGCCACCGGCCATGGTTCTGTGCCGCGTCGTCGTCGTCCATGGGAGGCACACGGCGTCTTCCCTCCGGCGAAGACTCCACGCTATGGACCGCTCCGGCGACCGGCGCACGCCTCCGTGGCGGCTAACCGCCGTCCCGGCCTCCGGATCCGTACCCTTCCACCGGCCTCCTCTGCAGAGGACGCCTTCTCCTCCACTTGACTCAAAACAAAGAGGGGAGGGGGAGGGCGCACGGCGCGGCCCCGGCGCGGCCGGCCCTCGGCACGGCTCGGCCACGGCGCGGCCGGCCCTCGGCACGGCGCGGCCTGAGCCCGCGCGGTCGGCGCGGCACACGGCCGACGAAGCCCGGCGAGGAGGCGGCCCCCGAGGCGGTGCGGCGCGGCCGAATCCGAGCGGTAGCACGGGCCGGCGGCGCCCTAGATCTGGGCGGCGGCTCTCCATGGCGGGGCGGCCGGACGAGACGGCGCGCGGCGCGGAAGGGCGGCCGGACCAGACGGGGCGCTGCGCGGAGGGCCGGCGGCGCCGGCGGCAGTGGCGCCCGCAGCCTGGCGTGGTCGGCGGCACCGGAGGCGGCACGGCTTCGCCCGTGACCGAGACGGCTGACGGCGTGGAGGCGCGCGGCGCAGCCCGGCCGAAGTGGCGCTCGGCGGCGCCGGCGGATCCCGAAGCCCGACGGCCGGCGGCGGCGCCTCCATGGCGGCGCGGAGGCCGGCGCGGGCACGTGCGGCGCCAAAGGCCGGCGATGGTGGCGTGCTCCGGCGGTGGGGTTCCCCGGTGGCGGCGTCCGGGCGGTGGAGGCGGGTGGCCGCGGTGGCGTGATGCCCGGCGGCGGCAGCGCTCCAAGGTGGAGGCGGCGGCTGCCCCCAATGGGCATGTGGCTGGCGGTTGCCCCAAATGGGCAAAATGGCTAGTGTTAGGGTTAGGGTGAAAACCCTAACCCACCTCCTTTTATATGGCTGCCCCAAAATGGGCTTTTAGCCCAATAACCTCCCACCATCCCACATGGGCCAAAAGGCCGACTGGGCTTCAGCCTAGGTTGCCGAAAATTTGCAACCTCCCCCCTCTGTTTTAATGTAATTGCAGCACTTTATGTTAAATAAATTGCTATTGTATATATTTGCAAATATATGTGTTTCCATGCAATGCATTATACATCAATTATTGCAATCTATCTTATGCAATTTCAATATTTCGTTTCTCAGCTTACCATACAAGCATTTAATATTTTTTTTATGCAAATGCCTTAGGTTGATTTTCTCTCATTTTGGAATAACACAAAGTTACTTAACTTTCATATTGGCCATACACAAGGTAGTACCATAGTACTACTGCAGGATTTATTCCTCAACGTGCGTACCTAATATCAAGTTTTGCAACAATTTGGTCTACACTTTTGGGTGACTACCTTTATTTATTTTCAATTTGGCCATACACAAGGTAGTACCATAGTACTACTGTGGGATTATCATCCTCAAAGTGCGCACTCAATGTTGAAAAATGAATTAAATAATGTTAATACCATTAGTGATTAACTATGTTGTTCCACAATAGGAGAATGTCTCTTTATGTATTTCAAGTTTACCTTGATTACTTGCATTTCGCATTGCTTATTTAACATTGCCAAAGATTTTAACAAATCTGTGGCCCTACATATGTAGGCACAATGGCTACTAAAGAGTTTGAGGCTCTCGCTCTTGATGGCCACAACTTCCCCACATGGGCGATGGATCTCAAAGTGAGTCTATCGTTGCGCGGAATGTACCGGGCAATTGCAGCTCCCCAAGAGGGTGTAGCTCCTTTGGCTGAGACTCTCAAGTACAATACCTTATTTATCATAAGGAACCACATCCATCCTGATCTCAAGGCTGAGTATCTGATAGAAGAAGACCCACGCGCTCTGTGGCTTGCTCTTCAAACACGGTATGAACAGCAGAAAGCAGTCATCCTACCGGAGGCTGTCAATGAGTGGAACCACCTCCGCATACAAGATTTTAAATCTGTGGGAGAGTTCAACCATGCTGTTCATAAAATCAGTTCTAAACTGCAGTTTTGCGAGAAAGAACCATCTGATGCGGAGAAAATTGAGAAGACATTGTCTACCATGCTCCCCGCACAAATGATCCTTCAACAACAATACCGTGAAAGAGGTTTCACCGTTTATTCTGAGTTAATTAAAACATTACTTCAGGCAGAAAGGCATAGTGAGCTCCTAATTTGGAACTCTAATCTGCGCCCTTTGGGCACTAAACCTTTACCAGAAGTACATGCTAACACTCAGAACAAACCTAAAGGGAATGCTACTAACTCTAGCAATCCTGGGAACTTCAAAGGGAAGAACAAGCGCAAGAGACAGCGTCAGTCTAATGGTGCTAACAAGGGAAAGGATGTTTTTAAGTCGAAAAAGAACAAGTCTAACACTTGTGTCAAGTGTGGCTGTTACAACCACCCGACTGAGAAATGTCGCACTCCCAAGCACTTGGTGGCGTTGTACTTGAATTCCGTGGGACGAGCACGCTCCAATCAAGGACGTTCCAATAAAGGTGGACACTTTGAAGCACACTTCAACTCCCAATCTGATGTCAACATGGAAGAATTCCTCCAACCTGACATTACTAAGAAAGATGCCCCTGGGTGCTCCTACTCTGCTCCTACAGCTGTGGAACCAAGCAACACCAAGGCACTACCTCCACTTGATGGAAACGTTGACGATATGGAGAACATGATCGTGGAGTTCACTTCTAACGATCCGTTTGGAGACTTTAATTAGGCTCCTACACTTTGAGATACCTTATTTCATTATCCCTTGAATGTGGATATCGTTTAATTGTGAATGTTGTCATAAGCTAGTTGTTGTCCGTACTTCATTTACGCACAATGGGTATTGTAATTTGTATTAAACACAATTGATACCTATATATATATTGTATGTATTCTATATATATTTGTTGAGAATGACATATTCAAATTCTCCATTTTGTATAGATTGTACGGGAGTCGATCTGATGGATGAGGAAATGTGCCTAGTGGATAGCGGTACTACTAACTCTATACTCAGGGAGATAAAATATTTCCAAACTCTCACAAAGAACAAAGGAAATATTTTAACAATCGCTGGACGCGATGCTGTAATAGTTGGCACCGGTCGGGCCACTATTCTGCTCCCTATGGGTACATCAATAACGATTGAGGATGCACTCTTGTATCCCGATTCAACTCGTACCCTATTGAGTTATAGAGATATCCGTAAGAATGGGTTTCATGTTGAAACTCATGAGGACAACAATGAGGAGTTCCTTCTCATAACAAAAGATCACGGATATGGCAAAGAGACACTTGAAAAGTTTCCCTCACTCCCGTCTGGATTGTACTATACATACATCAACCCCGTACCACATATTGCTTTCAAAGTAATTTTCCAGAATGTTAACGCATTCCAAACTTGGCATGATCGTCTTGGCCATCCTGGAATAGGGATGATGAGGAAAATTATAAGCAATTCTGTTGGTCACACTTTAAGTGATGCAAAATTTCCCCAATCCTCAGATTTTATGTGCACCGCATGTGCCACTGGGAAATTAATTTTGAGGCCCTCTTACCTCAAAATTCATGCCGAACCTCTAAAGTTCCTTGAACGCATTCAAGGTGACATATGTGGTCCCATTCAACCATTGTCTGGGCCGTTCAGGTATTTCATGGTTCTAATAGACGCATCTACACGATGGTCTCATGTGTGTCTACTTTCCACACGGAACCATGCATTTGCTAAGATTGTTGCACAAGTTATCAAACTTAAAGCACAATATCCTGAACATCAAATCCGATCAATCCGAATGGATAATGCTGCTGAATTTTCCTCACGTGCCTTCAATGATTATTGCTTGGCTTTAGGAATTCAAGTTCAGCACTCGGTCCCATATGTTCATACTCAAAATGGGTTGGCCGAATCTCTCATTAAGAGAGTGAAACTTATTGCAAGACCTTTACTACAGAATTGCAATCTACCAACATCATGTTGGGGTCACGCAGTCTTACACGCTGCTGAATTGATTCAATTGCGTCCAACTGCATACCATGCAACCTCCCCGTTGCAACTAGTACGTGGAAATACACCAAATATTTCCCATCTGCGGAAGTTCGGTTGCGCTACATACGTACCGATCTCTCCACCACAGCGTACATCTATGGGCCCACACAGGAAATTGGGGATCTACGTGGGATATCAATCTTCGCCGATCATTAAATACTTGGAACCCCTTACAGGGGATCTATTCACTGCCCGGTACGCTGATTGTATCTTCAATGAAGATCATTTCCCGGCATTAGGGGGAGGAATTGAAAACCACATAAAATGCCAGGAAATCAATTGGGATGCCATAGACATCTCCAACTCTGATCCACGTACTTCTGAAACTGAACTTCAAGTTCAGAAGATCATTAATTTGCAACACATTGCAAATAACATGCCAGATGCATTTACTGATTATAAGGGTGTTACAAAATCCTATAATCCTGCGAGAAATGTGCCGGAAAGAGTAGAGGTACCAAATAAAACTACTCAACTCCCAAGTAAGAGGGGGAGAAGTACGGCTATTTCCACAGATGCAGCTTCTAGCAAGCAAAGGAAAAGGAAGAACAATTCTTCTAACCCAGTAAATGCATCTCAACCTCACGTTGAGAAATACCCTGTGGAGGTTCAACCTTCACATCCCACATCAACAGTGCACTCAATTACTGATGTTGGGACATCGGATCGCCCTGATGCAATCATTTTGGGAAATAATGATACATCACAAGGGGTGCTTGAAATTTCCATCAACTATATTGAATCTGGAGAATCATATGACAGAAAGTCTACAATTGTCGACATCTATTTCTCTGAAGCAATTGCAGAAATCATCCAAAATGATCCAGATCCTAAGACCATGGCAGAGTGCAGAAAGCGCTCGGACTGGAATCAATGGAAAGATGCAATTCAAGCAGAGATAACCTCGCTCACTAAAAGAGAGGTATTCACTCATGCAATACCTACACCTCGAGGAATCTTTCCTGTGGGATTCAAATGGGTTTTCGTCCGGAAACAGAATGAGAACAATGAGGTGGTGAGACATAAAGCGAGGCTTGTAGCACAAGGGTTCACGCAGAGACCCGGCATTGATTTCAATGAAACATATTCTCCAGTAATGAGTGGAATAACATTCCGATATCTTATATCTCTGGCTGTTCAAAATCGTCTATCTATGCAGTTGATGGACGTAGTGACTGCATATCTATATGGGTCACTTGATTCAGACATATATATGAAGGTCCCTGATGGGATCTCTATACCGGATCCAAACGCAAATCGCAACATGTATTGTGTAAAGCTTCAAAAGTCACTCTATGGCTTAAAGCAGTCGGGAAGAATGTGGTATAACCGACTTAGTGAGTTCCTTTTGCAGAAGGGATACACTAACAATGATGATTGTCCATGTGTTTTCATCAAAAAGTCCCAAACGGGATTTTGCATCATATCAGTATATGTTGATGATTTAAATATCATCGGCAACCCACAAGATATTGATGAAGCACGCAATCATCTAAAGACGGAGTTTGAAATGAAGGATTTGGGTCAAACCAAATTTTGCTTAGGTTTACAACTTGAGCATCTTTGCACCAGGCCTGATATTGCATTTGTAGTGAACTTACTAGCTCGACATAGCGCTACTCCTACCAAACGTCATTGGACGGGAGTAAAACATATCCTCAGATATGTTAATGGTACAAGAGATCTTAGATTATTTTTCCAAAGGAACCCAGATCCTAATCTGATTGGATACACTGATGCCGGCTATTTATCTGATCCCCATAATGGCCGATCCCAGACAGGTTTTGTGTTCTTGCACGGAGGAACAGCCATTTCATGGAAGTCTACAAAACAGACTCTGGTGGCTACCTCAACAAATCACTCTGAAATAATTGCACTATATGAGGCATCACGCGAATGTGTTTGGCTTCGCAGAGTGATTAACCACATACAACAATCGTGTGGCATTGGTACCATCGATTCACCAACTATTATCTATGAAGATAAATTCTGCTTGTGTTACACAGATGGAGACAGGCTACATCAAGAGCAACATAACCAAGCATATTTCTCCTAAGTTGTTTTACCCCCATGAGTTAAAACAAATGGGTGAAATAAACATCTTGCAAACCAAATCATGTGATAACCTCACTGATTTGTTTACTAAGTCCTTACCAGCTTCCTCGTTCCAGAAATGTGTTCAAGGAATTGGTATGCGACGACTTCGAGATTTGCAAACTTCAGGGGGAGAAATCTCCTAAATGTTACTCTGTCCAAAGCATCATATTGTACTCTTTTCTTTGTATGAGTTTTACTCACAAGGTTTCTCATATAAAGTTTTTAATGAGACAATATTAGCATAAGCATATGTCGTATTTCCTATTTTTCCCATCGAGGTTTTTTTAGGAGATATCAATGACATATATTGTCCTCTAAACTATCTATGAGTTTTCTCCTGCAAAGGTTTTTCTCATATGAGTTTACAATGAGACAATACTCATTATATGTTGTATCAATTTCTCCTTATTTTCCCATTGGGTTTAAAGGAGTTTTTAACAACGTATCTATCAAATATATCTCCTAGTTTTTATCCTACAGGATTTTTTAGAAGATTAATACTATTCATTGATCTCAAAGATGGATTCGATCAAGGGGGAGTGTTACAACTTGTGACATTGTACGGATGATCTCATCTGCAGTTACTTTCTCTCTCTCTTTTCTGAACCGGTGGCTCCATGGAGCAGTTACCCATGGCGTCCGTACGGCATGTATAAATACATATCAATGATCAATGAAAGGACTACTGATTCATTTTGCCATTCACTGTTTCTGTTTCCATTTACATTCAACACTTATGTCAATCACTAAACCATTGACACATCAGCAATGTGGCTGTTGTTTCTGGTGTTGAATGCATGCAACATTTCCCAACTAATCTTAATGATTTATTCTCTGTGTGAGAACCCTTGGTGCTAGAAAAATAAAAGAAACAAATGCACCTAGCTCTATCATGATTCAGCTACCATCACACTACAAATAAATGAACAGCAAGAGCTAGCCAACCTAGCTAGGATGGATCCTTTCCGGATTATGAATTATTATTTATAGTTTTTGAACAAATAAATAATACGAATTTTTTTAATATCTTTTCGAAGTGATTTATTGGAACAGCTTTTTAAAATGGTTTATCGACTTATTGATATTCAATTTATCCGTATGAGTACTTGTAATGAGACCAAAACCACTAGTCATAACTATAAGTTATCGGACACGGCTAAAAAGAACCTACTACAACTGGAAGCCACACCTCCGGTCAAACCATTGGCAATTAACAAACTCATCACCATTGCACGCTCCAAACCCCAAGAGGCAATGCACCTCGCCCTTCCACCTTTTACAAACCCCCCATTTGTTCCACTGTCCTACACCACCATCCTCTCTTGTTCTTCACATTCTTAATTGCTTTCTTTCCCTGTTCGTTGCGTCTCTTTGCATTCTTTATCTTCAAGAATCCTTCCAATCTCGTGTTTCTTTTCTTGAGATCGATTTCCAAACTTGATCATCTACTTCGGACGACGCTTTAATTTGTGAAAAGGTCTTAGTTTTTGTGGTTTATGCACACCATCGGCGATTACAATCTGCTGTTTATCTTGTCGAAAGCCCTCTTCTTGGATCAGAAACCATGTCCACGGCCCAGAGCGGCAGCCCGAGCCCGCCGGCGGCGGAGGCGAGCAGCCACTGGGCGCCACACGGCCCGCTGCTGACGGCCTGCGTCGTCGGCCTCAACGTGCTCATGATCCTCCTCATCTTCTTCTACTTCTGGTCCAGGAAGCGAGGGCCGTCCTCCCCCGGTGGCGCCGACGAGGCGGCGGCGTCGGTCGACTCGTCGCCGGCGACCTCCCCGAGAGCGTCCAGGCGGCTGCGCGACCTCGACCAGCCGGACATCGCGTCCTCCTTGCCCGTGTCCGTGTACTCCATCAGCAGCGACGCCGGCGGGGGTATGGCGGCGGAGTGCGCGGTGTGCATCGTGGAGTTCCGCGACGGCGACCGGGCGCGCCTCCTCCCGCGGTGCGGGCACCGGTTCCACGCCGCGTGCGTGGACGCGTGGCTGCATCTCCACGCCACGTGCCCGCTCTGCCGCGCCAGCGTCGTCGCCCCAGCCGCCGCCGCCGTGGAGCCCAAGAACGACCCCAAAGACAACGTCGGCGCGGAGGAGTGTCCGGTGTGAAGCAGCGCAGGACCGAGCAGACGAGCTCGCGCTTGCAAGCAAAGCTGGAGGAGCACGTAACCATGGAAGGCGACAAGCATCTTTCGGCGTCGGCGTCCCTTAGCTGACTACTCCAGGTTGGTGAGGCGAGGCAACGTACGGTCGCTTCGTCCTGCTGTTTTGTTGTGCACTTGTCATCTCTAGTTTTGGGAATTTGTGCCATACAAACATTCATATATATATATCAGATTATACAGTCTTCTTCTTTATGATGTGTCATGTCGCATTCTGTATGATTGTAAAATTGATGGGGTTTTTTTTTGTGAATCTCTGAATCATGTATGTTTTCATGTGAATGATGTAGGCTGATAGCAAATAACCCTATGTAATAAATCGTTTGAGTTGAATGGCATGCATGATTAACTCCCAACATAATTATTACATGAATCTTAGGCCTCGTTTGACACAGCTCAGCTTCACTAGTGAAGCTGTTTTTTTTGTTTCAGCTTCATGAGCAGCTTCACCGGTGAAGCTAAAACTGTTTTGGAAAACTGTTTGGCAAAACAGCTTCACCAACAGCTTCATGCATGGCTGAAAGAGGGCAATTGTCCAAGATGACTCTGTCTACCTGACTTGTTCTAACATTTGGAGTTGTATGTTTGTATATGGTCATATGAATTAAAAAATAATATATTTGAATGAGTATGAATTAAAAAATTAAAATAAAAAAATTAAAATCATTAGAGAAGTGCGAACGGGAGGAGAGGAAACAGGTGTGGTGACCCAGTGGCAAAGTGCTGTAATTTCTGTCAACTACAAGGGCAGTGGGTTCCTAGAACTGCGAGCCTGAGGGAGAGAGCTGTGAGAAGCTACTATTTTCAGCTTCACCCCACCCCATTCCCTTGTGAGAGCATGATTTAAGGAGCTTCATCCATGAAGCTGTTTGCAAAAAGGGTGTTTGGCAAAAAACAGCTCACAACAGCTCATGAAGCTGTTGATGAAACTGTGCCAAACAGGACCTTAGTTGCAGCTGGCACAGCAGGGGCGGCGGCCCAAGCAAATCTAGTGAGTTAGGCGATGGCCCCAACAGATTTGGCCGGTCGGGTAGCTAGGATGCCAGGACGGTGAGGAGTACAAGCGGCTGGGCAGGTGAGGAGCGAAGGCGGCTGGGCTGATGAGGAGCGGAGCAATGCTAGTAAGCGGCTCTGTGAGACTGTGACTGATTGGGGAGACATGGAACAGCAGAGGAGGGGAAGCTCGGTGTCCGGCTGCGAAGGCGGGGAGCAGTAGATGCAGTTGGGAAAATGGGCGTCCGACAGATAGTATAGGAGGGAGGTGGGGGAAATGGGGGAGGTGGGGAGGTAGTTGTGAGAACAAGGAGGTGGTTTCCTCTCATCCCCAATAGAACCAACTGCTGTTGGGGAGGAACATGCCGGAACTAGCCGACACCACCACACAACCGTCGGATCTAACGTCCCCGACCGAGCCGCCATTGGATCCGGTCTTGACTGGTCGCATCGCCGCCGGTACGACCGATGTTGCTCACACGATACGCCACCGACTGTTTGGACCTCCCCAGCTGCGCTGCCTCCGAATTCGGCCCTCCAGCTATTTACCATTGCAAGCCTGCTGCACCGCCGCATCCTCGCCACACCACCACCCTCCAGCTCGGGACCGCCTCCCTCCGGCCACCACGCGAGCACCGAACGGCCACCACGCCGCAACCCACGGGTGAAGAGGAGAGAGAGAGAGAGACGACAGTGAGAAAGGAGTGGTGGGGGCAGTTGAAATAGGAGTCAATTGTGAGAACAAGATAATTCCTTATCATTTGATTCCTTAGCTATTTCTTTCATTTTTTTAGAACCATGCTAGAAGATGCACAAGTAAAAATTATATCTATGGGCATAAGAAAACTTCGATACATGAGCATCAGCATTTAGGACGTAGCTTGCAAATTACAACTCCTTCAAACACATAATTCAATTAGTTAAAGTCAGCAAACTTAACGCTACATCACTACAAAATATCCAAATTTGGTTTTTTGTTGTAACGCACGGGTACTTAACTAGTATATTGTAACACTCCTAAATTTGCAGTGTTTCTTGACGGTTATCTGTGAATTGGCTACCGTTGTTACATTCCTTTGGCATTTTAATCATACAGCTTATGGTATTTCTAGCATAATTCGAATTAGCGACAAAACATTGCAAACATAGTGATAGCCAACGAGACGATGGACACTTAACTGTTACAAAGGAATACTACCGTTATCTGTTGAGTTAAAAACTGTCTTGAAATGTTCCAAATTTAGTGGCGTCGGGAGGAAATTTAGAAACAAAATATAAATTCTCAACAACACGTACACAAAATCGATTTTGCGAGTGCCCGTTCTAACCAAAATACGTGGCAGGAAAAATTGTCAACAATTCACAAGCCCTACTTGCTAGCTACTTAGCTAGCAGAGAGGACGGTGGAAGCACGACGCAAGGAGTGGAAAGCGTACGGTGCAGAGGTCGTTTTCCATCGGCCGGCAAGCAGGCGCAAACCGGTGTGCCGCGCCGGTTGTTTCGATCCGACGGGCATGGGAGAGATCTCGCGCGCGACGCACGGGGAATCGCACGCCTGCTCTGCCGAAAAGACCGAGAAAAAGTCGTCAACGGGGTGCGAGTGATTAGGCAGTGTCGCTGGTCCAGGCGACCGGTGCGTTTATAGGGTTCGGTGCAATCTGGGAGACTTACGCATCGGCGTGTGCAACTTTAATAGCTTGATTTGGCCAAGTAAACTATACTTTGGTTGAGTGGTGGAAAATATGAATATCGATAAACAGTTTTAAAAAATACAGTTTCCTGCTTTCCATATCGATCAAGAACTGACGGATCGACGAGCGTGCGTCGGAGATAAGAGAGACTAGCCAGGCTAGTCACCTAGCTTGAAAATTTGTGGCGTGTGGAGTGTCTTTGGAATCGTGGTAGCACTTTGTTTCGATTTGATACCAGTTAGGAGGAGAATTATATAGGAGTATGTGGCACAATGCATGTCACGAGGTACACACTAGACCGTCTAGTGCTGTGCGAGGGTTTTTTTTTTTGCCGAAATGGCAAATTTTAAAGTATGATTAGCAAAAATTACACATTCGTAGCTATAATTGTAAAAATAATGCTCTTCACCTCACGGTCACTGTGCGGCATTAGCCCAGAGCCAATACCCGGTGGAATACCGCACGGTCACCATGCGTCATTAGTCTTGGATCAACACATGCGTCATTAACCCTAGCCCAACACGTGGCATAGTGCCGCACGGTAACCGCATGGTATTAGCATGCCACGTGTCGGACCGTGGCTAATACCGCGCGATCACTTGTGCGACACTCCGTCATAAAGAGTATGCTAGCTTACATGTTTATCCGGTGTACAAAGCATCCCGATACAAGCGTAAAAATGACTCTGATGATGGGAAGGGCATCGAGGTGAAGTAAGGACCTCCTGCTAAGGTGTTGTGGTATCTTCCTGTAATTCCCCATTTGAAGCGTTTATTTGCAAACCGCAAGGATGCAAGATTGATACATTGGCAGTGAGAGCAGCGTAAGAAAGACAGAATGATAAGACACGTTGCTGCTTCTGTCCAGTTGAGGAACATCGATAGGATGTTTATAGATTTCGGTGTGGAACCGAGGAATATAAGATTTAAGTTGAGTACAAATGGAATGAATCCTTATGGTAACATGAGCAGCCGACACAACAGCCCACAAAGCTAGCACCTATTTGGAAATTGTTGCAATGTAATCATAATTAGGAAACTCAGCATGTAATTATGGAACTATATTCTATTGTAATTCTAATTGACTTAGGAACTAAGAAATAGTTATATTTATGATTATGCTTACGTTTTTCATAATATTGCATGGCTAGCATGATTTTTTGGTGACTAGATAGAGCGAACTATGACAGGCGGTTTATCGGAAGAAACCGTCTGTGATGATACTATCATAGACGGTTCTATAAAAGAACCATCTGTGATATATCAAATATCAGAGACGATTCTTTTATAGAACCGTCTGTGATAGTTTCTTTATAAATATTCCCTAATAGGTTCTGCTCGTAGAGTCCTCACTCACTCACTCCATCTCCACCGCCACTACTAGGTTTTGCTAGATCTGACTGCTCACTCGCGCGCGACACCACCTCTCCCTCCCGACGCTGCCTCTCCCTCCCGTATAGATATATATGGTCCAACAAGTTCGGCGACGGCAACAGCTGGTGGGTTTCCTCAACTCACACTTAGTCTCTGAGTAATCTATCAATGTACCCTTCAACCAAGGGTAAGTGCTTTACTAGTTGCCGCACAAGTTTCATTTGTATTTTATATGCAACATGAACTTAGAATTAATCACTATGGCGACACACATGACTAAGTCTCACTAGATTTTGATTATGATTGTACCAAAGTGGAGTAAGGTAATATACCTGAATTCCCTACTTAGAAGCAAACACGACTTCACTCGTATGCAAGAAGCAATTAACAGGTAAACTCATTTCCTCCATACATAACTCTATTGTAATCTTTTCTTCATTTGCAATGGCCAAGGCTAACTTTTTTGGAGTCACGTAGGTCGTTTACCGCTTATGTTGCCCTAAGAGGGAGACACAACGAATCCAGTGACACGCTGCGATACAGGACGCGATTTCCGGTACCCGCTACAACATAACAATCCTATATCACACTTTGTTATAATGCCTCTAGAATTGACAATACCTATGTATGTAATTCTATTTTTGCAGTGCCACCAGCAGCTACAGGGCAACGTATGTGGATTCTATGTTTACCGCCATATGAAGGAAATCACAGACACTAAGATGATGATACAGAGGTTTGTCAACCTTCCAATAATTATTATTTTCTGATTATATATATGTATATATATACACACACATGCTAATTAATGACTTAACATTGCTCCTAACGACAGCAGGTGAACTTCGACGAAAGTGCATATGATCTTGACAAACTCGTCGGAATTCATGGAAACCTCTCCCAATTCTTACTAGCAGAGGTCATAAACAAAACTGGAGAGTTCCACCCCGGAAATGGTGATAATTAGATGTTGAAACATTGGATTCAATTGTAATCACTCAATTATGCTTAATCAAATAATTCATTCAATTTAATTCATTTGTGAGATCTGTGTATATATGAGATCTGCTGGTGTTGTTTCATTCATCTGTGTGATTTATGTAATTATTGCCCTGTGCTATATACGTGATCTTGCTTGTTTTCAGAGAGCATGGCTAGCATATCCTAAGGCTAGCCGAAAAAGAGCAAATAAAATCGTTGTTGAAATAGCTATCACAGACGGTTCAGTGTTCCAAACCGTTTGTGATATATATCCCAGACAGTTTCAAACACTGAACCGTCTGTGATATGAATGATATCACAAACGGTTTTTGTTATTAACTGTCTGTAATATGGTGTATATCATAGACGGTTTAATATCACAGACGGTTAATAACAAAAATCGTCTGTGATAGTCGAATATCACAGATGGTTTTTATAAAAAAATAGTCTATGATAGTCGAATATCATAGATGATTTTTTAATAAAAAACCATCTGTGATAGTCGAGTATCACAGACGGTTTTTCTGAAAAACCGTCTATATTGTAAGTTATCATAGATGGTGTGGGAGCCATCTGTGATAACCACTTATTATCACTGACATATAAATGCAGATGGTTCAGGAACTGTCTGTGATGACGGTTTTGAACCGTCTGTGATAACATTGTCTGTAGTAGTGAAGCCTGTTGTGCCGCCGCATTCTCGCCACACCACCACCTCCAGCTCGGGACTGCCTCCTTCGGCCACCACATGAGCATCGCACGGTCGCCATGCCACAACTCGCGGGTGAAGAGGAGAGAGTGATGACAGTGAGAAAGGAGTGGTGGGGGCAGTTGAAATAGGAGTCAATTGTGAGAACAAGGACGCGTAGGCTATCCTGTGGTAGGGGAATGGGTGATGAGATCATGGTGGCGACTGGAGGTGGGGAAGGGAGAGGTAGACAGCGTGTGGTTGGGTTCGGAGCATTGGTTAAGGGTGAGCAAACCAGAGGAGAGGCTGACCACGAGGGTTTGTCTATTAGTGCTTACTGGTTTTCTCTAGTTTTCTTGAGGACCGTTTTTTCCATGGTGCGATCGGTTGAAAAGAGAAACATGCGCGTAGCATAGGGAAGGAAAGGGTGGGGTAGTGAATCAAGGTCATCAAGAAGAAGTGGAGACTTCACAACCTTCTAATATTTAAGGAAAACAACATCACTATGAAGAAGACCACCCGCCAGAAGAAAGCTCACAGAGCAAGGTCACCTGTTTCTGCGAAGGACAAGACCCTTGCCCCATAAATTGCACCTCAAATCTGTTGTTGATCAAGATAGCTAAGAATACAATCGATGAATAATGACAATTGTTATTTATTTAAGGGGGGTAGCACTAAGAGACAAAAATGTCAAGGAGCAAGTAGTTGGCAGTCTACAACCTATCCAGGAGAACAAGGTATCTCTCTTTCCTTTTGACTTCTTCAAGTTCTAACCCCTATTGTGCAGATTTTCATCTCTCCATGAAGCTAAAGAGCTATACGTCAAGCAATACTCGAAACCCATTGCTAACCAATATAACCTCACCTTACTTCTTTCTACTCTACCAGAATCTCGGGGTCGAGATTCATTTAAGGGGGTAGGTTTGTAACATCCCAAAATTTTGAAATTTGAAAATGTGAAGCTTTTGAATTATTTTGCAATATGTTGTATTTGAATTTGGAGTTTAAGGTATTCTTCTGAAATTTGGTTGGGAATTCCAAAAAGTAAAATTTCAAGAAAGGAACAAACATGTTCAAATAATAGAGAATCAAAATTTAAAATACGAATATGAAAAGATGATCCAGTATAAGAAGAAAGAAACTTGAGTTAAAAATACAAAATATCATTTCTGAAAATAATGGCATGAATAACAATGGAAGCAAGTAAATGAAATACCAACATATATGGACATATATATGTATATATACGAATATATAAATATGCATACCACAATCCTGCACCTACAAAATTTAGTGGCCCGAATACATAAGTATAAAATCAGGTGAGCAAGAGGGAATGAATAATACATGAATTATATAAAGACACAAATGCACAAAACAAAACAAAAAGAAAAAAACACAAGAAGGTCAGGCCGGCCGGAACAGTCCGCCCCAACCCCCGCATGGCCCAGCTCCACCCCTCCATCCATCACCTCTTCCCCCATTCACTGCCGCGCGGGCCCCGTGCCTCATCACTCTGCGCAGCTGGCCCCGCGCCCCCAGCTCCCTTCCCTCCTCTGCCGCGTGGGACCGCTTCCCCCTCCCTCTCTTTCCCTCTTCCTTCTCCCCTGGTGCGCCCGCGCCACTCATTCCTCTCTGCCGTGCGCTCAGCTTCCATAGCCTCCCCGCGGCCATAAGAAGCTCCCCGCGCGCCACTCCCTTGCTCCTCTGTCTTCTTCTTCCTCCCGGCGCCCGCAAGCCGCCACCCGCCTCCTCGCCATTTCCGGCCAAGGCGACCGCGTCGCGGTGTGCCTCTGCGCCCTAGCTACTTCCTTTCCGTAGTAATCGAAAAACCCCCGCCGGAGCTCGCTGGGGTGCCCCTCTTCCTCGTCTCCGGCCGAAGCCGCCTCCACCGGCGTCATTGCTCCTTCGACGCTTCTCCGGTCGATTCCGCGCGCCGGGAGAACCGCACGGCCACCACGAAGCTAGCCCCCACCTCGCCGGAGCTTCCCCGCCACCCCATCTCGCCGGCGCCATGGGCGTACCCACGCTGCCGCAAGTTCGCGCCGCCGGCCCACCCCGGCCTCTCTCTGACCACGCCAACCGCCGGGGTAAGCTCTACTAACCTCCCTCATGCTCCAGCGCTCGTCGATTTATCCTCCTTCCCTCTGGCGCCGTCGCCCCTTTCCACCCTCACCGCCGTCTGCTTTGAGCCGCCACCCGCTCGCCTTGCCGTCGCTCCGGACCACACGCCGCCGGTCAGAGGTTCCACAGATCCTGCGCCACCCATTTTGCGAGACGCCACCCTCTCCCCGACCACCGTCCACCGCCGGCAGCATCAACTCGGAGTGCCGCTGGGACTCCTCTGTTCTGGCCCCCCCTTGCCACAGCTCTTCAAGATTTCTTGCGCGCCCTCTGTCAGCCCAGGCATTTCGCCCCTTTGGTTATCCGAGTGCGCTTAACATCAGCTTTCCCCGAGTGGTCCTGAGTTCGAGTCTTCCTTCGGCCCTATCTGGCCATATTTTTGTTTTTGTTTTCTTTAGCCATTTCAAATAGGAATCAATTAAGAAATAATCCCAGGAAGCTAAGGTAATTAATTTAAGATCAAATAAAGTTTATATGTGCCTCAGAATATGAAGTTTATATGCATAAGAGCAATTAAGTGATGGTTAGTACTAGCTCACTACTACTTAAATGATTGAAATTTAAGTTAAAGGTTTCCTAGTATACAATTAAATAAACCTTGGAAATAATTATGTGAGATATAAGTACTTAACATAAATTTAAAATCAAGGAAAATTAGAGGATAATTCAGAGAATCTAATAAAAATTAACTAGGATGTGAATGAGATTATTTAATAATTAAATATGGGATAGTTCATATATGATTAATTAATATGGTTTGAGCAATAATCTAGAAGACTAAATATTAGTTAAGGGCATGGATAAAGAAAAACACTTTGATTAAATGTTCAAATTATAGTTAACATATATGCTCTAGCATGTCATCATTAAAACAAATTCCCTTAGTAGATTTAATTAAGTAGCTATATTAATATATAACCATGTACGACAAGCTTTGTTCGATAAATGAATTTAAATTAAAAATAAAGCTATGCCTAATAATAACTAAAAGTATAGACAAAATAATAATGGTGCCATAAATTAAATCCTAACCTTGAATTTAATAAATATGTTAAGCATAGTTGCATATAACAAGTTAGGACCCGTGTAAATGGATCCTAATTCAAAATAAATTGTCTAGTAATAACTAAGTGCACATAAAATATCACACCATAAAATGTTATAAACCTGGACTCTGGTATTAATCTGGCAAGCTAAAATTGCATACATTGCGTATATAGTATATGCTTTGAATACTAACGCTCGACAAAATAATACCCCGCTAGACTTGCACACCTATTCATAGGTCTAACCTAACTCATGGAACTTCCTTGATAAATACAAAAATGATAAAAGAAATTATTAATAAAAAGGTCAAGCCTCGCTTTTCCCCAATCGGCCATGTATGTCCACCTTCCTTTCCCAAAAGCAGATAATTCCTGTAGGTACATCTTCACTTTTGATCCCTAGTATTTCTAAAATTTTCCCTCACGGTAAAGCATTCAGACAACTCGTCCTCTTGCTCAAACCCAGCTACCGCTGTGCCTACAACACATCAACCTAAATCATCCTTCTATTCTCCAATCATAATAAATGCATAATTTAAAGTAAATCGGGTATTTAAAGTGATTGGATTTGTTTGGATCTCTTGAGTTATTTGTTTTTTTATTTGGATTCAGTCGCTTGCCGCATAGTTAAAAACTGGAGTTCCGAAGAATCAATGGATCAAGCAAGACCAAGATCAAAGTGTAGAAAAGACCAGCAGAGCAGCCCCCTCAAATGAGACAGCTTTGAGAGAGCACAAGACCGCGGCAAACCGCGTCAGGCGAGTCAATACTTTGATCATGATGAACCTATATTTTCTGCAAATTATTTTGGTTTAAATTATCAAATTGCATGCCGTTATGTTATATGCAAATACATGTTAATTTAAGATTCTAGTTACATGCCTATTGTTTACCTTGAATAATATTACACCTTCTTTGGAATATTTGAATGTGTGAACCTTGTCGCCCTAGCAAAATTATAATAGTAACATTTCGAAAATAAGTCTCTAAATATATGCCATGCTTAGTATTGTTTAGATACTCATCGGCGCGAGAGCGCCCAAGCTTCACTTTTAATCCTGAGAAACATTGGTTGGGCAGTTATGGTGGGAATGACTGGTATATTTTGACATGATTATTTTATGCTCCCAAAAATCCTAAAATTGCTTAAATACCTGGATGGATGGTTTGGGGGCTGGTATGTGGTGCAGTGGATGCACAAAATGTGAAATGTGGTAGAACCATCGGGTAACCTTAAGGACTGAATCTTGTCATGTCAACCCGTGTAAAATAGTACAACCACAAGTCTGTAAAATACAACTTGGCTAAGTAAATTTATCGAAACCTCCGGACTCATCTCACCGGTAGTGGACAGGAGTGGATATGCAAGGGCAAGGGGAGGCCTAAAGGGACACCAAGTGGAGGGTGAAGTTTCCCAGTCGTACTAGCGCAGAGGGGAGTGGAGCCCGTACGCTAGTAGCCGTGGGGAACATCCCGTGCAACGTATGGGACCCACCGCAAGTGGGAACGGCCCATAGGGTGAGATGACAAAAGGGACTAGATACTTTGAAAAGTCACTGTGATGGTCTGCTCAACCACACTTCTAAGGAATCGTGTGGGGCAATGAGTTGATTGTCTCTTGTGGTGAAAGTGTACAAACTCTGCAGAGTCAAAACTATTCGAATAGCCGTGCCCACGGTCAAGGACATACATGGGAACTTAACTAGATATAGTTCTATTTCAAAAACTTTGTGGGTGGTAATGGAAAAAGTGGAGGGCAGTGGAAAGCCCTGATTTGAATTGTCCTGGGTGTCGTCCCAGTGGTAAGTTAAGCGGCTATAACGCCGAAAGATGCTATATGGTGCGGATGCCATGTAATGGTGGATGGAATCTGGATCGCTATTATTATTGCATTTTCTTGAACATTATGTTTTTGTTCAAAACTGCTAGGTCTCAGGAAAATTTTATGTATCATATTGCAAAAGTAAAATGTTTTCTCTCTCGCAAAATAAAATATATGAGGAAATAAGTAGAGTCGTGAGTAATGAAGATGGAAGTTTGTGGTAAAAACATAAATATATTGGTGGACTCATGTCGATTATAAAAAAACGATAGTGTGAATTCTGGGAGAAATAAATTGGTGGAGCCCAAATGGATTTATAGACTAGATAGATGATTTATATGATCTTTGGAGTATTAGGAAGTGCAAGCGTATTGGTTGGGTTACAACACTGATATTTGATATAAATTCTTGGGAGATGTTGACAATATTGGAATTAATAGGATTTGAACAAGTTCTGGATGAATTGATTTTTGGAGTTTGGGGTATGATAACAATTCCTGGAGTATAAACTTGATCAATGATATTCCTAGTGGATGAATATTGGTGAATTGTAGACACAATCAATGATATACTTGGTGGATATATACTAGTGAATCGTATACTTGGTCAATGATATTCGTGGTGGATGTATACTCATGGATTAGTTAGAGATAGATTATGGAAAAATAAGATTGAATATTGAAGAAGTAAATTATGGCTGTGGATCAATAACGAAAGGATTGGATTGTTAAGAATTTAGAATGCAAAAGATACTGGTGGATTAAATAAATGATATTAGATAAATGATGTCATTCGCTGTTTGGAGTCTTAGACAGCAATCAATAAAGAAAGTGTATTTTGGTGGATTTAAGTCGATTATGGTAGTCGCTAGGTGGAGTATAGGCAGCAACAATAACACTATGATTAAATAATAACAATGCTACTAAAAGTGATTTTTGGCAAATAAAATAACCCGAGCCTCTCCTTTGTTAAGCCATGCATACTATTTATTTGCATTCTGTGTATTGGCTCGCGGAGCACGGGGTTGGAGTGCTCACACTCGCTTTTGCGACAAAAATTCAGCATCAGGAATCAAATCACCTCGCCTCAGCAACAAGATTGGACAAGCTGGTAGAAAAGATGAAGATGTCAAGGGCTAGGTCGCGCACCTCCAGTTGGCTGCCTGTGGGCATGTCCTGAAGGTCCCACCTGTGTGCTTCGTTCTTCCGCTGCTGCAATTTATTGATTTCGGCCTAATCGGCCCATGAGTAAGTTTACTATTATATTTACGCTTCCGTATGATATGTACTTTGATATTAAGAACTATAATCTGTGAGCACTATCTACTGATCCAGGGAATAGTGCGGTGGAATCACAGAAGATTCCGGATTGTAAAATCTGGGTCTGACAGACAAGCATGCAGTTATCAATATTTTTTGCACCCAGTCCCTTAACACAATGGTGGCTCTGTGACCTGGTTCTCCTGCTAGCTTGATTTTAAGACAATAACTGCATGTGGTGCTAAATGAAGGATCTGCCACTACTACAGAAATCCTAATACTAGATGCCAAATCGCAGACAGTTTGACGAAACCGTCTGTGACCGACATTAACACAGACGATTTTAATTTGGACACCGTCTGTGTTGATGGCGTTGGAGAAAAAGAGTATCACATACGGTTCTTACCGATGAACCGTCTGTGATATTCCAGTATCACAGACGGTTTTTATTTAAAACTGTCTGTGATAATCTGGAATTATCACAGATGGTTTTTTTATTTAAAATTGTCTGTGATAATCCTGCTACATATTTATTGCGTCGCTCAGAACCGCATCTGTCTTCACTTCGATCCAGATCTAGCTGGTGCTGCACTCTTTCGCTCAGGAGGCAAGCTAGGCGATTTCAGGCCAATTAATTTGGTGGGAGGAGGCAGAGATTGAGCTTTGAAGATTCATACGTTCCTGGTTGCTCTAGATATGGTTAGTAATGAAATTTATTTTTCTTTGCAATACAATTTAGATCAAAGTTTTGGTGAGTGTTATTGAAGATGGTTTGCATCTACTTGACCATACATGATCAGTTCCCATCGTGTGAAAGGCCAAATTTGCCAAAATTGTTGGTTATATACCTTCAGCGATCGCTGGGGAAATAGCTGTTGTATTTATAATATGAATTAAGTTAGCAAAGGCTCAATGCATGTGGTATATATGTAGTAATAATTAATTAATTTAATTTTTAATACTAAGTTGTTATATATATGCATAACATAGGATCGAAGCTGGATGTATGCCGCGAACCGTGTGAGTGAAGAGTACATTAATGGCGTGTCTGCTTTTACAAGAGCTGCCGAGGAGGATATGTTGAATAAGGGGGTGAAATATATGTACCTGTCCATGCACTGACTGCGAGAATTTAAAGATGTTTAAGAACCGAGAGCAGATTGAAGCGCACTTGATTTGGAGGGGTTTCAAAAAGGGTTATACGTGTTGGACCAGTCATGGCGAAGTCAATGATATGCCGCCAGATGACATCACCGGTGAAGTGAATGATATGCTGCCGAATGACATCACCGGTGAAGTGAATGATATGCCGCCGGATGATGTCGATTGTTGTTCGGATTCAGATAGGTTGCACGATGATAATATGGATCAGATGCTTCGCGATGTAGAAGAGAACTATGATGACAGAGAGTATGTTAAATTCCGGGGCTTAATTGAGGACTCGGAGAAACCTTTGTTCACGTGCTGCAGGTCAAAGTACACGAGGTTGTCGGCCGTGCTTGAACTGTTGAAATTGAAGGCAAGCAACGATTGGTCCGACAAGAGTTTCACGGTGCTGCTAGGTCTTTTAGCGGACATGCTTCCGGAGGTAAATGAGTTGCCTAAAACCACGTATAAAGCCAAGAAGGTTCTTTGCCCATTGGGAATGGAAGTAGAAAGAATATATGCATGTCTTAACGACTGTATCCTCTACCGTAAAGAGTATGCAAACATGCATGTATGTCCGGTGTGCAACGCATCCCGATACAAATGTAACAATCAATCAAATGACGGCGAGGGAATAGAGGTGAAGAAAGGACCTCCTGCTAAGGTGGCATGGTATGTTCCTATAATTCCCCGTTTGAAACGGTTTTTTGCAAATCCAAGGAGGCAAAACTGCTGCGTTGGCATTCGGAGGAGCGCAAGAAGGATGGAATGTTAAGACACCTTGCTGATTCCGCTCAGTAGAGAAATATTGATAGGAGTTTTACAGACTTCGGTGTAGAACCAAGAAATATAAGGTTTGAACTGAGTACAGATGGAATAAATCCTTTCAGTAGCATGAGCAGCCGACATAGCACGTGGCTTGTGACTCTTTGCATCTATAACTTTCCTCCTTGATTGTGTATGAAGCGAAAGTATATTTTGTTGTCGATACTTATCCAAGGGCCAAAGCAACCTGGGAATGATATTGATGTGTACCTAGCACCGTTGGTGGAAGATCTAAAAGTACTGTGGAACGAAGGGGTACAGGTATGAGATGCATACAAACGAGAGAACTTCACCTTGTGCTTCTTATTGTTCTAAACCATAAATGATTATCCTACCCTTGCTAACCTGTCAGGCCAGAGTACAAAAGGTGCCAAAGCTTGTACTCACTGTTTAGATGGTACCGAGAGTGTGTGGCTGAAACACTCACGCAAAACCATCTACATGCGTCACCGCCGGTTTCTTCGGAGTGCTCACCCATACCTCAAGATGAAGAAACAATTTGACGGAGAGAAGAAGGACGGTTCAGCTCCAAGGCATTTAAGCGAAAAAGAGGTTTATAATATGGTTAAGGATTTAGATGTTGTCCTCGGAAAAGGACGTAAATTGAGGGCTCATGAGAAAAATATCTAGAAGAAGAGATCAATATTTTGGGACTTACCTTATTGGGAGGACCTAGATGTTCGACACTGCATCGATGTCATGCACGTAGAAAAAATGTATGTGACAACTTGATTGGTCTCTTACTGAACATTCGTGATAAAACAAAGGACGACGTCAATGCACGGCTTGACTTGGCTGATATGAACATTAGGCCTGAGTTAGCACCGACAAAAACAGATAATGGACGAACGACTAGATGCTCTGCAGGACGAGGTGGTGATGACTCTATGTCATCTTGAGATGTATTTCCCTCTTTTGTTTTTTGATATCATGGTCCATCTCATTGTTCACATTGTGTGGGAGATAAAAATATGTCAACCCGTATTCCTACGTAGCATGTACCCATTTGAGAGGTTCATGGGAATTCTTAAGTCCTATGTACGGAATCAATCTCGGCCGGAGGGTAGCATCGTTGAAGGTTATGCAAGCGAAGAGGTCACTGAGTTTTGTGTCGATTATATGGCTCAGATTCAACCGATAAGTATGCTTCAATCTCGCAAGGGTATCGGAACTATCGGAAGGAAAGCAATGACTCCAGATATGGCCGCGTATGCTCAAGCCCATTTCACGGTTTTGCAACACATGACTGAAGTGACGCCTTATGTCGACCAGCACAAGGATGTGCTTCGGCAACAGAATCCGGAGCGACCGGATGTTTGGATCATGAGGCAACACAATAGTCGGTTCAACTAATGGTTGAAGGAGTAAATCGCTAGAAGCTCGCCAAGTGAGATGCTGACATGGTTGGCAAAAGGGCCAACATTTATAGTTGTGACATGGCAAGGATATGACATAAATGGGTACACATTCTATACACAGGCTCAAGATGTAAAGAGCACTAACCAGAACAGTGGTGTCCGCATAGATGCGCTCAGTACCGATGGGTTGAGAAACTCGTACTATGGGTTCATAGAAGAGATTTGGAAGCTCGACTACATGGTTTTCAAGATCTCCTTATTTCGGTGCCGTTGGGTGCATCTCCTATATGTGAAGGTTGACAAGTACGGTGTCACTACTGTGGACCTCCAACGTGTCGGATACAAAGACGAACCATTTGTACTCGCTAACCAAGTTGTTCAAGTTTTATATGTAACTGATCCGGTAAATAAGAAGCGACATGTAGTTCTTCATGGAAAAAGGAGACTTGTCGGAGTAGAGAATGTAGTGGACGAGAACGAATACAACCAATTTGACGAGTTACGTCCTTTTGGAAATGGCCTAAGGGTCGACGACGAACAACGTGATGAAACTAGTTACATACGTATTGATCATCATGAAGGGCTAATTTTTAAAGGAAATAAGCAAGTGGAATGAGATTGTGCGATATATATGTATATGTGAAAATGTGTGATATATAGGTGAATTTATGTATATAAAAATGCATGTATATGATGTATATGTGAAATTGCATTTTTGTATATAACAATGCATATGTGTGATATATTTGTGAATTTACATTTATGTATATGTGAAAATGTGTGATATATAAATGAATTTTGAGAATGAGTGTCATACATATGTATCTCTATGTTCATTGGGCTGTTGTAAAGAAATACTGATAATTGGTCTTATTACAGTGTCTGCTGGTTGGTGTAGGTAATAACTCCAGTGCGTGGCAGAAAAGGGCTTAATACAGACGGTTCCAGTGCGTGGTATAAAGATATCACAGATGGATCTAAACTAGAACCTTCTGTAATAAGTCATCCTATATATACTCAAGCTAGGGTTCGTGCACTGCAGTTATAGATCTAGCCCATCACCGTCTCCTGATCTAGCCCGTCGCCGCTCTCCCGATCAAGCCCGTCGCCGTCTCCTTCTCGGATCTCCCTCCTTCTCGGGTCCACGCCATCGCTGCCGCCTCCTCGGACCTCCGTCCCCAGTCGCCGTCGACCCCCGTCCACGCCGTCGCCACCGCCTCCTCGGACCTCCATCCCTAGTTGCCGTCGACCCTCGTCCACGCCGTCGCCGCCTCCTCGGACCTCCGTCCCCAGTCGCCGTCGACCCCCGTCCATGCCGTTGCCGCCGCCTCCTCGGACCTCCGTCCCCAGGTGGCCGACATTTCATCGTGCCTTGCCATCCCCGAGCCCGTCACCGGTTTTGGTTTCTTCAGGTGGTTTAGAATATCACCTCTACTGTGAATATATGGATGTGATAGTAGATTGATCTTGAGCTTTTTGTTTACTGCATGCTCTGTGATGAACTGACTCTAAACTGAGATTATATATGGATGTGATGGTAGATTGATCTTGAGCTTTCTTTTAAATCATCTATTGTTCATTGTCTGGTCATTACTTGGCTATTTTGTTCCTGCTGATCCCTGTGTTAGATCAATTCAGTGGTTATTTTTTGGTCTCTGTGTTAGATCCCTGTCATCATGTTAGTTCTCTAGCAGTCTCTGTGGTTGAATGAAAGATTGTCCTGTCATCCTGTGTTAGATTGTTGGGGGTGTTCGATCGCCTCTGAACAGAAAGCTATTTCATGATCTGTTAGAGTTTGTTAAATAGAAAGGTTTAAATTGAGCTCAAGATCTAATCTATAACTGTTATATATAATCAAGATTAGATTTGTCATGGCGGAGATGGCCAAGATTAAATCTTGTGTAACTAGCCTTATGAGAGCTCTAAAAACAATTCAATTTGCTGAACTTATGCTCATTGTGGTCATATATGTTAAGATTTATATGAGACTAGCATTTCTATATATTTTCTCTGTTCATTCAGTAACTTATGCTCATATGCTCTATGAAGTAACTGGTCTTGCACTGAGATTGGATCACAAATCTTGAGCTCTAGATTAGTATTCCTTTCAGTTTTGCTAGAGTAGTCAGAATTCTGTGCAGTCTGTGATCACCTGTTTAGTAGATTAGTAGTCCTTTTGGTTTTGCTAGATTAGTAGTTCATGTTGTAGATTCAAGGTTTGGAGCTACTAATTCACATTTCTTAGAACTCAAGGTTTGGTTCATATTTGACAGATTCAATCAGTGAAGAGTATAAGACCGTAGTAGTGGGACAGCCAAGATTAAAATCTTAGAGCTACTAATTCACATTTCTTAGAGCTCAAGGTTTGATTAAAATCCTGTGTAAACCTACATATGAGAGCAACTAAAACCACTCTAACATGCTGATTTTAGTCTTTTATGTCTGGCTACTTTTGATGGCAGCATGTTACTTCAATGATCTATGTTGTTTAGATGGCTTAATATTTCCACATGTTTATATCTTGAAGAAGTCATCTTTATATCCAACATGTCATCCGCGCATTCATCAACATCATCGCTGGATATGTCCGCTCCAAAATCAAAACGCCGAGGAAGAGAGCTATCGAAAAAGCCTGAGGGCCGATTTACCATCACAGAGGTCGATGGTTCCGGGACCCCTCTCCTTCCTCGCCAAGCAGCATGCGCATTCCAAAGAATGATCAGAATAGTTGCACGAGAACGAATTGAGATCACATTCGATTCGTGGAAGAGCGTGACTGGGACTCAGAAACGTGAGCTGCTGACAGAAATTTTTGCATCGTTCGAGATCCCAAAAGAACACCATGAAAATGTGCAACGACATGCCTTGCTAGCGGCGTGCAAAGCGTGGAAGTACTTCAAGAGCGTGCTTGTCAAGAACTACGTGGAGAAGGATGAAACACCCTTTCATAAATACCCATTCCTGGAACCACAATAGGAAGAGTTTAAGGCGATGAAGACAACCGAAGATTTTAAAAGTGCAAGTGCGGCGCACAAGGCCCTCCAGGAAAAACACACACCCCCACAGACTTGACATAGCTGGGTATGCGGGCAAAATCCCGCAGTGGAGGGCGGAGGATGAACAGGCAATTCTACGGGACACCGCCCCACCATTTGCCACGATCCCAGATGAGCGCGCTCGAAATTGGATTAGAGAGAGGTCATCCACCACGTCATTCGGGGACATCTCCTTCCGAAACCCTGCAGACCAGGAAGTGTCCCACCGCCTGGTAAGATATTGATCGAACTACGTAGCTTGTAATTACTCCACAACTTCGTAGGAAGTGAAATGACGTGTCGTGCTCTTGCAGGAAGCGCTGAGTGTTAAATCTTCCCAGGGATCATTCCAGGGAACAAGGGAGAAAGATATACTCTCCGCGGCCCTGGGAAACAAGGAGCACCTGGGTCGTACGAGAGGTCTTGGCCTTTATGTTCCTTAGAAACATGGTTTTCAAGATGACTCCGAATTGTATCGGAGTAGGAAGAGAACCAAAGCCGAGTGTGACGCACGGCTACAAGAGGAGATCAAGGCATCTCTTAGAGAGGAGCTGGCTGATTATGTTAGAGATGAGATGCGAAGATTTACAGAAAATCAGCAGGCCGCCGCCGCTCCTGTGCTAGCTAGCTCGCCCAATCGTCGAAATAGTTGCGCGTCCAATCCTATGACGGAAAGCGAGGCCAGATTTCCTGTGGACGACATCCTGGTAATAATTATTATCTTTGGAATGCTCAATCCGTTGATACGCCTATTGGAGTAGCTAATTTTGTATCGTTATGTAGGAGGCTACGAAGTGCACGCTCCAAGTGAGATATACCTCCGTTCCCTTGTGCACTGCTTGGGGCCAGGCATATCCGTCTGGTCCCGGGGCCATGGTGCACCGTACAGCTTTAGCACCAGGCTTTGGAAAAGTTCATGTGGATGGTGTGCATGCCAATTTTGAGGTCGTCCCACTACTGAAGCCCCCCAACGATGAAATCGTGACTTTAGGGCAAGCCATTGGAACATTCATCCAGTGGCCCAAAAGCGACATCTCCCTGGAGGCTTCTTCACCAGTGGCAGGACCACAAGGGCAGTTCGAACCAAAGCTACATGCACTGGTGCCATCTCCATAAGGGCTATCTCCACCACCGCTACCTGCACCGGTGACATGTCCATAGGTGCTATTCCCGTTGGAGCAACTTCCACCGGTGGTACCTTTACAGTCGACTACCGTGAAGTTGACCTACAAGCGAGGCAGGGCCAAACCAAAGAAGACAGATGATGATATCCCTACCTGCCATTGGCTCGCAAATTCGTGCTAGGTGAGCCGATGATCATCTCGGAAGAGTGCTTCCTAACCCTAGGACTTGGTTGCCAAAGATTGCATGCTTGGTATATGGAACAGTCCAATAAGCCACAGGCAGAACGACACTCAGGTATCACTGTCAAATTCAGGCCGGATCATTTGCAGCACAACATTCATGATTGTGTCTTCGCGATGACCTTTGAGGATTTATTTCAACTTTTCACGCTCGACGCTCTCGACGCCTCACTCGTTCGATGCTAGATGCTGTAAGTGTGTACAATCACAGTCTCCGTTCATGTAATACCGATATGTCATATATAATTTGTTGCTTTTCTGTGTGTATATATAGATACATGGTGATTGAAGTCAGATCATCCAACTCACCAATTGGTTTTTTGAACCCATACTTGGTCGCCATGGATACCATCAGCAAGGATGCATCCTTCGTCGAGAGCTATATTACAACAACACTGCTGGCTCACCGCGATAAGGAATTTGTCCTTATGCCATACAATGAGCGATTCCATTGGATTTTATTTGTACTTATACCAAAATAGAATAAGGCTATATACCTTGATTCCCTAAGTAAGAACAAATCCGAGTACACAGTTATCGGCTAATTACTCGATAGGTAAGTATATTTTCTCCATACATAACTATATTGTACTCTTTCTTTCCTTTCGAATGATTAAGCTAACTTTTTCGAATCACGAAGGTCGTTCATCACGTACGTTACACAGACACGTGGCTCGACGCAAGGAGCCAAGCCCTTGCAACATGTTCAAAATTTTCGGGTATTCGCTAGTACACATTAATTAATCCTATACAACACTTGGTAGTAATGCCTCTTGAATTAACACATTCTATTTTTTGCAGTGCCACCAGCAGCCGCCGGGCAACACGTGTGGATTCTACGTTTGCCACCATATGAGACTACTCCTCGATTCCTCGAATATCACCAATTCTATGGTTTGTCAATCTTCCCACATTTATTTTATACTTATCAAGTTATATATGTACGTACATTGATATTCCTATCGACAAGCTGCGCCCATCTCTACAACTGCATTGAAACAGCCGGACCTTGCATAAAATCGAAGAGAGTGCGCTTTCTTTTTTGTTGTCTAAAGTCATAAGATCAGATGGAGAGTTCCACACTGCACAATGATTTTTTGTTTGGAATGAGATTGACATTGATTGTAATTGCGTATTTGTTAATGGATATTTTATTTTATTTCAATTAATTGATTTGCGAAATGGATGTTTTATGTTTGTGAAATGAATTGAGATGTGAATTGGATGTATTGATCCGCTTGTTTCAGAGGGCATGACTAGCATTTCCTGGGGCTAGCCAATAAACAAAAATAGGTTTAGGGGTAGAAGAGAGTATCACAGACGGTTTTTAACTAAAAACCGTCTGTGATAATTATAATCACAGACGGTTTTTAGTTAAAAACCGTCTATGATATTTCCACCACATACGGTTCGAAAGCCGTCTGTGATGACCTCGTATCATTACTAACCCATAAATTCAGACAGCTCACAAAACCGTCTGTGATGACGTTTCTGAATCGTCTGTAATAAGGTTTTCTGTAGTAGTGTGCATCTTTGTTCACATGTCCTACCACTTATGCTTTTCAAGAAGATTGTTTATTTGAATATTTTAGCGCATGCCATAATATCTAAGGAATTGATTAGATTTAATTTGCTCTTGACATGTTCACCCCATGTACCAGTTAAAATATTCAACTCTAGCTTCTTTGACTTGTATGTAAACATTCTATATTTTGCATTGTAATGTTATTTGGTCTGTGGTGAGTGTAGCATGCTCAATCTAGTGACTGCAGCATGCTCAACTTGGACTATATTCGTATACATATTAGTCTATGATAGTCAGTAGCGGACCCAGGAATAAAATAGAGCTATAGCGGAGTCGGAAGTGTGAAACAAACATTATTACCTAAAAGCAAAATAATCTATGATCAAACTACGTTACGATCGTACTAATAAGAGTATGTTATCTAAAATAGAAACAGTAACTACAATTCGCATTAGACATATGTAGATAACGGTAGGACATTGAAAAATATCTCACTAATGAAACTTAATCCATAGTTGTAGATGACTTATAGAAGAAGTAACTTGTGAGTTATGAAAGATAGATAGATCAATAGTGTCAAATTTGATAATAGTAATATAAAAGATGTAATAAAAAGAGAAGATAAAAGACATATCCATGATCGTCCTGCCATTTCTCTTCCGCATTACTCCATCGTTGATCTGTGTATCCAAATTTGCATTCCAGGCTTTTCTGCTGATCTTCTTTTCTGAGCTAGGGGACAGGACATTTTTTCATTGCGGTAAGTATTACCCATATGGCCATAATTACAGCGAGATTATTTTGCCACGATTTGGTAGGAATTTTTCGTACTTGATTAACTACATGTTCAATTGTGAAAACTACGTGTTTGTGCGTAACTTACCCAGATAGTAGTGTGCTCGTGCTAACGCTACGGTAAAATACAAAATAAGATAAAATTTGTAAAAAATAAAACGAACAATCAGATTCATTAAGATTCACGTCCCATATATTGTATAACCAAATGTTTTTGTCACATAATGAATGTCACATAACGAACTGGTTCCTAATCTAATGATCTCATTAGTCTCCTTAAAACACTGTTGTAAAGGCCTTACGACCTCCCAGGACTTTTTTTACGACCAGTTAGAGTCGTTTACGACCGGTTCCAATCAATTACGACCGGTTCCGACCACTTCTGTTGCCGTACGACCACTCAGGTAGCCGTTCGACCACTTTGCTTTGTCGCTGCGCTCGAAATACCGTGATCGCAAACTCCTACGATCACTCAGATGCTGGCGATCACTGTTCACCGTGGTCGAACACCCTTTTGACCACGTTCAGATCTCCCCGATGAAGTCGCAGCATCCGGATCCTAGCGATTTATGATTGTGTGCCTTTACTGGTGAAATGAAAATACAAATTTAAACTTTGTTTTCCTTTTATCAAAAGTGAGGTTAAGGCCATCAATGTCTCTAGAAGCCTGCCATCTATTCTGGAGTTAGTAGCAAGATGGATACTGGATGTTCGAATGTGTTTGGACCGGTATTCATAGTGAGAGCATTTATTTATGAGGTTGAATAATCCTCAACAAGGCATCAAATACAAGAGAAATAAACACAGTGAGTTTTAATCAAAGATTTCTAGCAAGTGAACCTTTGTCCAAGCAATCCTTCTATACTGATTCGCATTTTGCTGTACAATCCTTCGATGCCTTTGAATCCAGTCATCGCCCAATAAATCCTTGGCTTCTGATCTGGAAGAAAGAAAATAGAGCATTACATTGCACCCACTCATTTATTGTAACCTTGTTTCCTACCCTACTTCACAAAAACATACCTGCAGACAGATTTGACAATATAATGAATGTTATTCATCAAAAATATGTGCATCAAAGCAGGATCCTTGTATTGTTTTGCTTTTGCATCCAAATTATTCTGTAAAGCTTGCATAATACTCATGGTTACAGCTGCCAGCTCAGAACCTGTTCCATCTTCCCTTTTGAACTCCTGGAAGAGCTGCTTTAGAGTTGACTGGTAGCTGCACAAAGATTAGCGAAACAGTTGTCATTTTTTCCTTTTTGCAAAGCTTCTGCCAGTTGCAAATTTGTTGAAGCATGATATGGATGGGAAATTACAGGTCAGAACAACATGTTCTGAAGGGGCATTTAATAGGTAAGGCATTTGAAATTATGTCAAGAAGACCTTTACAAGAATGGTATAAAATAAATATTCTGGTTCCATTCACCTATAAATGAGTATGATTTATTTGTTCTGGTTAGCAAAACATTTGGATAAAAATTAGCAATCCGGTTCGTGGTGAATGAGAAGGCTATCCAAAAGCATCAAAATACAACAGCAGCGCTTGCAAAACACACATCAACATAACCTGATGGATAAATTCAAAAAAAAAATCGAAAACAAGGCCATATGCCTATTCAATTACAAAAAATAAAAAGAGTTAAGTGCAGGTGATTAGAGACTTACTCGAATAAAAACTTAACATAGTTAATCACATAGCTTGTCAATGGATGCACTGTTCCATCAGTATGAATATTCTTTGTTGCATCCTTTTCAACAGCTTCCTCAAAATAACTGAAAGTCTTCTGCGCAGTTTGTGCTAAGCATTTCGTCAAGCTCAGTGCAGATTCACGCATTTGAGAGCATAATTCTCCAACAAAGATGGTGTCAATCTAAACAATCAATTCAACAAGATGAACCTTTCATCAAGATCTGCAGCTGCAGTGTATCTTGACATAGTGAAATACAAAACATAGTGAAATACGAATTTTTTCTCCAAACATAGTGGCCAAGGTGAAGACGGCCAGACCAGGCGGGCGAGCGCACGGCGCGGCGGCCTCGGGCGACGGCGCGGCGATCTCGGGCGCTGGAGACGGCCGGATCCGGCGAGGAGTGGGTGACGGCCACGGGAGGTGGTCGGAAGTCGGCGGAGAGCGCCGAATCCGGCGGCGGAGAGGCTGGATCCGGCGGCGAAGAGCCTGGATCTGGGCTTGCCGGCGGTGGAGACGGCCAGATCCGGGGCGGGAGGTGGTCGGCGCGGCCGGTGCAGAGGCAGGCCGGATCCGGACTTGGCGACGTGCGTGTGTGGTGGGGGGTGCCGCTCACGCGTCACGAGGGCGGAGGCTGCTAGGAAACGTGGTTCACTGCACCGGAGGCGAGGAGGCGGAGGGGTGGGGGAGGAGGAGGCGGCGGCGTTGGGTGGTGTGGGGAGTAGAAGACGGCGGCGCGGGGTGGGGTGGGGAGGAGGAGGAGGCGGCGGCGCAGGGGGTGGGGGGAGGAGGAGGCGGCGGCGGAGCGGGGGAGGACGCGGAGGAGGAGGAGCGGGGGAGGCGGCGGTTGGAGGAGGAGCAAGGGCGGAGCGGGAGGAGGGACGCGGCGCGGGGGGTGGGGGGAGCAGCGTCCGGGCGGAAATTTCGCGATTAAGACGAGCGTCAGGCACGCGGGAGGGTACTGCAGATCCATTGAAGGGTGATCGTCGGATATGGTTGAGTAAGGAGAGAGAATAGAGGAGAGTTAATCTGGTGCGGACGTTTTTAGGATGGTGCAATTCTGGGTGCATATTATGGTGTGGACGTAGTTAAGGTCATGACTGTGGAGCAGGTAATTGTTGGGTGGATATAGGATAGTTTTAACTGGTGAATTAATAGTGTAGATGTAAAATAAAGGAAACGTGGATTTAACAAAAGTTGGCTAACAATTACTAGTGGTGTTCCTTCTAGAATATGCCGGGTTCAGTTGTAGTGGAAACAAGGTTTTGCAGAATGTAGATGTAGATGGCCAGCTTACATGTTCATATGGATCCCATCTTGCAATGTAGAAACGAAGAAAACAGAAATTGTAAGCATGCCAGATATTAGAAGTGTGTCACAGAACATACGAAGAATTCATTTTAGACCCACTGAGAGGTGGGGCGACATCAGAGGGAGGAGACACGATCAGGGGCCAGGGGTCCGCCGGCGACAGAGCTCGGGCGGCATGCCCGAAGGGCGGGTCCGCCCATGATTATAGTTGAAGATATTGCCTATGGTTCTGGAAAATAGCAACTGTTAGATGGGCTTGGAAGAGAAACATTATAGTTTAACTCGTGCAATGAACTATGCAGGATAAACTCTGTAGGGGTTCTCTACAGTTTTTTCATTTCAATGGTAGCTTGTCAATTTTCGATGCTCTTTTGGTTCTTTGGTTTGACTCCTGCAATATTGCATGTTTCCCAGTGCTTCGTTGGTTTGACTCCTGCAATGTTGTATGTTTCCCAGCATGCTTACAACGATGGGTGTTTGGCAGAGGTGACAAAGATTCATCTCTGTCCTGGCGATGGAAGTGAAGCGATTATCAGAAGTATTGGGTCCGTCTCGCTATTAGGCTCCCCTTTGCAATTTTATAACTTCTACTTCGTTTACTGGTAGAAAATCCTGCTTGCCTTCTAGATTGTTGTACTTGCTCAGCCGATTGCCTCTCTAGGGAAAATCATATATCTCAAATGTAAGGTTTCTTTTAGTTGAATGAAATTCCTTCTCTGCCATTTTTCTCCAAATAAATTTAGTGGTTCCACGGACATGCATTGTGTTTATTTGTTCCCTATTGCTTCGTTTGTTTAAAAAGGTTATTAAAGTTTACCTTTTTAACAGGCTGAGTCTCATAGGAGAGCTGTAGTAGCCACATCTTATAGAAAATTCAAGGATTAAGATAGTTCCAGTGTACAAAGGTAACAGGGACCCCCCCCCCCCCTAAGTTCCAAATTCATGTTACCTAGGAATTAGAAGTAGGCCAACCTATTTTTTGATCATGCTGTATTTAACCGCCTCAATATTAGGAGTTTTTTTTTAATATGATCAGCACTAACTAGGGGAATTCAAGGTTAAATAAGTAATGAGAATGCCCTAACTTTTGGTTAATGGTGTGTTTTTTCATTGCCTAGATAGTGGGACACTAGGACGTATGAAAATTGAATAAAGCACTACAATTTGGCATCTTTTTTCCTTCAAGAAAATCATATGATGTTTTACTTAGATGACAACAGAATTCTACAAATATAACAGTGTTATATTGTTGAAAACAAGCTCTGACGGAAGCAACCTGATCAATCATGTTGATTATTAGGATTCTGTCATGTTGACTATGTTTCAATCTTTTTTAAGATATTGTTGTAATGTATAGGTATCTTACTAGTATATTAGTAGAGATAGAGAGAAGCAAATCCGGAGACAAATCAGGATTGGTCCGGGCCGATGAAAAGCCAGCTCGATTCATGTCGCCCGTGCAGCTCGATTCATATCGCCCGTGCTGAATTCCGACCTTACCTCCATTCCAGAAAGGCCCATCTATTGGTGCTGGCAAGAATTAATTATCTGAGCTGTGGCCGTCAGTAGACGACTACCTTAGCCATTTAGCCCACATGTTTTGGACCATTCAGCAATTTTCTTCTCAAGGACTGTAGGTTTATTGGAACAAATTTTTTAGAAAAGTAAGAATAAAACCACAATGACTGTTAGAACCTTGTGTGTGTTTTTTATTTCTTGCCTTGTCAAATAAAACCACTGCTATGGAGTAATGTTATTCCCTTTTTTTACTTTATATTATATGCAAGACATGGGTATATTCACTTTCTGTAACAAAAAAAGTGTATTCTTATTCAGTTGGACTAATTTTGACATTGTTGATCTCCATGTATGAAAAAAAACGAAAGAAAGAATCTCCATATATGAAAAAAAAACGAAAGAAAGAAGCTAATTCGGGCGGGCATCCTCTTGGCTTCGGTCTAGATGAGAGGACTGTCTTGCAATGGATGCTGCCGGCGCCGACTGACGAACAGAAGAAAATTAAGCGACAGCAGCACTGCAGCTGCGTGTCCTGTGGTCTATGCTCAATAAAAAGTGGTGCCTAGATGTCTATTGACATTTTGATGATTTTTATCAAGTGATGCCTAGAGGTATTTTAGCATTCTGATAATCTTTATCTGACTAGACAAGCCTAAAATGGGCTGTTTAGTTGATAGCCTGTGGTGAGATTAATGTATGACAGGACGTTGGATCAAACAGAGGAACATTGGATCACTGGCCTGGAAACCAGGCGGACAAAAATAAGCACCTGGCCTGGCGCAGCTGCGTGCGCTTCGAATCAGACCAGAGGGCGAACCAAACAGCCACAGGCCGCTCCCATGAAATCAGACCAGAGGGCGAACCAAACAGCCACAGGCCGCTCCCATGAAATCTCTATCCATTCCAGACGAATTGCTCCCAGGGCTCGAACCAAACTGCCCCTAATTGGCGTGCAGCCACGTTTTCGTTTGTATAAGTAATCACGTGCGTTACCCATCACCGCGCCTAGATCACACCGCACAAATGCATGTGGGTTCGGAACGGCTCCAGCTTCGACTTATCACATGCATTTAGTTAAAAAAATATTAATAATCCGGCATTGGATGGTATTCTTTGGAGAGCGGCATTAGTTCCATCGAGGGTACTAGTTGAACGAAAAAATGGCAGGAAATGACAAAGCAAAGCGAAACCGATGGAATTGCTTGTTCATCCATTCAAAGCAGTTTTTGTCTTTTGGTCTCTAGTTCTTAAAAATTTAAAACTGTTTTGAATGTGCTGTCTTCTTAACACTGTTTTTTCTCTTCTTTTTTTTTTGGTTTTTTTCCATTTTTCTTTATTTACTTTAATTGATGACTTAGCTAAATACTAACAGCCATTATAATGACTATTTCAGCTAAAAGTCAACAATCATAATCAAGAGCCATTAGTAAAATCTATTTTGAATGGGGCCGTTGAATGTCCTGGACTGTAGGTAGGAATGCAAACGGATCGAATATGGACGGATAATGTCTCTACCATATTTGTTTTCATATTTTTTTTCCTCAGATGCGGATATGAGTACGAATACCTCGGATACGAATACAAATACGAATAATATCGAATATAGATACGAAACGAACACGAATCGAAACAAATACGACCACGAATACTAGTCTATTTGATACAAACATTCATGAACTGTTCATATTTTCAACAACCACACATAACATTAGCACTAGCAAGGTTCATTAATTAGTTCATCGGAAACATAACACTTAGTATCAGGCATTTCTTGCTGGCATTAACTCTATGTTATGTTTGAAAGTAGAACAATAAGCCTAACTATCTGATGTTTCTTTTGGCTTGATAGTGCACACATTTAGGGTATGTTTGGATATCCCTCTCATCCAACACCCCCTTAAGGTGAAAGAAATATTTTCTATAGGAAAAACATACCTATACAAAATGAAACTAGAAAATTTTCATGTCTTAATATTAGAAGTGTTGTAGGGGTGGCCCCCACCTAAACCCAGCAGGCCTATTAGAGGGTTGTAAGGCCCAAAATGGGACATGTGTAAAGACCTAAGTACCCCTGGAAGCAGTGGCGAAGCCAGAAATAAAATCGAGGGTGGGCTGAATCATTTATTGGACTAAACTAAATTGGCACAAATATAGTCTTATGCTCTTATAGAATTTCAAATTCATACAGAAATTCTAGTCGAAACTTCTTTGGTTGAGTTGTACTCTCATCGGTTGGACGAGAACTATTTGAATTACCTACGAAATAGTTGCACAAAGTTTGTTTCTCCATTATAGCAAAATCTATAAATAAATTATTAATTTATGTAAATACAAAGCTATAAATATATATATTAATTATAAGGACTAAACTATCTATATACACTGAATATAAAAGTCTAGAATCTAAACTGTAAAATACTAAATTGATAAAAAAAAACTAGAGAAAAATTACCCATTGAAGCCGTCGGCTGCCCCTTTCTCCTCAGTTCTGTCTCAAATTGACACTCGTCAATCCGTCCGCCGTCCCACCGCAACACGCCTCTCGGTCTCCGCCTTTATCTGTCCTCGCGACTGCCCGCAACTCCGCCTCTCTCTCTCTCTCTCTCTCACTCACTTTCTTAGAACAGATTCAATCGCCTCGCAACTCCAGTCCACCCGGCGCCCGCAACTCCGCCTCTCCGGCTCTCCGCCACGCCACTCCGGTCTCCGTCTCCCTTCTCCGGTTCACCCATCTCTGGCCTCCAGGTCCGGGACTCGGTGCTCCTCCGCGGCGTCGCGCCACCACCCAGACTCGCCGGCGGCGCCTCGGCACTCGCCGCCCAGGTCCGGTTCCCCCTGCCACAGCTCTGCCCCCCTCGTCGGCTTCGTCGCCCCGCTCCAACTCCCCCCGCCAGGTCGCCGCCAGATCTGGCGAGCAGCCTCCCCTTGGCTGGCTCGCCGCCAGATTTGGCTCTGGCGGCACCCCCGCGCAGCGGTGCGCCCTCGTCCGGTCATCCCCAGCCCCCTCTGGCCTCTGCGAGCGTTGTGGCGGCGCCGACACGTCTCTCTTGCTCTGGGTCTGCCGCCTCTCGCCGGTCTGGAGTGGAATGAGAAGTGGATTAGGAATCAATTTCTTTGTTGGAGTGGGTGTTTTGATGGGCCAATGAGATGAATTTGTTGGGCCAAAAGTGGGCTGCCACTTGAAGTCTTGAACTGTGCTTTTTTTAGTTTTTGTTGTTTGTTGTTGTTGGGCCTCTACTGTCGCCGGCACCGGCTGCTGCAGACGCTCGCCGCCAGGGGTGGGGGTGGGGGGGCGCTCGCCGGGGGGTGGGGGGGTGCTGTCGCCGGGGGAGGTGAGGCTAGAGCCTCACTAAGCCTCCCCGCTGGCTTCGCCTCTGCCTGGAAGGGATGTATATGTGTAAGGGTATAACTATAACGGCACTCCCTATGTGAATATATATACGCAATCCCGGCAGGGGGAGGGGCAGATTACTCACTGACTCCCTACTACCACTTCTCTCTTTGTTTAGTCTGTAACCACAACAGTTGGCGCCGTCCGTGGGGAGGACAGGAGCAAGCCTCAAGATCCGAAGAAGGATGGCACCGAAAAAAGTTTCATCGCCGGCAACAAAGAAGGAGGCAGGCGCGGCGGAGCGTCGCGTCAACGCTCGGGCATCGGCATCGGCTGTCGCAGGCGTAGGCGACAATACGGGTGTGGTGGCCGCGCACGTTGACGTCCGCGGCGTAGCAACTGACCCCGCCGCCGTCGTCGCGATGACCGACCCCGCCGCCGCCGTAACGACCGACCCCGCCGTCGCCGCTGCGACGACCGACCCCGCCATCCCCGCCGCCGCCGAAGTGGCCAGTCTTGCCGCTACCGCCAGGGCCGTGGGTACCGCGCCGGGGGCCGGCAGCGTCGACCGGGTGGCCGTAGACAGTCGCGTCGGAGGGGCAGCAAGTAGTCCCGGTGGAGTCCGGCGTGACATGGGAGCTCAGACGGTGGTCGCGGCCGTCCCGGCTGGCCCGCCAAACGCATCGCCGGCCCCGACTGTATCTGGGGTGGAGAACGCCTTGACGGCGGCCTTCAGCACGTTCCAACGGGAGTTGGGGGATCTCCGCGGGGCCGTGCGAGATATGCAAGAGGCTCGAAGCCAACAAACCACGCCGGTGGTCGCTCCAGAGCCCACTCCGGAAAGGGCGGACAGCCGCGATGCCCCCACGTTCAGCCGCGTGCCGCTGCGGCGCGTCGACCCGGAGTCCTCGCTCTCCGCGGACCTGCAGCAGGCGGCGTGGCCGGACGACTTCGAGTTCCCCAGCGTCATCAAATCGTATAAGGGCGATACAGACCCTAGGGAGTTCGTGCGCGTATACAAGACCGCGGTCGAAGCCGGGGGCGGAGACGACACCACGAAGGCAAAGGGACTCCCCCTCACGCTGCAAGGAGTGGCGCTGTCTTGGTTTTTTACCATAGAGCCCAACTCCATCTACACATGGGAGCAGATCCGCGACTGCCTTTGCAACAGCTTTCAAGGGAACTATGTCGAGGGGGTCGGCGCAGATCAGCTCTTCGCGGTGACACAAGGAGCTTCGGAGCGGCTCCGGGAATACTTCAAGCGCTTTGCGGAGCTCCGCTGTCGGGTCAAGGACGTTAACGAGACAACCGTCGTCAACGCAGCGGTGCGGGGCCTTCGCCCGGGGCCGTTGGCCGAGTACAATGCAAGGAAACCCATCAAGACACTCGCCAAGCTCTTCGACAAGATGGAAGAGTACGCGCGAGCGGAGGAAGATGCTCGAAGACGCGGGAGTGAAGGCCCCAGCCACACGCCAGTGGCAGGGTCGTCGTGCAACGGGAGTGCGAGGAGCGACCCCTCAGAACAAAGTCGTAAGAAGATCCCAGAGGACACTCCCGAAGGCAGAGGCCCCGGAAAGGGGAGCTCGTCCTGAGGTAGGCACAAGCCCCGGCGCCACCAGCGCAGGCCCAAAGAGCTCGCCATGTCCTCAGCATTCAGGACGCCCTCCGGGAGCCTACCTCCATCTCGTGTGGAGGGGATCGAGGACGGGGATGCAAGCCGGGCCGCAGAGAGAGTCCGCGCGCGGAGCAGGAGATCTTGGACTATGGAAGATGGTGCGAGGTGCATGGCTACGGGGACCATCCCACGAAGGCGTGCATCCCGGTTATGGAACTGCGACTGGCAGACGCCAAGTCCCGAGCCCCGGCCGTTTGGCCCCTCGCGGCAACCTATGTGCCACAGTTGTAGGGAAGCCCCCCGTGGGCCGCGGCCAGGGAAGAGGCGGCGCGCCGCATCGTCAGTGTCATCACAGGGGGCTCCTCACCAAGGACCTCCTCAGCAAAAGCACCCCTGGAGATGCCGCGCTACAACATCACCTTCACGAAGGATGACGCCCGGGGTGTGGAGTTCCCCCACCAGGATCCCCTAGTCATCCGAGCCGACATCGCAGGCTGCGACGCCAGGCGCATCCTCGTTGACGGGGGAAGCTTCGTGAACATCTTGTTCGCGGAGGCCCTCGCTCGAATGGGGATCCCTCGGGGACGCCTCGGCCCATCGGAGACCCCTCTCCAAGGCTTCGGGGGCCCCCCGCTGGAGGCCCTGGGGCAGGTCTGCCTCCGGGTTACCTTACGCCAAGCCGACAACGTCAGAAGCGAGGATATCGTTTTTGACGTTGTAGACATCCCGTACCCGTCCACACCGCAAGGTACACGTCCTCGCGGATAAGCCTCGGGCGGACACACCATCTGCTCCGGGATGGACGCCTAAGCCTCAGCCAGAGGGCGGGGTCAAAAAGGTGCCACTCGGGTCGGGCGAGTGGTGTGTGTCTATTGGCGACGGCCTCACTTCGGAGGTGGAGCAAGACTTGCTCCGGGTTCTCCAGAATAACGTCGATGTCTTCGCATGGTCACCGGAGGACATCAAGGGCGTCGTTCGCGCCCTCATCGAACATCGCCTCACGGTCCGCGCAGATGCCAAGCCGGTGAAGCAAAAGCTTCGCCGCATGTCCATGGATCGGCAGCAGGCGGCCAAGGCGGAAGTGGCGAAGCTTCTCCAGACCGGGGTCATCCGCGAGGTCCACCACCCAGAATGGCTAGCCAACCCGGTGTTGGTCAAAAAGGCGAGCGGGGCCTGGCGTATGTGCATCGACTTCACTGCCCTCAACAAGGCGTGCCCGAAGGACAATTACCCGTTGCCGTGCATAGACCAGCTGGTTGATGCCACGGCAGGGTGCGAACTCATGAGTTTCCCGGACGCTTATTTCGGCTACCACCAAGTCCACATGGCCGAAGACGACGAGCGCAAGACCAGTTTCATTACGCCGGTTGGGACGTTCTGCTTTGTCAGGATGCCCTTCGGTCTAAAACATGTAGGTGCAACGTTCACCCGCCTCGTCGCGCTGGCTTTGGCCACCCAGCTCGGGAGGAACGTAGAGGCCTACGTTGACGACGTGGTAGTCAAGACCAAACAGCTCGCCCTGCACGGTCGGGACCTCCAGGAGACCTTCGACAATCTTAGGAGGGCAGGGATCAAGCTCAACCCCGACAAGTGTGTCTTCGGCGTGCAGGCGGGCAAACTTCTGGGTTTCCTAGTATCCGGGCGGGGCATCCAGGCGAACCCCGATAAAGTCGACGCCATCCTGGGCATGGAGCCGCCCAGGACGACGAGGGATGTCCAGAGGCTGGCAGGCCGCATGGCGGCTCTAAGCCGCTTTCTGTCTAGAGCGGCGGAGCGGGGCCTATCATTCTTCAAGACGCTCCGCGGGTGCGATGGGTTTCGCTGGGACGACGATTGCGCTAAGGCCTTCGACGAACTCAAGAGACACTTGGCAGGCCTTCCCACCTTGGTTGCCCCAGCACCAGAGGCTCCCCTCCTGCTCTACCTCGCCGCATCGACGACGGCGGTCAGCGCCGTCCTCGTCTTGGAGGAAGGCGTCGTGCAACGTCCCGTATACTTTGTCTCTGAAGCCCTCCAAGGCGCCAAGACAAGATATACGGAGCTCGAGAAGCTCGCCTACGCCCTGGTCATGGCTTCGCGAAAGCTTCGGCATTATTTTTTGGCGCACCCGATCACAGTGCCCTCCTCTTTCCCCCTGGCGGAGATGCCACACAATAAAGAGTCCACGGGGCGCATTGGCAAGTGGGCCGTCGAGCTCGCCCCGTTCTCTTTGACGTATGCCTCGCGGACGGCAATCAAATCTCAGGTTCTCGCCGATTTCCTCGCGGAGTGGACCCCGCCGGCCCAAACCGTCCAGCAGCAAGCTGACCCGATGTGGATGCACAGCACGGATGGTGCCTATGGCGTGGCAGGCGCGGGCGTAGGCGCGGTGATCACCACACCTGAAGGACAACGCCTTTCATACTTGGCACGCCTCGCGTTCCCTGCTACCAACAACATAGCCGAGTACGAGGCTCTGCTCTTCGGCCTAGCCAAGCTCAAGGCAATTGGCGCGCGCCGCGTGCTCGTCCGCACAGACTCCCATCTGGTGGCGGGCCACGTGGACAAGTCATACCAAGCCAAGGACCCTGAGCTGGCCAAGTACCTCGTAGCCGTAAGAGCAAGGGAAAGGCACTTTCTGGGCATCACCGTCAAGGCCATTCCTCGCGCGGACAATGAGCAAGCCGACGCCCTCGCAAAGGTGACCAGCCAGCATCTTCCCCCCCCCGGCGGAGCGTTCTACGAAGTCTTATCGACGTCAGCCATCGCGCAGGACAACTGGGACGCGGCCCTGGTTCACGAGATCGTCCAGCGAGGTGATTGGCGGGAACCCATCTTCAGCTTCATACAAGGCATCGCGGAGCCGGAGGACCCCGCTGAGCTCCGACGCTTGCAGCACCGCGCTAGATCCTTCCAGGTGTTTGAAGGGATACTCTATAAAAGAGGAGTCTGCGCGCCGCTCCTGTGATGCCTATCCACGGAAGAGGGTAAACAGCTCCTTGCAGAAATTCACACGGGGCTCTGTGGGTCGCACCTGGCGCCGAGGTCGCTGGCGGCAAGGCGTTCAGGCAAGGGTTTTACTGGCCGACCGCCATCGCCGATGCCCAGGACCTCGTGCGCCGATGTCAGGGCTGCCAGTGGATGGGGCGCATCATTCGCAGGCCCCCGACGAACCTCAACCCCATACCCCCGGTGTGGCCACTAGCGCGCTGGGGCATCGACATTGTGGGACCGCTCCCGCGAGCTCCAGGGGATCTGCGGTTTGTGGTAGTTGCTCTAGAATATTTCTCCAGGTGGCCAAAGGCGGTCGCACTGGCCAAGATAACCTCGGCAGCCATGCAACGTTTCCTTTGGCAGAACATCATCTGTCGCTTTGGCGTACCCAGGGAGCTCACCGCCGACAACGGTCTGCAATTTGACGCAGCCCCCTTCAAGGAATTCTGCGATGGTATGGGCATCACGCTCCGATTCGCCTCGGTCGGGCACCCCCAGTCTAACGGGGTAGTCGAGCGGGCGAATGGCGCCATCTCCGCCGCGATCAAGAAACGCTTAGTCGATCTGCCGAAGGGCAAGTGGCCGAGTGAGCTTCACAGTGTCCTCTGGTCCCTCCGCACCACAGTGACACGCCCGACGGGGTTCACACCATTCAAGCTCCTTTTTGGCGACGAGGCAGTGATGCCCGAAGAAATCAAGGCCGGGTTGCGAAGGATCCTCGTCCAGGCGTCAGAGGAAGAGCGACGTTTGTCCCTAGACCTCCTGGACGGTGTGTGCACGAGTGCAACTCAGCACATCGCAAAGTATGCGAGGCAGATGGTGCGCGCTCGGGATCGCTCCGTGTACACGCGAGGCTTTCAGCCTGGGGACCTAGTCCTCAAAATGGTGCTCCACATGGAGACAGTTGGCAAGCTGGAGTCTAAATGGGACGGCCCGTATATCGTCGCAGAGGCCTTGCAAAAGGGAGCATATCGCCTAGCCACGCTCGAGGGACAGATTCTCTGCCACACATGGAATGCGGACAGGCTGCGTCGGTACTATGCCTAGGGCAATACGTGAGGTTGCGGCGCCATCGGCCCCTCATTGTAACATGCTTCCCGCGCAAACGGGTGTTCAATAAAGCTCACCATTGTCCAGCTGTCATTCCCTGCAAAAAGAGCGCAGAGCACCACCCCCGCGCCCAAGGACGTAGCGTCATTAAGACGTAGTAAGACGCAACGGGGGACGCCCCCGCGCGCACTCTCCGGAGTATAAATAAGACGCGGATGTTGTCCCTGCGCACTCTACGGAGTATAAACAAGACGCGAATTTCGCGCGCTCACGGATGTTGCTCCCGTGCGCACTCTCCGGAGTATAAATAAGACGCGGATGTTGTCCCTACACACTCTTCGGAGTATAAATAAGACGCGGATGTTGTCCCTGCGCACTCTACGGAGTATAAATAAGATGCGGATGTTGTCCCTGCGCATTCTACGGAGGGGACGGAGCACTCGCGCGTCTACTTCGAGTAGGCGCCAGCTCCGCTGCCACCACTTCGAAGGGTAGGGACGGAGCGCTCGCGCGTCTACTTCGAGTAGGCACCAGCTCCGCTGCCACCACTTCGAGGGTAGGGGACGGAGCGCTCGCGCGTCTACTTCGACTAGGCGCCAGCTCCGCTGCCACCACTTCGAGGGGTAGGGGACGGAGCGCTCGCGCGTCTACTTTGACTAGGCGCCAGCTCCGCTGCCACCACTTCGAGGGGTAGGGGACGGAGCGCTCGCGCGTCTACTTCGACTAGGCGCCAGCTCCGCTGCCACCACTTCGAGGGGTAGGGGACGGAGCGCTCGTGCGTCTACTTCGACTAGGCGTCAGCTCCGCTGCCACCACTTCCAGGGGTAGGGGACGGAGCGCTCGCGCGTCTTCTTCGATTAGGCGCCAGCTCCGCTGCCACCACTTCGAGGGGTAGGGGACGGAGCGCTCGCTCGTCTACTTCGACTAGGCGCCAGCTCCGCTGCCACCACTTCGAAGGGTAGGGGACGGAGCGCTCGTGCATCTACTTCGGGCGGGCGATGGCTCCACAACCACCATCCCGCGACTACCCCTCCGGCTCGCACGCCTACTCTACCCACAGCCACCGGAGACCCTAACAATACATAAGCACACAACCAAACAACACGCGGGCGGGCACACCAAAAAGCAAGGGAGCACTGTCACTTCGTTTACAAAATGCGGCGTGCGCCATACATAACACGCCGCACACCCAGACTCAACGCCGCCCCTGCGAGCTCGCGCCGTTGCCACCGTGCTGTCGGACCCAGATTTTACAATCCAAATCCACTGTGATTTTACTGCACTATTCCCTGGATCAGTAGATAGTGCTCACAGTTACAGTAATGGATATCAAAATACATATCATGCGGAAGCGTAAATTTAATAGTAATAGACTTACTCATGGGTTGATTAGGCCGAAATCAACGAATTGCAGCAGCGGAAGAACGAAGCACGCAGGTGGGACCTTCAGGACATGCCCACAGGCAGCCAACTGGAGGTTCGCGACCTAGCCCTTGACATCTTCATCTTCTCGGCCAGCTTGTCCAATCTTGATGCTGAGGCGAGGTGATTTGATTCCTGATTCTGAATTTTGTCGCAAAAGCGAGTGTGAACACTCCAACCCCGTGCTCCGCAAGCCAACACACAGAATGCAAATATATATAACATGCATGGCTTGTCAATGGAAAGGCATAGGGCTATTTTGTTTGCCAAAGAGTGCTTTTGAATACAATTACTAAAATTCCTTATGACCTAGCAGGTTTGAAATCACATTTTTAAACCATTAGTTGTAAAAATCCATGTAATCATGCTGGCATCACACCAACTAACCTTATGGCATCGCACCATAAGTTACCTCTTGGCATCGCACCAAGGGCGGCATATGACATCGCACCATATGCTTATTGTTGGCATCACACCAACTAACCTTATGGCATCGCACCATAAGTTACCTCTTGGCATCACACCAAGGGCGGCATATGACATCGCACCATATGCTTATTGTTGGCATCACACCAACTAACCTTATGGCATCGCACCATAAGTTACCTCTTGGCATCACACCAAGGGCGGCGTATGATATCGCACCATACGCTAATTGTCGGCATCGCACCAACAATACATATGGCATCGCACCATATGTGGCTTATGGCATCACACCATAAGTTTTCCATCATATTCATAATAGTTTGAAGGGTATTCCTTGGTGCATTAGTGTCACCCCAAGTAGCTAGCATTCCTAAGCATGTCATATAAATAGGGACTTAATTTGTGAAATCATAAGTCAGTTATTACTATGGCGACAAGGTCCACATGTCCAAGTTTGGCAAAGAGAATAATGTACACAACAGCAACAACAGAATTTAACTAGCTTGCTGAAATCAACATAACATATTTCATGAAATAATAGCATGCAAGTTGCTAATTAAAAAGGAAATAGCTTTGAAATACTGGGTTCAATATGATCAAAGTGTTGACTCGCCTGACGCGGTTTACCGCGGTCTTGAGCTCATACGAAGTTGTCTCATACGATAATCTTTAATTTCAGGTCTTCATCAATCTCGGTCTCGCTTGATCCATAGAATCTTCCGGACTCCAATTTCTAATTACGTGCTAAGCATCTGAATTCAAACAAAGGCAAATAACTCAAAAGATCCAAATAAATCCAAGTAAACTCAATTTAGCTTCATTATGAGTGATTAGGATGGTTTGTTGTGAGGTCAGTTGTAGAATATGATAACTTGATCTTTTATTAATAATCTCTTTTATTATTTTTGTATTTATCATGGAAGTTCCATGAGCTATGCTAGACCTATGAGTAGGTATCATTTTATGTGATCCTAATTACTCGTGTTAACGGTTACATACTTACTTTAGAATATCTATTTGTCCGTGGGATTATTATGGTGCTTGGTGACCTAGGGCTGCTATATGTTAGCATCTGTATATTGTTATGATCTTTTAATTTGAGTGCTATCTGAAAACTACTGATACTTGATATTTTATCTTTTTACGAGTCAAGCCTACATTACAGGAGTACATCTTGTTATCATTTCAACTAAAGTTACCATTTGAGATTTCATGACTGGCGGTGTATTAATGATAGCATTACTTATATACATTTTAGGGAATCTATGGTGACCAATAAATTGTACTATTTATTGTTAATAATGAGTTGCGCTCATGCCATCCGCATTTCTCAAATCACTTATTTATATATACATATAGATGTTTATATACACATGTACTTAGAAAGTCTCTACATCTTAGTTGTTATTAGCCTTAATTAAAATTTATTTATGTAGCAAGGTTGGTTTTACGAGGTCATATATTTCAGTATTTGCTAATTATTAAAATCTACCATTAGGATTTATTTGTTGGCAGCATTTTAAATATTGACCTAGGTTCTAAGTATAATTAAGGGTAGTTTCTAATTTAGAGCCTTGACTTTGTATCTAAATATCATATCCAAAACCTTTTAAATTTATTTGGAATTTCTTTTCAATTGAGATCCATACTAAATTTCAATACCAAACCAAGGAAACTTTTCTTTACTAATGCCTTTAATTAACATTTAGTCCTTGAGTTAAATATTACTTATTCATATGTGATAACTAATCCATAGTTATACATTAAATAATCTGGTTTTATAATCTACTTAAATGTATTAGCTTTCCTAGATTATCCCTGAATTTTTCTTGATTTTTATCAATTAATTTGAGCTGTAAAAAGTCGAATAAAAATGTGGGGAAGAAATTGCAGCCGACTGGAATCGAACCCGAAACCTGAGAATTGAAATTCTTACGCGCACTGACTTAGCCAAGTGGGCCGAAGGCCTGGGCTGACCGAGCCTTCGCAAATAATAAGAAGAGAGGGGTGACTGGGAGGCGAAACAGAGGAGGCGGCGCGGCGCACAGGCTGGGCGGCACCGCCGGCGAGGAGCGGCCGGGGAGACGCTGGCGACCGGCAAAACGAGTCCCCACGCGTACGAGGAAACTCCTGGCGGTGTCTACACGGGCCGTGGGGGTGTCGGGAGCGGCCTGGGTCGGCTTGAGCGGCCGGAGGCGAGGATGGAGTGGGGTGCCGGCACCGGCGAGGAGAAGGGGAAAAACCCGAGTGCGCGTGAGCATGGGGGAGGTGGGAGCAGGCTTACCATGTGCTTGGTCTGGCCGGAGAGGCTCCAGGGAAGGCCGACGACGTGCATGAGCGGCGGTGTAGAGGGTCCTCTCGGTGGCGGCGAGCTATGGTGAGGGAGGAGTGTTGGTGACGGTTGGAGGAGGCCCGGGGCGCCGAGGAGTCTCTCCCACCGCAAGTAATCGGAGCGAAATCGACCGAGGTGCCATGGGCAAGAAACGGAGGCGGTGGCGGCAGTTTTGGCCGACGATGGGGAGGATGGCCGTGCGGCGAGCTACGGTGCATGAAATTCAAATTAGTTCGGAGGGAAGGCGGTTGAGGAGTGGAGGCTCGTCGTGATGTTCTTGATTTTGGGAATAGATGACCGGAGTGATGGAATTTGGCACGAAGGCGGTGGCGGTGAGCTCACGGGCATGGGAGTGCTTGAGCTCGGGTTGGGCAAGGAAAGAAGGGGATAAGGGCATAAGGCCGGGGAAGAGCAGCGGTACCGGCAGGGTCCTTATAGTCGCAAGGAGGTGGGGAATGCCGTGCGGTCACGTCGGGGGCGAGCGGCGACGGGACGGGGCTGCAGAACTAGGCTGGCCATGGGCGGGTGCGGCGCGGAGCAGGTGGCGACGCGACGGGACAGGCGCGGCAATGATGGCGACGGGGCAAGCGCGGTGCAGAGAGCGGAGCCGGGCGGTGCTGCGCATGGCTGCCACGGGGAGGGAGGCGCGCTGAGGAGTCAGAAGAAGTTGCGCACGGGGAGGGGAGAGAAGACGGGGAAGACGCAGAGAGGAAGGGAGAAGGAGGGAGTGCGGGCGGGGGCACGGGCCCGCGGCGCAGGGAGTCGGGAGCGAGATGAAGTGGGCCCGCGCTGGGGAAGGAAGCGGGGGTTGGGCCGGCTGTTTCGGCCGGTCTGACCCCAATCCCTTTTCTCTCTTTTTTTCTCTTTTTATTTATTTATTTATTTCATTGCTATTCATTTTTTATACATGTGTACAAGTATATATATATATATATATATATATATATATATATATATATATATATCTTTATACCATTATTTTGGTATACATGTATATATACATTTTTTTTGCTTTTGTTTACCATACTAGTCCTTTTGTATATAATTGCATATATTTCATTTATTTATTTTTGCTGCAACGCGACCTTCGCGACGTCCTCCCCGATGTAATTCCAAATCCGGTTATGGAAGTTCCGCGTAGCAGGCTGGACGGCGCGGACGGCGTCGGATATCACCCCGGGCTCGGCGGGCAGGTCAAGTCGAGAGTCCGCAAGCGTGCTGACATGCTCACAGCCTCTAGCGTGTAGCAGGGCGAGAGCTAGGCCAGCACTCATGAAGCTGCAGTGGGTACCGAACGACTTTGCGCCACGGAGGGCGACGCTCGAGCCCTCTTCGACTCGCGCGAGCGTCTCTGTGAGGTCCGCAGGGTCGTGAGTTGCGGCCTCCATGTGCATGGAGAGGTCCCGAAGGGCCTCTTCCAAACACACCATTGCGCTCCATGCAGACGCGGATGCGTTTTCTAAGGACAAGGTCCTCTCTGCAACGGACGCAGCGAGTTGCTACTTCTCTGCTTCCAGCGCGGAGACTCGCGCGGCGAGTTGCTCCTTCTCCGCCGCCAGCACGGAAATCTGCTGAACAAAGGCCGCCCGCTCCTCCTCCACAGCGCGTTGAGCCTCCTCGGCGGCACGTTGTGCCGCCAACATCGCGCCCTTCGCATTCGCACCTATCAGCTGCACATCAGAGATGGCCTCGGCGCGTTCCGCTGACAGCACCCGAATGCACTCGTCCTTGGCGGCGTGAGCATCATCAGCAGCACGCAGCTAGTCCTCCAGCGCTCTCCGTTTGCGGAGACGTGTTTCCTCGAGGGCCTTGCTCATGGCCAGTGTCTACAAGCACAAAATTGCAAGGGTCACCCGCCGGTTGAGTAAATAGGCCGGATCGCGAACGCAGAAGTTACCCTCATCTCGGAGGCACCCAGTGCGAGCGCTAAAAGATCGCCCCCGCACGAACGTAGCGCTCGTCCGTCCAAGCGGTCGTGCGCGTACTCCGTCACCTCAGAGAAGGTGTGAAGTGTCTCCAGGCCGGGGATGAAGTCAGAGACGCCAAGCTCGTACGCCCCCGCGCCGGTGCTGGGAGCGGAGTCGGGCGTGTACATCGTTCCCTGTTCAACAAAGCCTGGGACTTCGCGGACACCCCCGTTGCTCGCCCCTTGACCGTGTCCAGGAGACCTCGCCCCGCCTGAGGACGACGACGGAATGAGCGAGCAAATCGGGGACAGTCTCGCGAAGTCGTGCGAACAGAAGGATTCACACCTACCTTCGGTACCATCCGCCGCACGGGGAGGAGCCTGCGGGGCCTCCACCTCGACCGAAGGAGTCTCGTCGGCCCGAGGGCCAGCATCTTCAGACAGGACCTCTTCCCTGGGTTGCAAAACTCCAGCAACGGGGCCCGCCACGCCAAATCGCTCCCTCAGGCGCGAAGACGACTCTATCCGAGGACGCTTCGCCTCTGGGGACGCGGGGGGTGCATCCTCGGCCGCCGTGGCAGTCGGAGCAGCAGGCGGGGCTGGCAGAGCTGCGATGGCCGTCAGAAGCGACGAGCCCTCGTCTTCGGGGGCCACAACGGCTGAGCCTGTTGCCTGGCCACCTTCAGAAACCTCGTCAGGGGTAATGTGCTCCTCGGGGCCGGCAGGCTCGGGCGCGGTGCATGTCGCACCCCCCCCCCCCGCATTGACGGCCCCGATTGGCGACGCGTCCGACGGACTGGAGGCAACGGTCTCCGATCGAGCCCTGCGCCGAGAAGACGGTGGTCCCGCCTTCGGGCCGCTGGGGGTCTCCGGCGACACGGGACGGTCCAGTACAGGAGTTCCCAAGACTTCGCAGACTCGGTTGATTCGCCCCTGCTTCGCCGGGGCGGTCGCAGCCTCGCGCGCCTTGTGCTCCCTCCTCGTTTACGCCCAAGGAGCGCAACTACCGCGCGCTCGGCATCTTCCAAACAGCGCACTACACGCAGGGCCGGAATATAGTTTCTCAAAATTTTTAAAGATGAGGACGGCGCATAATCCCAAGGCGATAATACTTACAAGGCGTCGAGGGTTTGTGCAGCGAAGACAATCCCGGGTGGACGCCATCCTTCCGGTCGGGCCCCCGATGCTCGTACTTCCACTTGCATGCAAGCGGCGCTACCCCGTACATGGTGAACTCCTCAGCCAGGTCACGCATGCTGAATCGGAGGGCGACGCCAGCAAGCCTCTGCGCCTGTTGTTCTTCAGTCGCCCCGGGTTTCACATCCGGAGAACTGTTGAACGATATCGGCTCCCCCGGCATTGAAGGCCGCCTGTGCTTGTCACAAGGTGGTAGAACCACCGCCGCATCCAGCCAGACTCCCATTTTCCCCGTGTGGCTAGCGCGGGGAACAAATGCGCACATTGCGTCCTCAACACGAAGTTCACGCTGCCAAAGTTGCAGTATACCTTTCCTTCCATTTTCTTCGGCTGGCAGAACGGCGAACAAGTTCGCGCTAGGATGGATGCCCTCTGTTCGCACCGCCCAGCTAAAGACGGTTAGGCGAACGATCGCGTTTGGGGTCAACTGCGCCAACTCCAACCCGTAGGCCCGCAGCACATGCCCGACAAAGCGCGTCGATGGGGTCCGGAGCCCAGCGTCAAAGAACGCCACGAACACGATCGCCTCCCCTTCCCTCGGATGCGGCTCCGTCTCGACAGGGTCCGGCAAACGAGCCCCGTCTCGATCCTCCAGCTTCTTCTCCCGAAGGAGGGTTGCGAGGGTCTTCTCCGTGACGCGGCTCCGCCCCAGTACGCGGGAGCAGCGGCCCTTCGACTTCACGGCATCCCAATAATGGTTGATCTGCATCTGGTCACGTAGAACCAGGCGGTACACCGCCAGTGGTGGCGTAAGGCAGCGCTGACTGGGCGAGGCACTCCCGTTGAGTGGGCCTGCAAGGCCGGGACCCGCCGTGCCTCCCTCAGGCTGGCCCACGGGGTCGACATGGGCGGCCATCCTTCCCCCCAGGTGGCAATCAGGAGCAGCGGCGAAAAGCAGAGGTGGGGCGCGAGGAAACCCGGGCAAAGCAACACAGGCAGCAAGGTGGACAATAGGAGTGCTTGCATGCCCACCAGCGCACTTTTTAAAGCCCCCTCGACCCCCTGCCCACAGAAGCATAACCGACGGAAGCGCAGCAGCCGTGTCTGCCCGCGGTCAAGCGGGTGCAATAGCGGCCAGCCGCGGCGGGTAGCGGTAGGTGGGCGGGCAGCACACGATGCGCCAACGCACGCCCGCCACGTATCTCGCTCCTCAGGGGAAGGGGCGAGTGGCCGCGCTTGCGCAACCGCTCGCATCCCACGACGCTCCAATAATGGCCCGCCGCGCGTCCCCACTTACAGCAAGACAGACTGCGCGGCACGCCAACCGGCACCTGACAAGCCAGGAGCCGGCGCAGTTTCGGAAGTCATTAAAGCGCACTACCGGACCACCACGTGGGACCATCGTGAGCATGGCGGAGTTGGGGGCACAGGGTAGAACCCCACTCCGGCTTCGCCTTTGACTCCGACCTCGAAGCTGGTCGGCCTCCCCGCAACCCTTCCCGGTCCCCGATAACGTGCGGCAAGAAGGACCCCGCCAGCCCGTGCGGAGCCACGCGAAGCAGCAAGACTAAGCCAAGCGTTGCGAAAGCTCACAGGCCGCAGGGGACGGAGGGGGCCAAAGGGCTCGACAACATGGCTCCGGCCTGTGAAGCCCTTTACCATGAGAGGCTCCTGTTGTAGGGGTGGCCCCCACCTAAGTCCAGCAGGCATGTTAGAGGGTTGTAAGGCCCAAAATTGTAAAGACCTAAGTACCCCTGGAAGGGATGTATATGTGTAAGGGTATAACTGTAACGACACTCCCTATGTGAATATATATACGCAATCCCGGCAGGGGGAGGGGCAGATTACTCACTGACTCCCCACTACCACTTCTCTCTCTGTTTGGTCTGTAACCACAACAAGAAGCTATTACTAAAAATGCAAATAAATACATGTAAAATTTATCTAACATGGCAAACATTTCACATATGTAAAAACAATCCTTGAAATGAATAGATTTGGGCTAGAACCGATGAGCAAAACAAAAAAATCTTATGATTCAATGAGGATAAGACAGGAAATAGGTTTACAAATAGACCAGACTCAAGAGCTACATAACACAATATGATCAAAACACATTCTTCTTTGAACCTTAAAAAGTTAGTTATAAAACTTTTATAGAGAAGGATAAAACATAATGCTAAAAACTGCAGGTGGGCTCATAGCATGGATGATAGTACTATGAGTCATGGGCCCATGGCAGTGATGGGCTGTCGGCTGCTATTGCCTATTGGGTTGAAATCCTGGATATCCGGTTTTGTATTATTCGGATAATCCGTATTCGTATACGTATTCGATGGATACTAGGCTTACTGTATTCGTGTTCGTTTCCGACAAAAAATCCGTATTCGTTTCGATCTGAGAATTATCGGAAGAAAATCCGATTTGAGACAATCCGAATTCATTTTTGTCCAGATCAGTCGAAAATTATCCAATCTGTTTTCACCCCTAACTGTAGGAGTAGCATAGGCACTGTTTTTTAGATTATATAGTTGATGTATTTTAGCTATGACTGATTAATCTATGGCTAAGTTTTTTTGGGTTTAGTTTTGACTTATCATTTCCTATTACAATAACTAACTTTTAAACGTTGCGTCTTTTTATGGTGGGGTCTACAGATAGATTGTAGTAGATACTGTACCGAGTTCAGCTATACTCATCAAAATCACATGTGACTATTTTTCTCTGTATACTGTCTCTTACAAACAATCAAAATTTAAAAATTATAAACCAAAAACTAAAATCACAGTTTAAAATAACCCACTTACAACAGTACTGTAACATTCTAAAAACCTTGAGTTGTTTTGAAATATATTTTCTCGATTTTTGGAAATTTTATGGATTTTCTCTTGAATTATGGATGAGGTTCCAACAATTGAAGATGAACTATGACAAATAGAAGTAATGAAAAATCATGAAAGAAATGGGAAAAATAATAAAAAGAATTTTGGGGCAAGTTTTCGGCCAAGCCTAGCCGGCACAGGCAGCCCCATCTCTTTCTCTTTTCGCCCTTGCTTCGGCCAAGGCCGAAGCCATCTCCTGCCTCGCCATCGCACCCCACAGCCCACCTCGCCGCAATACTGCACCCCCTTCGGACCAGCGGTCGATGACATGCCCTGTGCTTGCGTCACCAGGACCCATCTCTCCTACTCTCCCACTGCCGCACGCGTCATTGCCAACTGCCCGGCAGCTTCGCCCCATCTCTTCGCTCTGCTGCTTGACCCATCGCCCCGTCGCATCGCTTTGCGTCACCATCGGAGAGGATTACACCCGCCATCGGCTCGCCCGGTTGCCTCCGTCAGCCGCAGTGCGCGCCTGCTCCTGTCGCCTCCGCCTTGGCTCGCGCACCCCTGACATCGTCACTGTGCTGGCCTCATCAGGCTCTCACCCACACCCTGATCCGAAGTCACATCCCAAGCACTGTAGCCGCTCCACCGCCACGCCATTGCGTTGACCGCCCAACTGCCCTCCTGTCGCCACCACTTTTCCCCGGCTATAAATCCCCGCCGAGGCCTCCAGTTGCGTCACACCACTCCACTTAGCATCCTACTTGAATGAATTGGTCTTCTGAGCACCACAGCCCGCCGATGACTCCTTCTTCAACACCGACCGGTGAGCAATCGGCCGGTTAGCGCCGCCACAGTTCGATTCCTTTCCACCGAGGCACCCCCAGAACATCATGGCGCCGTCCCCATCCTCGGTCAGACCTTCCGTCACTTGAACTGCGCCCGCACCGTGCGTCCCCTTCACCCACCGCCGTCGCCAGCTCGCCACCGTCATCCCTGAGCCAAGCCGACCGTCAAGGTAGACTCCCAAGTTCACTTAGAAGCTCCCCTCTTGGTTAATTGAACTCTGGTGCCGTGAGTCGCCGTAGCCAATTGTCCTCTGTTCCGCCGCCTGTCCGCCCCTCCGACCACTCACAGCGTGGTCGAAGCCCCTTCCGATCACTTACAACGTGGTCGAATCACCCCCCGACCACTCACAACGTGGTCGGACTTCTCCACAACGTGGTCGTAACTCCTTCCGACCACTCAAAATTGTTTACGACCACACGGTCGAACTCCCGACCACGCAGTCGTTCACAACCACGCGGTTGAACGCCCGACCACGTAGTCGTTCACGACCACGGGGTCGAACCCTCGACCATGCAGTCGAACTCCCGACCACGCGGTCGAAGTCACGACCACGTGGTCATTACCGACCACACAGTCATTTCCAACCATGAAGTCGTTACCGACCACGTAGTCGTTATCGACCACGTTGTCGTCAGTAGCCGATAATCTGCAGTGGGTCCCGCCAGTCAGATTTTTAATTATTTCTCAAATTTATCTAAACAGAGAACTTCAAAAGAGCATAACTTATCCATTTTAACTCCAAATTGAGTGAAACAAATTTATAAATTCCTCTAAAATCAAAATATAACCAATGGAACCAAAATCATAAATTTTGGAGTTCATTTGGATTTCTTGTGGGGATTTATCTTGTTTACTGATTTTTATCTGAATTTTCGTGCACGTAAAAATAGCATACAAGGCTCAAGAGGAGGAAGCTGAGGCTAAAGCAACTTTCAATGACCAAGACCAAGCCAACTGCGACCAAGGTGAGTCAATACTTTGATCATATTTGAACCTATATTTATGCAAATTTACTTTCGTGTTAAACTATCAACTTGCATGCTGTTATTTTATATGCCAATTTATGTTCAATTTTAAGTTGCTAGTTAGACGCCCATTATTGCACTTGTTAATATTACTCTCCTTGTAACCCTTGCATGTATGAGTCTTATCACCCTAGTGAAATTATAATGTTATAACTTTCGAAAATAAGTCTACAACTATTCGCCATGCTTAGTATTGCTTAGTTATTCGGGGGTATCAAAAATGCCCCAAAACCTTACCTTTGAATTATAAGAAATTGATTTGGGAGGTTATGATGGAATGTTTGGTATAACTGATGTGGTTATTTTATGTTTCCAAAAACCCCAACTTGCTTATATATCTGGGCGGATGAATCGGGGGTGTGGTGCAGTGGTGCACGAGAGTGTGGTTAATGGTAGAACCGCCCAGATAACTCTAAGGACCGAATCTTATGATGACCTTCCAGTATACAATAGTACAACCACAAGCTGGCAAATGGTAGACAAGGTTAATTAATTTGTGTAGCTCTAAAGTGGTTACGTGAAGGTGTGAACACGAGCAAAGGGATGGATAGTCTCATCCCCACTTTTACCTGTGATGGCTCACGAGGGACCCTTCTCGAGGGATGTACACATCCTACAGAAGGCAGAACTTAGCGTGCGTAACCACAGTAGGACTATGCATCGTAAAGGCCCTGTGATAGTCTACCCAACCGCATGACTAAGGTATCGTGTGGAGCAACAAGTGGACTATCTCTTGCGGGTAAAGTCAAAAACTATTCGAATAGCCGTGCTCACGGTCAAGGGCGGACATGGGAACTTAACTAAATATAGTTCTATTTTTAAAACTTTGTGGGTGGAAATGGAAAGGTGGAGGACAGTGGAAAATCCTGATTTGTGTTGCCCTGGTGTCGCCCCAGTGATAATGTAAACGGCTATAACGCTGAAGGTCTAGCATATGGTGCAGAGACTATGTAATGGTGGATGGTATCTGGATCACTATTAATAAAGTATTCTTTCATACACACTATGCTTTAATTCAAACTGCTAAGTCATAGGCAATTTTCTAAGTAGTATATTTGAAAGCAATTTCTGACAAATAAAATAACCCTAGCCTCTCCTTGATAAGCCATGCATGTTATTTATTGCATCTTGTGTATTGGCTCGCGGAGCACGGTGGAATTGTGCTCACCCTCGCAATACCATAATCAAATACGGGGAACCAAGATCATAATGCCCATGAAGATACCCCATCCGCAGATGGAGGAAACAACGACGGGAACTAGGACGACTTTTGCGATATAGAGTCCTAGGCAATTAGACCATAGAGTTGTGTGCACATACACATATCACCTAAGCCTAGGTAGTATATATGTCACACATTTACCCCTCAGTCGCTTGCCTATGGATTATGGTCTTATTACTATTTTTGCTACCGCTGTTACTTTATAATGTAAACATTTAGTCTGTTTGGTTCTTATGTAAACTTTCACCCGATGTGGTATAATTTAAATTCTGATCTGTAATATTATATTCTATGCGGTGTATGAATTGATGCAACAATGTATCTGTGTGCACTATCTATTGATCTAAAAAATAGTACAAAAAATTACATAGAATTCTGAATTGCAAAATCTGGGTCAAGGGTACTCTGACTGACCAGGAAGTGACGATAGCTGAGAATATAGCGATGGCCGAAAAAATGCCGGAGCCGTCGGCTGAAAAGAAGAAGAAAAACTGCCATAGTCCTGACCGACTGACCAGGAATTGACGACGCACGCATCCAGAACGCAGAAGTGCACACCGGGCCGGTAGCCACCCAGTTCACATGTATTCGATGCCTCGACTCTCAAGTCATGTGTACTCTTACCGGAAAAAAGTAGAGTGACGTGACAGGAGAGGAGAGGAAAAAACAACGGCAACAAAAGGCGTCGGCACACGGCGCGCGCAAGTCCCAGCGAAACCCGGGGTCCCGACCCACCGTTTTCCCCCCGAAAACCGAAGGCGGAGTGGCAGACTGACACCATCGTATGTTTCGGTCCTCTTCCAAAACTAGGGGTGCAAACGGGTCGGGTTAATTCCGACCGATTTGGCACCGAATCCGATTGGTACCGAATTCGATTGGTACCGAATCCGGATAAAAAATATGGGTTAGGATATGGTAATAGCAATATCCGTCCGAATCTGATACGTCTTCAAGTTTGATATCAGGTTAGTGCTACTATTTGACGTTTCATTTTCTTTTGCAATGGTAAAATAAAATCTTCCACATCAGCTATTAAATAGTAACATCAAGTTCTTGACAATACGTCTCCTACTCCATTTGCTGTACTGCATGTATTCCTTACAAACGGGTTAATCCCGACCGATCCGGCACCGAATCCGATTGGTACCGAATCCGATTGGTACCGAATCCGGAGAAAAAATATGGGTTAAGATATAGTAACAACAATATCCGTCCGAATCCGACCCGATTGCACCCCTATCCAAAACCCCGCGCGCGCTGACCTAGTTCAACGCGGTGCCACCGCGCGCGCGCGCGCGCTCGAGCGTCGGCGTGTACGCGCGACAAGTGAGGGTACATGCACTTTTCGCGCCCCTTTTCGCCGAGGCCACCTCGCGATCCATGCACGCACCCGCGCATCAAGAAATTCTATTATACAACGGTTGCAAGTATCAAGTATGAATTTGGGCAACGGCCTATTCAGCTGACACTTATCGTAGAAAACTGCAGCAAACACTATTTAGCACCTGTAACAAAAACCGTTGAGTATTGTAGCAGTGCTGCAGAGAGTAAAACAAAAAAAATGCTACGTTACTTTTCCTTTTGCTACAGTATTAAATAGTGCTTGCTACAGTGATGTGTGAAGCGTGTCAGTCGTTGATTAGGCGTTCGTCTGTGCAGCCGTGGTAGGATAAAATTTCTGCCGCCCACCGGCCTCTCCCTCCGTCCGTCTCGTCTGACGCGGCGCTGGCCCCGCTTTGCACAGGCGTCAGGTGCAGCCAGCTTTACTGACGCAACGGTCGCTCCAGATCATCACACATGACAGCTGGCTAGTACACCTGTCTAGAGACCGTGCTTCATTCAGCCACTGTGCTGCTCTAGATGGGGGTATGGGACGCACGTGAACCGTACTGCTGCATTGCATCCTTTTAATACTAAACTCGCTCTCTCTCCTTTTCCGGACAATAGGAAGTGACCTACTGTACATATCTATGTACAGCTAGAAGTGCTATATAGACAAGGTACTAGTGGAGGCCCAGGCCACAAGAAACGAAGGAGAGCACTTCATTCACTTGCTTTGCCCCCTCTGCCTTAGCTAGTCGCCAAGAAAGAGGCCTTTTCCTAATTCGGTGAAACCGTAGCGTACTAGATAGACAATGTGCGGCGGAGCGATCCTTGCCGACTTCGTCGCGGCCGGCGCCCGCCGCCCAGCCTCCACCGACATCTCCGCCTCCAGCCTCACCGGTACATAGCTAGCCAGCGACCGACCGACGTCGTCGTTTAACTTATCCATCAGCTTGTATGCGCGCAGTCTTGCAGGCAGTCTCGTGCAACTTGTCCAGTGTTGTTTTCGACTGATTCCCCTATCCTATATGGTTAGAATGGATAGACGGTTTTGTTACGTAGCTAGCGCTGTCCTATATATCGACCATGAGCATGCATGCTAATATGTTCTACTGGTTTGTGTTTCCTTGTAAGGGGAGGAGTTGGCGACGGTGAAGCTGCCGGCGCCGGGGCGGAAGACGGCGTACCGCGGGATCCGGCGCCGGCCCTGGGGCCGCTGGGCGGCGGAGATCCGCGACCCCAGGAAGGGCGCGCGCGTCTGGCTCGGCACCTACGCCACCGCGGAGGAGGCCGCGCGCGCCTACGACGTCGCCGCGCGCGACATCCGCGGCGCCAAGGCCAAGCTCAACTTCCCACCCGCGGTGGGCGCGCCGCCGGCTCTAGCCTCCAGTGCCAAGAAGCGCCGGAGGGTCGCGGCCGAGAGCACGGGGTCCTCTTCGCCGTCGCCACCGGAGGCCGGCGGCGGAGGCGCGGAGAGGCTGCGGGAGTGCATGCCCGGGCTGGAGGCGTTCCTGGGACTGGAGGACGTCACCGCGGGCGGCGCCGGTGAGGGCGACGACGTGGAACCTTGGGACGCCGTCGATCTCATGTTCGAGTAGCCGTACCATCGTGACGGACGGCTGCGACTGCAAGATCGACGGGGTACGCTTACGTTTTGGAGTCGCGCTGCAACTCGTCCGCCCGTGCCCGTGCGCGCGGTGGCGCCTTTATTAACGCAGTTATGCATGTAGCGAGATAGATTTGTCGATAAATAAACAAGTTAATCCATTAGGAGCTCCTGGGCTTTGCTTCTAGGCATGCATAGCCGAGTGATGCATGGTGGTACGAGTATATTTTTGTAATCTCCGAATGGTGCGAAACTTGTAGCACATGCATTTCATCTTGTTGTGCTCGCATATCTGATGACTGATCAGCGTTACCTGCCTATCGAGGAGAAATCTATGTCAATAAAAAACTAGTGTCTTGCTCCTGACCATTCCAGCTGTCTGTCGGCTATATTTTTCAATGCATGACACCGTAGAATAATTCCTCGGCGAGTTCGCCGGCGTCGAGCGGGAGGGGATCCCACCCCTTTATATAGCTAGTTTTTGTTTCCATCTCCTTGTACAGATCCGGAGTTCCCACGCCATGACACCGTCTGCCGTATTGCTTGTCTGCTCGACGGCGGTTTCCTTCGTCGGTGCAGGCAGCCGGGTAACTCCTTCCACAGTTGAAAATCCCCGATCCGCCGCCGTTCAGTTCGTCGATCCGTCGCCACTCCCATCTCCCCGTCCGCCGGCCACTCATTCCCCCCATCTCGCTGCCCCCTTCTCCCCGCCCGCCGGCCACTCATTCTCCTCCACCGGCACCCCTCCTCCCCCACCGTCGCCGCTCATTCTCCCCGCCAGCCGGCTGCTCAGTCTCCCCCACCGCCGCCCCTCCTGCCCCACTGCCGCATAAATATACAACCGGTGTAGGAGGGCATGAATAGTAGAATGGTTGAGTAATTACTCGCGTATACTTCTGTGATCAGTTGAAAATGGTATTATTGTGTTTATCTACAATGCAAACAAGAGTGGTGAAATCAATTGCAAATAGAGAGAACAGTGTTGCAAAAAGAATGTCTTTTGTTCCTACATATGAATTGTTGGATTATCGCCTCAGTTTTTCCCATACCATACATGCTGTACTTGATTATTTTGCTGCCTACTCTCTAAATGAATTTATCTTTTGATAACAGGTAAATGAGCTGGATTTAAATAGAGCTGTTCTTGATCCAGTTGTAAGATTTATGCAGAAAATAGATAAATTATTTCCTTTTCTTTGAGAAGAAAATAGAGTTAGTCGAACTAGTGCACTTTTCTGGATTAAAAGATTCTCCAATATTTATTCAGCATCAAGTTGTTGGGTTGAGAGTAGGAATAAAAACGGATCAAATACAAATCGAATAGTCTCAAATACGAATATGAATATATATTTTTAAAATAAATACGGATACAAATTTATATTTTTAAAATGAATACAAATTCGAACATTGTCGAATATGAATACGAATCAAATGTTGTAATGCATACAAATTTGAATCGAATATATACTTAATTCAGTTGAATGTGAATATCCTAAACCTTTTGTAACAAATCTCAGTGGAACAAATTTATGTAATATGACTACACGTTTATACGAACTAGCAGTGTAACTCATAGAGTTGAAAATTAAGTAAAATAATTTTTACTTCTTGCCTGTGAATTTTAGTTTATCAGAAAATTGCTTTCTACAATTATCTCTAAGACCTCGAAATTCCAGCCTCGAAATGAGCTTGGGCATGGCTGCCAATGAGTTTTCTTTGTTACAAATTAAAAGTAAAGGGTGCCCAATGTGCAGATGCCTTCTCCAAACAGACTCTTCTTCATGAACAGACATCTATTCATACCACCCCCTCTTCATCTATAAATATGTACCATGTACTGATTCAGAGTTTAATGAATGAAATCAACACTTCATTTGCAATCACTTGTTCCCTCTTGCAATATAGAATTTTGCAGTATGGTCCTTATGCTTATTTATAATTGTACCCGTTAGTTTGTACTTTTATAAATTAGCATTTCAATCCCTACAGGATCTGAAAATTATGTAATTGTTCAAATAAATGTGCATGCACATTTCTATAACTTTTACATATTTAGGATTATTTTATTGCAATTTATTTACAATAGGAATTGCGACCATATTTAAATTTGCTATCTTTCGCAAATTTAAAATTTCAAATTCCCATTTAATGAGTACCATTGTACTTAATAATTTGGAATTTTTGCAAAATATTATGAATGCATACCTTCAATAAATACCATAAAATCACAATTTATGTGCGCCATGCCATACAATACATTGGTGTTTACCACCAATATTGTGATTAAACGGTATTATAAATATAACTACATGTTATATTTAATTTAGGTATATATTCATTCGGATTACAATACTCATATTGTTTTCCACATATTTTGCATTTTATTACAACATTGCCATACACATTAATTTACCTCATGTAAATTAATCATTTATGGTGTACTTTTTATGTAGGTTTTAAATGGCTACCAAAGATTTTGAGCCCCTCGCTCTCGATGGTACCAATTACCCTACATGGGCTATGGACCTCAAAATCAACCTAACCACACGTGGGTTGCAAAGGGTGATATTTGATCCTCCAAATGATCAAATTCCGCCAGATATTGTGAAATATTCCGTTTTGAACATAATACGGAATCACATACATCCGGATTTGAAGTCTGAATATCTGTATGAGGAGAATCCACTCACTTTATGGTTAGCCCTCAAAAATAGATATGAACAGCAGAAAGCTGTTATCCTACCTGAGGCTAATCATGAATGGGCACATCTTAGACTCCAAGACTTCAAAACTGTTGGAGAATATAACCATGCCCTTCATACTATTTGCTGTAAGTTGCGATTTTGTGAAAAGGAACCAACAGATGCGGATAAAATAGAGAAGACTCTCTCTACTATGCTCCCATCTGACAGGGTCCTACAGCAGCAATGGCGTGCTGTAAATTACCAAACTTATTTTGATCTTATGCATACTATGCTTCAGGCAGAAAAGCATGCTGAACTTCTTTTAAAGAATAATCAGCAACGTTCCATTGGGGCTGCTCCACTTCCAGAAGTTCATGCTAATCAAAATAACAATAAGTTCCGTGGTTCAAAAGAACACTCCAAGAACTTCAAAGGTAAAATCAAACGTAACAAGAAGCAAAAATCAAGTGGATTCAAGAAAGGTAAAGGCAATTCTGGTAAGAAAGTTGACAAAACTGAAATTTGTCAAAGTGTGGTTGCTACAACCATCCTACCAAGAAATGCCGCACACCGAAGCACCTTGTAAACCTCTACCTCCAGTCTTTGGCTCAAGGCAAGAAGACTCAAGAGAAGAGATATGAAGCACACTTCAATCTCACATCCAACAATGATGAAGCCGGATGCTCTCAAAAGTTCATTCAAGAACTCAAAGACACATGTGCTTCTACAAAGAAGGATGATCTCATGTGCACCGAGAACACCCTTGAAGAATTTCATTCTCAAGACATGTTTGGAGATTTCCAATAGACTCCTAGTACCATAGCTTCTAAGTACTATAGTGTTGTAATATAAATAATGCTGTCATTTATATTGTAAGCTTGTATGCTACAATTATATATCGAACACATTCGATATTGTCAATAAAGTTTGTATGTATTCTATATATACCACTATAAGAATTTCATTAAAATTCTTCTTTTGTGTATATAGAATTTTGGAGTCGATCCAATGGAGGAGGAATTATGCCTTGTGGGCAGTGGTACCACAAACTCTATACTTAGGGACACAAAATATTTCCTGACTCTTACTAGGAGGAAAGGAAATGTTTTAACCATCGCTGGACGCGATGCAACGATAGTTGCCTCTGGTCGCGCCTCTATCACTCTCCCTATGGGTACACAATTGGAAATCGCGGATGCACTCTTGTATCCTGATTCAACACGTACCCTACTTAGTTATAGAGATATCCGTCAAAATGGTTTCCATGTTGAAACCCGAAATGACAACAAAGAGGAATATCTCCTCTTAACCAAACACAACGGATATGGCAAACAATTACTTGAAAAATTCCATCTTTAAACTCCGGATTGTACTATACATACATCAAACCCGTTCAACATATTGCGTACAAAGTAATTTTCCAAAACACAAACACATTCCAAATATGGCATGATCGCCTTGGCCATCCAAGCATTGGAATGATGAGGAAAATTATTAGCAATTCAATTGGTCATACATACCTCAAAACAAAATGTCTGGAATCCTCAGATTTTGTGTGCACTTCCTGTGCCATCGGAAAATTGATTTTAAGACCCTCTTATCTTAAAATCAGAGCTGAACCACTTAAATTCCTTGAACGCATTCAAGGAGATATATGTGGTCCTATACAACCATTGTGTGGACCGTTCAGGTACTTCATGGTTCTAATTGACGCATCTACTAGATGGTCACACGTGTCTTTTATCCACACGAAACCATGCATTTGCTAAGTTAATTGGTCAAATTATCCAATTACGAGCACATTACCCTGAATATCGAATTCAATCAATTCGAATGGATAATGCTGCTGAATTTTCATACCATGCCTTCAATGACGATTGTATGGCTCTTGGGATACAAGTTCAACATTCTGTTCCATATGTCCATACACAAAATGGTTTAGCAGAATCTCTTATCAAGAGAATCAAGCTCATTGCAAGACCATTATTACAAAATTGTAACTTACCAACATCATGTTGGGGTCATGCAGTTTTACACGCTGCTGACTTAATTCAATTGCGTCCAACTGCATATCATAGCACTTCCCCGCTACAATTAGTACGTGGAAATCCACCAGATATTTCCCATCTGCGAAAATTCGATTGCGCTACATACGTACCGATCTCACCACCGCAGCGTACCTCAATGGGACCGCACAGGAAACTTGGGATCTATGTTGGGTATAAATCTCCGTCAATCATAAAATACCTCGAGCCCCTAACAGGGGACCTGTTTACGGCCCGGTACGCTGATTGCATATTCAATGAGGAACATTTCCCGGCATTAGGGGGAGACAACAAGACAACAAGTACCAAACTGAATGCCAGGAAATTAATTGGAATGTACAAGGCATTTCTGCCTCAGACCCACGTACCAGAGAGACTGAACTTCAAGTTCAGAAACTCATTCATTTGCAAAACATTGCAAATAACCTGCCAGATGCATTTACTGATTATAAGGGTGTCACAAAATCCTATAATCCTGCCAGAAATGTACCTGAAAGAGTGGAGGTACCGCAAAATACCACTCAACTCCCAGTTCAAAATAAGAGGGGGGAGAAGTACGGTACAAACGGCGGATACAACTTCTAACAAGCGACAAAGGAAACAAAAGAATGTAAATGCAGATCAACATCAAGTTGATAGACACCAAAGGATCCTTAAACCCAGATCAACAGTGCACTCAATTACTGATCCTGGGACATCGGAATACCCCGGCTTAAATATTTTGGGAAATAACATTGAGTCATCAGGGGTCCAAGAAATTTCCACTAACTATACTGATTCTGGAGAATCATACGATCGTAAGACTACAATTGTCGATATTTATTTCTCCACAACAATTGCAAATAACATTCAAAATGATCCAAATCCCAAGACCATGGCAGAGTGCAAACAGCGCTCGGACTGGAATCAATGGAAGGATGCAATTCAAGCGGAGTTAGCCTCGCTCAAGAAAAGAAATGTATTGACCAATGTGGTACATACACCTCCCAAAGTATTCCCTGTCGGTTTCAAATGAGTTTTCGTCCGCAAACGGAATGAAAACAATGAGGTGGTGAGATACAAAGCAAGGCTTGTAGCACAAGGGTTCACACAGAGACCCGGCATTGATTTCAATGAAACTTATTCTCCAGTAATGAGTGGAATAACATTCCGATACTTAATCTCATTGGCAGTACAAAATCATCTATCTTTTCAGTTGATGGATGTAGTGACCGCATATCTTTATGGGTCACTTGATTCAGACATATACATGAAAGTTCCCGATGGAATTTCAAATTCCGAATCCAAACGCAAATCGCAATATGTATTGTGTAAAATTAAACAAGTCTTTATACGGCTTGAAACAGTCGGGAAGAATTTGGTACAACCGACTAAGTGAGTTCCTAACCAAAAAGGGATACTCCAACAATGATGATTGCCCATGCGTGTTCATTAAAAGATCCTCGACATGATTTTGCATTATATCTGTGTATGTTGATGATCTAAATATCATTGGTAACACACGGGATATAGATGAAGCACGTAATCATCTTATGACGGAATTTGAAATGAAGGATTTGGGTAAAACCAAATTTTGGTTAGGTATACAACTTGAGCACCTTCATACAGGCACCCTAGTGCATCAATCAGCCTATGTCCAGAAAATATTGGAGAAATTCAATATGGACAAAGCATATCCATCGAAAACCACTATGGTTGTTCGAACTCTCGACAGGGACAAAGATCCATTTAGACCCCGAGATGATAATGAAGAGCTATTGGGACCCGATGTTCCCTATCTCAGTGCCATCGGAGCGCTTATGTACCTTGCAAATTGCACCCGACCGGATATTGCATTTGCGGTAAATCTACTTGCTAGATATAGCGCTACTCCAACCAAAAGACATTGGGCAGGAGTGAAGAATATCCTTAGATATCTTCAAGGCACTAAAGATCTCGGTCTATTCTTCCAGAAGAATAAAAATGTGGATTTAATAGGATATACTGATGCTGGCTATTTATCAGATCCCCATAATGCCAGATCTCAAACAGGCTTTGTATTTTTACATGGTGGAACAGCCATATCTTGGAAGTCTTCGAAACAGACTCTAGTGGCTACATCCACTAATCATTCTGAAATAATTGCATTATATGAAGTATAACGTGAATGTGTATGGCTTCGCAGAATGATTAAACACATACATGTGGTATAGGTGCTATCGCATCATCTACCATTATCTACGAAGATAATGCTGCTTGCGTTGTCCAAATGCAAACGAGTTACATAAAGAGCAATATCACAAAACATATTGCACCTAAATTATTTTACCCACATGAATTGCAAGAGAGTGGGGAAATAAATATTCTGCAAACTAAGTCTTGTGATAATCTCGCGGACTTATTCACCAAGTCATTACCAATTTCCACATTCCAAAAATGTGTTCATGGAATTGGTATGCGAAGACTACGTGATTTGCAGATATCAGGGGGAGAAATCTCCTAAGATTTAACCCGTTCAATATAAATATTGTACTCTTTTCCCTTTATGAGTTTTTCCTCTAAGGTTTCTCATTAAGGTTTTTAATGAGGCAATATGACAACGTAATAATAAATATATTATATCTCTATTTTCCCCACAGGGGTTTTTAAGGAGATATAATCAAATATATGCCATATCAAATTTTCTTCTTAAATTTTCCCACAGGGTTTTAAAGGAGTTTTTCATGGCATATCTACTCTATCAATTCTCCTCATATTTTTCCCTACAGGGTTTTGGAGGAGTTTTTCTAAGACGATGAATCAAGGTGATCATATGAAACACATTGGTCAAGGGGGAGTGTTACAAACTAAAAGTAAAGGGTGCCCAATGTGCAGATGCCTTCTTGTAACACCCTGAAATTTTAAATTTGAAAATATGAAGCCCTTGAGTTATTTTTGTCAAATATTCTATTTGAGTTTGGATTTTCCTGGTGATCTTAAATTTTGATTGAGCTTCCAAAAGTTAAAGGAATTCAAGAAAGACCAAAACCGAAATCAATGTTCGTAATGCCATACATGAGAATATGTAAATAATGGAAACTCAAAAACAATTTTAAATATGAATATGAGCAGATGATCCAGAGAAAACTGAGTTAACAAAATATAAAAGTTCATTTGAAATAATAGCAAAAAAATAAAAATAAAAAATAAAAAGGGAAACCAGGCCGGCCAATCGGCCCAGCTCCCCGCTCCCTACGCCATCTCCCCGCTGACAGCCGGCCCCGCCTGCTGCTCCTCTCTCCACCCGCGCCTCCCATTTCACTGGCCGTGGCCCCGAGCGCCCCGCAGCTCCTTCCTTCTTTTCTCTTCCCCCACCGAGCGCCTGCGCCTTCTTCTTCTTCATTCCTTCTCCGCGCGTGCCCTGCTCCTTCTGACTTCGCAGCACGCTCGAGCCCCGTGCCGCCTCGTCCCGTCGCCGCCCGTCACGTCCCCTCTGCGCGCCTGCTTTCTCGTTGCTCTGCAAGCGCCGCTCGACCTCAGCTTTTCCGCACGCCGAGCCCCGCGCTGGGTTATGCCCGGCGGACATCCACAGCGTCGACCGGTCCTCCGCTCCGCGCCTCCTCGCCCCTTAGCGGCCATAAGAAGTCTCGGCTTCCCATTTCTCCAGCGCCATCCCCTCTTCCTCCTCCCCACTTTTTCCCCCTTCTTTCCCGAGAGCAGTCGCCGCCGCTTGACATGGATGAGGCCGAACGGCGCCCGCCGCACCCGGAGTCTACAAGAGACATTGAAGCCCGCCATCTCCTTCCCCGCGCCTCCCTCATGCTCCCACCCCGCGGAATCGAAGTATCCGAGCCCCAGCCCGCCGGCGAGGCCATCTCCTCCAGCGCCGGCCGAAGCAGCAACCACCGACGGGAGCCACGCCAAGCCAATTCCTTCCTACCTGAGTGCCCTTGGAGCCTCACGACGCTATTCCCTTCGTCGCCCGGGTCTCCCACCGCCTGTGCTTCGCCGGCGACGTACGTTTTCTCGCGCTGCCGCAGGCCACCGTCGCCATATCGCCTCAGCCCCTTTTCCGCCCGGCCAACCCGTGGGTAAGCCTCCCCCTGCCCTCCTCTAGCTTCTGCGCCCACCGATTCCTTCTCCCCTCCATCACGGCGCCGCCGCTCCACTCCCACCTCGCCGCCGGCCGTGCACCCTCGCCTCCCCTATTTTTCAGCCGATGACTTCTCTGTGTAATCCCCATTTCTAATGGACAATAACTAGGAAATGAATCAAGAGAGCTAAGGTAATTAAGTATAAGATCAAATAAAATTCATATATGCATCAGAATATAAAGTTTATATGCATAAAGGGAAATTAAGTGAATAAGGGAAATAGATTGGGATTAGCTCACTAATAATTAAGTGATTGACATTTAAGTTAAAGATTTTCTAGTATAACAATTGAATAAACCTTGGAAATAATTATGCGAGATATAAGTAAATAATATAAATTTAAAATGAAAGATAAGATTTTAATTATAGAGATGGAATAAAACCTTGAGCAAGGAAGATCATTAGAGATTTAATAATGGATTAACTATCAAATAGGAGTAACTAAAATGGCTAGGTTGTTTATTCAAGATCTAACTCTTAACAAAAGATGTGCCGTAATAGTTTAAAATGAATTACATGGGTAAAGTAGAAAGTCATAATTTAAATATACCCCGCCATTGATACCTCACCGTTAAATAAATCTCAGAGGTAGGTTCAATAGCAATACCGACATAAGACCCTATAAGACAAACCTTGTTAGATAAATGAGTCCTAAATAAAGCTAAGCCTAATAGTAGTTAAAGTATAAGTAGAATAATAATAGCGCCATTAATTAAATCTTAACACTAGCTTCAGAACGTATTTATATGGAGTATGATTATATATCTATGGCAAGCCGGGACTCGTATAACTAGACCCTAATTCAAACCCAACTTAGCCTAGTAATAAATGGAGGAACATAAAATACCATACCACAAAATGCTATAAACATAGCCCATAAGATTAACTCTGTAAGTTAAAATTTGCAAACATTACTTATATACACATAACACATGCCATATGCTCTGAACATTAGCACTCGACAAAATACACCCACCCATAGGTTTAACTTAACTAATGGAACTACTTTGATAAATACAAAATAATAAAAGAAATTGTTAATAAAAAGATCCAGTCATCGTACTCTACCATTGATTTGGGGTTTACCCCAAATAACCCAAATCACCCATTAACTCATAATAAAACTAAATTGAGTTTATTCGGATTTATTTGGATCTTCTGAGTTATTTGCTTTTATTTGGATTCAGTCGTTTATCGCGTAATTAGATATTGGAATCGTGAAGATTCAGTGGACCAAGCGGGATCAAGCTCGAAGTGAAGAAGATATAGACCCAAAAGCTCATGAGAAAGCATTGTGTGAGCTCAAGACCGCGGTAAACCGCGCCAGGCGAGTCAATACTTTGATCATGTTGAACCTACATTTTCTGCAAATTATTTTGGTTTAAATTATCAAATTGCATGCTGTTATGTTATATGCAAATACATGTTAATTTAAGATTCTAGTTACATGCCTATGGTTTACCTTGAATAATATTACACCCTCTTTGGAATATTTGAATGTGTAAACCTTGTCGCCCTAGCAAAATTATAATATTGACCTTTTGAAATTAAGTCCCTAATTATATGCCATGCTTAGTATTGCGTAGATACTCATGGGTGCGAGAGCGCCCAAGCATCACTTTTTAATCCTGAGAAAAATTGGTTGGGCAGTCATGGTGGGAATGACTGGTATATTTGACATGGCTATTTTATACCCTCAAAATCCCCAACTTGCTTAAATATCTGGGCGGATTGGTTGGATGGTGTGAGTGTGGTGCAGTGGATGCACAAAATGGGGTTAGTGATAGACCGCCCAAATACCACTAAGGACTGAATCTTGTCATGACCTCCCGGGTAAAACAGTACAACCACAAGTCTGTAAATTACAACTTGGCTAAGTACATTTATCGAATCCTCGGACTCATTTCACGGGTTGGGGTTCGAAGGGGTTATGCTATGGCAAGGGGGCCTGAAGGGACACCAGTGGGGGGTGAAGTTTTCCAGCTGTCCTACGTTGCAGAAAGAGAGAAGGTCCGGCTGCGTAGTGGCTGTGGGAAACATCCCGCGCACAGATGGGACCCACCGCAAGTGGGCAGTCTCCCATAAAAGTGAAATGAGAAAAGGGACTCGATAATTTGAAAAGTCACTGTGATGGTCTGCTCAACCACACGTCTAAGGAATCGTGTGGGGCAACGAGTTGATTGTCTCTTGTGGTGAAAGTGTACAAACTCTGCAGAGTCAAAACTATTCGAATAGCCGTGCCCACGGTCAAGGGCGGACATGGGAACTTACTCGAGATAGTTCTATTTAAAAATGTTTGGAAAATGGGAATGGAAAAGTGGAGGGCAGCGGAAAGCCCTGATTTGAGTTGTCCTGGGTGTCGTCCCAGTGGTAAGTTAAGCGGCTATAACGCTGAAAGATGTTATACGGTGTGATGCCGTATATATGGAAAAATTATGGTGATATTAGACATATGGTGTGATGCCATATGTATGGAAATTCATGTTAATATCCCTTGAACATTATGTTTTGTTCCAAAGCTGCTAGGTCTCAGGAAATTTTATGTATTGTATTTCGAATAGTGGCATTACTAATCTTACAACCTAAAATATGGGTGGAATAAACAGGGTTGTGGGTAAAGGAGATGGATGTTTGTAGTATGTACTTAAAGGTATTGGTGGATTCAGGTCGATCATGAATAAGAAATGATAGTGTGGGTCCTGGGAGAAATAAATTAGTGGGGTCCAGTTGAATAGATAGGTTAGATAAATGATCTAATTGAATTTTCAGGAATTTGGAAAAATAATACAAGTATTGGGGTATAGTTCTTGATTAGTGATATTCTTGGTGGATATATATAATAGTGAATCGTGTACTTAGTCAATGCTATTCTTGGTGGATGTATACTCCATGATTTTGGAGAATTAGGGAGTGCAAAGGTAAATTGCTGGGTTACTACACTAATGATTAATATAAGTTCTTGGAAGATATTGGTGATAATGGGAATTAATAGGAGATGATCAATTACTAGAGGGATGAATTGAATTTCTGAGAAGATTGGAGGATTCATAACAATTAGTGGATTATAATCTTGGTAAATTGAATTTTTGGTGGAGGTATATTTGTGGATTAGCTAGTGATAGATAATGGAAAATGAGATTGATTATTGGGTTATGGTTTTGAATCAATGACGAAAAGGATTGAATACGAATGATATCGGTGGATTTGAAAGTAATTATGTTAGAGAATCATTAGAATTCAGAGGTGAGGAGCTGATGAGTAGTAATGACAGGATTGGATTATTAGTAATTCAAAATACAAAGTATGATCGGTGGATTAAATAAATGATGACACTTGCTGTTTGGAGTTTTAGACAGCAGTCATTAAAGAAAGTGCATTTTCTGTGGATTAGGTTAATTTTGGCCATTGTAGTGTGGAGCTAGGTAGCAACTATAACACTTTAATTGAGCAATGGTAATAATGCTACTAAAGGCGATTTTGGCAAATAAAAATAACCTGAGCCTCTCCTTTGTTAAGCCATGCATACTATTTATTTGCATTCTGTGTATTGGCTCGCGGAGCACGAGGTCGGAGTGCTCACGCTCGCTTTTGCGACAAAATTCAGATTCAGGAATCAAATTACCTCGTCTCAGCAACAAGATTGGACAAGCTGGCCGAGAAGATGAAGATGTCAAGGGCTAGGTCGCGAACCTCCAGTTGGCTGCCTGTGGGCATGTCCTGAAGGTCCCACCTGTGTGCTTCGTTCTTCCGCTGCTGCAATTTAATGATTTCGGCCTAATCGGCCCATGAGTAAGTCTACTATTATATTTACGCTTCCGCATGATATGTATTTTGATATTCATTACTGTAACTGTGAGCACTATCTACTGATCCAGGGAATAGTGCAGTAATCACAGAGGAATCCAGATGTTAACATCTGGGTCCTTACACTTCTCCAAACAGACTCTTCTTCATGAACAGACATCTATTCATACCACCCCTCTTCATCTATAAATATGTACCATGTACTGATTTAGAGTTTAATGAATGAAATCAACACTTCATTTGCAATCACTTGTTCCCTCTTGCAATATTCTTAACGAGCCGAGCTGAATCACAATTCCAGCCTCAAAATGTGCTTAGGCACGGCCCGAGCTGGCTCGGCTTGTTGCTAGCCTTGCCTATCGGTAAGGTCTCTAGCCCAAGAGCCAGTGTTCAAATCCCAAAATAATATTCTCATCCTGAAAATTTGAAGTGATAATCTACGTAAATAACTCACTCGTCCCGAAGTCACTAAGAATTGAACTCTGTTAATCAAGCACAGATACAAGGTGCCACTCCACATTATATACAAAACAAAAATTGGATTTCCATTTGTTCCGGTGTCCTTACCCAACACAGCCTTGCACGTGTACGGCTAATTTACATAGCGTTGCCTCTCCATAATTAAAATTTGGCAGCACATCGGCATTTCTTAAACAAAGTTAAAATCAATTATTTAACAACAAAAACGTTATTTTAGATTTGCTTCAAGATTTGTTAAACACTTTTTCTTTGGAATTAGTTGAAACTCTCACCCTTGAATCTATTATGTGCGTCCATGACGAGCGCTAGGTATAGCGAGCCAGAAGCAACAAATGTGGCGGTTTGCACGGCAGCGCACGGGTGCAGTGGGGTGGCACATCCGCAAGTATGGGTTAGAGCAACTCCAAAAGGTTAGCTAAAAATAAATGCTAAATCCTTTGATATAGCCATCATGTAAAATAGAAAACTCCCCAAAAAAGAAGAGTGCTACAACAGTCTAGCTAAAATTTTTGCTTGTCTATATTTAAATCAGCCACATCATCAAAGACGTTGCCGACCAAATTATTTTAGACGTTGCCGATCATAATCGAAACTCTTTGTTTTGTTTCTGATTCCGTTGTAGCTTTCGGAAGCTTTCGGAAGCCGACCAAATTTCAACTTCGCCGAAGACATTATCAAGAGTCCTGTAGAGTTTTGTTTCCGATTCCGATTTGTAGTTGGGAACATTATCCATATTTGATCATGATTCGTAATTGTATTACCATATTTTGTGTTCTGCTGATACTATAAATTGAAGAGAAAACGGGGAACCAAATTGCCCCAACCAAAAAGCATTGCTTTGCATCTTGTGTACAGTTTTCTGAATTGCCAAGAAAAGCTACAGCAGACGGAGGTCCGACCGCTGTTCTTCGTCCGGTTCAACCGCTGTTCGCCCGGTCCGACCGCCAGTGAGCTTCAGGCTTCAGGCTTCAGCGCTCTCGATTGCACTCTCGGTGTGTAATGGATTCTGAAGATGAGTTCAACCTATTGAATGAAGTGATGGATTCATCGTCTTCGGACGACGATGATGAATTATATATTGCTGTTGCCCACATAGTAGCAACGGACATTGGCAATAAACCATATCATTGTGGTTCTGTTGAGGGACATCGCGTATTGAATCGTGATAGGCAGTCAGGGCACTTGAGACTTTATCAAGACTATTTTTCGGATGATCCTACGTACAGGCCAAACTATTTCAGGCGCAGGTTTGTACGTACCACATATTCTTTTCACTTATATTTTGTATATGGGCTCAATTTTGCCTAATTAATTTGTCTTCTGGCACAGATTTCGAATGAGGCGTCACGTGTTTGTCCGCATAATGAATGCTGTTGAGGAGCATGATGACTATTTTGTGCAGAAGAGGAATGCAGCTGGTACCCTAGGACTATCTTGTTTGCAGAAGATTGTGGCGGCATTTCGGATGATAGCTTATGGAGTAGCGGCTGATGCTACGGATGACTATGTTCGTATTGGTGAGAGTACTGCTCTAGAAAGTTTGAGAAGGTTTGTCAGAGCAGTTGTTCAGGTATTTGGACCTGAGTACATGAGAATGCCTAATGAACATTATACAGCTAGATTGCTTACAATTGGTGAGAGCAGAGGTTTTCCAGGTATGCTTGGTTCCATAGATTGCATGCATTGGACCTGGAAAAATTGCCCTGTTCAATGGCAGGGTATGTATGTAGGGCACAAAAGGATCCTACAATTATACTAGAAGCGGTTGCTTCTAAAGATCTTTGGATTTGGCATGCTTTCTTTGGGATGCCAGGCTCGCACAATGATATCAATGTTCTCCAAAGATCTCCTATTTTTGCAAGGCTTGCTGAAGGTGAAAGTCCACAGGTTAATTATAGCATTAATGGAAACAATTATACAATGGGTTATTATCTCGCAGATGGCATATATCCATCTTGGGCCACTTTCGTGAAGACCATACCAGAACCACAAGGTAACAAGAAGAAATATTTTGCTAAGGCACAAGAAGCATGTAGGAAGGATGTTGAACGAGCATTTGGGGTTTTACAAGCTCGCTTTGCTATCGTTCGAGGGCCAACTCGTTTGTGGGATGAGGACACGTTTGGAGAAATCATGAAAGCTTGTATCATTATGCACAACATGATTGTTGAGGATGAGGGGGGCGATGAAGATGATTTCAATTACGACGACGTGGGAGAAAAGGTGAAAATATCCCACGATGGTACACCTGAACTCGATGCTTTTATTCAAAATTACAAGAACATCAAGGACAAGGAAACGCACACACAACTTCAAGCCGACCTTATTGAGCACCTGTGGCAAAATTATCCAGATTTATACAATAATATTATTAATGATTGATTTCATTTGTCGTTGGCATTAAGATCATGATTAGCTTGATATCGATCATGATTTATGAATAAAACAAGTATACTATTCATTCGCTAATTAGTTTGATATCGATCATGATTAATGAATAATTTTGGTAATGCCAGCTTACAACAGATACGATAACTTTGCACTGTAGCACTATCTGCAAAGAGTAGTTCAAGGGCTCAATCAGAGAAGTGAAGAATCATCATCATAAAACCAGCCTTTTTCAGAGTAATTGATACTACTAATACTGATGTTACTGAACCAGATATCTTACTGAAAACGTGATTAGATGCCAACCAGAATAAGACAACATTGTCTCACTTGTCTACATGGTAGTTTCAAAGTTGACCATATATACCTCAATGAATGAAGAATTGGACAGTAAAATTGCGGCAGGCGCTTCGATCTCTTCTGAAAAAGACAAACACAATTACAAGTGGTAGAGTTATAAGGTGAAAACTGATCGGACATGTTTCTGAACCAAACATACCTACTCTGCGTATATTTTCAGCACGGTCCTCTGCTTTGAAGCTCAGGTCTCGGTTCAACCCGTGCCTTAGATTGTCGCCATCGAGAACATAGGTCAGATGACCTCTTGAGTGCAGCTCATGACTCAGTGCGCATGCAAGTGTGCTTTTTCCTGAAGTAGATGTTAAGAACTTGTAATACATAAGAGGCTCAGCATTTTCAGTATATCACCATGAAGATTTTTTATTAGCTCGTACATACCTCAGCCACTCAGGCCAGTGATCCACACAACACAACCCTTCTGGTTCAGTAACTTTTGCCTCTCAGGCTGCCCTATTGGGCAGTCATGCCACAGGATGTTTGCCGATTTGCCAACAGTTGAGGTCACAAGCTTGCTGATACCTGGTAATTTCAGACCCATAAGAATCTATAAATGCTAAAGCCTGTAGAATAGAATGATGCAAGAATTTATATGAGACTTAGGATGTTTTTTTGGAAGAAGCCAGTAGAATTACACCATTTTGAATCATATTTGGCATATGGCATTCCAAGATTGTGATTTCTCATCACTGAAACTTTAAGAGAGATGCTGATTCCTGCACTCTCCTATGTTTCCATCAAGAGGAGGGGGCCAAAAGCTTGTAGAACAGAGACTTCATAAAATTGTTGTGCTCCACTTCTGAAATCTGAAGTGGTCACCCCACCTTGAAGGAAATTGACAATTTTAACCAAGAAACATATCTTCCAGTTCATATCAAGGTTAACTAAATAATGTTATTAGAATGAAGAACTGACAGCATAATATGTATCAATCCAACCAAAGTCAATGTATCAATCCGACCCTAAGTAAAATAGAACCAATTGAAATATTTAAGAAAACATAAAATCGATGTTGTATCTAATTTTTGAGACGCCTTGCAAGTATGTCATTCTGGAGCTGGTCATAGAACTGCTGCTGTTTGGTGGGCATGGTACTCGTATCGACATTCATAATTCTCTCTTCTTCGAGGTTCCTCTTGAACTCAAATTTCTCTTTCTCAATTCTGATCCTTTCTTCCTCAATTCTGATCCTTTCTTCCTGCAATGCGAAGGCTTTTTTGCACCTCTCCTCTTTCTTCAAATCCTTCTCCGTGTCGGCCTCTTTCTTCTTTGCCAACAGATAATCCAATGCTTCGATGCTGGAACGTTGTCGTAATTTATCTTTCTCCTTCTTCTTCCCTGTAGGTCTGTCCAGTGTAGGCATTGCAGCCTGACTATCATCACCATTAGTATTGACAACTAATTGTGCAGCCGTTGTAGGACTTGAATTCGCCGTGGTCTTTTGCTTTTTTGCTTGCTAGTTTCTGAGTTCCACTCTGATTGCTCCTATTCATCCACTTGGGCTGGTCTTTCAATATTTTTCAGCAATGCATGTACGGGAAATTCCGGTGCAACTTGTCCTCAGCCTTGAACATTCTTAATGCGTTTGCTTGCTACAAATTGAAAAAAACATAGAGACTGCATGACATAGACAAATATCATATACAATTGGAAGGGCAAGGTATGTTATCTAACCTTATCAGCGATAGATAAGCCACTTTGATTTCTAGCCTCTATCTTTGAAACACAACCAGCAAATATGTTTACATCATGTTGAATGCCGGACCACCGACTCATTAGGGAGCTTTGCGTTCGATCAGAATCGAATGTCTTGTTGCCATGAAAATAATCATATATTCTTTTCCAATATGTCGATCGTGATTGATCAACTCCGTGCACCGGATCCAAACTCACATTTAGCCATGCTGAGACCAACATTTCGTCCTCCTCGACGCTGAAATTCTTGGTCCTTTTCTGATTCCCTTTCACACTTGGTGGGGCATCATCACTTGCTGGTGTTTCATTAGGAGGTCGGACATTATCAGACAAATCAGCAGGATTACAACCCCTAGTAATCATGTCGGTAAAAGATCTTTCTGAATCCATGGCGCCTGTGAAAACATAACAAAGGGACAATCAAGATCATACACTGAAATCTACATATCATCCATATCTATCCCAGTGCAGCAAAGACGGACCGAAGATCAGGTTCCAATATTGGCGTAAATCAAGCAATACATAATCTCAACTCCCCATAAGACTGTTCTTATAAGATTCAGGTTCCAAATGAGCATTACATTACTAACAGGCAAACAGCTAACGTTAGTAGCATTTCGATTATACGGTTTAGCTACCGTCACCGACTAATCAATCAATTAATCGGCTAACAAGTCCTGGGCATGCTAAGCATATTTACAAGAGAAAGAGAGAAGCATGAAACAAAGGCCAGATAATTTCTTTGCAACTGACTTCCTTTCTCTCCTGCAGGTCATGCGATTGCATAAACATACTGTTGTGTAATCGACAAGATAATGCATGAGTTATTTTACCGGCACACCAACAACTACTACCATCATGTAGTTCATGATTAGGCCCTTAAGGAGGCTAGTTTTGGAATATTACAGCAAGTTCATGACAATATGCTAGCATTTAGCAGGAGCATGTTGAAAAGTATTGTATGTTATAGAGAGTCAGAGATAGCTACCAAAACTAAAAAATTGCATGGCTGATGATCTTCAATTAACATAATATTCCTCTCAAGATCAATTACCACATAAGAAGTAGAAAAAATAATGTGTTAAATTCTTTATCTCGTCATATGGTACTTTCCAACCAAACAGAGCTACTTCATACCATACCCTTTTCTGTAACTGCACATATTCTCCTAGAAACAAATTTACAACCAAAATCACAATTGTTCTGCAAGGTTTACCCTTCATTTATCAGGATACCCCTTACTCCAAACTGTGCATACCAACTACCAAAAGAGAAATCTAAAATGAAAATTTCAAGCAACCATTTTAGTATTGCAATTAAGCTATAATTCAATACATGAAGGGGGTATGATGCAAAGAAAAAATATGTCCTGATGGAACTAATGCACCTTGTGGTAATCTAATTAGAAATACCCTATGGCAGCATTTGTTTGCCACCGGCCGTAAACTCATCCATATCAATGTATTGGAAATGGATTTCTTCCACTATCTAGTTAGGCATTGGTTGAGATGAAAACATTAGTAGGAGAGCAAAGGTCAGTTTGAGTGATTTCGCCAATCTCCATTACATATAAATTGCATCTGGGTATTTGGAACTCACCGGAGTACATGCCAGACAAGGGGGCCGATGCAGCGGCAGCAGCATTGGGAGGAAGGACTCGACGCCGCAGCCCAGGTACCCCCACATTTTCTGCTGTTGCTCCCACCCGCCGGTCGCCGGGAAGATGGGCAACGAGTAGCGCGTAGAAGAATTGGGGTGCCCGTGGCCGTGGCTCGAGGACAGCGGATCCCCTTCCGATGGAGCCTGCGACATGGTGCCTCCGCACGATTCCGAGAACCTCGAAGGGATCCGCGTGGTGGGGAGAGGAAGACCCCAGTGGCAGGGCGCCGCGAGCGCAGGAAGAGGGGAAAAGGGGAAAAGGCGAGAAGAAGCAGCGCCGGATGGGAAGGAAAAGGGGAGCACGGGAAGGGGGCGCACGCGAGAGAGGCTGGCGCGCGGAGAAGGAAATCTAGCGCGGGAGAGGAAAAGCCCGCGCGCGGGAGTCCATGGCCGCCGCGGATAGCACGCCGATGTCGCTCGGGAAAGATAGCAAGCGAGAAGAACGGGATACCTAGCGGGGAATAATAGGAAACGAGATAGACATACTGTTGGACTCTTTTTTTTTTGGGTAAAATAGCTACAATGGGTTTTATGGATGTATTTAGCTAACCTCTTGGAGTTGCTCTTAGGTCGTTTTTAGAACGTATGAATTTATTCTTTCTAACTATTATAATATTGAATTATCTCTCCTAAAATTGCTGTGTTCCCACCTAGCGCCTTAATAATATAGTTCCGAGGGAACAGGGAACATTGAAACTTTGTTTATTGGGAAGGAACGGGGAATTGGTCACGGAGGGAGCATATACTTTTACCATCGTTTTGACAGGCCCAAGATAATCCAACTACCCTACGTAGATAGTATAACACGCGGCACAGCATGAGTTTTTAGCCGAAATGGCTGTATTTGAGATAGAATTAGCAAAAATAGCATCTGTTGTATGAAATTTGTAAAAATAGTACTTCCACTGTATGGTTATCATACGGTATTAACCTCGGAACAACATGTGACGGAGTGCCGCACAGTAATCGCACAACATTAGCCAGGCCTGACACGTGGCATGCTAATGCCACGCGGTTACCGTGCGGCACTACGCCACGTGTCGGGCTAGGGTTAATATCGCACGGTAACCGCCATGTGTCGATACAAGGCTGACCGTGCGGCATTCCACCACATGTCGGCTCCAGGCTAATGCGGCACCGTGACCATAAAGTGAGGAGCGCCATGTTGGCAATTACGGCTACGAATGTGTCATTTTTACTACTTATACTCTAAAAATTGCCATTTTAGCAAAAAAAAAATCGCACAACACTAGATGGTCTAGTGTATACCTCGTGGCATGCATTGTGCCACATACTCCTATATAATTCTCCTCCTAACTGGTATCAAATCAAAACAAAGTGCTACCACGATTCCAAACACTAACATCACACGCCACAAACAATTCAAGCTAGGTGACTAGCTTGGCTAGTCTCTCTTATCTCCGACGCACGCTCGTGGATCCGTCAGTTCTTGATCGATATGGAAAGCAGGAAACTGTATTTTTTTCTTATAATTTATCATTTTTTAAATAAATAAACGAGATGGCTCTTTCCGTCTCCTTTTAAGAATAATTTATTAGGATAATTTCTTTTAAAACGGCCTATCAATATTCATATTTTCCACCACTCAACAAAGTTTAGTTTACTTGGCCAAATCAAGCTATTAAAGTTGCACACGCCGATGCTTAAGTCTCCCAGATTGCACCGAACCCTATAAACGCACCGGTCGCCTGGACCAGCGACACTGCCTAATCACTCGCACCCCGTTGATGACTTTTTCTCGGTCTTTTCGGCAGAGCAGACGTGCGATTCTCCGTGCGTCGCGCGCGAGATCTCTCCCATCCCCGTCGGGTCGAAACAACCGGCGCGGCACACCGGTTTGCGCCTGCTTCCCGGCCGATGGAAAACGACCTCTGTACTGTACGCTTTTCCACTCCTTGCGTCGTACGTGTTTCCACAGTCCTCTCTGCTAGCTAAGTGGCTAGCAAGCAGGGCTTGTGAATTGTTGAGAATTTTTCCTGCCACGTATTTTGGTTAGAACGGGCATTCACAAGATCGATTTTGTGTACGTGTTGTTGAGAGTTTATATTTTGTTTCTAAATTTCCTCCTGACGCCACTAAATTTGGAACATTTCAAGATAGTTTTTAACTCAACAGATAACGGTAGTATTCCTTTGTAATAGTTAAGTGTCCATCGTCTCGTTGGCTATCACTATGTTTGTAATGTTTTGTCGCTAATTCAAATTATGCTAGAAATACCATAAGCTGTATGATAAAAATGCTAAAGGAATGTAACAACCGTAGCCAATTCACAAATAACCGTCAAGAAACACTGCAAATTTAGGAGTGTTACAATATACTAGTTAAGTACTCATGCGTTACAACGGAAAACCATATTTGGATATTTTGTAGTGATGTAGCGTCAAGTTTGCTGACTTTAACTATTTGAATTATGTGTTTGAAGGAGTTGTAATTTGCAAGCTACATCCTAAATGCCGATGCTTATGTATCGAAGTTTTCTTATGCCCACAGATATAATTTTCACTTGTGCATCTTCTAGCATGGTTCTAAAAAATGAAAGAAATAGCTAAGGAATCAAGTGACAAGGAATAAATAGGACCATCGATGATTACATGAGCAATAAAATGGAAAAGTTATGGTTCAAAAATGACCTTTCAGGATGCAGGATACTAAAACCGAAGGTCATAATCAAGCAAGAAATGAAGTAACCAAGAAGAAACATCAAAGGTCGCTCACACATTTGATAAACCATATGTTGGAACGTGATTTGTTAGGAATGACAATAACATAGCAAAATGAAGGAGGAAATTAACAATATTATAAAAATTGTCCATTCACCACATTGTTCAACAACTCTAGATTACACATGACATTGTTCAACAACTCTAGATTACACATGATGACCAAAATTCATTTTTATGACTATATACAGAGCAGATTGACAGTACATCTTCCACTGTAAGTTTCCATTTTAGTGAAATTAATGTTCTAGAAGAATCCAACAAAAAAAAGGGAAAGCATCAAAACCGCATAAACGCATCAGAAAAGGAAATAAATGTAATGCAATGATAAGTACAAGGCCTTTCAGCATATTCGTACATCTCACCTCAAAACACTACGAAAATAATCATGAAAAAATCCAAAATAATTTGAGTATGTAGGTTATGAGATGATCTAGCAAGGTATTTTTGGTACGAATAATCTATTTTTTATTCGAAAATACAGAAATATACCCGTGGGAAAATTTTTTACAAAAAAAAAAGCTCCAGTCGCCCCCCATTGGGTGTGTGTACAGGTCAAGTGACCATGTGTGCGTGAGGCTTATTTAAGCTATATAATCTGTTGAGCAATTTGAGGAGACACGAGTGAATAACAAAAAAGAAGAAAAGGCGTGCGTCACCACAAAAGAAGTCTCTCTTGTGCTCATTCATCCTCCCTACTCGTGTGCGTGTCGTTCCAAGGGAAAAAGCATGTATGTGTTTTCTCCTGGAGAGTAGCAATCGGAGTTGATGAGTTCAGCTCCAACACTTGGTATCAGAGTCTCAAGGTCTGAGGGGCTAAGGCGAGGGGTTAGTGTATGGTGATGTGCGTTGGGTTAGCGTGATGGTGCACACAGCAGCGTGCATCAGGCGGAGGTGCACAGGGCACTGGCGACGAGTTGGCCGCAGCACTGAGCACCTAGGAACACAATGACGGGGGTCTATGTGGCCACAGCGAGACCGGTTGTGTACTGGCATCACACGCGACGTGTGTAGTGGTGATGTTAGTGGCGAAGGGCAACGAACGTCACCGGTGTGGACACACCATGAGGAGAGTCAGCATGAGGCTAATGATGGTGGTCGTAGCCATCATCACAAGAGAGTTGGTGCTTGACATCAACAACCGTCAAGGCAAGATGTTGTTGTATGTGGCAAGGTAGTGTCGGTGTCAAATGTGTTGGTGGGAGACCGACAAAGGTGCATGAGTCACGTAAGAAGGCTACTGCGTGCGGCAAGATGCTGCTGAGCGTGGCAAGAAGAGAAGGCTTCTGCGTGTGGTAAGACAGTGCATTTGAAAGCATCGAAGAGTGATAATGTAGGATCGGAAATAGCAACAGAGGGGGGTGGGGGGTGAATGGTGCCTTCAAAAATTGCCCCCAAAGTATCCACTCAAAATCTCTTCTCCGATAGCTACAAAAGCTATGAAGAATGAGGATTCATGCCTACTGGAAATCAACACAGACCATGCAAGGAAAAGAGATACAGAGCAACAGAGCAAACCAGAGCCAAAAGCTGGGGGCTGGTCTGACCGGAGGTCATAGGCCGATCTGACCGCATAGCCTCAGCCGGTCAGACCGCTCGGCCTCTCCCGGTCAGACCGCCGTGCCCAACCGGTCTGACTGCTAGGGTTAGCGGTCTGACCGCCACTTAAAGTGCGGTCTGACCAGGCACACCTCTAGCGAGAGAGCAACAGCAGCAGAAAACCGCGCAGGCTGACAAATAAAACAGGGAATATAGGAGAGGAGGATAATGCTGAGAAATGGATGGACATATGCTGTGCTTCTCAGATCAGCTTCTCTGAACTTCAAATCAAATAGCAAAACACCCTCAAGGAAGGGGTAATTGCAGACAAAGAGCAAGGAATTGAAATCTGACCTAGAATTGAAAAATAGCCAGAGAGATGAGACCAAAAGCTGAACATCTAGATATTCTCATGTCTATTGAACATGAAACTTTGCATTTCAGCAAGAGAAGGTCTCACAACTAGAAATCACAGCTCTAGAGCAACATTCCACTGAATATCCAAGAAACCATACTGCTCTGCCTTCAAACCCTAGAGAGGGCAAAACAGAGGAAGTTTTGAGATAGGCAAGTTCTTGGAAGAAATCTGCACTTGAGTTCTTTTGCTCTTGGGAAAAGCTGACCAAATGGTCTTGAGATTAGTTCCCATACAGAGCTAAAAGATGCAGCAACTCAAGCAAAAATTCAGCTCAAACTCAAATCACAGAGAAGAACAGAATCATCTCAACACATAAAAACCAGCTCAAGAATTGAGGAGAAGACATGAATGATTGCATTGAGAGGAATGATTACATTGGATGTCTTACAACCATCTCATCTCACTCATGGTTCACAACCTGAGGTGAACTCACACACAGAACACACACCAGAGCACTACAATGCCTTGAGCTCTTGCATTCAGAATACTTGCCCTCTCCCTCCAGGACTCATCTCCACTAAATAGAGGAGCTCACCTCCTCAAAGAAGAAATTCAAGAAGTGCAGGCCAAACCTCACTTCCAACCTCTCCCACACATGAGGCAAAAAGGCAAACTCTCTCACAACACAAGAAATGGAGGGAACCAGCCACTCCACTCAGGCTTGAGTCAATTCTCCAAATTGCCCCTCAAGCACCTTCCCGGAAGCTTCCCGCAACCAGCACCCTGACCGTTTGGACCTCGATTCCTCCCTGAGTCTAGTCCTGATCCGCTCCGCTATACACGACCGCACCCAGCATCCTGACCGTCTGGACCTCAGCTCCTTCTGAGCCTAGTCTCTCGGTCCACCTAACCGCTGCCCGTCGTGTCCACCTCCGACAGCCCCAGCTCTGGTTCCTCGTCTCCCGGCTCACAACCACCTTAGCAGCCTCGATCATCTCCGGCGTCTCCAACCGTCTGGACCTCAACACCTCCTGTGCCTAGTTCCAGTCCTCCCACGCCTCACCATTACCTTGTTCCGAAGTCCTGCAGCCACACAGACAAGCAAACCGTCACATAGAACCGTTCGAAATAGCATAAACAACATTAGCATCAATAAAACATACTCATACACAAAATAGCCCGAACGACTGATCGAGAAAAAGAACCAGCGTCCTAAACACCTCCGACCGCGTTCGACCAGGTCCAACCGAACCAGACTACGCCATAGACCGACTTGGCGCGAACCAACCAAACTAAACTCAAACTTTCAGAACACGAGTCAATTACTCATCAGAAACATGGGGACACCTCCACATGGTCTCTCAGATAACAAGATTAGGGGGTTGATTGTTAGAACTAATCTTGTTGTTGTTGTGTAGTCTTGTGTCGAGTACCGTGTGTTGAGTACTATATAGTCGTGTGTAGTACTCGTATGTTGAGTACTATGTAGTCATGTGTAGTACTCGTGTGTTAACTACTGTGTAGTCGTGTGTCGAGTATTCAGTGTGTTCGACTATTGTGTAGTCGGTGTGTTCAAGTACTGTAGCAGTCGGTATGTTCGAGTGATACAGTGATTGTAAGCTACAGTGAACCAGTTGTAGCTACAGTGAACCTGTCATGGCAGTTGGAGTCATGAGTCAAGCTGCTTAGTAGTCGTAGCTATAGTGAACCGGTCGTAACTACAGTGAATCGGTCATAGCAGTCGCAGTCATTAATTGAGCTGCGTAGTAGTTGAATCTACAATAACTGGTTGGTAGTCGTAAGCTACAGTTTCGGTCAGTAGTCAGAGCTACAGTAGCTGGTCGGTAGTCAGAGTTACCATACCAATTGGTGCTTGGAAGACCTGTGTGATCAAAGACCGGTAGTACCGACTCTGTGTGAGTGGTACTACCGGAGATGTGGTTGAGAAGTTATGGCCAAAGTAGTTGTATGTAATACCCCAAAAGCGATTCGAGAGTTAATTGATTAATTGGAGTGAGGGACCTTATAGAAAATAATTAAACAATGATTTTTAGAGGGGGATTTCTGAAAAATCCCGGCAACCTGGGCCTGGGCCTTGGCCCAAGTGGAGGCCGGCCAAAAAGGGGGGAGGCGCCCCTCCCCCCAAACCCTAGCCGCCACCCCTATTCATCCCTCCTTTCTTCCCCCCGGCCGCACCCCTCCCTGTTCTGCGCCTCCAGCAGCCCCTCCTCCTTCCCCCTCCTCCATTGAAGCCCCTGCTATCGGTGAAAAAGATCCCCTTTGCTGCCGTTCGAGCGGAGGAAGGGATCAATCGCAGCGAGACGTTTTTGATCCGGAAGAAGGAGGAGAGGAAGGGAAAAAGGGAAATGGAAGGGGAAGGAGATTGCGTGGTGTTCGTCATAATCTACATCGGTTTGTCAAGGGTAACCCCCGCTGTCCCCAATTGGATGCATTTTTATTAGTTGTTACAATATCGGTATTCTAGACTGCCTGGACAGAATGTGTTAGGCGGTCGTTTTGGGGTACTTTCGTAGGGATTCAGATCTGGACTTCTCCTACAAAGTTGTAGAGGATGTTGTTATCTTTCCGTGAAGTGCTAGAACACGTCATTCGAACATTCATGCATATGCATCATGTTGATCTATTGAAGTCTTGGTCACGAGATGACTAAGCGCCGAGGTCCCCGTCATGTTGATGACATGACGGGCTAAAAGTCCCCATACTTGTGGAGTATGGACAATTGATCCCTGTACCAGGTGGTGCAGGCATGGGTGTGCATCGACGGATGCACATTTTGCATTACCGGTAAAATACAAAAGAGAAAGAGATAAAGAGATTTTTGATCATCTTGCATAGCATGGCTTATTTATATGGTTGATGGATGAATGTGTGAAGTAATTTTCATGAATGTTCTTGTTACTATCTATTATATTTGCTGAGTCGTTGGACTCACTCTTATTGTTGTTGTTTTTTTAGGTACCGTTATGAGGTCGGCATGCATGGGGTAAAAGAAGGATTAGTCTTGTTGCACTTGCACGTTCCACCCATAATGGAAATAAAGGAAGCAAAATTAAATATAAGACGCAAGGACTATTTAAGTACCATTTGATTATTACCCTTGGATTTTAATTGTAATAAGAGTTTAGAATATTTATGATGCTCATGGTCTTTCTCTAGGTATTATATCCATGACCATGAATGGTTTAGTAATCTTTAATCTATTTGCTTAGCATTGAACTTATTACTTGAGGATTGTCTATTATAATCAAAACTGCTTGTGAAATCTTTGATTTAGAAAGATAAACAAAGGAGGCTCTGCCGAAATTTTGTGTAACGCAATTAGTTAACATTGCTTTACTTCTAGTTGGGTAGCATTCAAGGTCATTGTTTGGCTGGGGTGTTACAGTTGGTATCAGAGCGGGCTGTAGGTTCGTGGTTAACGAATATTAATTTTGACACACTAAGCATTGTAGGTGGGAATGGGGTTTGCATTGCATCTATGTTTCCGTCGGTTATCATAGTTGAATGTGTGCTTAATGTTTGACTTTGTACGTGTTATGAGATGATCTTTTGTGCCTACGATTTGATTATATGATTGTTATGTGTGGTGATAGTTGATGTCGAGAGATAGAGATCGCGGTGTGGCCATTGGCATGGCCAGGTTATATCACTATTCGTGGTAATGAAATGGTGAAGGATTTTTCCTTGAGCAACTTAGTTTCAGAGGTTAGGAATGAGTCCTTTAGAAAAGTTTCTCTCTTCCCTAAGTTGAATTTGGTCAATTCTTATCCTGTGGTGGTGGATGAATTTATCTTGGGCTCGTGGTTCATTGCAGTTGAGGGTTTTCAATTGGTTTCTACCTGTTCTTTGAAGCAATTATTGTTTTTCGGACTATTGAGACACTTTTGCTACCTGTGAGCATTGTGGATTTGCATGGTTGGTCCCTTTGCGGAGTTTTGTCTTGTTGTGAAACATGTCTCGTTTGTTCGCTTGGTATTCTTGTTAATGAAAGTTTTATGTTGCAAATTCTTTAACATGTGAAAGCTTTGGCTTTATGTAATTCTTTTGGATTATTCTAAGTGTTGAAGTTTAATACCTCTCTTTTCTGAAGGGAGGTGTTAAAATCCTTTTGTGATGTCTTGGGTTATGGTTAAGTCAGAGATTGTAATCAAATAAATTGATATGGTATGAGTATCCTTGGAAGTGAAACCGAATAAGTTGATGTTGTCTTCTTGTAGTTGTTCATGAACTATGTTTATGAATAGGGCTATTCCTAATGGAATCAATAGAGTTACTAAGAGGCGTGAAACTTTGATGAACTGGTTGATCAATAAGAGAGACAAAATTAGTAAACTTTTGGGATAAATTGGATCAACAGGTCTCAATGGATTAATCTAACCGTTTAGGATAATTAAATTCAGAAGGTGTTGGATTACTGTATTAGTGGATATTAGTCTTGGAGTTATCTTTGTGGATACTTAGTGTTCGTATGTAATTGCTAAGTGCAACTGTTGTGTAATGAAGTTTGGTGTTGCGCATCAATAAGAGAGCAATGAATGGGGTTTAAAATGTGATCTATATTTACATGATGGTGGGATTGTCAGATGATATTATGTCTTTGATGGAAGAGTTTTGGTAGAATCATTAAAATTGTGTAGTAGATCTCCTCTAATTTAAAGCGGTTGTCGTAGTGAGGTTGTAAGGTTTTGAAATACTTTCAATTTGAGGATAGGATGATAAAGTAGCATGGAACTATTTGATGAGATTTTGGAGGGCTTTATAATGGAAGGATAGACGGTAACGATTCTTGTTAAGAGTGTATTATTCTTGATGTTAGTAAGATTGTTGCAATCTTATTGAAAAAAACACTTTGAAATAAGTTATTGTGTTCTTTTGAAAATGTTTATGATGCGCCGGTAGGCTATGATGATTCATGCTAAGAATATATAATGATGAGGTTAGTAAAACTGAGTATGAGATGATGAGGGTAGTGTTGATTCTTTTAGAAGTAAAGGAATTTGTTCGTCTTCCGTGATGTCAGTTAAATGAAATGTTTGGAGTTGTGCATTCATAATCCTATGGGAGTTCATGAATTATTGTGGTATCTGAAATTAGTTTGCGCAGAGTGACATATTGGAAGGTTCAATCGGTTCTTAAGTGATTCATGTGATTTGAGCTTAAAGGATCGTTTGCTTGAAGTTGGTAAAGTGATGTTTCCATTAAAGAAAATTATGTCCTTTGTTAAATTGAAGCGTGTAGTAGAGGTATTCGCGGTTGGATTCAAGTTTTGTACCTTGCAGCTTATTGAAGCATGCTTAACCAGTCTATCAAATTTCCAAAAGCAGTGCTTTATTTATTTATTTATTTTCGGCTGAAGTTTGATACTCTTTTCTTGTGGGACTTGTGCACTGAATTGTGGTCTCATCTTCTATTTTCCAAGATCTTGGCTATTTGACTTTTTTTCCTTGGTCTCGTGTCTACGGTGAGTGGTAAACGTTTTTCTATGTGCTGAAAATTGTTTCTATCTATATCTTCTTCTGAGGAAGGATTAACCAATCCGTGTTGCAAAGCCTTTTAGGTTGTATAATGGCAACTTGATAGTGGTGGTCAAGTAGATGATTTTGGTGAGATTGTAGGTGTCAAGTTGTTTGAGATTCATTGAGTGGTAAATTAATTTCTTGGAATAATTCTCGGTGAGGATTTGATTTAAATAGAATGTTTGTCTTTGGAGCTAACTGATTTCATGGTCGATGAGCCATGCTCGAAGAGTCATGGTCAGAGTGCCATGGACGAAAGGACTCGAAGTCGTAAGAAGACAATTTGTCAGGTCTGTGTGTGGTCGTAAGCATCTGAGTTGGTCTCAGTAGGACCGAGTCATACGGGTAATGCGTGGTGTGCACCGAGTCACAGGGAATCATGGGTGGGAAAACCAGATCACAGGTAGTTTATCTAGTAGAGTTAGTGGATGCGTGTACAGGTCAAGTGAGCGTGTGTGCGTGAGGTTTATTTAAACCATGTAATCTGTTGAGCAATTTGAGGAGACGCGAGTGAATAACAGAAAAGAAGAAGAGGCATATACCACCACAAAAGAAGTCTCTCGTGTGTTGATTCGTCCTCCCTACTCGTGTGTGTGTTGTTCCAAGGAAAAAAGCGTGTGTGTTTTCTCCCAGAGAGTAGCACTCGGAGTTGATGAGTTCAGCTCCAACGAGTTGATGAGTTTAGCTCCAACAAGCTCTAGTTAGTTCTTTTCCTGAGGAAGCATGAGGTTAAAAAAAAGGAATAGGTGGCTAAGTGGAGTGAGTGGTCAGCTTGAGAAGTTGGATGGTATTTTCAGATTAGAACGAATCGAATTGAATAAAAGCGATCCTTTGCTCGGCTTGCTCCCTTTGATGTTTGTTTGGTTCGCTGCTTGTTTACTTCTTTTATCTTCGTTCTTGAAGAAGATGGATTCAGGGCTCACTCGATCTCATATTTATACAAAAATGGGGGTTATTCATACAAGGTCCCAGAAAACATGGGCTACCCTAGTTACTATGTGCAAATGAAACCAAACCAAGCTGGACTGGACTCAAGGACCGAACTGAAGATGATGGAAAGCAGAACTATGGCGGGTGGGGGCTCGGTGGTGCCGCGACGTGCTGCTGGTTCTTCTTCTTCAGGTGATGCCGCAAGCCGCCTGGCCCTCCATCTCATTATCTGGAGGACGGCGTTGGCACAGATGGCCATGCCGAACCCGGCAAAGGTGGACAGGATGATGGCAATCATCGCTTGCATCCGCACCTGCATGCTATGCATGGTTCAGTGTCTATTAGTAATAGTCTCTCGAGTATTGGACCAGGAAAGAACCATCTAGGTCCAGTAGGATCATGTAAGCAATTATGGATAGATTTCTTCGGTGGTTTGGTAATTGGATTCTTACATATCTGTAGAAGAGGTAGGTGAAGAGCACGATGAAGAGAAACTGAACCGCCGAGTAGATCCACTCTGAACCGGCCACCAAATGCTGGTGCTGCAGGATCACTCAGATCGCTCTGACCAGCCCAGGCAATGTCGGATCCTAAGTTTTACTAACCTAAAATCCTCTATGATTTTATTGCACTATTATCTGGATTAGTAGATAATGTTTATAGGTACATTGCTGCATCATTTCATATACGACAAATATCATACCATTACATTATTAGAGTTCAAATAGACCGCATCGGGTCGACTTTACAATAGGACCGTCGCCAAATGTTTACATTACATAAAGTACGGAAGCAGAAGCGTATACAAATGTGGTAGGGCTCAACTCGCCACAGGCAAGCGACTGAGACCACTTAGGTGCCACCGGTATTAGCCAGAAGCCTGACTAATAATAGATCCACCCACAAGTTATGTAGAGACCCGAATATACAAATCCGGACTCTCCTGTGTATTCTGCACTAGTCCAGGATCACGCTAGTGCACACAACATAAACAAAGATAAATATCATCCACATCACGATATTCTAAAGAAAATCCAAACTATATAAATAAAATATCAGAGTACAACCTTATGGTCAAGCTTACAATCTCAATAGCCTGAGTGGCTAATAAGCTAGCAGCGGAAAATCCAAAGTAAAACGTAGTGGCCAATCGACATGCCCACAGGCAATCGAGTGGGGAGCGAAGCCTAGAACGCGTAGTCGTCGAAGTACTCGCCTCCTGGAACCTCCTGCTGGTAGTACTCCTCTTCCTCAACTGAGCAACATAGGCGTAAAGCCGTGAGTACATTGGTACTCAGCAAGCCGTTTGTAACAAATGATGCAATATAGTATGCAAGGCTTACCAATGGAAGGCTGAAAGGGTTAATTTGCATAAACAGCATTTGAAATTACCATAAATAGATTGAAGGCGAATTGAAGTAAAACAATAATAAACATTAATCAAAGGAATTGAAGTAACCACTTATTAATCTCCCATCCATAAGCTAAACCAACCACTCATGGATCTCCCAACCAACAGTGAATTAACCATCCACTGTCCAAAACTTTTTAGAAATAACTATACCTCGTGTGAAATCACCGAGCATTGTCCATGACCGAGGACACGGCTATTCGAATAGTTTTACACTCTGCAGAGGTTGCACAACTGTACCCACACGATGTGATTAGCCTCAGCTTAAGGTAATCACAACAAGGCCTTTACAATGTTCAATTCCAACCCAATCCCGCCCGCTAGGGTTTCGCATCACACCCCCCCTTGCGCCCCGTGGAATGTATACGACACCCACTGACATCCCAATGGCGGAACCAGAATTGAAACATCACAAATTAATCAGCCAGGTCTGTCCCATACCAGACATGTGGTTTGCACGGTAAGACTCAGATCAATGGCGCACAAAGTTAAGTCCTTAAGTGTTCTCGGGCGAGACTACCACATCCCTCGAAGTGCTCCAACACTTCCCCCTTTACTGCACGATCATTCGCCCGAGTGAAAACCAATTTTGTATAACCACTGCCAACGACGCACCAACGTCACGGCACAAATTTTATAACAGTGGCACCAACCACGATTCAATATCTCATTAGGTCAAATTAATTAATCACATACGATGATGAAACCTTTCGCAAAATAAGCAAGGCTAAGCATTCTAATCGTACCAACCCAATGTGACAAATAACATAGCATCACTAATTAAATTCCCAACCTAAGGTGACAATGACATCAAGGTATTCCAAAATATCAAGGAGGGAATTAACCAATTGGGACGATAACTACCAATACAAGGGTTTGAATAAAAATAGCAATGCAAGATAATTTAAAACAAAATAATTAAATAATAGATTGCAAACTGGGTTCAACATGATCAAAGGACACGACTTGCCTTGGTCTTGCTCAGCTGAGGGCTCTTGATCTTCGAATCCAACTTCCGCTCCCTCGAACACGTGATCTAACGAGAGAGAAAGCGCATCGAAAAGACAAAATAAAATCAAATAAAATTCAAATGAACTCCAAAAACTTTCAAACCTGAATCAAAAGGTAGATCTCAATTTTAGATGAATTTAGGAAAAAGAATCGGGTCAATCGGAGCTAGGACGAGGGAGAACGGGGCTCTGGAAAATCTGGATCTAAAGAAAATCGGGAAAATTGGAAAAGTGCACTGTGCTGTAGACCGGGCGCATGGTGAGATGGGTCTACGGTGGGCTCGGCTCACGAAACAGTGCGGGCGGCGGCTGCTGACGCGAACGGCAGAGGCTGACGTGGCAGACACGTGGCGTGACACGTAAGCACGGTTGGCTGACGTGGCAGCTGACATGGCATGGTGACGTGTCAGGGTGACGTGGCGGCTGACGTGGCACTGGGACGGGCTAGGCTGCTGACGTGGCTTGACACGTCAGATCTAGGGCTGACGCGGCGGCTGACTCGGCTGGCTCTCGGTCTACAGCCCACGGCTAGCACGCGGGTCCCACCGGGCAGCGGCACGGCTCACGTGGACCGGGCGCGCGGGAAGGCGAAGCGACGCGGGGCTGGCGTCAGCGCTGACGTGCGCGTGCACGGGGCGCGAGGCGTCGTTGGCGCGGGCGGCGGTTCTGGCCGGCGAGGCTCGGGGCGGCGGCGGCCTGGGTCGGCGGCGGCGCTCACCGGTGACGACGACGATGGCAACGACGGCGACGTCGGGCGGCGAACGACGGCGACGGCGGACGGCGACGAGCGGGCGACTGGGGACGGCGCACTACCCGGGCGGCGGCGAAGGCGGCGGCGCTCGGCGGCTAGTGGCGGATCTGGCCGGCGACGGGGCTCACCGGCAGCGGAGGTGTCGGCGGCGAAGCGCGATGAACGGCGGCGCAGCGACGGCGAGCGACGGCGGTGCACGGCGTCGGCGGATGACGGCGGCGATGCTCCCGTCGGCGAAGGCGACGACGCAGGCGGCGGCACACGGGGACTAGCGGCGGCGCACGGCGGCGGCGAGGGCGGCGGCGATCCTCGGGGTCCGCGCCAATAAATACCCGGGCGGCGGCGGCCGTGTGGGCTCGGCCCATTAGGGTTAGGGTTAGCGGCGCTGACAGGTGGGCCCCACCTGTCGGTGGCACGGACGAGGCGAGCGGCCGGGATCGGCTGCGGCCGAGGCAGGCGGAACGGATGGGCGACGCGTGTCGCTCATCCAGCGGCTCAAGGCGGGCGCGGGGAGCGGGCGGATGCGCGCCGCGTGGCGCGGGCGGGGCAGGCCGGGCGTGGCTGGACCGGGCCGGTTCGGCGGGTTTCGGCCCACCGGCCGGTTCAAGGATTTTCTTTTTCTTTTCTTTTTCCAGAAATTCAAATAAATACTTTTGAGCTCTAGAAAATAGCAAATAAATCCAGAAAAATCCAGAAAAATACCAATAAATTCCTTGAGACACCAGGAACTCAAATACAATATTTTCGGCAAATGTTAATGTTTAATTTAATCATATTAAATCCAAATAAATTCTGAAAATTCCTTTTAAGCTTTAATTAATTTCAGAAAATTCAAATGGTGAATTTTATTTTAAAAGCTTCAAAAAGGCTCTGAAAATCAGGATGTTACAAACCTCCCCCCCTTAAACGGAATCTCGACCCCGAGATTCAGGCTTACTAAAAGAATAGGTTACCAGGTGCGACGTTGGAGACGACGTGGTTCAAGCTTCCCCTTGCAACGTTCTGAGGTATCTGGGCTCCCTGACTTGACGATGTTCCACGGCTTGCTCCTGGGGTCTTTGTAGGGGTACTTCCAAGGTTGAACGGGATTGGCGTGATTCCTTGACGCTTTTGCGGGCAATTGCGAGCAAAATGACCTGGCTCTTTGCACTTGAAACAATTAGATGAAATTATTGGGCTTCTGTCACTCTGAGGTTGACCGCTGACATTGATAGGGCGTGGTCCCGAAACATCATGACGAGGCATTGGAGCTGGAGTCTTGAAATCTGACTGCTGCGGTACCCGAGCTGGCTGGTAAGTGCTGAAACGCTGCGTCTGAGCCTGGTGAGACTGAAATCCCTGCTGAGCCATCCTCCTCTTGCGAGACTCCTCGAGCTCGCGGCGACTGTCCTCAATTAGGATGACCTTATCCACCATCTGCTGAAAGCTGGCATAGTCGTTGCCCACAACCTGCACCTTCAATCCTGGGTTCAAGCCTTTCCGGAACCTCTTCTGACGGTCTTCATCTGTGGCTACGTCCTCGGGTGCATAGCGAGCTAGCTGAGTGAATTTATTGAGGTATTCACTCACTGTCATGTTCCTCTGCTGCAACTCACGGAACTCCTCCTTCTTCATATCCATCACCCCATCCAGGACATGGGCGTGACGGAAAGCGGTGGAGAACTCATCCCAAGTAATGCTGTCTTGGTCCTCGTGGGCGTCACAGTAGTTCTCCCACCACTCTGCTGCAGGTCCCTCTAGCTGGTGTGCTGCATACAGCACTCTCTCCCTGTCTGTGCACTGGGCCAAGTTCAGCTTTTTCTCTACTGAACGGATCCAGTCATCTGCCGCCAAAGGCTCTGAAGAACTGGAGTAGGTAGGCGGCCTCGTCCTCATAAACTCTGCAAAGCGGGACTGATGATGAGTGACCTGAGGTGCTGCTACCCCTGGGTGTTGACGCTGAGCCATATTGTTCATATTCTGCATCATTGCTTGCATCATCTGAGTCTGGGCCATCAGGAACTGACTGAGAGCGGGGTCCAGGGTCGGCGGAACTGCCTGGGGTGGCTGAGTGGAACTGTTCCCTGGGTTCTGGTTTGTCTGCTCACGACCTGCGGAGTTCCTGGTTTCAACCATCTTGCTGCGGCTCTGAAAAGAAAGACCAAATGCTGAGAACTGACTTCTGAAGGCTCAAAAGATAAGAGGGAAAAGCAGAGGTAAGCGATAAACTCGTCTAAGGGGAATAACTAATGGCAACCTAAACTAAGCAGACACTTAGCCGAAAAGGCTAACAAAAGAAGCAATAAACTCCACAAAAAGACTTTTGACATGACTGCATCATAATGCTAGAAGCAAAACTGCAGCTCACATCACACACAATGGCAAATAAGAAGCAAGACGATCTATACGATACTAAAAACTATAACAGGGTTCAAATCTAATGGCTTCTAATCTTCACGGAAATCTTCAGTCTTCTCTAGACATATTGGGCGCTTCCTTGATCCAAACTTCACAGCACAGCTTGAAGAATTCCACGCCAATCTTCACTTGGGTTAGGTGAGACTCGAGACATCTAAGGACATTATAGGGATAAGAAGTCAATTTGAATTTCGAAAACAATATTTCAGAGGAGACAAAGAGCAAGAATCCTAAGAATGAGGTAAGAATCAAGAATTACTAGACAATCATTTGGTTGATTTGTTTTAGAAAATAAAATTTGAAAACTTCGCTAATTCGACCAGTCTATCTAGGGCTTCGTCCTGCAGTCGATTTGGCTCTGATACCATCTCTGTAGAGACCCGAATATACAAATCCGGACTCTCCTGTGTATTCTGCACTAGTCCAGGATCACGCTAGTGCACACAGCATAAACAAAGATAAATATCATCCACATCACGATATTCTAAAGAAAATCCAAACTATATAAATAAAATATCAGAGTACAACCTTATGGTCAAGCTTACAATCTCAATAGCCTGAGTGGCTAATAAGCTAGCAGCGGAAAATCCAAAGTAAAACGTAGTGGCCAATCGACATGCCCACAGGCAATCGAGTGGGGAGCGAAGCCTAGAACGCGTAGTCGTCGAAGTACTCGCCTCCTGGAACCTCCTGCTGGTAGTACTCCTCTTCCTCAACTGAGCAACATAGGCGTAAAGCCGTGAGTACATTGGTACTCAGCAAGCCGTTTGTAACAAATGATGCAATATAGTATGCAAGGCTTACCAATGGAAGGCTGAAAGGGTTAATTTGCATAAACAGCATTTGAAATTACCATAAATAGATTGAAGGCGAATTGAAGTAAAACAATAATAAACATTAATCAAAGGAATTGAAGTAACCACTTATTAATCTCCCATCCATAAGCTAAACCAACCACTCATGGATCTCCCAACCAACAGTGAATTAACCATCCACTGTCCAAAACTTTTTAGAAATAACTATACCTCGTGTGAAATCACCGAGCATTGTCCATGACCGAGGACGCGGCTATTCGAATAGTTTTACACTCTGCAGAGGTTGCACAACTGTACCCACACGATGTGATTAGCCTCAGCTTAAGGTAATCACAACAAGGCCTTTACAATGTTCAATTCCAACCCAATCCCGCCCGCTAGGGTTTCGCATCACACCCCCCCTTGCGCCCCGTGGAATGTATACGACACCCACTGACATCCCAATGGCGGAACCAGAATTGAAACATCACAAATTAATCAGCCAGGTCTGTCCCATACCAGACATGTGGTTTGCACGGTAAGACTCAGATCAATGGCGCACAAAGTTAAGTCCTTAAGTGTTCTCGGGCGAGACTACCACATCCCTCGAAGTGCTCCAACACTTCCCCCTTTACTGCACGATCATTCGCCCGAGTGAAAACCAATTTTGTATAACCACTGCCAACGACGCACCAACGTCACGGCACAAATTTTATAACAGTGGCACCAACCACGATTCAATATCTCATTAGGTCAAATTAATTAATCACATACGATGATGAAACCTTTCGCAAAATAAGCAAGGCTAAGCATTCTAATCGTACCAACCCAATGTGACAAATAACATAGCATCACTAATTAAATTCCCAACCTAAGGTGACAATGACATCAAGGTATTCCAAAATATCAAGGAGGGAATTAACCAATTGGGACGATAACTACCAATACAAGGGTTTGAATAAAAATAGCAATGCAAGATAATTTAAAACAAAATAATTAAATAATAGATTGCAAACTGGGTTCAACATGATCAAAGGACACGACTTGTCTTGGTCTTGCTCAGCTGAGGGCTCTTGATCTTCGAATCCAACTTCCGCTCCCTCGAACACGTGATCTAACGAGAGAGAAAGCGCATCGAAAAGACAAAATAAAATCAAATAAAATTCAAATGAACTCCAAAAACTTTCAAACCTGAACCAAAAGGTAGATCTCAATTTTAGATGAATTTAGGAAAAAGAATCGGGTCAATCGGAGCTAGGACGAGGGAGAACGGGGCTCTGGAAAATCTGGATCTAAAGAAAATCGGGAAAATTGGAAAAGTGCACTGTGCTGTAGACCGGGCGCATGGTGAGATGGGTCTACGGTGGGCTCGGCTCACGAAACAGTGCGGGCGGCGGCTGCTGACGCGGGCGGCAGAGGCTGACGTGGCAGACACGTGGCGTGACACGTAAGCACGGTTGGCTGACGTGGCAGCTGACATGGCATGGTGACGTGTCAGGGTGACGTGGCGGCTGACGTGGCACTGGGACGGGCTAGGCTGCTGACGTGGCACTGACGTGGCTTGACACGTCAGATCTAGGGCTGACGCGGCGGCTGACTCGGCTGGCTCTCGGTCTACAGCCCACGGCTAGCACGCGGGTCCCACCGGGCAGCGGCACGGCTCACGTGGACCGGGCGCGCGGGAAGGCGAAGCGACGCGGGGCTGGCGTCAGCGCTGACGTGCGCGTGCACGGGGCGCGAGGCGTCGCTGGCGCGGGCGGCGGTTCTGGCCGGCGAGGCTCGGGGCGGCGGCGGCCTGGGTCAGCGGCGGCGCTCACCGGTGACGACGACGATGGCAACGACGGCGACGTCGGGCGGCGAACGACGGCGACGGCGGACGGCGACGAGCGGGCGACCGGGGACGGCGCACTGCCCGGGCGGCGGCGAAGGCGGCGGCGCTCGGCGGCTAGTGGCGGATCTGGCCGGCGACGGGGCTCACCGGCAGCGGAGGTGTCGGCGGCGAAGCGCGATGAACGGCGGCGCAGCGACGGCGAGCGACGGCGGTGCACGGCGTCGGCGGATGACGGCGGCGATGCTCCCGTCGGCGAAGGCGACGACGCAGGCGGCGGCACACGGGGACTAGCGGCGGCGCACGGCGGCGAAGGCGGCGGCGAGGGCGGCGGCGAAGGCGGCGGCGATCCTCGGGGTCCGCGCCAATAAATACCCGGGCGGCGGCGGCCGTGTGGGCTCGGCCCATTAGGGTTAGGGTTAGCGGCGCTGACAGGTGGGCCCCACCTGTCGGTGGCACAAACGAGGCGAGCGGCCGGGATCGGCTGCGGCCGAGGCAGGCGGAACGGATGGGCGACGCGTGTCGCTCATCCAGCGGCTCAAGGCGGGTGCGGGGAGCGGGCGGATGCGCGCCGCGTGGCGCGGGCGGGGCAGGCCGGGCGTGGCTGGACCGGGCCGGTTCGGCGGGTTTCGGCCCACCGGCCGGTTCAAGGATTTTCTTTTTCTTTTCTTTTTCCAGAAATTCAAATAAATACTTTTGAGCTCTAGAAAATAGCAAATAAATCCAGAAACATCCATAAAAATACCAATAAATTCCTTGAGACACCAGGAACTCAAATACAATATTTTCGGCAAATGTTAATGTTTAATTTAATCATATTAAATCCAAATAAATTCTGAAAATTCCTTTTAAGCTTTAATTAATTTCAGAAAATTCAAATGGTGAATTTTATTTTAAAAGCTTCAAAAAGGCTCTGAAAATCAGGATGTTACAAGTTAGCCTGGTCGGCTAGACTAAGGTGAGAGGCAAGACTACTGAAGCCTATCCTAGTTTCCACCATCTTCATCGCCTTCATCGCCCTGGTCCTCATAGTAGACGTAGTGCCCTTGTTTACGGACTCTGAGGGGATTAATGTAACATCCCAACTTTTCGCTCTCTGGAAAATTTAATTTTAAATTAATTAATTTAAAGTATTTGAACTTTATTTGGATTTATGTAATTTTTTTTTCAAAATCTAAATCAAATTTAATCCTCAACCTCTCTACTTGGCCATCACGTGTCGCTCCCTGATTCAATCCATCCTCGCCCGGTTTAATCTAAGCCAACGGCGTTCACTTAACCCTTTGTTTTAATCCGATGGCCCTGATTTCTCTTTCGCCTCGTGGCATTCATCCGACCATCCACTCCTTCCTCCTCTCTCTTCCCTCTCGCCGACAGCCCAACCCCGCCTGTCAGCTTCTTCTTTCCCCTTGCCTTCTTCAACCTTCCACCGCCACCATTAATGCCCCGCCTGAGCTCTTGAATTTGGCTATTTCTTCTCGTTAGCCCGAGCATTTGCTACCATTGAAAGCCTAATCACTCCCGCATTCAACCTCCACCATTTCCCCACTTTAAACCCCGCTTATCTCCCTCTTTACTCGTCTTTGCGCCGACCTTAACTTTGGTGTAACCGATAGTCGCATTCAACCTCCACCTGTGCGCGCATCCCCGCCCCTCCACCGAGTGAATCCACCGCCGAAGAGCCCTGCCGCCAACGCCCTCACTTCGCCACCCCTGCATCCTCGTCGACGGCTACTACCGAGCATTCCCGAGTGTCGTGCCAAGGTGCACTTAACTCCCCATGTCCTCCTCCCTCTCATGCACCCCTCACCGACCCCAGCAGCACCACCATCCACCGATGCCCTCAGTCCCTGTGCGCCACGTTAGCAACCGTGAGCCACGCAAGCGCTACGCCAGCCGCGTGCCACCTCAGCCTTCTCCCCGGTCAACGGACCCAGTCCACAAAAGCCGGTTCCACCTATCAGTGAATAAAACCCTTTTCCTGTTGAAAAATAATTCGGCCAGAAAATCAAAATCTACGCTGACGTCACCCTAACATCATAAATACCTTTTTCCATAGAAATATAATTCCTCTGAAAATCATTTCCCTTGATGATGTCATTTCAGTTCAAAAATAATTCCAGAAAATCAGTTTATTCTTTTTCTCTCCTCTCAAACTTCCAAACGCTTGTATTTCTTCATTTTAATTCCGTTTGAGCTCATTTAAATTTCTAAATTCATCAAAAACTCCAATCTATCCATTTCTATCATCTTTTCAAATTTTTGGAATTGTTGAATTTATTTGGATTAAATTAAAGCTTAGAAAGTAAAAATATTTTTAATGATTAAAATATACTTCAAATAAATCCGAAATTATTTTATTTGGTATTTTCGGGTTCCAAGGATGTTTGTGGAATTGTTCCTGATTTTTTTGAATTTATTTTATTTTCGGAAAAAATTATTATTTTTTATTATTTTCTCTCTCCTCACTATTCGTCTTCAATCTTCGTTCGTATGGTTACAGACGCGAGCGCCATGGCTGTTTCTTGCCATCTTCTTCAAGCTCCAATAACTTTTGATTTTCTCAACGATTTTTCGTGAAATAAAGTGCATTCAAATCCTCTAATCAAGAGCATTCAATTCCTGGCCTTAGCCCCCAATTTCATGCGCCCATTTCGCGGGAATATGCCATGGCACCAAAAGACATTCCCTCACGGATCTCCCCATCTGGTCCACCTCCACGCCTATAAAAGGGAGCACCGTGAGCTTCTCCTCATCCTCACTCAATTCCGAAAATATCAAGTCCCTACTCCTCTTCTCTTGGGCGCAATCGGAGTTTTTCTTTTGTGTTCCAAGCGGCGTTCTTCGGCTTATTGTGCCTCGTCCAGTGGAGCCCCGCCACTTTTGAGCACATCCCCGGATTCTCCTCATCGCGTTCTACGCGGTGCTCACCTCGCCTTCGCTGGAACTTCGCCGGAGCACCGTCGCCACCGTGGGCCTTAGTGCATCGTCGTTCCTCGCGTCGCCACCGGCCGTCCGTGCATGCCCGACCAAAACCAAGGTGAGCATCACGTTCCCCACGCTCTACTCTTCGTTTCGCCGCAAGTCTTGCACGTTAATTCCTCTCCGTTTGCCCGGAATGTCGATGTCAGCCTGTCGGCTACATAAAAGCTTGTCCACCGCGTTTCACTAGTCCGTTGGCCGAGCCGTCTGCACCGTTGAGTTGGCCTCGACACGTTCTACGCCGTGCTCTCTTGCATTCGTCCAAAACCCTTTTCTAAATTTTTGACCCCGACACCTTGCCATGGCCGCAAATGGCACTTCGCATCCCTGCCTGTCCGGGAATGCTTTCAGCAATCCATTCGCGTCAAAACGTGCCAAACTATCCCAGGTGGCTACGTTTCAGACGGTTTTGGATTCGCTCTACCGAGCACGAAGATATTGAGTTTTTCGTGTTTCGGTACCGTCGTTGTTCAAACGACGATTGCGTCGCCTCCGGTGAGTTTTCGGCTTAGCCGATATTTTTCCTAGCTTTGCCTCGCCGTGTTATAGGCTGTGCTCACCTTACTTCTCCTTGTCCCTTTCCCGAAAATTATTCTTCTCTCCACACCTTATGTCGTTGTCGCCGTACACGGTCTCTAACTTGCCGTTGTCGCTACCACGCCGTCACTGTCGAGTTTCCCTCACCGCCGGTGATTGCCGCCGTTCCTCGCCACCATACCTGTGTCACCACCTTCGTCTCATTGCCAGCATTCTATTTTGCCCATTCGCCAGCCACCTTATAGCCAACCGACACCGTACTATTCAAAAAGTAATTCTCGGATGTTGTTATCATTTCATGTGATGTCCAAAACTTTCAGATATTCGATCTCCCTCATACGAACTCCGAATCCGTTGATTCTTTCTCCTAAATTCATCTAAAATCATAACCTATCCGTCAATGTATATTTTATAATTTTTTAGATTTTATTTGGATTTTATTTGAGTTTATTTTGTTTGTTCGGTCTTTTCGCGCGTAGAACCCGTCGTTGCCGAAGACTTTCCCGACCCGCAGCAAGAAGGTCCATACAGCGTGCAAGAAGGCAAGTCTCCTTTGATCATCTTGGACCTATGATTTTGAAATGTTTTACTTATTTTAAATTATGTGCATTGCTATTTACATAAAACCACTAGTTCAAATCTTTAGCAAATAGTTATGCCGACTTTGTTATGCCCTTATTTGACATTGATTACCATGTACCCTTGTCACCCTAGAACTTCCTTTGTCTCAATAATGAGATTATCATTAATCTTTGTGAATATTAGATTGGTAGTATCATGCTTAGTCGTGCTATATAATATCATTAGAGTTTGGAAAATGGGAAATTATGGTTTATTTGTTGAACCCTGGTGTTTTCAAATTTAGTGGTAATTGGAGTTGCCACTATTGTTTTAAAATAAAATAAAATAAAATATGAAAGATGGTTTGGATTAGGGTGGATGGTTGGTTTGGCTTGGTGCAGTTAGCACGAGATCTAGTAAAGTGTATGTTCCACCCTAGTCAATTAAGAACCGACGCTTGTGTTTGTCCAGACTGAGCATTAACCGTACAACCACAAGTCTATATGGGTACGACCTAGCTGACTAACTTATGATAGTCTAGTTTAGGTGCCACCAGTGGAAAGTGGGTGCCAGGGATGGACTGGTTATTCACAGTGAGGGACAGGGATTTACTGTACTCATATGGCGCAAGAGGGGGCTTCGGTTCGGGCAGTTAGCCTACCTGCGGTGAAACCTCAGCGGGTGGTATCTAGCTAGATTAGAGTAAGGTAAAGGCTTTGTGATATTTTATCTGGGTCTCATGCCAAAGGAAGCGTGTTGACTTTTAGGATAATTTATCTCTTGTGGGTAAAGTTGTACAACCTCTGCAGAGTGTAAAACTATTCGAATAGCCGTGCCCACGGTCAAGGGCGGGCAAGGAATGCATTCACATGGTAGATTTCTGGTTTTTGGTTTTTAAATCAAAATTTGGAATTCCAAGAGTGGAGGGAACTCTCGGAAGGGTATCCTGGCAGTTGGAGCCAGAGAGGGTGAATGTAACCCGAAGAATTAAACTTGTTCAATTGTTTAAGTTAGTGTTGGTGAATGGAACCTTCACTGCAAAGTTAATGTTAGTTTTGATAAACATTTACTTTATTAAATTGATGCCTTCAAAAATAATTAGTAGTAATTGAAATTTAAAATATTGCTTTGTGCAAAAGAACCATATAGCCTTCCTTTGTTAAGCCTTGCATCTATGCATTTTTCCCAAGACTTGCGGAGTACTTTATGTACTCACATGCTACACTTAAAAATAATCCCCAGAAGAATATGAAGCTCAAGAAGGTGATTACGACTACTTCGCATGTGGCTTTGATGAAGGATTCCCGGAGTACTAGGTCGCGCTTCCCCAGTCAATTGCCTGTGGCGTATTGATGGGTCTTCATCGAGTTTATCATTTGCTTCCGCTTTGTTTCGAGTGTGCGAGGTCTTGAAACCTCAATTGTAATAATGAGACCTTTTGGTCAGTACTCTTAAATATTGTAATAACACGTTGCTGGTGATGTATTCATTTCTATTTAACTGTGTGCACTAGCTTTGATCTGGGACTAGTGCTGTAATACACAGAGGGTCCGGGTTCGGAAATCCGGGGTCCCGACAGAGAAAAAAAAATTACATAAATCCAAATAAAGTTCAAATACTTTAAATTAATTAATTTAAAATTAAATTTTCTAGAGAGCGAAAAGTTGGGATGTTACAATTAAGAGCGAGGGTGAGCACAACCAACCGTGCTTCGCGAGCCAACACATAGAATGCATATAATTATAGATGCACGGCTAAACAAGAGTGGCTCAGGTTCTTTTATTTGCTTAATGCAACATTTGAAATATTCATAATTAAAATTCCTATGACTTGGCGTTTTACAAATATGCTTTAAAGAGTTTGAAATTATGCATTATTTATAGCGGTGTAGGTTCCATCCACCGATTTCATGGTTCCTTCCACCTATGCTAGCTTTTGATCATCTGGTTACTTCCACCTTATTAATAACGCTGGAGTACCTATGAGTACTCCGGAGGCATCCTGGGCATCTTCTGCAGTGACATGATTGACACGGCCTTAATTTGGAGTTGATGCTGTTCGTGAAGCTTGAGGTGTCTGATAGGCTTTGCTTGGTGCTGATGACTGGTCTCGGGATGGGGTGACTCCCAAATTGAACTTCCCCGGGATGACCTGGCAGTCGGGGCATTTGTTGGTGAAATGCCCTTTTGCTCCACAGTTGAAACAGTGGAGATTTGTTGCTGGGTTGGTCGAGAAAGACTGTCCTATGGGGCAGGGCACATGAATCACACTTCCGCTGGGGCGTGGCGCTTGGATGGGAGCCTTGGGTGCTGACGTTGCCACTTGGTGGAAGGAGGGGCTACCCTAGTACACTAGCTTGGACTGGAAACTACCCTGGGGTCTTTGAGCTGTCCACTTCCTCTTCCTATTGACTTCTAGGATTCTCCTCTCATTTTCTAGGATGAGGGCCTTATTAACCAAGTGGTGAAAGGTAAGACGGTTGTGCAGAATCAGTTGTGCTCTCATCTCTTCATGCATCCCTTCCAAGAAATGATCAATCTTCTCTTCTTGATTAGCTACATCCCTTGGGTCATAGTGAGCTAGTTGGTTGAATCGTGTGAGGTACTCATTGATGGACATATTTCCCTGCTTCAGGTTTTGAAATTCATTCTTCTTCATCCTCATGATACCCGTTGGCACAAAGTTTTGCCAAAAGACAACCTTGAATTCGGCCCAGGTGATGACAGACTTGGCTGTTGCCAACTCTTCTTCTTCCTCATCATGGTCCTCTTCAGTTGCCTGCTCCTCTTGCTGAGCGCCAACTGCTGGGGTCTCCTCTTCTACTTCCTCTTCTTCTCCTTTGGAATTATTTCCTAGGGGACTCTCTTTCCCACGGCAAGCGAGGTAGTTTTCCCACCATGCTGCCGCGGCACCCTTAAGTTGATGTGTGGCGAAGTCCACGTTATCCTCTTCAGTGCAACGGGCAAGTCTGAGCCTCTTTTTAGTATCACGCAGCCAATCTTTAGCTTCTAGAGGCTCATTGGCTGAGGAAAAGGTCAATGGTCTAGTCCTCAAGAAATCAGCTAGCTTTGAGTTGCGGCTAGCTGCCCCTGCTTGCTGACTGGTGAGCATTACATGGAGGATCTGTGTTTGTTGTGCCATTACTAGTGCCATGGTTGGGGGTCCTGGTGGTGGTGGTGGCAGGTTCAGTCCACGACCTCGACCTCTTCCACGGGCTGGGGGTCCCTGAAGCTTGGCCCCTACCACAGCCAGCAACCTTTCTGGGCGCCATCTGGATCAACTAAGGCGTTTTAGGGCCTGAAAAAAGAAAGAGAAGACATATATGAGGGCTCTCTAGCCCCTTAATAACACGGCAAAAAAAACCAAGCAAAAGAGAAACAATGCAACAAAAAGCATCAGGCCTAAGATAGTTCATTACAATAGGAGGGTTAAGTGTACATGGCTGCTAGACATGGCATATATGCTATGTCCAGCCATGACACCAGATACACAACATCTACTAAATTGGGTACATAGGGGGTACAACTGGAGAGAAAAGTGTGCGTGCACACCAAAAGGACTGCCTAGTCATACCGCTGCCTAACCTACAATAGACTACTCCTCTAGGGAGTGGCTCCAGCCGCAGAAGATGCAGTCCCCTGGGAAGCGGGAATGGGATTGGCTTCAACTGATGCTGGGAGACCGGGAGTGAGAACGAGATCGGGAGGGGCTTGATCTGCTATTGGGGGAACGGGAATGGGAGGGGCGACTCTCCCTGCTGGGTCCTTCGAGGTCGTTCTTGGGCGGCGGGCACACGCTCTTCCGTGTCGTGAGCAAGGTGCAGGGTCCCTGGCGCTGAGCCGGTGCTCGTACTGGTGCTAGCGTTGGCGCTGGTGCTTCGGCTGGTGCTGGTGCTTGTACCGAAGGTGGCGAAGGCAGGGGTACGCTGCCCTGGACTGAAGATGCTCAAGCCCGGCCTCGACAGCAATCCTCTTGCACTCTGCCACCTGGAGGATGGCCTGGCAATGGGTGAGCTGGGCATGGAGGACGTCTGAGTGCTCATAGCTTGAAGTCAGAAGAGCACACATCTGCCCAATCTCTTGTAGAGCGTGGGCATATGTGACCGCCATTGCCTGTGTCAGTTGGATCTGGTGCAACAACTGGGGGTCGTCCTCCCTGGCATCAAGGCGCTCTGGATGGTACTCCCCCTGGAGGATGCGAGGGAAATGGGAGAAAGGGTACTGTCACAGCCTCTCCTCGTGCTCTTGGCACAGGTGGGCTACAGCTATACGCGCTGCATCCTAGATGGAGTCCGAGAGGTGCGTCCGAGGGGGTCCAGCCTGGATGGTGTGAGAGTTGAGCTCCCTGTCCTGTGCATAGAGGAAAACCTCCATGGTCCACAAGTCCTGGTTCTGGACCCGGGTCCTCCTACCCTTGAGATGGGCTGACGGTTGTACCCTAGGTATTGTAGAAGCTGTCGTAGGAGCTCAACAAACTCCTATCGTCCTCTCCACGGGAGAAGTGATCCCATGGACCGACTGACGAAGCTCCAGCCATCTAAAATTTTGAACACCAATATGTCAGAACAGATGAAAATATAAAAGAAAGTCTGGAAGAGTAAGGGAACTAAGAGAGTTAAGCAAAGTAGTAATACACTACATTTGTCAAAGTTTTTCATAGTTTTTGAAAATAGGACTTAGGCCTTAGAACGCGACCAGTCTAACTAAGGTTTCTATAGTCATAGGCTCTGATACCAGCCCTATCGGACTCCAAGTTTTACTAACCTGGAATCCTCTGTGATTTCACTGCACTATTCTCTGGATCAGTAGATAGTGCTCACAGGTACATTACTGCATCGTTTCATACAAAAAAATACCATACCATTACATTACCAGAGTTCAAATAGACCACGTCGGGTCGAGTTTACAATAGGGCTGTCAGGCCAAATGTTTACAATACATAAAGTGCGGAAGCGAAAGCGTATACAAATGTGGTGGGGCTCAACTTGCCATAAGCAAGCGACTGAGACCACTTAGGTGCCACCGATATTAGCCAGAAGCCTGACTAATAACAGATCCACCCACAAGTTAGCCTGGTCGGTTAGACTGAGGTTAGAGACAAGACTACTGAAGCCTATCCTAGTTTCCACCATCTTCATCGCCTTCATCACCCTGATCCTCATAGTAGACGTAGTGCCCTTGGTTTACGGACTTTAAGGGAGGGGGGATTAAGAGCGAGGGTGAGCACAGCCAACCATGCTCCGCGAGCCAACACACAGAATGCATATAATTATAGATGCACGGGTAAACAAGAGTGGCTCAGGTTCTTTTATTTGCTTAATGCAACATTTGAAATATTCATAATTAAAATTCCTACGACTTGGCATTTTACAAATATTCTTTAAAGAGTTTGAAATTGTGCAGTATTTATAGCAGTGTAGATTCCATCCACCGATATCATGGTTCTTTCCACCTATGTTAGCTTTTGATCATCTGGTTACTTCCACCTTATTAATAACGCTGGAGTACATCCCTCCAGGAAAATTCCCAAAGTCAGGTTTACATTTGCCTGACGGTTTTCTTCTCACCCTCAAAAAGTTTTGGAATAGAACTAACTTGAGGAAGTTCCCATGTCCGCTCTTGACCGTGGGCACGGCTGTTTGAACAATTGTATACTCTGCAGAGATTGTACATCTTTACGCACAAGAGACAATCATCCCAACGGGTCTACGTGATTCCTTGGTCGCGCAGATCGAGAGATTATCACGAGGCCTTTATGATACCTTGCCCTTTAGCATCTCACTCCTATGGGGTGCTTCCATAGGTTATACGGGATGTCCATCACAGGTTAGCGCAGTTGGACTCCACTTTCCACAAATGCTAGCATTGGCAACGTCACCTCTATTTGGTGTCCCATTCAATGCGGGGTTTTTATTACCCACCTACACCCGTCCTCAATGAGATGACTAGAGGGTCTAGTCAATTATTTAGCCAAGCCTATATTTTGCCAGCTTGTGGCTGCACTGTTGTACACGGAGAGGTCATTACATGATTAAGTCCTTAATTTGTCTGGGCGGTTCTTTCCACAAACCACAGGTCCTTGTATTACATCCACACCCACCACTCTTACCATCCGCCCAGACTGGTATAGCAGGTTTTTAGGGTTGTGAGAAGCATAAATTAAGTTGTCACAAATTATCTATCACTTACATCCCATGACTGTCCTAAAACCAGTCTTCATATTTAAAGATTGATAATTAGGGCCACTAGTGCCCTGGACTCTAGACAAGACCTTTGCACGGTGTTTAATTTTGACTTATAGCTATCGAGATTAATAGTGTTATCTAGGGTGACAAGGTTCCTCATGGATATTCAAGTTTCAAGGATGGGGTATCTTATTACTAGATCGACAAGTGGGAGTTTAGCTACCTTATGAGTAACATATGTTTGCATATAAAGTAAGGCATGCAGTTTTGATACTTTAAACGAACATAAATTCACATGAAATATGGGCTCAAAATGATCAAAGTGTTGACTTACCTGGATCAAAAGCTTGAGGGTCTTGTGCTGCTTCGATCGGGAGCTCGCTCACCTCTTCGAGTTCTACCCGGAAGAATGTACCGAAAGAGCAACGCAGACGAGCGAAAACAAGTAAATACAAAATAAAATAAAACAAAATTCAACTGAACTCAAAATTGTGCCAAACCAATACCAATAGGTAGATCTTGATTTTAGAAGAATTTAGATACAAGTTTTGTTAAATTTGGAGTTACGACGAGGAAGAACGAGCTCTTCAAAGTTTTAATCTCAAGAAAATCCAAAAACAAAAAGAGGAGACAGGGTGTGTTTCTCTGACAGGTGGGGCCCAAAAATTAATAGATTCTAGTTTCATTACCGTTCTATAGTGGCTGACTTGTGGGCCTGCCATTATTAGTGTCTTTAACGGCCAACGGCCGGTTAGGACAGTCATTAACTGGCTTAAAGATGGTGCTAGTTTAATTACGCAGCTAAAGTCCTCCCTGTCGTGAGGAAGGCAGAGCCGACCGGCGGTGAGGGGGCCATGGCAGCGTGACGATGTTGGCAAAAATAGGCTCTATGGCCTTGCGTGCACCTCGGGAAGAAGTGGAGCGGCTTGATTTGGCCTGACGACAACCAGCGGTGAGCACGGTGGTGGCTGGAATAGGGGAGGAGCAATCCAGTGACTCGAGCCATTAGCGTTCGATTGCTCAGCATGGGAGCTTCCATGGGCGGTCACGAACGCACCTAGAGCTTGAGCGGTGGTTGGGGTGGAGCCAAAGAAGCTGGCGGCGAGGATGGCCTTAGCAGCGAGGTGGGTGACGACACCGGCTCATCGGAGGGGAGAGGAAGCTCAGCGAGGTGGGGATCAGCTTCATGGTGGCTGGGCAGTGCTTTAGGCGCGGTCAATTGGTCCGAGGTTTGGCGGTTCACCGAGGAGGCCTGACACCGGAGTTGGTGAAGGAGAGGCTCATCGGCGGCCTATAGGGAGAGAAAAGCCGATTAGGCGGGGAAGGAGAAAGAGAGAGTAGCAAGGAACCCTTGGGCGGCAGTGCATCGGCTGTGCGGTGGTGTCAGCCCTGAGTAGCTACAGCCCGGGGAGCGGCAGTCGTAGCCTCCCACAATTGACACGGAGTGATGGCGAGGTCCATGGTTTGTCGCAGCGTGAGTGCAGTCATCTCGACGGAGGGTCGCTTGGCCCGGCAGTCACAGGGGGGGGTGGAGCGGAAAGCAAGGCTAAGGAGATTGCTGTCGGGGCTGGCGGGGGCCATAACGGCACAGGCGTGGCAGAGCCGGACCATAGTGGCGCAGTGGGGGAGGAAAAAGCCAAGGCGAAGCACATCGGGATGGCCACAGCCTTGCATGGAGTCAGCGTGAGCAGAGGGGGCGCAATGCGGAAGATGATGCGGGACACGACGGGGCGGCAGTGCCGTCCTTCGACCGAGTAGGGAGAGGCGATGAGCCGATGTGCAGCCAGGGCGCCGGAGCACGGTGATGCTATGTGCGCAGGTGGGAGGCGGGCCTGAGGTGCTTCCAAGGCAGGGCACTGAAGGCGAGGTGGTCGTCGTCCTATCCGGTCGCTGGTGCAGGGGAGGGAGAGATGAAGAGGAGGGAGAAGGGGAAATGGCCGACGGTAGGAGGAGGAAGAAGAAGGAGCGACCGGGGGAGACGGTTGGAAAAGTTTCTCCTTTTTTTTGAGAGGCAAAGTTGTTAACGGCTAACAACGAATTGGAGGAAGACAACAAATTGAGAGGCAAAAGCAAATTTGAATCTAAAATCTTTGAAATTGGATGAAGACTTTGAATTTTCTTGGGCTAGCACAATGTTTTCCAAAATGGGATGTTACACAGAGGCGGCAGCGGCGGCCACCGCAGCGCTATAGATGCACTGCAATGTGACAGGGAGGTTGAGCACCTCCTGGCCACAACAGTCATAACCAAATGTACTTAGTGTGTTCGAGTACTGTGTGGTTGTAGTCGAGTACTTCGTGTGTTCGAGTACTATGTGGTCATAGTCGAGTACTCAGTGTGTTCGAGGGCTACATAGATGGTGTGTCCAAGTATATGTAGGAGTTGAAGATCCGGAGTCGGAGAGCGGTCGGAGACTCCAGACCAGTCGAAGGCGTGGTTGACAAGCCGTGGTCGATGCCGCGGCCGAAGGAGTGATCCAAGCCATAGTGACTCAGTTGGTACTAGGAGGAGTACTATTGTAGTCGTTAGTTAAATTGTGCAGTGGTTGATGGTCGATAGTCGTAGCTATAGTGGTCGATGGTCAATAGTCGTAGCTACAGTTGCCAATGGTTGATAGTCATAACTACAATGGTCGATAGTCATAGCTATAGTGGTCGATGGTTGGTAGTCATAGCTATAGTGGTCGATGATCATAGCTACAGTCAACAGGCAGTGCTGGAAGACCTGTGTGGTCGGAGATGCAATCGAGGTGCTATGGTCGACAAGCCTTAGTCGGTGATGTGGTCGACAAGGCGTAGTCGAAGCCATGGTCGAAGGAGCAGTCAAAGCTGTGGTTGAAAGAGAAGTGTGCTGTAGCAAATGTGTGTAGCCTGTCACTGTAGCAGTTGATAGTTGCTATAGCAGACATGTGCACTGGTTGTGGTCGAAGGCTTGGTCGATGCTGTGGTCGAAGCCACGGTCGAAGGCTTGGTCGATGCATGGTTGAAGCCACAATCACAACTACGGTAAGACGATCAGTGCTTGAAGACATGTGTGGTCGATGAAGCGGTCGAAGAGAAGCTGTGTTCGAGCAGCCGTGGTCATGAGGTGTGGTCGAGACACCGTGGTCGAAAGCGTGGTCAAAGCTAAAGTTGAAAGACTCGAAGCCTGTGGTCGTGGTCATGGTGCATGTGCGTGGAGTTGAAGTATTTGGTCACGGTCGCAGCTACAAGGATTACTATAGTAGTCATGCGTAACTGGCCACTGTAGCAGTTATCAGTCACTGTAGCAGTCGTCAGCATATATTGATGCCTGTGCATGTGTTCTTTACTTCATACATGTTTTTTGAAAGATAAAATTGATGTTCAATTTTTAGTTTGGGATCATCATTTGATAATATGAATCACCCTCATTTGATACTCTGTTGCAATACTTGGGTACCTTACTAGACCATGTGTTAAGAAGAGAACATAGACAAACATACCAATATACAAACAGATATACATATCAGCAATTACATGACCAAACACCTGAGCAGCATTTGAACTAATCCCAAATACATCGACGAGCAGTCTTTAACCACCATGGTTACAAATGCAGCTTACACCATATGATAGACCAAATGAGGGTGATTCATTGATGTTCAATGCATAGGAATTTCCCAGAGTTTGTGGTTTGGCAGCCTGGAAAAAAGGAATGGAAAAGGAGAGAACAATGCACACAAGTTGGGAGAATCGTCTCTGCACATTCGTCGGATGGAGAAAGGTACTTCCTAAGGGTGCTTCTAAACCATGTGGCTGATGCTACCTCCTTTGAAGACCAAAGAACAATTGACAATGTTGTCTACTCGACCTTCCATGAAGCTGCTGAAAAAAGAGGCCTTATTGAGGCTGACAATACCATTGATGAGTGCCTAGCCGAGGCCGGGGTATTCCAAATGCCATCATCGCTTTGGTGGATATTTGCTACTATACTGGTTTTCTGTGAACCCAACGATGTCTGTGGTCTTTGAAACAAACACTTAGAAGCAATGTCTAATGACTTCCGATGATCCCAGAGGTGCCCTCACACAGTTGAGCAAATAGTGTTATTAGAGATTAGGAATATGCTTCAATTGATGGGGAAGAACATCAGATCGTTCCCTCTTCCTGATATCGATGAGTCATACGACACTTTTGGTAGAGAGGCTAGAGAGATTGTTGAGGAGACATCAATTCAGGTATACTAGGAGCATGTCTCGCTCTCATCGTGTCTAAATAATGAGCAGAGGAGTGCTTACGACACCATATTGGACTCAGTTCATAGCAATGATGGAGGTGTATTTTTCGTTGATGGACCGGGAGGCACTGGAAAGACATTCTTATACAAAGCATTGCTGGTAAAAATTCGTGGTGAAAGGAAGATAGCTGTGGCAACCGCAACATCAGGTGTTGCTACCTCCATCATGCCTAGAGGTAGGATTGTACACTCAAGATTCAAAATACTATTGAGTATTCAAGAAGGTGGGGTCTGTACCTTTACCAAGCAAAGTGGGAGAGCCAAGCTTCTTCAAAGGGCATCTCTTATAATATGGGATGAAGCATCCATGACAAAGAGGTAGGCGATCGAGGCACTCGATAAGAGTATGAGGGGCATACTGGTGTGATCAGATCTACCGTTTGGGGGAAAGACAGTCATGTTTGGGGGATACTTCAAACAGGTGCTTCCTATGGTAAGGAAGGGGACAAGAGGGCAGATAATGGACGCAACACTACGTAAGTCTTACCTATGGGATTGCATGCAGCAACTGAAGCTTGTTCATAACATGAGGGCTCAATCTAATCCATGATTTTCTGACTACTTATTGTATGTTGGGAATGGCACTGAGGAATCTGTCGAATATGACTATGTGTAGCTTCCAGATGAGAAATGTGTGGCATACACCGGTGTGGACTCTAACATTGATGACCTTATAGACAATGTCTTCCCAATGTTGGCGATAACTTTAATTTGAAAAAGTTTTAACTTTTTCTCTCTTTGCTCAATTGCTGAAAATTCAGAGCTTTGTATGATTTTGAGCGGATTTATGGTTTTTGTATCTTAAAATGGGCTCATAATCTGGGGAAGGCACAATTATGACTTTTGATCCTCAGTTATTGATCTACACTAAAAAAATTTCTTAGCTTTTTGGATATATCTAAGTCAGTTTTTCTGCTAGCTTTTGAAACTCAATTGGAATGTGAAATCCTGAAATTCTGAAACTTCAAATTGGAGTGTGCTTCAAATGCTACAAGTGATATCAAATGCCGAAAGCCTTCATGGAGCTCTTAAGAGTAAGATTATTTAAATGTGTTTTAAATATCTTTAGTTGATTTAAGTGGTATCATTTTGGTCATATGCATTTTTGCTCATACTTTTTGTGACCACATTAAGTTGAGTTAATTGATATCAAGCTCCTTTTTGTTGAAAATCTCTTGTTTGGCTTAACTTTTCTTCTTTTCTTGTTCTTATGATAATCAATGCTATTCGGTGAATATTGCCTCTTTTTGGTGCATAATGCTAAATGGGGGAGAAATTTGTGATAATAGCCTTGGATAATGGGGGAGAAATCTTGTGATAACGGGGAGAAATTAGATGGGAGATATATTAGTGATGTGGTTTTAATTTCACCAATATTATTTACTTTCTTTCACCAATAGTCTTTAATTTCTTTCATTTGCTCATTTTCATCGAATTGCTATTATTGTTAATGGATTTGTCATCAATCACAAAAAAGGGGGAGATTGAAAGATCAAGCTCCATTAAGTTGGTTTTGGTGATAATGATAAATACAATTATGAGGTCTTGGTGATAATGACAAATGCAATTGTGAGACTAAACTTGTTTATTGATTATGATATTACTTAGTCTCATTAGGATAAAAAGGTGAAATCAAAGAGGTATGCATTCAAAATCACATTCTTATATATTAGTGCATTCCTTGGATCCAAAATTAGAATGAACTCCATCAATGGTCTAAAATGAATATATGCATATGCCTTCATTACACACACTTGTATGCACATATTTAGGGGGAGTTCACTCTATGTTTTGTGGTTTCATTAGTATTGATCCATGTTTCTTTTTGCACTTATATTGGGATCTCTACTTTGAAACATATCCTTTGAGTATATAAAACAAGTGTAGTCTATATATACTCACATTTACTCATATTGCTTTATACTCAATTATCTATGTATGGGACTAACATGATTATCAAGTGTTTGAAAGGTTTACACCCGGATTTTCCTTGATGACTTGAAGATGCATGCTAAGGTTGACAACAAGATGGACTTGAAGATTGTCATCAATTACCAAAGGGGAAAGATTGAGAATCTAGTCCCTCTATTATGAGTTAATGGTGAGTTTTGGTAATTAATGACAATCGATTTGTGGGACTAACATTTTCCATGAGTTGGATGAATAGGTTAGGTTCCATGATGATGACAACTTTAGATAACTTCATGAGTTGAAGGTCATCAAGAAGAGGATACATCATGTGTTGATGCACATCAAGATTTCGAAGAGAAGATGTTCATGAGTTGATCATCAAGGAGATGGTCATGAGTTGATCATCAAGTCAAGAGAAGACAATGACCCGAACTTGAAGTGAAGATGTGCATTATCAAACTTCAAGAGGATGTTCAAGGAAAAGGTATAAGTAGCTAGAGCTAAGGATGTGTTCCTAGTATTTTACCGGTCTTGGTGTTTGGTTGGAAGACCAGATTGCTAGTATAGGTTTACTGTACTATTAAGAGGGGTCTTGTCTAGTTGCTTGAGTCTCATCATGTGTTGATAGCTCAATCCTACTTACTCCAGCTCTGCGTGGCATGATGTCATTATTTGCGAATGTGATTTACAAATAGTTGAAACTCATGCATCTAATCTTTATAACATGTGACTATACTCTGCAAATGTATTTTGCAAAAGGTTGAAGTCCATGTACATACTCCTTGTAGCATGATCATGCATATCTCTAGGTATGGTCTAAGATTGTTTATTGCTATTTCCTTGGACTTAGACCATGGTAGTGACCCTTAGGAACTCTTATGATTTCTGCATTAATCTAATGTGTTTGAGATCATGCAAATAGATTAATTATGTAGACCTTTGAATAAGCTTTCTATAGAGTCCAAGATTACTCAATTTCGATATCGGAGTCAAAATTATGACCGTTTTTTCCGAGTGTTGTCTGTGCTGAAAAAGGAAGTACCACCCGTATAACTGCGGTAGTTCCAAAAATGGAAGTACCGCTTTTATAACTGTGGTAGTTCCACAAATGACTGAATAACGGTTATTTTTATAGCCATTATGATGGAAAGCGGAAGTACCGCTCCTATAACGGCAGTAGTTCCAAAAATCATGTTTTTTTTGTCTCCAATGGCTATTTTCGAGGTGTGGTGTGTAAATACTCCCTTATGGCCGGTGGGGTAAGGTTTTTGGTACTCCATTTCACTCCCTTGAGCTAGTGTAAGCTTCTCCTCTCAATTGTGTATGTGTTGCACCTTGTGAGCAAGGAGAGATGTCTCTAGTTATATGTGCTGCATCTAGAGGTGGATTTTGTATCCACTTGAGCTTGTGCATTTATTGCACGTGGTGAGAGTCAAACAAGGGGCTTAACTTATTATTTTTGGAGTTTGCCGACTCCTAGACAACATTGGAGGCATCGTGCCCGGTGATCTTCTCAAAGAAGCTTGTGAGAAGTCCCGGCATGTGTGATGGTTGGAGATCACCTACTCGGAGTAGGGAAGAGCTACCACTAGTGGATTTGATATGGAAGGCTTAATTCATGGAGCTAGTCTAATTCATTTGGGCTAACCTCAATGTGGACTAGGGGAGACGGCAAGTCTCCGAACACCACGGTAAAAAGAGACTGTGTTAATTGTGGTTTGTTTCCATGTGCTCATTTTATATTAAAGCAATTTACATACATAGAATTAAATTGATTGCTTGTCATCCTAGGATTGCAAACCTTGATATAGCATAAGGTATTAGTGCACTTAGGTGAACTTATTTGATCTAGGCGCTATTTGTGCTAAACCAAATTAATTTAAACTTCCGCATTATATACTTGGATTAGACAAATAGAATAGGTCTTTAAATTGGTATTAATTGAAAGAAGAATTTTTAAGACCGCCTATTCACCCCTCTCTAGTCGGCCTCCTCGATCTTACACCCGTCCGATGATGAAATGTTTCCATTTAAGTTCAAGAGGAAGCAGTTTCATATCAGGCTAAACTTTGCAATGACCATCAATAAGGCATAGGGTCAAACAATCTTAAATGTAGGTGTCTACCTCCTCGGTCCAGTTTTCTCACATGGACAACTATATGTTGCTCTCTCGCGAGCCTACTGCTAGGAGCAATATTAGAATACTTGCTACACCGGGAAAGGATGGTAGCTTTAATTCTGCTAGTACATTTACCAAAAATATTGTCTACAAAGATGTCCTTACGTCCTAGATGTCTTATGAATTTTATTTTTGATCATGTTGCACAAGAAACAATATCAGCTACTAAACATGAACATCTATTTCCAAATTTATTTATTTATGAGTTTGTACATGTGTACTTTGCTCCATACATGTTTTTCAAAAGATAAAATTGATGTTCATTGTTTAGTTTGGGATCATCGTTTGATAATATGAATCACCCTCATTTGGTACTCCATTGCAATGCACAGGCATCTTACTAGTAGAGGATAAAGAGGTTCTTGTTACTACATACTACAACAAATATGACATTCTATGATGAAGCCAAAACATGATTGCACATCTTCACTTGTGCATGTGAATTGTGGACATGTTGATGTGGGTGTCAAGTGATGCATGTATGCATCGATTTTGTTGATGAGAGTCAAGTGCATCTCACTTGTGCTTAGGACAGTTGATTGTTCTTTGACGTGTAGGGTGCTTGGTGATTATTGCAATCAACAGCAAGGCTGATGCTAAGGGAGGTGCCCTGAGGCCATGGAGGGTCGTAATTAACCTGCCTTTTACCCATTCCATCAAAATTGCACGTGATTGCACAACATTGCATAAGAATCTATTAATAAGGTAGTGGATTTCTTTTGAAGGGAAAATCAAGATGGTAGTAGATAATATCGGTAGGTGTAATTCATAACATTCCTCTCAAAGTGAGTTGTGCCATGGATTCTCCCTTGTGATTTTCTTTATTTTGGTCAAGAGAGGGGTGATCATAGGGCTTTCATCTTGATGGCATTATAGTTTGAGTTCATGCTGTGATCTAATTTGCTATGATATATGAGAACCCATCTAAGGTCATCTAGATCATCAAGGATTCACGAGTAAGACTAGATCAAGGTTTCTCTCTTTTGCTCGGCTTTGGTGCAATTTTCGTTGTTTTTTTTTGTTAAAGGTCAGAATTTTGATATTGATCTTCATGTTGCATAATTGTAATAGGCTCCCGACATTCTAGGATGGATTTGTACCAATGTAACACCCCGGCTTAACAAAAGCCCAAGATACCACCTGCAACCTCTATCTATACTAATTTAAACTAATTAGCAAGTATTAGTGATACCTAGATATCAAGAATCATCATTTCACATGAAATTAACATAAAATTCAGCAACATGTTAGACCATAAATTGAATGTAATACGAACTAAGTAATTACCAAAAGTATCATAAATAAGTATAAACTAAGGAACGTGCCATCTAGCAACATTACGAACCATAGGGAACTTAGAAAAACCACATCCTATCCAATTATTACAATGATTGATACTAAATTATTCATGACCAAAAGTGATATATTGCTAGGTGATGTGAGGAGCTATAAAAGTGCATTATTCCATATCCTACTTCCACCACATGTGGTATGCCTTCAACGATCAGCTAAAAACAACAAATAAGCAATGATGGGTCCATGACTCAATAAGTACAAAGTAGAATAATAAACGAGGCATCAACTTATTAATAATTCATATCCAATTGCCACTACCTAAATTTCTCATATTTATTCACATCAATTCCCATTCACATATTTCATTATCCCAAATAATCATTCACTTTTGATGAATGCAATGCTCATGGTCATGTCTCTTCTTCTATATATGCCGGTATAGTGAGGTGTAACACCCGTTGGTGTTCACTCTTACCTACACTCTTTAGTGTGAGAACTAATTGTCTATCCTTTTTCATACAGGGACCTCATTGCCCAAATATTACATATTGGGACCTCATCCCACTATATGTTCAAACTCCATTAAGTTGGATTTGGTGATAATGACAAATGCAAGTGATAAGTGGGATGAGGTGCCTATATTAAATCCTTGTAACATAGGACTATACATTACGAATGTGTTTTACAAGTATTTGAAGTCCATATTTCTTACTCCTTGTGGCATGAAGCTTATATTTGCGAATGTGTTTTGCAAATGGTTGAATCTTATGTACAATCCTTGTAGTATGTGACTTATGTTTGTGAATGTGTTTTGCAAACATGTTGAGTCCACATACCTATACCTCGTGTCATTATTATGAAAATCTGCAAATGTGTTTTGCAACTTGTTGGAAATCATGGTTGATCCTTGTGTGCATGATATTATAATTTGCAAATGTGTTTTGCAAATTTGTTGAAGTACATGCACTTTTCAAAAAACTCAAAACTACCGCAGTGTATTGTGCGGTACTACCACAGGGCGGAACTACCAGCATTGAGATTACGGTACTACCGCATCGTTTGGTCGAAGACCTGTGTGGTCGAAGATCGGCGCGATTGAAGATTGACCACTCAACGTGGTCAAAGATCGACGTGATCGAAGTGGTTGAAGACCTGTGTGGTCAAAGATCAGTGTGGTTGAAGATCGACCACCCGACATGATCGAAGACCTGTGTCATCAAAGATCAGCATAGTGGAAGACCAACCACCCGACGTGGTCGAAGATTGCATGGTCCAAAACCCATAGTACCGGCTCTGTGTGAGCGGTCAGACCGGCTTGTGATACTATTAACCTGTGGTGTGCAGTACGACCGATTTATCTACGTATGTTTTTTCTAGAGAGACACCTTTTGGAAGGTTTTCTCTTCCAAAGAAATCAGTAATTCCGCCTGTGTGGAGTGGTACTACCATGTTGCGGTAATACCGGACAATGGTTGGCAGTACTAATGATTCCAGCCATAGAGAATCTTAAAACAGCCTATTCACCCCCTCTAGTCGGCCTCCTCAATCTTGCACCCACTTCTGTGGGTCAAATATTTTCATTATAAATGCTCAACATGCAATGCAGTGATTAATATCGGCCTCCTCGATGTTGTTTGTTGTGTTTTAGGTACCTTTACGAGATCGGCATGCATGGGGGAAAGATGGATTAGTCTTGTTGCACTTTTGCACGATCTACCCACAATGGAAAGAAAGGAAAAATTAATTAGTAGATGAATGAATTACTTTTAGTACTCTTATGACTATTGCTTGCTAGAAGTAAACTGTAATAAAGGCTTAGAAGATTCAGGATGCTCATGATTTATATCTTAGATGTTAATTGCTATAGATGTCATAGAAACGAATAGTCAGTTTTGATTAGGTCTTGATTGCATTACTGTTTGGTATATCTTTATTTAATAGAACTGTTTGTTGAATCTTCCGGTCTAGATAACTACACAAAGGAGGTTCTGCCGAAATTGTGTGAGGTGAATGTAGTTTATCTTTGTTACATTACTTAGTTAGGTAGCATTCCAGGCCATGGTTTGGCTGTGGTGTTACACTTCACATAGATTTCTGAATCCAAGTTTTCATAAAGGTATGCAGTTACCACATCCATCAATTTCATTTCTAGATCCAAGTTCACTGCCATTGAGATTAAATATCTAAAGCTAATTCCACTTATGACTGGGAAGTAGGTTTCTTCATAATCAACTCCTGGACATTGAGTGAAACCTTGTGCTACCAACCTTGTTTTGTATCTAACAACTTCATTTCTTTCATCTCTTTTGAACAAATACCCACTTTATGCCCTACAGGGTGCACATGGGGAGGTGTGCGGCATACGGGCCCATACACCTCTCTTTTGTTCAGAGATAAAAATTTAGTTTCTATTGCCTTCTTCCAATCTTCCCAATCTAATCTCTTCTTACATTGAGCGAGCAATGCAGGCTCGGGATCAAGATCGATGATTGTGGAAATTGTCTTTGCAAAGTAGATATCAACATTGGCTGTTGTCCTATTCATGGACTCTCCCGTGTGCACATAATTTATAGCTATTTATTCATGAGTTGCTTCTTCTGGAGCTTCTCCTTGCTCATCGCTTCTTTCAGTTGCGGTGGCAAGTCCTTTTAGTTTTTTGGCTCCGATGTGTGCACACACATCCATGCTGATTTCTTCTTCCATGGGGATGTTAAGATCCAGTATGCCCTTTTTTGAATGTGTCATACTAATGCCAGGTCTCGACGGGCTCCCCTTCTGGTTCTGAGGAACTTCAGTGATCGGCTGTGTCAAATCGTTCTTATCCTTCTTAACCAGGCGTCCCCGGTTACTTAGGATTCGAGGGGCCGGAGTTCTCGTTCTTTTATTCTGAGGCCTCTGGACGGGATTAGGGATACCTTCTACTTTTTTTGGTATTTCAACCCTCACCGGTGCATTGCGTGCAGGAACATACAACTTGGTCACGCTCTTCAAATCACTAAAGTGGTCAGGCAGTTGATTTTCTAATGCTTGCAAATCAATGATCTTCTAGATTTCTCTATTTGCTTCACTAGTGCGTGGGTCATGTGCATGGATTCCCGTGGTTTGCCACGTAATTTCTCAATATTTTTCATCAAGGGGTTGATTTTCTCCCCCTAATGTTGGGAAATTATCCTCATCAAATATGCAATCAGCGAAGCGGGCGGTATGTACATCTCCTGTCATGGATTCTAAATACCTGATTATGGATGTTGTCTCATAACCAATGTATATCCCAGTCTTTCGGAGAGGACCCATTGCAGTACACTGTGGAGGGGGTATAGGTACATAAACATTTCATCTAAACCTCCTGAGATGAGAAATTTTTGGTGTTGACCCTTGCGCTAGTTGCATAGGCGAATGGATGTTGTAGGCCGATGGTCAAAAGTTGATGAGATTTGTTGCTTGTAGGACTGCGTGTCCCCCAACATGTAGCTAGCAAATTACAATTCTACAAAAAGAGGTCGGGCAATAAATTTAATTCTCTTAATTAATGCCTCTGCTAAACCATTCTGGGTATCGACATGCGGTACAGAATGCTCAACTGTAATTCCCATCGCCATGCAATAATCATCAAATGCCTTTGAAGTAAATTCTCCGGTGTTGTCCATTCTGATGGACTTTATGTGATGATCAGGAAAAATATTTCTAATGCAAATTATCTTTGAGATCAGCTTTGCGAAAACATGGTTTCTCGTAAACATTAAACATACGTGCGACCATTTCGAGGAAGCATCGATGAGCACCATGAAATATTTAAATGGCCCTGAAAGTGGTTGAATGGGACTGCAAATGTCTCCTTGGATGCGTTTGAGGAATATAGAGACTTCATCCTTCACTTTCAGAGTAGAAGGTCTAGTAATTAATTTCCCGGTGGCACATATAGGGCACACAAAATCTTCATGATTCGAGAAATTTTTTAAATTAATATTATACCTTTGGGAATTGTTGATTACATTTCTCATTATTCTAAGACCTGGGTGTCCAAATCTGTCATGCCAGAGACAGAAGAGTTCAGAGCTTCTAAATACTGTCTTCAGGACAGTATAGGCTGCAGGTGCCTTGATGTTGGTGTAGTATAGCTCAGTTTCTAATAAAGTTTTTCTAATATCCTTTTTCCATTTTCTTCGCGCTTCGTAATGAGCAGATATTCCTTACCGTACTCTTCTTCAGTCTCAACGTGGAAACTGTTGGCGTGGATATCTTTAAAACATAGGAGAGTTCTAGTCGATTTGGAGTACAATAAGGTTTCTTGAATAACCAAAGTTGTGCCACTGGAAGTATAATTGTGGCTCTTCTTGAACCTATTATACAAACATCGCTATCGGCGATTGTTGTAAAGCTACCAGCATTCGTACTAAACTTAGAACTACACCTAACTGTCATATCAATCCCGGCACGCAAAGCAATGTAGCAGCAGTCATACACAAGGAAGAAAAGGAAAGCTTTGTCCGTGGTCATCCCCGAATACAAGATGAATCCAAGCCGACTGGATTCATTAGTTCGAGTTTGTTCAGTTGAGTCAAGACCAAAACAAATACAAATGTATTTCGGAGGTGCTTCTCACTTAATAAAAAGGTGGGATACTGTACCTTCATTTTGCCCGGTATTTTTGTTTGTTTTGAGAAGCTAGCTTGTTCTCACGTGATATTATCATGGTAGTAAATTATGCGAATATATTGATGTTTCTGTCAACGAAATTCTCCTTCATGTGTCTAGATAGGACATCATCGCCAAAAACTATATGCAAGGGAGATCGGTTGCTAGGCCGAGAGGCCGGTGACCTCAAGCCAGTGAGCGGCGAGTCCAGTCAACACGGGCGGCGGCGGTAACTCGAGCGGGCGGCGCGCACGGGTCCAGGCAGAGCGGGCGCAAGCGGCGTTCGGCCCTTCGGGCATGGCCATGAGCGGTTACCTCCTTGGGTGCAGAGCCGGCGGCTCGTTCGGTCGTGCGGAACCAAATCAGCGCGGTCGGTCGTGCGGGAACCGAAGCGTCGGTGCGGTCGGTCAGCCATGCGGCGCCGTGCGGAGAAGCCGAAGTGGCGGCATCTGTCGGCGTGCGGGGCGCGGATCCCGGCGGCCCCGAGCGAAGACCAGTGCGTGGAGGCCGGCGGCCGGCGCACGAGGAGAGGGCGGTCGTACGGGGTTGATCGTGCGCAAATTTTTTCTATATTTTTCTTTTTTCAATTTATAGTGCAATCAACATCTACTCTGTAATGTAATATACCGATCGACATTGTGCCGGTGACTTCAAGTCTGCTTGCAGTAGATTAGAGCGGATTTGCACCATAGAAAAATAATCTAGAAAGCGAAATCTGCGAATTTAGAGCGATCTAGATACACAATTCAATCTACTAGTGCTTCGATGATTAATTTCGATTCACCGGAGCGATTCGTACTGATAACGTGTTGAGGAACCGTCGCTGGCGACCAGTCCGATCGATTCATCTGCTTATGCAAAATAAGATCAATCACAGAAGACAGAAATAGCAAATTGAAAACACAGAGAGATAGAGAGAACTGATTTTTCTTTATTGCTTTATTTCTGATTTCTTATTGTACAAAATAGCTAATAGTGCTCTCTATTTATAGTTTAACGGTGAGATGCCCACTATGGACCAAAACTTTAAGCCCAGCTCCAGGTTTCTAACAACCCTAGCTTCCGCGCAAGCTGTGAACGCGCACCCTTCTGCGCCAAAGGTGCGTGGCAGAGACAGCCAGTATGCAGCCAGCCAATACGTGAAATTTGTGATGAAATATTATTGTGAAAAGCAACGTAAACAAACTACCCGAACTAGTTACTCAATCCGTAACAAATACATACACAATCCATAACAAAAATAATTATTCACAAGAAATGTTCGTACATTTCCCCATTCATAGTACACAATCTGTAAGTAAAATTTCCATGCATCTATATACTTCGACAAACAATAACAACAAAGTGGCCTATCAAAACTTTACATTGTCGAACCAAGTAGATTCGTTAAAAGATTGACACTGAGAAAATGGATGTGTCGAGTGGAAGAGATGCTTTTCCATTCAACTGTTTAAGGTTGCGCTGTCTCCAGCATTGAACCTGCACCAAGAAAGCCATATATATCTACGTCAAACCTGCACAGTGTCTTTCAAAAGCAATCAATCATGCACAAACAAGTAGAAAATGTCAAGAGAGCTCATAAGGCAGAACGCTACCTAATGGTGCTGGGTTTATAAATATCAGATTGACAAAGAAAGCCAAATCTGCATTAGGAAGTAATTAGCATGATAGTTAGTGCACTAAAAGTACAAAAAGAATCGGGGTAAAAGGCTAATATCACATATATCCTACTTCGATTAGTTTGCAACCACGATGGGCCAATACCTGACATGCAACAAGAGATACAACATCACTTGTTGTGGCTACTAAACATACATTTACATGCTAGGCAGCTAACGCGAAGCTTAGAACTACACCTAATTGTCATATCAATCCCGGCACGCAAAGCAATGTAGCAGCAGTCATACACAAGGAAGAAAAGGAAAGCTTTGTCCGTGGTCATCCCCGAATACAAGATGAATCCAAGCCGACTGGATTCATTAGTTCGAGTTTGTTCAGTTGAGTCAAGACCAAAACAAATACAAATGTATTTCGGAGGTGCTTCTCACTTAATAAAAAGGGGGGATACTGTACCTTCATTTTGCCCGGTATTTTTGTTTGTTTTGAGAAGCTAGCTTGTTCTCACGTGATATTATCATGGTAGTAAATTATGCGAATATATTGATGTTTCTGTCAACGAAATTCTCCTTCATGTGTCTAGATAGGACACCATCGCCAAAAACTATACGCAAGGGAGATCGGTTGCTAAACATATCATATAGAACATTATGTTTTTGCCGACCACAGCCAGCTAAAAATTATGTTGCCGACCACTACCAGCTAAAAATTATGTTTTGCCGACCACTACCAGCAACACAAATATTTGTTGTTCATCCGCCTAGCCGGCCACGTCGCCCCTAAATAATGGCCCTTTCGATCTCGCGCTGAAATAGAGATTCGGCCATTCGTCGTGCAGCCTGGCCTATCCCTTCTTGCCAAAGATGCCAGTCCCAGCCCCATTCCACTCCCGATCCACCTCCCACCTACCCGTTCTTGCCCGCTACCCTCCCATCCATGCGCAGCCATGACCACACCCGGCGAGCCAATGAGGCAACACGACATTCTCCTTTCCTTATTCTCCATCTTATGCTCAGCTCGCTCAATCACGCCCCTATACCACCGCCTTCCCCTCGCTGGCAGACTGTTGCCCCTCCATAATTCTGGAGTGTGAGTTTCTCTTCTCCAAATCAACCCCTAAAAATGGTCAGATTGGACGCCCGGGCAACCATCAGATTTTACTTACTAGTTCATCCCTACTAGAAATGTACATGGATAAGGATTTTACTTACCGAGTTGACCGATTCAAACACCCCTACTAGAAATGTACGTGGATAAGGATGAATTAAAATCATACCATTATAGAAAGAAGATAAGGGTGTGTGGCCATGTGATCATTCCTTATATATATGATGGCCAGGAACGTCTTACCCACAAAAACAAATCCATCAAAGATGGTGCATGTTTATCACCTATTCCTAACACTTCTCCTCATGTTCAATGGCCTGGGCTTCATCACAACACCTCTTGCTCATGTAATAGGTGCTAGCAAGAGAGAATCTCCTAGTGACCCAAACCCAATCCACCAACCAACCCCTCCGCGGGATGTGATAGGTGGTGGCAAAAGGGAATCTCCTGGTGGCCCGAACCCGATCCACCATCCACCAGCTTCTCCACCTGATGTGACAGGTGGCGGCAAGAGACAATCCCCTAGTGGCCCAGACCCGATCCACCATCCTCCAACTCCTCCACGTGATGTGATAGGTGGTGGCAAGAGACAATCCCCGGGTGGCCCAGACCCGATCCACCATCCTCCAACTCCTCCATGTGATGTGACAGGTGATGGCAAGAGACAATCTCCTGGTGGCCCAGACCCGATCCACCATCCTCCAACTCCTCCACGTGATGTGATAGGTGGCAGCAAGAGACAATCCCCTGGTGGCCCAAACCCGATCCACCATCCTCCAACTCCTCCACGTGATGTGATAGGTGGCAGCAAGAGACAATCCCCTGGTGGCCCAAACCCGATCCACCATCCTCCAACTCCTCCCCATGATGTGATAGGTGGCAACAAGAGACAGCTCCCTGCCCGTGATCCTGGTGGCCTGAACCAAAACCACTATATGGTTCCTTCCCGTGATGTGATAGCATAGGAGTTGATGAGAAATTCTACATTATAGTGATGGACAAAATCACTTATAAATAAAGTAATTGTAGTTATGCAATTCCCAAGTTGACTTAATAATGTTTAGCTTCGTTTTCAAAATATGGTTTTCATGCAATTTGATACTGAGTTATAACTAATACTCTGTTCATTTAAAATTGGATGTCATGTTAGATCACGTGTCACAATTCCTCTAGCTTTGGCTGGTATGTACTAGATACAAAAATTATTTAGATTTTTCATGCGAAAATGATACAACAAGATTCTCATGAACATACTTTAAAATATAATATTTTATAACTTTTCACATGTATTATACAAAAAATGAGGCAACATATCTGTTGCAACCTACCCTTAGGGTGTAACCGGTTGACACACCTAATCGACAAAAAAAAAAGGGGCCACGATTGACGATGTGGTCTGAGAGTGTTGTGTAACCTTTCAAATTTCCACATCAAACTCATAGTGTGATAGAGGAAACAAAAAAATGTAAGTTTTCCATGAATAGTAGCACATCTCTTTTTTGTTCTCATTCCTTTTCATTTATCATTTATCAGTGTTTTCTCATTTTTGTTACTCTTTACACGAACGTATTTAAACTTGAAATATTTAAATAAGTATATTAAATTGAGAGTTATATCATCCATTTTTTCAGGTTTTACTTGCTTTGATGCCTCAACTGGCCAGGTTGTATCCTAAGAGTGGGTTTCACCTGATATGTTACAAAAAAAGATGATCAAATATATATGGCGAAGACTGTTGGCAATATCTAAAATGAGATCTATTTTTCAACAGAGTAAACAATATATTTGACTCCACCTGTTTAACTATCTTCTTCATGCGAAAGTGATGATCAAAGATAAACAGCGAAGCGTTGGCGATATAAAAAATAACAATTGTTTTTCGACGGAGTGCAACAATCTATTTGACTCCAATTGTTTACTCATCTTCTACATGTAACATCGACGAATCCTGGGCATGAGAAGATACATTAGTTCCATGTAACATAATTTGTTTCATGCACAATATTGTTACAGCAAAAAGAGAGGTAGAACAAATTGATATAAATCACGGTAGATGTGTTCATAGATTCAGCATGTATGTACATGCATGCTGCCTTACAGGCCGCTACTAGTGATCAATCTTGTTGCCGTAAGTATTCACTATTAATTGTTCACTAATTCACTGTTCTCACCTTGTTACCTATTTATGCCATGCATTTCACCTCCGCGCATGCAAGTTGCATGTCAAAGCAATGATATCTGATGAATTCCACCCATCGTAATGTCCCACGTAACCTAAGTTTATTTTGGTGCCTTTAAAACTGGCACAAAAGGTTGTGATCGAGCTCGAGAAGGGATGTTTGGACGGTGGTGCAATTGGAGAGTTCTAGTGATATATCCATCCTATGGCAACCGTTTTGGATAAAACAGTGCAAGGAGTGGTAGTTAGGGAAAGTTCATTAATGTATGTGGGCTGTTGATCATAATCAAATTAATGCTTCATAAATTCTAGATGATGTGGCTCAACTCGAGGAGCTATGTTTGGTAGTCAATAATAATAAGGGATAGAAAGATAGGGATGAGTTTGGAGATAAACGAAAGGAAAATCAAGGTGAGTGTCTCTTGAGGGCATCTTTATTAGTGCCATTTCAACTGTCTGTAACGGTTGTTACATAGGTTTTATGATGAGAGAGGACGAGGTCATCCTCTCGCGATGGGACAGGCACACCGCGCACAACAAGGCATTAGTGACAAAACGTTTTGCTGTTAGAGCGTAGTCATCTTTTATTCACGCGTTTTGTGTACACAGCACGGATCCGGCGTGCAGGAAGTGACTTTCGGTACACACGATTCCTAACCTACACGCGAAGCTATTTCTTTTGTGTTGTTAGTCGATACTCGGTGACAACTGCAAGAAAGTTCAATGCCAACTGCTGCCGCCTCCTACGTCGATTCGGCCTCCACCCCTGCTGGTTGGTGGGAACTGCTCGACGTCAGTCATGGTACCCCCTTGGGCTCTTCTCTTCCCCTGGTCCGGCGGAAGGGACCTTCTAAACACTCGTACGAATAATTCCTCAACTTCTTCATCTATTCTTTACATGTTCAGTAATTTGGTTCATGGCTGGAACCATTATAATGCCACCAAAGGTTGGGAATTAGTAGATCTGTAGTTTCTGCAGAGACTCGTTTAACAAACCAATTTCCACAAACCCAAACAACTTCTATTCCCTTTTGTACTCTAAACAATCCCCACCATGTCAGACCAGTCGGACTCATCTTCCAACTCAGACGATTCTAATGACACCAACACTATAGACCCAACCAAGATCATGGAGCATCTCATCATCGAGTAGGACATCCTAGATTCTTTTGCTAGGCATCTCGCAACGAAGTTCAAGGCTAAAATCACGGCACTTCTTGATAGGATTTCTCGGCGCCAAAGTGGTATTAGGAGGAACATCAGGAGGAATCGTGAAGAGGCCCACAAACAGATCTTGGCCGATTTTTTTCTTTGAAGACCTGCTCTGCATCAACTCAGTGTTTCATAGAAGGTTTTGGATGGGAAGACCCCTATTTCTATGCATAGTGAGCCCCCTTGCTGAGTGGTCTCCCTATATTTCACTCATGTGGCAGATTGCATGAAACGGCTTGGTCTCTCGCCACTATAGAAGTGCACGATGGCTATTCATATGATAGAATATGGCACTCCTGCTGACCAACTTGATGACTATCTAAAGATCGGTGGGAGCACTTCAATGTGGTGCTTGGAGATGTTCACACAAGGTGTAATTGACATGTATGGTGGGCTTTGTTTACGACACCACACATATGAGGATGTGGAGCACTTACTACAAGTTGGCAAGCCTTGAGGCTTTCCTGGGATGCTAGGAACTCTTGACTGTATGCATTGGTAGTGGAAGAATTGTTCAGTTGCATGGAAGGGTTAATTCTCTCATGGTGACCATAGCATCCCTACACTTATCCTTGAAGTAGTAGCTTCATATGATGTTTCGATATGGCATGCCTTTTTGGGTGTTGTTAGTTTCAACAATGATATCAATGTACTTAATTAATCTCCATTGTTCACTGAGGAGTTGAAGGGGAAAGCTCCACGGGTGCAGTATTTTGTTAATGGGAGGTGATATGAGACCAGCTACTATCTTGTAGATGCAATATACCAAGAATGGGCTGCCTTTGTTAAGAAGGGGCGAGAAAGGATGTCGAACAGGCGTTTAGGGTGTTCACTACTACAGAGAATGCTATACTGGATGTGTCATCATAGACGGTTCCCTGAATCCGCCAGTGTTGCAATTATCACAGATGATTTTAAATGCGTGACCGTCTATGTTAGTAGCGATGAATAGAATCATCTGTGATACATAATTATCACATTCGGTTCTAATAAATAACTGTCTGTGAAGTCTCTCATAATCATATATGGTTATATTATGGAACTATATGTGCTAGTTCCTCCAATAAGTAGGGCCCCGCTAGGGTTGTGCCCTACTCACTCACTCGGCCACATCCTTTTGCCTCCTCCCTGTCGGGACCGGATTTCTGAATATGAGCCCTCTGTGTATTACCACACTAGTCTCAGATCAAAACTAGTGTACACAGTCGAATAATGATGATTACATAACTGACAATGCTTTATTATAATAAGAGAGAATACATGTCTTATAGCCACTATATTACAACTGAGATTACAAGATCTCACTACAAGAGATATGACCTTCTACGACAATTTTCTCATGACGATGGCTAAATTTGTCGCTAAGTCATTCTGTTTTACGACGTTTTTTGGTGGGAGTATGACTTTATGACGAAAATTATATGTCTGTCACTAAGATCTAGTAGCAGTCGTCGTAAACGAAAGGATTTCCATATTATGACGAATTGCAATTTGTCATGCTATGCCAACAGACAATCGTCACAATTTATTATTTAAATTTTAACATGATAAGCTCAACTCCACGTATCATATTTTGGAATACAATTTTTTGAATTGTCCAATAGTCTATTTGAGTTGTCACATGTTGAAATTCAAAATTTTTAAACGACCTCGGATGGAAAAACAACCAGAAGAAAAAGTGTATATATCGACAAGTTATAAAACTTTCCAGTTGAAACTTTTTTCATTTGAGTTCGTTTAGGGCCTCAAAGAATCATTACAATACCTAGAAAAGTCAATACTAAACAAAAAATCATCTAATCAATCACATATGACTTTGGGGTGGAGTGGTTAGGGGAGCTATACGCGAGGCCAACCTTTCCGTCCTCAATTTTTTCCGTTCTCAAAACCAGCCCATTAGACCCGTCTAGCCAAAACCCTAGCTAAAAACCGTCCCCAAAATTTTCAGCCGCCACCGTCTTTTTCTCTCTCGCCGCCGCCGCGCTCGCTCTTTCTTCTCCCACCGACACGGCGCGCTCGCTCTTTCTTCTCCCGATTCCAAATTTTTCAGCCGCTGCTGTCTGTGCGCTCGCGATAACAAAATCGCCGTGTCGCACGCTCTCACCGACCAATCCTCCAAATCCGCCCTCCTCCCCCGACGACCCTCCCCCGCCGCCCTCCGCCCCCCTCCCCCGCCGCCCTCCGCCCTCCTCCCCCGATGCCCTCCGCCCCCGACCGCCCTCTGCCCTCCTCCCCCGCCGCCCTCTGCCCCCCTCCCCTGCCGCCCTCCGCCCCCCCTCCCCCGACGCCCTCCTCCCTCCTCCCCCGCCGCCCCCCTCCCCCGACGCCCTCCGCCCCCTCCCCCGCCGCCCTCCGCCCTCCTCCCCGCCGCCGCCCTCCTCCCCCGACGCCCTCCGCCCTCCTCCCCCGACTGCACTCCGCCCTCCTGCCCCGCCGCCCTCCGCCCTCCTCCCCGACGCCCTTCGCCCTCCTCTCCCGACGCCCTCCGCACTTCTCCCCTGACCGCCCTCCGTCCTTCTGCCCCGACGGCCCTCCGCCCATCTCCCAGGTGAGCCTTCCTCCCCCGGCGAGCCTTCCTCCCCCGACGAGGAACCGACGACGCCGTCCGCACTTCTCCCCCGACCGCCCTCCGTCCTTCTCCCCCGACCGCCCTCCGTCCTTCTCCCCCGACGGCCCTCCACCCATCTCCCCGGCGAGCCTTCCTCCCCCGACGAGGAACCGACGACGCCCCCCGCCTTCCTCGTCCGCCAACGAAGTTTGCATCAAGATGGGTCCTGGTCGGAGGGCGAGGAACCGGATCTCAACCTCCCGTCAACCAGTAGGTAATACACGTGCACTGGTCCCTCTTACTTTGCAATCCATGTGGTGGGGATCTCTTGATTAGCCAGAAGTTTAGCCGTGGTGGTCTGGCAAGCAGTTTATGTGCTTATGTGTGATCTGTATGTTAGGTGAAATTGAAGCATACCTGTCTATTGTATCCTTCAGTCAGGCACTTTGATGATCTGTATGTGTGGTCTGGCAAGCAGTTGATGGATGACATCCTGTGTGCTGATATATGCATGTTAGATTTGTATGTGTGGTCTGGCAAGCAGTTGATGGATGACATCCTGTGTGCTGATATATGTATGTTAGGTGATCTGTATGTGTGGTCTGGCAAGCAGTTGATGGATGACATCCTGTGTGCTGATATATGCATGTTAGATTTGAGACTAGACTTTTATAAATTAACTTGCTGTTACATTATATAGTTAAATTATAAATTAACTTGCTGTTACATTTGAGTCTAGACTTTTATGTGTGCTGAAATATGCATGTGTTGTTTGTTTTTCTTGGGCAAGTACAAAGATGCCACTTACTGAGTATGAAAAATTATTCCCATTATCAACTTTTCAAACATGTCAAAATTATTCATGCAGCAGGGCCTGTCTGCTTGTCTCCTTGACTGATTATGTAGCCTAGAACTTCTTGACATTGTCACTTAGCAAATTCTGGATAAGCAATGAATGGAATTTTTCAATGGAAATACTAGATATAAAATGCGTCCACATTATGGTTGAATAGTTTATGGTATTCTGGGTGCTGAGCATAGGATAAATATGAACCAATAGTCACTTGTGCACTTATTGGTTTTGAACTTTTCATATTATAAGGAACTGAGCTTATTTTTATAGTGCTCTTCTTGTAGCTTTCCAAGTGCATTCCATTATCACCTTGTCACGACAGAAGTTGCTAACAACCATATGCATGCATACCATTGCCTCACAGAATAAGGCATGGACTGTGACCTATTGTGACGCATCCCTGCAGCAAAATTGTTTGTGTGGGTTGACATTTGCTAAGTTAATTAAACATGCAGCACTTGATGTAGGCTGTTTTTTACAGAGGCATATAATTTCATTATATTCCAATTTTCTAACTATTCTCAAATGATTTTACAGAGGCCCCTACTACTGAATATGAGCGTTTAAGGGCTGAAGAAATAATAAGAAACAATCGAGAGCTACAAAGGCTTGGTATCAACACATTAGTGTCCATAGTTAACAATGCATCAGTGAAGAGAAAGGGTGAAGACCGTGAAGTTTCTGGGTCGTTGTATACCGGTGAGGAGAGTGAAGACTATGAAGAAGTGGAGGTTAGCAAGGTAGCTAGTCTTCTAAGTATATGTTTGTTTGTCCTGTATTGTTTCTCATTATGTGTCAGTATGCTGTTTACCAAATTTGGCACCAATTCTGCTTGTTTTCTGCCTATTGAGGCTTCACAGGTTGCTAAGGTTGCACATACAAAGAATCCAACCAGTTCTGAGAACATCTCTGTTAGAGGAGCACAAGCATCAAAGAGAGTGGTGGCACAAGCACCTCAGGAACAACATGTGCCTGCAAGAATGACTAGGCAAAAAACAAGGGATCTAGCCCCAGCTTTGAGCCCAGATCCACAGGAAGTGCTCAACTTAGGCCTGTCTAATGCCACGCCCACACATGATCCCTCCCAGCAACAAGACTTGGTTGGCATTACAGATGAAGGCTAGTGACTGTATCTACCTTGTGCAAACCTTTCACTTTTTTCATTATTTGCAATTTATTCTGATGTAATGATTAGTTTTTAGTAATATCCTTTGTCCACATGTGACTGTATCAACTAGTACAATGCTGAATGCTAATATTAGTATGTCATTGTCATAAATTTAGTGCCTTCTAAATTCAGTTGTACTTCTAACTAGGTTTTCTTTACTTTCATCTATTCCTATCCACAACCTTTGAATTGTGCATGAATGGACTGGTTCAAAAATTGCAGTCTAAATCTAGTTTCTTTAGTTCCTGATGACATGCTGTATTTTTGTTACATGTAAATCTATGAACCAATGCTGCCATTGTATTGTCATTTGTGCTTCACACCTGTGTAAATGTATGAAATCGTGCTGTATTTTTGTGTTCAATTAGTACAATAGCAAGAAATATTCTTTTTTGATAGCTTACATACATGAGTTGCATGTGTACTGCAAATAGCAACTACGAGATTAACACTAACATTATATTGTTGTTAGGTGCACTTGTTGCAAGAAAAGATCCGGATAGGATAAGGGGAAGAAGCGTAGGCAGAGAACTAGAAAGGCTAAGTAGAGGGTTATGCATGAAGATGCCAATCCATGTTTCTGAAGGGAACAGACGGCCAGAGGCACCTATCCAAGCTGCCAAGCTTGCATCAGAGGGTGGGATCGCACTTAGGCAGCACATACCAATCCTTACACACTGGAAGGAGTACAAGAACAATAAGTCACATCTTGAAAACTACATTGGCAAAATTAGTGTAAGTTAAATTCAATTCTGCTTGTTTCATCAAAGTTCATTCAATCCTTTGCATTCGCAAATTCTAATTTTCATGCTCTTTACTAGGCCCAATTCAACATTGACACCGATAGTGACGCAGTCCAATATGCATGTGCTGATTTGCTTAAGTGTGGACAACGTCAGATGAGGCACAAGCTGAAAAAAAAGTACTTCAATGGGGTACCAGCAAGTCAAGTGAGGACTACATCGCCTGTGAATCATATGACTGACAACGAATGGCAGGCCTTAGTGCAAATGTGGTCAGACTCGAAGCACAAGGTGCGACAAACCTCCAAATTTCCTGAACTATGGTTATTCCATATGCTTTGAATTGTGCCATATGTAACTAATATGTGAACATATTTTTATGCATCAATTTAGTACTGTTTTAGATACCTTCATTATCTGGTTTCTTTAGGTCTTGACATGTGATTTTTTTACAATTTGGATATTCCATATGCCGTATAAAAAATCCATTCTGTCGTAACATGGTAGGTAAGTGCATGAGCCTGGCTGCATAACAGAAGGCTTCTTTTCAGTTTTCAAACACAAACCTGTATCTTTTTTTTGAAGCAAAAGCAATTGACCTGTGTCTCATGAATAGTATGGATATTTGATAGACTTTCTTATTGGTACAAGCTTTCTGTTATTTCAAACCTGCATCAGTATTATTTGATAGACTTTTGTTATTGGCATCTATAGCTTACTGATGCAGGTTCAGGAAAGAGAGGCCTTTTTTTGCATTATAGCTTACCATGAATACCTTTCCCTGCTGCCCGACATCTACTCGCGCCCTTCTATATTTGTCATGTGTGCAGAAACACTTAAACAAATGTCTCATGTGCAGGACAAGTGCTTGAAAAACCAGCAAAATCGTGAGAAAGTACTGCTTCAGCACTGCACAGGATCTCGGTGTTACATTGCACAAGCCCATGTCTTGGTAAGAAACTAAACAACCAATGATCAGTAATGAATATATTATGATTTTTGTTTCAACCTAACTGTTTGTAATTCTTTGCAAATAATTTAGAAACAAGAGAAATACAAAGATGTAGAACCCACTGCGATTGATCTTTTCAAGGACTTCCACTGCAGTAAGAACAAAGGATTCAATGAGCCTATCAAGAAAGCTATTGTGAGTGATTGATTCCCTTTTATTCTTCTTTGCTACATGATGTACATATGAAAAAATAGCTTTGTGTGACATGTGTATAAAATAGTTCATACTTCATACATAGTTCTAGTCAGATGTGCAGCATGTTGCAAACTAGTTTTGTTCTGTCCCATAGTTCAGTGTAATTGCTAAAATGGTCATCTTGCAAATGTATTCAAGATTATTTTCTAGTGTCCACAAGTCAATTATTTATATCTCAGCAACAACACTTTCCTGATGTTCTTATCTTTTCAAAGCAAGATGTGCTGTGTTGTATTATATATTTTTTTGGTTCAGTTCAGTTGAATGCAGCTGATTTAAGGAAGCAGCCAAGAAAGCACATATTTTTATTCTTTTCTACATGATGTACATATGAAAAAATAAACTGCACACAAGATTTAAGCCTCAATTGTAATTTTGTTTTGCTAGGCTGATATGGAAACGATCATGGCTAAACCAGTACAAGATGGAGAGCAACCAAAGTCAGCGAACCATGCTGTTTCTCAAGTTGTGAAATCGACTATGTTTCTTCAAGTTGCAGGAATTCAATCAAACTCCAATAATAGCTCTAAAGGTGGCACTTCCGCAAAGGTACAACTGCATCAAGTCCCTACCATGCATGCTCTCTAAAGTTATTTTCTGTACAGATTTGTGCTTCATCAAGACATAGAGTATTGATATTATTTTTATTACCCAAATTATATGTTCAAGTGTTAGGTATCCAACACCAATTTTAACAGGCTGAATCTTAGAAAAAAAGCTGCCTTGTGATGCATATGCATTTGATATAAGGAATAAATGCCTAGCTGTTCAGTTTGATTTAGGAATAAATACCTAGTTGTTCAGTTTGAATATACTAGTACCTAGCTGTCCTGCTCTTGCACATGAATTGTTGTCCCCTAGCTGGGCATATGCATTTGATTTAGGAATAAATACCTAGCTGTTCAGTTTGAATCTACTGGTACCTAGTTGTCCTGCACATGAAACAGTAAACCCAATTTGAATCTATTGGTACCTAGCTGTTCAGTTTGCACACAATACTAAAGAAATCAACATATATGGTCTTCATTCACAGGTGCAAGAGCTTCAGGCTGAGCTTGAGATTGAGAAACAATCAAAAGAAGACCTTCGGCATGAGTTCGAAGCCATGAAGAAAGAATCTGAAATGGCAATGGACACTTTAAAGAAAGAATCAGAAATGGCATTGGCAAAACAGGCTGAGGAGATCGAAAATTTAAAAAAGGCATCACAAGAAACCATGTCCTTCCTTCGTCAAATGCTAGGTCCTAGAGATGGTTGAACTTGGTTTGGTGGCCGGTTGTTTACACCTAGGTATTAGTAGCTATAGCTCTAACTTTTGGACTGTGCTGCTGATTGCATTGTTTTGCAACCTTTGAGCTGTGCTAGAAGTATTGTGCGGCCTATGAATTTTGAACTTGTGGCTGCTATAATTTTGGTCAGTGCATATGGTCTGTGAGATGTATTGTGGCATGTGAACAAAACTTTGGCCTGCTATTGCTGTCAGTGGATATGGCCATTGAAACATGTATTGTGGCTTGCTGTTGTAATTTTGGTTGGTGAGTTTGAACTTTAGTTAACTGCTGAATGATATGATCAATTTGTGGCTTATATTTTATTATGTATTTGCTTGTGTTGATCTGTGTATTGATTATGGATTTAGCCCATAGATAATTGTGTCGTATATTATATCACTACATTTAATTTGGGCCTTGAATTGAGCCTAAAAAGGGTCTTAAGAGGCATTTTAATGAATTATGACAATAAAATTCGTCGCAATATCTTGCCACGTGGCATTATGGCACTTGATAGCTAGCGACGTTTCTTCCTGAAACAACGACAATATGGAGATGTCACAAATTTTGTGACAAAGCAGTATCGTCAAAAATTTAGCGACGAAAAAACTCGTGTTCGTCGCCAAAGGTGTTTAGACACGTCAGATAGGCGACAAATGCGAATTCATCACGCAACCGTCACAAAATCCATAACTTGACGTAAATTTACTCTTTAACGACAAAAGTTGATTGTCGTAGAAGGTCATATCTCTTGTAGTGTCTCCCAAACTTACAAAATACAGCGGAAGCATAATAAAACTCTGTCGATGGCCCATCAATACACCACAGGTAATTGACTGGGGAACGCAACCTAGTACTCCGGGAAGCCTTCGTCGATTCCACACTCAAAGTAGTCATAATCTCTTTCTTGAGCTTCATACTCCTCTGAGATTTATTTTGAGTGTAGCATGTGAGTACATAGAGTACTCCATAAGTCCTAGGAAAAATGCAGTAGATGCAGGGCTTAACAAAGGAAGTATAATATAGTTCTTTTGCACAAAATAGCATTTTATTTAAAATACCACTATATATTTTTGAAAGCATCAGTTTAACAAAGTAATTGCAATAATGGAAACTATCAGAAATTTTCAAATGAAGGTTCCAACCACCAACACTAGTACATAGGCTCTATATGCCAAGGTTTATGATTACGGGTTCCATCCACCTGTACTGGCTCCATCTGCCAGGACACACTCCCAAGAGTTCTATTCACTCTCGAGTTTCTAAAACTTTTACTTTGGAACCGAAACCAAAGATATACCATGTGAAAGCGCACCTCACCCACCCTTAACCGTGAGCACGGCTATTTGAATAGTTTTACACTTTGCAGAGGTTGTACAACTTTACCTACAAGAGATAAGTCATCTTAATAGCAAACATGCTTCCTTAGGCATGAGACCCAGATAATTTATCACAAAGCCTTTACCTCACTCCGATCAAGCTGACACCACTCGCTGAGGTTTCACCGCTGAAGGGCTAAATCCACCACAGTCAGAAGCCCCTTCTTGCACTGTATGAGTACAGTAAATCGTTGTGCCTCGCTGTGAGTAAACCAGCACACCCTGGCACCCACTTACCACTTGTGATATCTAAACTAAACTTTTGTGAGTTATTCAGCTATGTCATACCCATTTAGACTTGTGGTTGTACGGTAGTGCTCAGTTTGGACAATCACAAGCGTCGGTCTTTAATTGACTCGAGTGGCACATTCTCAATACAAGTTCTCATTCTAAATCTGTACCAACCCAATCTTACCATCCACCCAAATCTAAAACCAATTTTCATCACTTTATTTTATTTAAAAAAAATAATGGCATCACTTATTGCCAAATACTTGATAAAAACAATTGTTCAGAGATTTGATAACATTACTCCCACCCATAGGGTTATAATGACCGAATAACTTGTCTAAGCAGTTACTACTATTCTAAAGTTACCAAATAACATTAATATAATCTCAATACTGCGACAAGGGAAGCCTAGGAGACAAAGATACATGGTTGTCAATGTCAAAAGAGGGTATAACAATTATTGGTTTAACTATTAACCTTAAAACAGAAGTTATCATTTTATGTAACATAGCAATGCATTTAAATTTGAAATAATAAAAGGATTTTGAAAAACATAGGTACAAGATGATCGACGGAGACTTGCCTTCTTGGACATGGACTGGAACTTATTGCTGCGGATCCAAAAATTCTTCGGTGATGTCGGGTTAAATATAAATGAATAAATAAATAAATGCAAGTAAAATCATAAAAATACAAAATATATACTGGAAAGAACATATTGAATTTAGATGAATTTAGGAGAAACAATCAATGGATTCGGAGTTCGTATGAGGGAGAGAACATTTGGAAGATCGAACAGATTTGAAATTCCAGAAAATTATGAAACCGAGGGAATATTCTCTGGAATATTATTTTTGCTGGATTTTTAGAATTTGTTTGAGTGTATGACATGTGGGGCCTACTGTCATTGGCTAAGCAAAGTAAATGAGAGCCAACCGAGAGCTACAGATGGTAAAAAGGTTGCATTTCCTTGGATTTGAACACAATTGGTGAATGCATTTGCTTGCCTCGGTTAACCAAGTGAGCAAATGTTCTTTTGTGGCATGAACTCAAAACAATATTTAAGAAGCAATGAATAGAGAGCTGCTGCAAAAGATGATCAGAGGAGCTTCATGGCCACCAGGCGCAGCGGCCAAGGCGGCAGTTGCGGCGAACAGCAAAGTAGTATCTTCTGCATTGATGTTGGTGGTAGATGGCGGCATCGTGCATCTCCAGCATCAAGCAGGCCATCACATAAGATATAGGATCACAACTAAATAGATGAAGTAAAGTAAAGAAGCCTCCATTGAAAAACAATATAGCACTCAGACAGCCATGGTGGTGCTCGGGTGGGGCGGCTTTCCGGCGAGGGGAAAAACTAAGGAGACTGGCCAAGGGGCAAAAAGGGTTGGCGGCTCACCAGAGAGCAGCCAGCCAATGGTGGTGCAGCGACCGGCGACCTACTGCAGCGACGAGCAGCACAAAATGATGGGCGACGCTCGGGAAGATGGTTCGTGGTGATGACGGTGTTTTGGAAGTTTGAAAGAGTGGTGAAAGGTTAGGAATTCATATTTGTAGGCTCGGAGGGAGAGGAAACGGACTCAGAATGAATGACTTGGTGAATGGCGTTCAAAGTTTGAAATGGAAGAAGAAAATAGAAATGGAGTAATAAATGGCAATGAAATGGGTGGTAGATTGCTTGATGTAAATGAGGACGTTATCTGTTGCATGCCATTAATTTTGGTTGGGAGGTTTTAGTTTTAATTAGCTTGCTATGGCTTTTGTCGCACGGTTGAAGAAAGAGAAGAGAGAGAGAGTAGCAGTTCTGGTCAGTTGAGGAAGATGAACAGGAGACAAAAGAAAGAAAAGGAAGGAAGGAGGGACAAAAGACAAGGAAGAGAGAAGGCAATCTGGTTGCGCACTCGGATAGAATTGAGGTTAAGCGAGGTGGTGGCTTGGGCGATGGGTGACCAATTGGGAACATTTTTTTTAGAGATTTGAATTTTTAGAATTGGAATTTTGAGATTTTCTTCCAATATTACACAAATAATTCAAATAAAATCCAAAAATTTATAAACAATTAATTTGAAATTTAATTTTTAAAGAAGACACATTTTTCGGATGTTACAATCCTCCCACCGCCTCTCTTCCCGATGTCGTCGCCTCGCCTCTTTATGCGGCATTGTGAGTATCTCTGATTTTTTTTAGCATTACCTTACCAAGTGTGTTGTGCTAGTTGTTCATATCATTCTAACTAGTACTGGGGGACTTGGTTAGTAATGTTGTGGGCTCAGTTCAATGCTTTGTGATGAGATGATGTTAAATTGAGATTGAATTTGACAATAGGAGTGTAATCTGGCTTTGAGCTAACATATTACTTGTTGTTTTAGTATTGTGTGATGCAATTTTCAATCAATCTGTACACATGGTTTATTTTGTCATTGATAGCTGTCCTCTGTGATTCACTTTGTTCACTAGATCGTTTAATCTTATTCACTGTGATTCATTCAACTTTTAATCAGTGTACTGTATTGATCTTTGTCAGTGTCATATTCACTTGTCAATTGTTTTAATTGTCGGAAGTCAGTAGACATTGTATTTGCAATTTGCACGTGTTGAAATTAAATTTTTAAAGAAGGCACATTTTTCAGATGTTACACTCCTCCCGCCGCCTCTCCTCTTGATGCCACATCGTGAGTATCTCTGATTTTTTTAGCATTACCTTACTAAGTGTAATGTGCTAGTTATTCATATCATTCTAAGTAGTACTGGGGGACTTGGTTAGTAATGTTGTGGGCTCAGTTCAATGCTTTGTGATGAGATGATGTCAAATTGAGATTGAATTTGACAATAGGAGTGTAATCTGGCTTTGAGCTAACATATTACTTGTTGTTTTAGTATTGTGTGATGCAATTTTTAGTCAATCTGTACACATGATTTATTTTGTCATTGATAGCTATCCTCTGTGATTCACTTTGTTCACTAGGTCGTTTAATCTTATTCACTGTGATTCATTCAACTTTTAATCAGTGTACTGTATTGACTTGTCAATTGTTTCAATTGTCGAAAGTCATTGGACATTGTATTTGCAATTTGCACGTGTTGGATCTAAGCAAAGTGTCAGTTTTAGCTCAAGGCCAAATTTATCTCAGCTGTCATATTCAATTTGTGATTAAGATTTATCTCGATTGTCACATGCCCGTAACTCGATTTTATATGCATATCTATCTTGATATGTACTATCTTGGCTCATCATGCATTCGTCCTAGTTACTCCAATTTTGTCTACAACTATCTTTTTTTTCAACAAAATCTCTACCACGTAGTCCACGCTCATCATCGACGGGCTACGCCTCGCCACCATGTTCATTGCCCCCAAGGGTGCCTTCATTACCAAGGTAAAAACATATCCACAAAAGGGCTCCTTTAAGGCATAATTATTGCATTGTTGAATACTTATTAATTTTCTATGGCTTTCTTAGTAATTGAGTATGATGTATTTGTTTTGCAAGGCAATTGTTAATGTAAAAAATATCTTCTCCACTTCAAACATGCCGATATACACCTATTTGCTCTAGGTATTTCATTGATGCATCAAATGTACCCAGTTGCGGTTATTTGAGAAGGTTGAGGTGACTAAACCTATAGCAAGTCGTTCCACATCTGCTGGAATTTATATTATTTGTCTGAGATATAAAGCTCCCGTAAAGATTCAACTAGAACTTCTTGATATAAAGCACTTGTTTGTTTATCATACGTGATCGTGCTTACTAGGTTTCACTTACAGGCCATCTCTAGGCATCCATCTTTGAGAGGTTGTATATTATCGAGGCACAAAAAGTTGTGTGATTTCTATCAATCTGCTGTTGTTTCAGAGGTATCATCTTGTTTAAATGATTTGTACCACTTTAGGTTCACGGTATGTGTAATTCATTCCATATTCTGTCATATATATTTGGTGTATACCGTGTAAAATTATTTTTTCTACTACAGATATCACCAACTCGCAGACGGTTGCCATAGACAAACTTT